>CM032327.1:99817943-101017943 GCA_019022515.1 Quercus aquifolioides | reverse complement strand
ATCCGAAGGACAGGTTTGTGAAATCCGAGGAGATCAATCTGTGGCCAGACAGTGCTTAGTGGCTGCCATTCAGCATAAGCCCGAAACTGAGTCCTCGGCCAAGGCCGAAAGGGGTTTATAGCAGTTAAAATATCGGGTATCGCCCGTCGAAGATCCAGACGAGGGTGCTAGATGCGAAGATTTAATAAAAGTTGTTATTGGGGACAATCCTAAAAAGTTTTTTCAAGTCGGATCTCAGATGCCTCTGCAGGAGAAGGAGGAGCTAATAGAGTTCCTTAAAAGAAACCTTGATATATTTGCCTGGAACGCTTACGATGCCCCAGGAGTGGATCCAGAATTCATTTGTCACCATCTGAAAGTCAACCCATTGATTACACCTAAGAAGCAGCCTCCTCGGCGCCTATCTAGGAGCACGCTGATGCAGTAAGAGAAGAAGTAACAAAGCTCAAACAAGCCGGAGCTATTAAAGAGGTTTTTTTATCCTGAGTGGCTAGCAAACACTGTGGTGGTGAAGAAGAAGAATGGGAAATGACGAGTATATGTAGACTTCACTGACTTAAATAAGGCTTGTCCTAAGAATCCATTCCCTATGCCAAAAATTGATCAGCTAGTAGATGCCACTGTCGGCCACCCTCGGATGAGTTTCCTGGATGCTTTCCAAGGTTACTACCAAATACCGTTAGCCTTGGATGATTAGGAGAAGACTGCTTTTGTCACCCCTATCGGTAACTACCATTACAAGGTGATGCCATTTGGTTTGAAAAATGCAGGATCCACTTACCAAAGAATGATAACGAGGATGTTTGAGCTACAGTTGGGCAAAAATATTGAAATTTATATAGATGACATGGTGGTGAAAAGCAAGATCGTTTTTGAACATATAAAGGACCTTGAAAACATCTTTGAAGTTCTAAGAAGGCACAAGCTACGTCTAAATGCTTCCAAATGCTCATTTGGTGTGGGGTTAGGCAAGTTCTTGGGGTACTTGGTGATGCACAGGGGAATTGAAGTTAACCTCGATCAGATAAAGGCCATCCACAATCTACAGGCTCCTCGGAATCCGAAAGAAGTTCAGAAATTGACAGGAATGACAACTAGCTTGAACCTATTCATCTCTCGATCAGCAGCTAGGTGTAAACCTTTCTTCTCTTTGATCAACAAATGGAAAGGGTTTGAGTGGACTGAAGAATGCGCTTTGGCCTTCCAACAACTTAAAGACTATTAGGCTCGGCCACCAATTATGTCCAGTCCTGAACCAGATGAGGTTTTGTTTGCCTACATTGTGGTGGCTTTTTCTGCTGTAAGTTTGGTACTGATACGAGTAGACCAAGGTGTGCAAAGGCCAATATATTATGCGAGTAAGTCATTACATGAGGCCGAGATTCGGTACCTACTGCTGGAGAAAGCCATCTTAGCAGTAGCACTTGGTACGCGGAAGTTGCCTCATTATTTCCAAGCACATACGGTCGTTGTGCTCACACAAATTTCGCTCAAAACCGTACTTAGAAGTGCTGACTACACGGGAAGAATAGCTAAATGGGGCACTACCCTAGGGGCTTTTGACATCAAGTACCTGTCCCGCACTTCGGTCAAGGGCCAGGTTCTCGCAGATCTGGTGGCCAAGTTCACAGAGCCTAGTTTAGAAGAGGTAACAGTGGAGAAGGACATGGATGAAAAATCGGTTGCCATGATTTCTCAACGAGGCCCATCACCCTGGGAAGTATATGTAGACGGTGCAACAAATCAGAAGGGTTCTGGAGTAGGGTTGGTGTTAATATCTCCAGAGAAGATCGTTATCGAAAAGTCAATAAGACTAAACTTCACGGCCATAAATAATGAGGTCGAGTACGAAGCTTTACTGATGGGAATGGCTATGATTCGAAGAATGGGAGGAAAGTTAGTGGAGGTGTTCTCGGACTCGAGATTAGTCGTTGGTCAAGTACAAGGTGAGTTTGAAGCGAAGGATGAAAGAATGCAGGGATACCTGAGCCGAGTTAAGCGTCTGCAGTCGGAGTTCGACTCTTTTAATCTGCTGCACATCCCCAGAAATGGTAATGCACATGCTGATTCTTTGGCCACGCTCGCTACCTCTTTGGCCCAAGATTTGCCGAGAGTTATCCTCGTCGAGGACCTGCATGGGCCTATAGAGGCAAGAAGAGAGGTAGTCCAAGTTCACCAAATTAGGGCCGAACTCAGCTGGATGGATCCTATAATTAAATTCTTGAAGGAGGATATTTTGCCCAAAGAAAGGAGGGAAGCTGACAAAGTTCGAAGGAAGGCGACCAAGTTCTGGCTATCCGAGGACTAGAAACTTTATAAACGCTCCTATTCTGGACCGTACTTATTATGTATGCATCCCGAAGTGGCTGAGCTACTACTAGAAGAATTACATGAAGGAATCTATGGGAGCCATACTGGAGGTAGATCTTTGGCTCACCGAGCCATTACTCAAGGTTATTGGTGGCCGAATATGCAAAAAGAAGCCCATAAGTATGTTAAGAAGTGCGATCAATGTCAACGATTTGTGCCAAACATACATCAACCAAGTGGAGTCCTCAACCCACTATCTAGCCCATGGCCATTTGCTCAGTGGGGTTTGGATATCGTGGGTCCATTCCCTAAAGCTGCAAGAAACAAGAAGTACCTTCTGATCGGCACAGACTATTTCATCAGAGACGTAGATGTGCAGAAATTTGTGTGGAAGAATATTGTCACTCGGTTTGGGGTTCCTCATACTCTCATCTCGGACAATGGCCTACAGTTCAATAGCAAAGCATTCAGGAATTATTGTAGCGAACTGGGAATCACAAACAGATACTCCACCCCTGCCTATCCCAGGGGAATGGGCAAGCAGAAGCGGTTAACAAAGTCATAGTTAATGGATTAAAAAAGAGGCTAGACGATGCAAAGGGCAAATGGGTGGAAGAATTGACACATGTACTTTGGGCATACAGAACTACACCTTGTAGATCTACTGGAGAAACCCCCTTTTCAATGACCTATGGAGCTGAAGCTGTCATACCTCTGGAGACTGGGTTCCCAACTATGAGAACTAGTTTGTTCAGTCCGACCGGCAACAATGAGCTGCTAGAAAAGAGTTTGGATTTGATTGAGGAAAGGAGAGAAAATGCAATGGTTCGATTAGCACATTATCAACAAAAGCTCAGGCAAGGCTATGATGCCAACGTAAAGCTAAGACCTCTAGAGCCTGGTGATTTGGTACTCAAGAAAGTTGTGGGCACTGCAAAGAACCCAGTTTGGGGAAAGTTAGGACCCAATTGGGAAGGACCATGTTGTATTACTTCAGGGACTAGCATTTGGGCATATTTCTTGGAAGATTTGGATAGTAATGTAGTACCACGCCTCTGGAATGTAAACAACCTTAAAATGTACTATTATTAATCAAATCTTTACTTCAATCAATGTGCCAGTTTATTATGTAAAGTTTTTAGGTTCCTTTAAGTGTTTAAACTTAAATCCAATCACACCTGAAGTCCTCGGACCAGATGATTTGGGTTAGTTAGCACTCGTTTACAGCTCCTTTAAGTGTTTAAACTTAAATCCAATCATGCCTGAAGTCCTCGGACCAGATGATTTGAGTTAGTTAGCACTCATTTACAGCTCCTTTAAGTGTTTAAACTTAAATCCAATCATGCCTGAAGTCCTCGGACCAGATGATTTGGGTTAGTTAGCACTCGTTTACAGCTCCTTTAAGTGTTTAAACTTAAATCCAATCATGCCTGAAGTCCTCGGACCAGATGATTTGGGTTAGTTAGCACTCGTTTACAGCTCCTTTAAGTGTTTAAACTTAAATCCAATCATGCCTGAAGTCCTTAGACCAGATGATTTGGGTTAGTTAGCACTCGTTTACAGCTCCTTTAATTGTTTAAAATTAAATCCAATCATGCCTGAAGTTCTCGAACCAGATGATTTGGGTTAGTTAGCACTCGTTTACAGTTCCTTTAAGTGTTTAAACTTAAATCCAATCATGCTTGAAATCCTTGGACCAGATGATTTGGGTTAGTCAACACTCGTTTACAGCTCCTTTAAGTGTTTAAACTTAAATCCAATCATACCTGAAGTTCTCGGACCAAATGATTTGGGTTAGTTAACACTCGTTTACAACTCTCTTAACTGTTTAAACTTATATTCAATCATACCTGAAGTCCTCGGACCAGATGATTTGGGCTAATTAACATCTCCATACAGTTATTATTAATGTTTAGATTTATAATGAATCATGCCTGAAATTCTTGGATGTATTTAACTCTAACTTACAACAGGACTCCTCAGTTAAAAATATGCTTTGCATACATTCAAGAAGGCCTGTGAAACTTTCATATCACTTATTGCTTTTATTGCTTATTAATAATTCTTGTATAAACCACTCTTTTCGGTATTAATTTAAGTTATTTGCCTCATCAGCCTGATATCACGGTTAAGTTTACCTACACTACCATAATCACAAGTTATAGTTATTCGCAATAATAGTGAGCCTTATAATATAAGCAACAAGGACATTAAAAGTAAAAGATAAATGATTTCATTGATCAAAAGAAAATAGTTTGCAAACCCTTACATAAAAAAAAAAAAAAAAAAAATAAAAAAAACTATATAACAATACAAGTACGAAATAAAAACTCCTAGATATTTAAGTCTTCGTCTGAGTGGTCGAGGGATCAACTGTCTGACTGGGCTGGGTAGCAGCAACGTCTAGGACTTGTTCTTTATCCTTTTCTTGAGCACCCTCAGACCGCTTACTCATACTGCCAGCCAGATCAAACTCTCTGGTTGCTTCAGCAGGAGCAGGAGGGGTCTGGCCGACTAGGGGCTGCTCTAGAGTTTATGGGAGTTCACGAATATCAGGATCGTAGTATATACTCCCAGGTTGCCTCAGGTTAGATTCCGCAGAGACCCCAGCAGCATCTAGCGCTTTTGCCCAGGTTACATCGCAGTACTCTCAGCTGACCGCGGCAAATTGCTCAGTAAGGTTAACTTGGGTCTCCTCCAGCCCCAGCTTATACGCTGCCTACCTTTCAGCCTTGACCGCTTCCTTGGCCAACTGAGGATTCTTCTCGGCCAATTTAGCAGTCTCCTTGGCTTTTAGAAGCTCAGCTCGAAGATCCTTCACCAGTGCTTTCTCTGTTTCCAGATTGATCTCGGTCAAATTCAGCAGCTGGCGTTGGTTTTCGGCCTGCTTCTCGGCATTCTTCAGACTTGCATCAAGACTATTCATTTGCTTGGTCACCTCTTTGAGCTACTCAAACAGATGAAAATAGTCTTCTTTCAAACTGCCCAGAGACTTTTCTGCCTCAGACCAAGAGTGGGCCTCTGCTTGGGCTTCAGTATATGCCTTTTTGTTCCACTCCTCGGCCACGTAGACTTGCTGGGTAATCTGCATAGCAGAATGAAAAAAGTCAACATAAAAAAAAAAAAAAAAATCAACATCCTAAACTGAAGAGGTGGATTAACTCACTTACCATGGTTAAATCCCTTTTTAGGGACAAGAAGAGTTCATACTGGCTGAAGCGCCTGTAAGAATCCATGTCTCGTGGGAGGAGCAGTGGTTGCTCCAAGGCCTTAGCAACGAGACCTGCTTTCCCCCCATTGTAGTTTCTAAGGGAGGTCTCCCAAGGAATAGGAGCACCATCCAATTCCAGCTTGGGGGACCATGTGCGAGGTCCTCGGCGCACGTCACCTACAAGAGGGTCATCTCGGCTCTCAGTAGATGAAGCCCTCTTGCTCCGGTGGTCTTTCACCATCTTTTGTTGCTTGGTTCCTTTTGCCTTTTGGAGGAACCACCTCCCTTTCTTCATTATCAATGAGGGGTCTTTTCTTTTTTAGATCCGACAATGGTTTTAAACCAAGATCAGGAGCCTGAAGGGGTGGTGAAGGAAGGGCAACAATTGGTTGAGATTTACTGGTCTCTTTGGACCCAGCTGTTTTACCTCTGTTCTTCATCAAGTCCCTTAAACTCGCCATGTCCTCTTCTTCGTCTAAAAAATCAGTTATCAAAACAGAAGGGCGAGCACTTGACTGCCTGTCAATTTCCTCCTCGGCGTCTGAAACTAACTTGTACCACTTGAACCCCTTTCGAGGCCTCTCCTTCAAACCTAAACTTATCGATTTGCTCCTCAAGTGAAGGGGTAAAGGAAGCAACTCTTTCTCCTTTTGCAGCCTCTTCCAAAGGAACTTGTTGAACAGGTTGTATGAACTGTAGTATCGCCTGTGGATTTGGATGTGGCACGGGGGCGAGATCGAATGGTGCTAGAAAGTGACACCGAGAGACGTCTATTCGGTTGATCCGATAGTCTCCTTGCGTTATGGCGTTGCCGACCGGCTGACAGTCGCTCGGTTTTAGTGTGTAACCGAGAATGAGGGGAACGACACGAAGTTGCCTCTCTTCACTTACAAAAATTTCTGATCTTAGTAAGTAGTTGAACGCGGCAACGTTCGTAAGGCTGAGCCGAGGAGGAACGTGTGCTTTATCTGTTAACACCACAACAGAATTCAATCAGAAACTTGAAAATATTGATACAAAGAGAAGAAAAACTGTTAAAAAGCAAAGGTCCTAAATCTACTGTTAGGAAACCTAAATCTAGGATGTCCCACCTAGCTCTCTTGGCTGGATTAGGAAATGAAGATCGTCATGCCACGCACCTGAGACGATCAGATAGTCGTCTTTCATCCCTTTGTTAGATTTAGGAAGGCAGGAGACGAGCCGAACGACATCGGATCGGGATTTAAGATAATATCCCGCCCCCTTCTGGTTGTGACACTCGTACATATATGCCACGTCAAGCCAAGTGAGTCCTAATCCTAAATGACGGTTCAAAGCATCAATCGCCCCCAAGGTCCTAAAGACATTGGGTGCACACTGATCAGGAGAGAGCCTATGGTTACGAAGATAACTTTGGGTGATAGACCCCATAGGGAGAGTCATTCCTCCTTCTATGAATGCTATCATTGGGATTACGACTTCTCCCTCTCTTCGGTCGGTTAATACCTTTTTTGGGGGACAATACCTCAAGTTTAGGTTTCCTTAAATGCCTCTATTAGGGCAGGACTATTGACAAGATATTGAAATCTACCCATCTTGGTTAACTAGAAGAAGACACCGAATAACAACTGGGAAATGATAGTGCGAAGACTGAGAACACTGGCCGAAGAGAAGATGAGAGGTTTGAATAAGGGAAACTTACACAAACTAAATCGAAGAATGATTGTTAGCCCGTAGAGAGGTTCTTACAGGTTCTTGGTAGAAATAGGATTGATGATTGAAAGTGCTTGGTGGATTGGAATGCTCGAGTGCGTTGGAGAATCTGAGAATTTGTAAAGTAAAAGAGAAGTAACCTTATATGAGGCTTTATATAGGGGCAAACGAAATGATAGAAGTTACCCCGCCTAAATGCTGAGGAAAAAGCTCACCCGTTGGATCGATAGCCCACCGTTGGATCCAAGAGACAAAACACCGCCTGGAGTAATTAATAGAGCTTTGGGAATACGGAAACGACAGTAACAATGATGAAGCGCGTAAACCCATGCTCATACACGTGTGAATTCAAATACTTGTGTTTTTATTTCGCAACAAATCAAAATCCTATTTTTTTTTCTCGGATGCGAGGGAAAAATTAAAATTTTGAGGGGCTATTGTGGGGAGTAAAAGCCCACCCTTATGTATTGGGCCTAGATCCCTATTTGAAGATTACTGTGTGTCCGAAGAGAAGCAAGTGGTTGAGAAGGAGTCGTGTCGAAGAGATACCTGGAAATGAACGAGGAGTATAGTCCGAAGAGAGCACCAGCGGTCCGAAGAGCGTATTCTCCTCGGATATAGAGAGTTTTGATCAAACAAGCACCTGAGAGGCTCAAGCGATCTTCCTAGCAACTTCCATGATAAGGACAAACTCTGGGCATATCTGGAGATGATAAGAACAGATAAATATCTAAATGAAAAGCTGCTACCACCATGTTTAATGCACTGCAGCAACTTTTCTGGCCGCATTTATGTGGAGAAGACCCCTGAACAGTGTAACTTCATCCACCAACACTCCTGGGGGACTAAAGAAGATACCTGATGTGACATGTACTCAAGTGATTGCTTGGATGAAGAACAAGTGTACGATGAAGATGGTCTAGAAGAAGGCTATATAAACGAGAGAGGTCTCTAAAGAAAGGGATCGGAAAAAAAAGAATAAGAGGTAGAAAAAGACTTTACTGTAGCTCTAAGAACTGTAATCACTGTTCAATCAATAATATATCTCTTCGGAAGTCAATTCATTTCGTTTTTATGTGTTTTTTTATGTTAGTTCATACATGGATGTTATAGTTAACCGTTGCTAAGTTCACAATCAATCTAGCTCTTTCACCCACTCTCTACAAATTCATTGTTTTGGGCCTGGGCTACAAATCCTAACACTACACTCACCTTATTACACATTTAATAAATAAATAAATAAATAAAAAACAATCACATATAGCTAGTATTTGTAGCTTTTGCATCAAACTTTCAAATCTATATATTCAGCTAACTTTTTTCATAACATAAAATAATAAACGAATAATGAATTCTTTTTCTTGTCAACTTGTACAGTGTACACACAATGTAGTCAGAAATTTAAACCAAAGAAAAAAAAGAAAAAAAAAATCAAAAGAATCATTTGAATTAATAAATGTACATTTCTTTCTCTCTTTCTTTCTATGCAGGAGTAACTAAGGTACCATTTTTGGACTACTATATATATATATATATATATATATATAGACTGGAGATCATTAATAATCTGATATAGTAATCGGCATTAGAAGTTCCTTTTCGTGTGTGGAGATTTTGCATCTCGAAGCATCCTTTCTCGTGAGAGTATTTTTGCAAACCTGTAAGTAACAAAAATTTTACGTGAAATTAGTATTGTGAGAAATATTTTATGATAATATATAGATTATAAATATAATATAATGGCATGTAATTGTGTATGTGTGTATGCATGCATGTTCTTCCATACTTTTTCAAAGCCTCCTCATTTGTGCCTCCATTTTCGACTGGTTCTGACAAACCTGTCTCTAAATTCACCTGTGATACTGGTTTCTTCAATATTCTTTCTCCTATATATTGAAGTTTTTCCAAGTTTTGTCTTGTAGACACATCAACTGAAGCATCTGTCCCGGTCAAGGTGTCATCCTAATGTCATATTTCAAAAGACTAGTCAATACTAAATAATTTTATATGAATTCAACATAAAAACCTAGAGAGAAACCAGAATTTTTCTTACTTGAATTCGGAGGTAATTATGTTCTGAACGAAGAGCTTGGAACAGCACAGCAATATGGACATCAACCATATCTGCACTTGCTTGAGTAAACACATCCACTAATGGAACAGAACCACCATGATGTAACCAACCCAGAGTGCCCCACCTGGCTGCCTTTTTAGCGTTGTATTTTTCTGCTGTCTTTGGTGAGCCGGTGCCTACTGAAATTACTAGAAAGCGGCCATAGTCCATGGGTTTAATTGGGAAGAAATCAGGATTTTCTTTAAAGACCTGTTTAGTCACTTGGTTTATGGCTACTAATGTCTGGACCATGGTGCCAAAAAGAAAAGAAAAACACTAAAAAGATTAGCTTTTCTTGTGTTGAAACTTTTAACTTTAGAATAAATTGCATATTTTGTTCTCAACTTTTGATCTTTTCTTTACAAAATCATTTATATGCTTTAAAATGTTTCATTTTAATACCTCTACTTTCAATATTTCAAAAAAAAAAAAATTATTGTCATTTGATTGATAGAAAATGCGATATGGCAAACATAATTCATGCCATATTATAAGCTCCACATTATCAAAGTGATCTCAATTCATGAATTCAATTCAATACATAAAAAATTATATCCATTAGATATATAAGGATGATTTTCAAATAAATGTCAAAAGTTGAGCATCAAATATGCAATTTAAAATTAACTTTATCACTGTAAATGATTATATACCGGATTGTTTGCAGCAACACCACCATCTATAAGATTGAATTTTCGAACATTCTCTTCATTATCTTGGTTCTTGAATTGGTAAGCAGGAAGATAAGTTGGAGCTGCCGAAGTACCGATGCATATGTCGGACAATCGAGCATCCAAACAAGGGAAGTTTTTCACCTGCATGAAGTCAGCATTCTCTCTTAGGTTGCGTTTCAATTTGAGGATTTACAATTAAGGGATCTAAAAAACAATTGTTATCATAAATTGCTTAATATAAATTTAACAACACATGATGATGTGAGTTTTTTGAAAATTTTGCTTGAGCAAAAACACACGTGATAATATGGATTTGAAATGACATCTTTACATATTCACTTCAAATGTACGTATTGATGAAGGGGAATTCTTTTCATAAATTTCAACAATAGAAAAAAAATTATATAATAATTTCATTGAAACTAAATAATAATGTCCAATTCATCAAAATAATAATAATAAAGTCCAAATCGTTCTCTTTAAATTCACATATAGAAACAAATCATTAGGTTTTTTCACCATAACATTTTATTTCAAGAGAAGCTCCTCAGACTCTTTCGTGCACTTCAAATTAAGGGACTAGACGACTAGTGAACAATATTTAATAATAAGGTTTCAAAATCCATGCAACACAATTTTTTTAAGGGAAAATCATAGTATATACTTGTGAATTGAAATTAATATTTCCTTCTTCTTCTTCTTTTCAATATCTTTTGCCTATATTGAGTTAAGAACAAATTGAGTTCTAGCCACATCATACTTGAATAGTAAACCTAATATACTATTTCAATTAAGCGGCGCAGAGTCAATGTCTTTGTTCTATTTTTCTAGTTTGCCTTGCCATTGAAAGTGAAACATTTCTGTTTCCTAAAAGTTTTTAAATGTAATTAATTTTCTTTGTGTCTAAACTCTAAAGTCTATTCAGCAAAGGAAAAAGTCTATTCTAAACTAGCCCTATTTATTTCCTTTTTTAAGACTTCAAAATTTCAATTCTTGTACAGTACTAAGAAATACAAGACTATAGAAGGAAACAATTCAAGAGGGGCAAACTTCGTGGCATGGCGCTGACAAATAAGACGATTTTGGATAGGGAAAGAGAAAGGGAGAGAAATAGACCTCATAGGATGAGAAAATGGTTGGCTGTAAATGCCTGATATCAAAAGTTGGTATCACAACATTCGTCAAAGTGCTATGCAGCCGAGTCTCTCCTAATTTCTCCCTCACAACCTTGTGAAGGTATTGCCCATCATACCTAGGTCCTCTCAGTGATTTGTATATTTTTTGGATTGCTCCACACAAGCCTCTGCCATTGAAACCAATATATGCATGCTTGTTAATTGGTTAATCAATATATACAAATCCAAAAGATTCAAAGCATGAAAAAAAGCTCAGAGATACCACATAACCCTGATACCATATTCTAACACATACGTGTATACATATATAAGAGCAGTCAAGTATGAAGATTGACCTCTTTTGTGGGAAAATTTTAGGACAGTGCTCTAGATAGAAGGGTTTAATATCCTTGGCAGCAAAGAGAGGACGATTATTTTCATCTGGAGCAGTTAACATGGAAGTTACAAGACCACCTGTGCTTGTTCCCGCAATGACATCAAAGTAGTCTGCAAGTCTAGCGTCCTCACCATCCAACTCCTAGCATTATTGTCAAATTATGTATAGCTAATATGGCTGTTATAACATTATATACATATACTATATTTTTTCAAACATATACATGGCATTAACTTAAATTGTTCTTTTGCAACTATTCTATACGAGATGAGTTTTATTTCATGGATCAAGTTTAATAATACGCGCGTCCACAAGTATTGGAAATTGTGCAATAACTAATATTTTGAAAGTCAAAACAATTATGGCTTTGAATACTTTAAGACCTAACACTACCCAGTAAACATTCACAACATTCTTATATATAAATTATTATATAATGATCGAGTTTTAATTTCTTGAATCTAGTTTAATAATATACTCTTGCACAGGTACAGGAAATTGTGTAATGCTAATATTTTGAAAGCCCTAGCTGCTAGCTAGTAATTATGTCTTTGAATACATGTAAGACTTAACCCCACCTACTAGTAATCCTGCAAAGTATACCTGAAGTTGTGATTCAAGGAAAGCTAAGATAGTTGCAGGGATGATCCCCCTGACACCTCCCCCATCAATGCTGAGAATGGTGATCAAGTTCCCATAAGTAGGGGGTTGAAGTTGAAATGACAATGTTTTTTCCATGAGGAAGATGAAAATGGTAGGCAAGTGATCGGAAAGTTGCAATATAAAAGAATGCCTTAGGTTTTGTAAGGAATAAGATCGAAGAAAGCTAAGTTTGTGTTCGTACATTTGATCCATCAACGACCTATTTATGGCCTTAGGTTGTGGTTACAGAAAGATGAAAGTTCAGGGAACATGCAATGGTCAAAGGGTACATGGTGGAACAAGAAACTCCACTTTATCAAGTTTCACTTTGAATCTTCCTCTAGTCCAAACAATCTCCTATAGTCTATGTATTTCTAGGAGAATTGAGAATTTGAGAATTTTACCACATGGGAAATTGAGAATTGTCCAATATATAAGTTCCACAAACTACAAGCCGTTTTATGATCAGCTGTGCACTCATATGTGAGTTGGACTTGGACCCAAATGATAAAAAAACAAATTAATTAAGAAGTAAATAGGATGTCTTTCCTCTGCGAATATCATGGATTAATCTACGCAGAGAACGACGCTCCAAATTTAGTAACAATCTCAACCAACATATTAGAACATCATATATAAGAATTGAGACCCCTTAAAATTTTAGTGCTAAGTTCATCATGGAATTTATTGATTTTTAAACAACTGGTTTAAATTTTACGATGCTATCAATCCTTTAAAGAGATATTATAAAATAAATTATTTTCTAACTAAAGTTACTTTAAGATGATCATAATTCAAAAGACTTAATGGTAATGGTAAACCCAACTCCACCTAACAGTCTAATAGTAGTACTACAAGAATGGGTTCAGTAGCAGCATATGATAGCCAATATGCATTACTCTGATTTGATTATTTTTTTCACCTGCACGTAACACGTTTCAATTAAGTGGTGGAGGTACCATAAAATAAATGGAATCTTTATCTTCCATTTAGCAAAGAGAGAAATGGGATGGGACCTAACTATTCAAAAATTAGGTTTTATCCTAAAGAACTCATGAGGCTTTATCTGCAGTCTGACGAACTTTGCCATCTTGGACTCGTAATCTGAGGGTAGATACCAATATTTTCACGTAAAGTAATGCATATATATATATAGTCTGAACTTTTTAATACTTAATTTATTAAAGCTTAGAAATATATAGCCTGATCTCAGATCAAGTACATAATGAACATATTATTAAAATTACGCCATGGGTGACCCACCATGGCAAAGAATTTATCAGCTTTGGTGACCATGCCATAAATGATGATTTGGACTAAAGAAATGCAAAGGGTGATGCACTTAGAACTATACAAATAATATTAGATCATATATATGATGTAAGATAAACCCTCTCTTTCATGTTTATGTTTAATTAATGGTGTGTGTATATATATATATGACATTTATATGTTGTTTAGAGGTCTCACTTGCTTCAAAAGATAATGTATTTGCCGTACGCGTAGTGTTTGAGGTAGAGGTCATGCTTGGTTAGATGCAATGAACTACATGTTGGCGGCTAGTTTAGTTGGTAGTTAAAATTAAATGATGATTTGCTATATGACGGTGCATGATTTTAATTAGTCCAAAATGAATCTGCTTTCTTTTTGTATTTTTGAAATTAGATATTAATACTAAAAATCACAAAACAATTGCACATGTGCTCGAAAAATCAATGCCCATTAGATGAAATAACGTGTGTGAATATCGATCTGACATCATGAAATGGGGAAAGTTTTGATAATTCATGCAACGTAGATAATGACTAACACGTGAAATTTTATTTATAATTAAGATATTATCTGATGTTTGGTATTATCCATTGTTTCTTGTGCTCTCTTTTGTGTGTATGTTTGTTTTTTAAAAAATAAAAAGTAATTGTTATACATTGTTTAAGAAATTGTGTTGTGTATAGTGAAAAATACTTAGGTACTCTGGAGTATAGCTTACTATGAGAACGTTTGGATTGCGCTGAAATAGAAAGCGTTTGTGCGTCGATTTGTGCGTTTTGCTGAAAAAATGTGGGTCTCACGGCATTGTTCACGGACTCACAAAATCGTCCAAACATAGATTTCAATATAAATTTGGGTCTCATAGCATTATTCACATATTTAAAAATTATTTTAGCTACAGTATTTTTAGTTTTTAGTTTTCAATTTTTAGCTATTAACGGTATCCAAACAGACGTATATCATTTCTTTTGTGTTTTTTATGTTGAAACCACGTTCCTTCACGTGTATTTTTGTTTCTCTAAAAAAAAAAAAAAAACAGTTGATTGAAACAGCTAATCAGAGGGTATCTACAATTGCATGGAATGCCTATTCTCATATAGTGTGGCCCCACACGCTTGTAGGATCCATTTTACATTTGGGTGCATGCAGCTACAATGCCCCAGTAACAAACTAGCCTCAGGTAATATGTTTAGAATTCACTCAATTCAGATAGGGAGATATTTGGAGAAAGAAGAAAGTAAATGGTCAAAGGGGGAAGCACACAAGAGGTGAAGAATATAATTATCATTTTTTCTTGTTTGAATATTTTACAATCAAGTAAGGGGAAGAGAATAGATATCATTTTCTTTTATTTAGATGTTTTAAAATTTAAAATGAAAATAGGAGGAAATGATATAAATTAATAATTATACCGATCTTTTTTCTTTTTCTTTTTAATAAGTAGTTGGGGTGGGGAGGTAGGATTTGAAACAACATATAAGAGACATTGCAAATGATACCATTAATACCAGGATATTAATTAAACCCCATCTTTATTAATATTAAAGACATGGGCATAAGTTAACATTATAAGAGGAAAATTGACAAGTTAAAATTAGTGAAATTAAACCACCCAAATTATTTCCATTTAAGAGGATTAAAATAAGTGATTCAAATCCTTTAATCCATTTATTTATTTGAAAAATATTCAAATAAGGTTAATTAATTCTCAAAACAGAAAAATATGTGGCACTCTCACAGAGAGAGAGAGAGAGAGAGAGAGAGAGAGAGAGAGAGAGAGAGAGAGAATTGTATTTGCTTAAAATGTATTCTAAACCTCTATTCAAAAATTTCAACTTTTGGTAGACCATATTATCTTGCATATTGATCTAGTAATGACTTCTTGAAAGAGATAGCACTAAAATTTTATCCAAATCTAAAACCTTCATTTATTATTATAGAAAGGTCCATTGATGAAATTAAGGTTGGCTAATTTTCATCCAATTGTCAAGAGTTTTATAGCTCAAACTGACATATTGGTGTTTTAATGAGAGCGTCTTGTGTTAAAATCCATCCTCCCTCATTGTAACTATTGAATTTAACCGAAAAAGAAAATCTCATTTATTCCGATTAGAGTTTTGTGCTCTCTTTTTCTCTCTCATTTTTTTTTTTTTTTTTTTCATTCCAAATCAAAGGACCAATCATAGATTGTATTTGGAGCAAGGTTTTTAGACCCAGACCGTTCATTGAACCGTAAAAGGGAGAGGTTCAAGGTTTTTGAGGTCGAACTGAGGTTGAACCGGGGTCGAACCGTGATGACGTCATAATTAATTTAATAATTAATTAAAGCCTAAATATAGATATTAAATTTATAAAACTAGTAAAATTGACTAATATATCTATATATGTGAGGGAAATTTAATGATTTTCAAGCATATATTTAATAATTAAATAAGAAAGTTAATAAAATAAAATAATAACCATGAAAACATTAAAATTTATGATTAATTTTTGAAGTAAAGTTGAATATCTTTGAAAGATTTTAATTATAATTTTTTTTATTCCTTGTAAGAGATGGATAATTTAATTAAGTAGAATAAAATTGTGTTAAGTTGTTTTTATAAAATTAAAAAAAAAAAAAAAAAATTGCTAAGGGGTTGGACCGCACGGTTCTTGACCGGTTCGTACGGTCCAACCCCGGTTTTAGGGGTTCACGGAATTGCCACATATGCCCGGTTCTTTATGCTTAAAAAACCGGTTTTCATTGCGGTTCACGGTTTTCACGGTCCGACCTCCCGATCCGGTCCGGTTCTGAGAACTATGATTTGGAGGGGTAAAAATGGGTTTTCAAGCACAAAAACTGTTTTTTACACGCAATTTATTACTATTTGACAAAAATTAGAAAGTGCTTTTATCACCTCATGAAAGTTAAAAATTGAGGCTTAATTTTCAATTTGCATTAAAGCTTTTATTGAATCTCGAAACAATTCCTAATACAAAATATTTTTCGATTGAATTCCAACATATGATTGCTGATAGGATAAAAGATCATCTATTTAGAAATGTTGCATGAATGACCCAAAATGGAAGATCTACTTACTTATAGACGACTAGCAAGTAGCAACCATGGACAATCTTATTACTAGTGCAAGAATTACAGGCCATTGTCAACCACAATACTATGATTGCGAGGTAAGTGTTAGAAATCACGCCCATAGCCATAAGAGGTGCAGGCTCTGTAAATGGTACCAATAATCTCCCATTATGGCCGTAACGTTCATGATGTTAGAAATAGCAAACTGAAGTGTTGTGGAGGTTAAATTATAATCTTTCTCCACCATTATAGGTATGAGAAATTTTTCATACAAAATTATTATTGTACACAAATAAATAATATCACTAACTTAAGCATCGAATAAGTTTAGGCTGGTATCATACCGTGACCTCTTGAGTTATTTGATTAAACCTGAATGTGAAGGTTAATATCTCTGCCTGCCTTGTTGCCGATAAGTTTTGCATTTTATATTATCCATTTCTCAATTTGGATATGAGTATTCCTTGTTTTATTTATGGGTTTGGACCTGATCCCTTGATCATCGTGTTTGAGATCTCAAGGTTCAGTATTCTCTTTATAAATTATACTTCTCACTTGATTGAGCATCATCTTTGTTCACAATTTGAAAAGAGTACCCTTAATAATAAGAGGTAACAGTAAGCCTACATAGAGTTGGAAATAGATGAAATGGTCTGTTGCGTACATAGAGTTGGAAATAGATGAAATGGTCTGTTGCGTCGTCAAACCGTTAACCTCTATTGTAAACTCGATCCATCTTCTCCAACCATATATGAAACCTTGCTTGACTTCTCCCTCTTGATCATGTAGCATATACTTGCACAATGACAACACACCATCGCTACTAAACCTCCATCAAAGCCACCCATAACAATGATGTTCAAAACCATATGTCCTATTAAGGAAATGTGATTGTATATGTTGGTTTATTTAGACCCTTAAACACTCAGATTGTTTAGCCTAATTAATTAACTAAGTTGTTACTTAAGTTTATTATTCAAATCTAAGTTAAGCACAAACAATCATATCACTAAGTGCGGAAAAGTAAAGAAGACAAGCAATATGATGACTTAGGAAAACCAACGAAACTGTCCAGTTTCAAGGTAAAAAAACCTGGGGAAAATTTAACCTAAACTATCCTCAAGGCAACAAATTCACTAAATAGAATGGAAATTTTACAATAAATTTTTCCCTAAATCTAATGCTACCTCTTGTAATATTTACTCACGAGACCACATGCAGTTTCAAAACCATGGACTCTTCTATTTGAATTTGTTGAACACAAACACCCACGTTTATGACTCTAAGATCCCACTCAAAACTTTAAATCATCAGTTATATATGATCTTGTTGTAGCAACTTCAAATCTACCGGTTCTAATGATGTGTAGATGGAATTCTAGTAGTGACTTTGAAAGGAGAAGGCATAGTACCTTTTAGATTTCACAAGAACACCTCCAAAGTTTTTCCAAAACGTGCCTCAAGGTTTCCTTTAAATACTAGAAGAATTATATTTGAAATCTTAATCACTTAATGGGCTTAACAGGCTGTTGGGCTTTAATTAAATTTTGCAAAAACGCATCTTGATCGGTCAAACCTAGCATGTTTTGAATTTCCTAAACCTGCAGCTTTCTTTTTCTTGTATTCTGACTTGCAACACTTTTTGCATTGTATCTACACCTAGACAAGTTTGTGTTCACAGTTTGCCAATTGTTCTAAACTTTTAGAACCTAATAGTATAGAACGAAGAGAGTGAAAAGAAAATGTATTAAACAATCAAGTGAAGAAGTTTTTGTGACTCATTTATAGTGTCGATCTATTGTAGCAATTGAGAGAGAGAGAGAGCTAGTAGAATTTTGTTTTTTTTTTTTTTTTTTTTTTTAAATTTTGTGCACGATTAATCACAAGTAATATTTTTCCTAATATAATACACGTGTATGTATATGTATTGTTCTCCCATGAATATCATGCGATTTAATTCTATACTTTTTTATTTAGTTATTTTAAAGTTGATTTCACCAATAGAAGAACTTCTTATTCGGAGCTTTTTTTTTTTTTTTTTTTGGGAGAAGGTTCTTCTTCAAGATTCACTTATTGAAATGTTATATGTTACGTAAATTACTTGTATAATTATTACTTAAACGAACCTCAGTCTCTTTCCTTACTTATATTAGATGAATGAACTCTATTGAACCTTGTTCCTTCTCCTTTATATGTGTTTGTTTTTTAAAAATAAATATAATAAATAAAAAGAAAGAAAAAGAATGAACCTCCATTTCTCCTACAAGGTTCGCATATTTTGGGGGGAAATTCCCTCCTCTTGTAGACCTTAAGTCACCATCTATCACCTTCTTTACTTCCACGTTACACCTTTATTTGGTCCTATTTGGTTCACTTTGGTTTTATGCGGTCCACTTCAGTCCTATTTGGTCCACATTGGTCCTATTCAATTCACTTCGGTTCTATTCAGTCTCATTCGGCCCTATTCAATCCTATTTGATCCTATTCGGTCTATTCGGTCACATTGGGTCCAATCTGGTCCACTTTGGTTCTATTCGATCTATTCAATCTTAATCTGTCCACTTTGATTCTATTCAATCCAATTCGGTCTTATTCACTCCACTTTGGTCCTATTCGGTCTTATACGGTCCAATTTGGTCCTATTCAGTCCACTTCGATACTATTTGGTCCATTTTGTCCACTTCAGTCTTTTTTGGTCCACTTTGGTCTTACTTGGTCCCCATTGGTCCAATTCGGTCCATCATGTCCACTTATGTTCTATTCGGTCTTAATCTGTCCACTTTGGTCCTATTTGGTCTAATTCGGTTCATTATGTCAATTTCAGTCATTTTCAGTCCACTTTGGTCTTATTTGGTCTACTTTGATGCTATATAGTCCACTTTGATCCTATTTGGTCCACATTGGTCCTATTCCGTCCATTATGTCTACTTCGGTCATTTTCAGTCCATTTTGGTCTTATTAGGTCCAATTCGGTCCATCATGTCCACCTCGGTCCAATTCGGTCCACTTCTATCATATTTGGTCCATTCTATTCACTTCAGTCCTTTACAGTCCATTTTAGTCTTATTCAGTCCACATTGGTCCAATTCGGTCCTATTTGGTCCACATTGGACCGAATTCAATTTTATTCGGTCCACATTGGTCCTATTCGGTCCATTTTGTCTACTTCAATCCTTTTCGGTCCACTTTAGTCTTATTCGGTCTAAATTGGTCCTATTCAGTCCATCTCCCTTAATTTAGCATTCAAAATTTGAAAAGAGTTATTAAGGGTCTGTTTGGGATTTGCTTATTCTGCTGAAACTGAAATTTTTTTACTAAAAGTACTATAGATAAAGGTAAAAGTTAGTTAAAATAGTATTGTGGGACCCGTGAATAGTACCAAAAAGTTTAGTGAGGCTCATGAATAGTAGCAAAAATAAGTTGAATAGTAAAATAAGCTGGCTTTTTAATTTGGAGCTAAACACACACTTTTAGTGTTCGTTTGGGAAGGGCTGAAATTTTCAGCTTATTTGTAATTTTAACTTATTTTTGCTACTATTCATGATTTTATTTCACTTTTTGATACTATTTATGGGTCCCATTGTACTATTCAGCTTATTTTTCAACCTTTTTTTCTCCATATATTTTCAACAAAAAATTTTCAATTTCAGCTAAATAAACTATTCCCAAACAGACTCTAATGAGCATTTGGACCACCATTGGGATGGCTCAAGTTATAAATATTTTTAATATAACCCAGCCTTGTTAGGTTAGGAAATCATTACTCCAAACTAATTCACAATTATTAAAGAATAGTGGACCAAACCAAACCTACAATATTAAATTAAACTCCTTTATCAACCAATATTAAAAAATAAAAATAAAAAATAATCCTAAATGCATAAAACTAAACCTAATAAGTTTTCATCCAAATATGAACTAATAGAATAGAAAATAGTAATACTACCTGTAATGGCGAAAAAGCAATTAGTCAACAAATGGAAATAAATGAAGGTTTTATTGCTTGCAATCACAATAAATTTGTTTAGAGATGGAAGTCAAATCTTATTATGATATCCTGTATGCAAAATCAGAATGTTTATATCATAGAGTTGAATAAGAAAGGGTGCCACTTCTACTAATTCATAGTTTAAGAATTGGTTAAGAAAAAAAAAAAATACAAGTGTTGGTCTTCAGGTCTAGTCCGAGGTTGGGTTTACAAATGAATAGATTCTTTTTTTTTTTTTTTCTCCCCTTGCATATGGATCTTCCTCTTGCTTTTATATCCAACTACAACTTATTAAAATCTTACACTTGGAGGGCTGAGATTGCCTTCCTAGAATTCTAGTCCCCTCCAGAACATACTAGCAAGTTTGCCCTATAATTTTAGTTGTGCCACCACTACTCATAGTCATTTCCTCATTAATGCGGCCAGAGGAGTGGTTGCCTTGTATTTAATGCAAAAGGGATAGCTTCTATACCCTTCTTTCTTCATCATTCTCGTATTCCATGCTAAGTTTGCTTTCTTTTTTGATGTTTTAACTTTATGTGCCTCACATAACTAGTGCTCGTCCCCAAGGTTCGAGGTGCGTCATCAGAAATAACCTTGATTGTTTGTTTGAATTAGATTTGGGATCCTCATCCTCACACTACCTATTATTATTATTATTATTATTGATAAATATTATTATCTCCATTATTATTATTATGGAATATGGCATCTACATCACCCTCTTAATTATTTCCGCACCTCCATTTAAATATACTTGTCTCCATTTAAATATAATATGTCATTCTACTAAAATAGTTTCTACCACTCACAATGACAACACACCATTGCTACCAAACTCCATGAAACCTTCAGAGAAAATGTGATATTCATAACCACCCATGCAAACTATGTCGTTTATTGCCCTCAGCCTCGCTTTCTAACTTCTCTCCCATATCCACTATCTATTTTCCCTTCTCTTTCCTTCTCTCCCTCTTTGCCTTTGTGAGTTGTGACCTTCATGTACCTCTTATGACTTGTTGATCAACCCTTTGTCATTCTTGGTTACAGTTTCTCCAACCATATGAACGAAACCTTGCTTGACTTCTCCCTCTTCAATGATAATGTAGCATATACTTGCAAAATGACCACACACCATCGCTAATAACATCCATCGAAGCCACCCACAACAATGATGTTCAAACCATATGTCCTATTAAGAAGAGAGAAAGACTGAAAGAGAAGAATAGATGAGTAGAGAGAAGAAAAAGTATTAAACAATCAAATGAAGAAGTTTCCGTGACTCATTTATATTTTATAGTGCAATCATTGTAGCATTTGAGAGAGAGAGAGAGAGATTGGAAACTAGTGAGATATAAAAACAAATGTGTATATTTTTTTTGTTGAGTAATTTTGTGCATGATTAATCACAATTTGAGTAACGAAAATGATATAAAGAATGGGATGGAATGCTCATGGATTATTTATTTGTGTATATATAGTGTACACCATTTAATTTAGGATAAAGTTTAGTTACAAAATTGGTTGTATTTTAAGTCTACAACCTTACTCTATTTTTTTATTGGAGGTGAATTTTGAGAATTCCACCATTGGATTACGTATTCTTCTTATATCCTACATACTTGCAAAATTAAAAAAAAAAATAAAGATCAATAATTATACTATTAATAAATTGTTTTAATTGTTAGTTTTTGTAGTTAAAAATTATGCTTAAAATATAAGCTTATAGATCATATAATAAATAATATTTGATTGACAGAAAATTTGACATGTGTATTAAGAGCGTAAAGAATATGCAATTTAATGGTTAGATTTTCAAAATATGTAGTAATGTTTATTTTATTGAGTAAGGTTGTAACTTTAGACTACAACCAATTTTGTAGCTAAACTTTTTCCTTTAATTTATATATATATATATATAAAATTTATTTTAAAGGTCATTTAATAGGTGTTTTTAGAGTATTTGTTTTTTTGAGGGGGTTTTAGAGTATTTGTTAATACATTATTTTAAGAAAGATTTAATAACACTATCTTGGAAAATATAAAATGCTCTAAATTTTTTTTTTCTTCTTATAAAAAGTTTCTAAAATAGTTCTCTTAGAAAATCCATTAATTTTTCCCTTATTTTAAAATTGATTCCACCAACGGAAGAACTTCATATTCGAATTTATCTACTTTTTGAAAAGGTTTTTATTCTACATTCACCTATCAAAAAGTTATATGTTACATATATTACTTGTATGATTATTACTTATTTTAAAATTGATTCCACCAACGGAAGAACTTCATATTCGAATTTTTCTACTTTTTGAAAAAGTTATTATTCTACATTCACCTATCAAAAAGTTATATGTTACATATATTACTTGTATGATTATTACTTATATTAGAAGAATGAACCTTATTTTAGTTTTTTCAGAGTGGAGTTTATGGTCTGTTTTTTTTCCTGCAAACTTCATTCTTTCTCCATTATCTGTGTTTTTTTATTTTTTTAAGAAAAACAAAAATAGAAAGAAAAAGAATGAACCTCTATGTCTCTTACAAGGTTCGCATATTCTGGGGGGAAATTCCCTCCTATTGTAGACCATTATTCCCGTACAATACAAATCGCGTTTTTTGCTCCCGCCATACACGCCTCCTTCTTCAGTCTCCCACACAATCAAAAACAAGAGAAACAAAGAAGTAGAAAAACATAACACAAAACCAAGACCTCAATAAATAACAAGTTTCCCTTCTCTCTTCTCTTCTCTTCCCTTCCCTTCCCTCTCCTTTCTAAACTATGCTTCGGCTCTGCTTCAGAACCCGACGCTCTCTCCGTTTCCCTCTCTCCAATCACCCTCGCCTTCAATTTTCCTCTTCGCAAAACCCAATCGAAGCCTCAAACAATCTCCAAATTTCCCAAAAAGCCCCTCCGCCGCCACCGCCACCGCTACCGCTGCCACCGCCGCCGCCGCCTTCTTCCATTCATCACCCTCTCACTACTACCACCGCCACCGCCGCCTCTGCCACAGCCCCTCTCTCTCGCAATTCCCTGCTCGCTCTCTCCGCTACACTCCTCTCCGCTTTAATCGCCTCCCACTACGCTATCCTCTCCACCTCAGACGACCACAACTCCTCCTCCTCCTCCACTTCTACTAATCCCTTGTACACCGGAATCGAACGCGCAGTCAAGAAATCCTCCGATTCCGTCAACAGAATCTTCCACCACGCCAAGCAAACCGGCGTCGCAGCCTCCGTTCTCTGGCAGTCTCTCCGCTCCGTCTTGTCCTCCGCCAACCATGAGGTCCGCTCCGGCTTCGAACTTAGGGTCGCGGCGCTCCTCGCCGACATTTCCGCTGCCAATGCCAGTCGCAGGGCCGCGATCGTTGGTGCTGGAAGTGGCGCCGTCGTCGATTGGTTGCTTGAGTCCGTGGCGGTCCCCAGGGACGGGTTTGGGACTCAGGCCGAGTCGGCGAGGGCGCTCGCGTACTTGATCGCCGATCCTAATGTCTCCGCCTCCGTCCTTGGAAGGCCTCATGCTATTCCCAAGCTTCTCAGGTTCATTTTCTCATGTCACCCTCAGCGGTCGAAGAAGGTGAATTTCTATCAAATTTTTTTGATATTTATTAGATATATAAATGTTAGATTTTCATGAATTGAAGTATTGGAAAGTAGCTTTGGATGAGTTTGAACAATTGAAGAATCAATGCCATTAGCTTAATCTATAGGTTTTCTAATTTTTGTTATTTATTAGATAGAAATGTTAGATTTTGATGTATTCAAGTATTGGAAAGTAGCTTTGGATTAGTTTGAACAATTGACGAATCATTGCCATTTGTGTGTGATAGTTGATTTAGTTAAATAGCTTGAAATGTTGGATTTTTCAATTATCTAAGTCTCGGAAAGTAGCTTTGGATTGGTTTGATCAATAAAGTTGATTCATTTAAATAGCTTAATCTATAGGAGTTGGGACTTTGGTTTGAAGGTCTTTCCTGTTCTTATTCTTGAGTTTAATCTATAATGATTGCATTCACTTGTAAGCCACATCCAATGAATTCTGAATTGTATTCTAGGAATTCAATATATGGTTGATCATGCTTTATTATAGGGTAGTATGGACTGGTACATATAGCATTCTCTTTATAGATTACTGTTAGAAGTACCAGCATCAAATGTAAAATCAAACATGACAATGCCAATACTAATAAGCATTATCTTTTTTCTTGAGTAGAATAAGGCTAGTTAGTTGATGGCCCTAGATCCTTGTTTATGACTTGGAACTCATAACTTTTGACAGATTTTGTTTTAATTTTCATTTTGGACTCCATTAAAAAAAAAAAAAAAAACATTTCGGAGTCCACATCAAATACTAATTTGTTTGGAATTTGCAACCACCCAAAAATTTTAATGCTGAATTTCTTCCATTTGCATAAACAAGTTAAAGTAAGATGTCGGGTTTGTGTACTTAAAACTAGAAGAGGAAAAAGCCTAATTTGGTTGTTAAATTCAGGTGTAAAACAGGCAATGTCTTTAAGAAACAGTTAATATAGTGTGAATTGGCATATGAAAGGAACCTGAGACTGACCTGTTCGTATTGGACAATATCAATAAATAGCAAATCATCTAATTTTATTTTTGTTTTTTGTTTAATAAGTAATATGGAATATCAATATCAAATAGAACAAAACTTAGGTACAGTACTTTAGGTGTTGTTCCTTAAGTTCTCCTCTTTAAGATTCAGCCATGTAGATATTTAATTAAAAAATACACTTCCATGCCATGAGAAAAAATGCACATGGCAAAATCTTAAGAGAAGAAGCTAATGAACAGCACTTAAGTATTGTACCTAAGTCTTGCCCTATCAAATACATGAAATAGCTTGATCATTGTTACAGTTCTTTGATTTTTCACTAATTATTAAAACTATCACAGACCCTGATCTTTTGATGCTTTTAGTTTTGTTTTGCCATTGATATATTGCATTTTTGTGGGAGCAGCAATCAAGACGTAGTTCATTCGATGTTTCTGATTCTTTGAAAGGTAGGAGCATGCTTGTGGCTGCCATTATGGATATTGTTACTTCCAGCTGTGATAGTTCAGACAAGGTATCATTTCAGCCATCCCTACCAGGGCATGCTGAAACTGGAGATATTGCTGCAGCCATTCAAGTTCTTGAGGAAGGTGGCATTCACTTGGATGAATCAAATGCTAATCAAGATGATGAAGATGGTGGGAACGGAATAAAAGGGATTGGAATGAAAATTTTTGGAGGAACTACAGTATTGGGGCTTTCAAGAACAAGTGAGCTTATGGAATTAGGGATTGGTGAAACCAATCATGTACAATCAGCTAGGCACACACCTAAAGCTTTCTTCCTACAAAATAAGCACGATGGTTCACTAATGCAAGCTAATAATTTGTCTTTTTCTGTTGTTCCTGGTCTTTGGGATGATTTGCATTGTGAACATGTTTCTGTACCTTTTGCTGCATGGGCATTAGCAAATTGGGCAACGGCATCAGAGGTGAATAGGTCTCATATTCAAGAACTGGATCAAGATGGCCATGCTGTCATGACTGCTTTAGTGGCACCAGAGAGATCTGTGAAATGGCATGGGAGTTTGGTGGCGCGGTTGCTACTAGAGGACCGTAATCTGCCCTTAAATGATTCTGTTTCTGATTGGAGTTCTAGTCTTCTTTCTACTATTTCGCAGGCAAGTAAAAATGAGGACATTTCTTTGGCTCTGGTGGCATTGTCTGCCTTTCAGGTTTCTGTTGAGAGAAGCCCTGAGGCCAAAAAGATAGTGATGGAGAAGGGCCTACATCTAATGAGGGACACTGCTAAACGGTTGACAAAGCATAAGCATGTGCAAGATGCACTGGCAAAAGCACTAGAATTAATTTGTACTGGGAACATGCACTTATCCCTTAAAGAGAGTCAAAAGTGGTCTGGTATATTGCTTCCTTGGATTTTTGGGAAAAATTCCTCAGACACCGTACGATCTTCGGCCAAAAAGATACTTCCTCACATTCTTGAAGATTATGGACCATCTTCTGTACCAATTTCTCAAGGATGGTTGGCTATTCTGCTAACTGAAATCCTGGGTTCTGCCAAGACATCAGCTAAAGGAAACACTCAACCTAAAAATGACAAAGTGAAGGTTTGAAGAAATTTTCTATCTCATTGCTATTTAACATCGAAATGTGTTGCAGAAAGAAATTTTATCCGGTTATACTTCAGTTATAATTTCTTGGACTATCATTAAATTGTTTTTTTCTTTTTTTTTTAATAGATAATTCTTCTTTTCTATCAGTGCTCTTTCTCTGTTAGTATTCATGAAGTTTACTCACTTTTGCAGACTAAAATCGATCAGTCAAACATTCTTTCTGCTTCACAAATTGCTAATCAATTAGCAGTTGCTGTTGTTAATCTGGCAGCGAAGCAGCTGGGAACAGCCACTGGTTCTGTGGATACATTCCCTCTGGCAGATCTTCTTTCTCTGGAACCTTTTGTGGGACCACTTAAAAATCTAAAGAAAGATAGCCTGGCTAAGTTTGATGCTGCAGATTCTGCATTGGCAACCCTGAAGGGGATCAAAGCACTGACTGAAATTTGTGCTGAAGAGCCTCAATTTCAGGAAAAAATAACCGATTTTGGGGTTTTGTGTCTGTTGAGACGTTTTCTGTTATGTGATGATTATGAGAAACTTGCTGCAATTGAAGCGTATGATGCATCTAGAACACTTGAGGCTCAGGATCGAGTTCCAAATGGTCATGGGGAATCACCTATTTCTGATACTAATGATTCATCTAGTGTTCGTGTTCCAGCTACAGCCCACATTCGCAAGCATGCAGCTCGGCTGTTAGCTATCCTTTCACTCCTTCCAAAAGCCCAGAAGGTTATTATGGTGGATGAAACTTGGTGTAAATGGCTTGAGGATTGTGCTAATGGGAAGATTCCAGGTTGCAGCGACCTTAAGATACAAAGTTATGCTAGGGCAACACTTCTAAATATATTTTGCAATCACGAAATTGATAAAGACCATGTAAATAAGAATCTTCCTGATACTGGTGTTTCAAACAGAGATAACAATTGTCCTCGATATAAAGATATGGTATTTTTAATCAATCCCGAACTTCCCCACTGGAAGTGTCCTGAACAAGTAGATCAGGACAATGTTCGAAGGGATAAATCTTCGACTCTGGCTACTACTGTAGCCAGTGAGGGTACGCCTGTAAACACACCCCGAAATGATGGTAGCTTTTCTAGTTCTGTTGATTATGCTGGCTCGCAATCAGAACTGCCTCTTTTGGATGTTGTTTTTGTCCATGGGATCCGTGGTGGGGCTTATAGGTCTTGGCGCATAGCCGAGGACAAGACCTCAACTACGTCTGGCTTGGTAGAAAAGATTGATGAGGAAGCAGGGAAGCTAGGAACATTTTGGCCAGGTGAATGGCTTTCATCTGACTTCCCTCAAGCTCGCATGTTTACTCTCAAATACAAGGTTTGTTTTGAGTCTGGTAGTAATTTAAAAGGTTCTTGTTTTTCTAAAAGGTCTTTCTGGCATCTGCTACCTCTTGGAAATTTTGTCCTTTATTCCTTGATGACTAGTTGGTTTATGGAGGTGATCTTGAGGTCTCCATGTTCAGCATCTAATCCAGAGTTGCATGTTTTATACAGACAAATCTCACACAATGGTCTGGAGCTAGCTTGCCCCTTCAGGTTTGTATGTTTTGGTTGACAGTCAAGAAGCAACTTTATATGTCATTTGAGTTGTTAACACCCATCATGTTATGTTACTAGGAATTTGAATCATCAAAGATCTGAGAATGTTATTCATACGCAAGATGTTTGTTGTATACATACAGGTTACTTTGAGATTCTTTTTAGGAAGCATGAGTTATGGGGGAATGGGAACTTTCCATTCGGAATTTTAGCTCATATTATTTTGCACTTCTACGGTTGGTGAGCATCAATGGTTGACATGGGTATAAGATTCACAGTTCTCCCACCTTGTTATTTATGGGAACCCATGGAGGTTAATCTTTGCATAATTTGAATGTATATCTTTAATGGATTTCATCCTAGTCAGTCTAGGCCAATCCTAGGTGGTACTTCTATTGATGAGTAGAAGATGATCTTCAGATTTCCTTCATATGGAAAAAGCTATAATGTTACTTGACCTAGTTTTGATCTTTTGTGACTTCAAAATTGTAGCATTTGCTTCATTCAATTATCTCTTTATGGAATCTGCTGTTCTCACAGTTCCTTCTTTGCTGGTTGGCTTATATATAATTTGATTTCTACTGATGCTTGTCTTTATCTGCTTCTGCTGGAAATGTGCAGGAAGTAAGCTCCATGCTATTGGAGAAGCTTGTTGCTGCAGGAATTGGGAATCGACCGGTGGTGTTTGTGACTCACAGGTTTTTATAGTGGTCTTAGGGAGGAGATTGTGTGGTTTCTTAGCAATAACAGAGAATCTTCTTGTATTTGATACGCATTAGGAAAGTGACACACACACACACACACGCACAAAGATTTTTTTCCTCTAAAGGTTTCGCTGATTTTCCTTTATTTTCAATGCAGTAACTAACATAACATATTTTTGCCAAGTTTTACATCTAAAATTGATATTTGCTTCCAAATAGGCACTCATTAGCTTAACTGTGGTCCTCAAGTATTTCACTGATGATTTATGTCCCTGGAAATAAGAGTCCTTATGTCAGTAGGTTTGGTTTGATTTAGTGAATAGATGATAACTCATCCTAATGGTCAGGGAATTTTGACTACCATATCTTGTTTTTAATATATTGCTTCAATTTGCAATTTCGCATCTAATAAAATTATCAGCCAATTGGTATAAGATGGAAAAAGAAACTAATTCCATTATTGGTAGACATTGTAGGACTCCTAGAGCAAAATGATGAGTCTGTTTCTGTTGTTTCACAGCATGTAGCATTTGGTATCTCTCTGTGCTTGTGTATCGTCTTATTTAATGTTATTTACTTTTGCTTTTTGCAGCATGGGAGGCTTGGTTGTAAAGCAGATGCTGTATAAAGCTAAGGCAGAAAATATAGATAACCTTGTGAACAACACTGCTGGAGTTGTATGCTTCAATCAATAATTAAATATTTTCTTACATTGCTGATCCTTTGATTAACTTTCAATTATCAATTCTTTATGATGCTTGTGTTTTAACCTGGTTTCAGGTGTTCTATAGCTGCCCACATTTTGGCAGCAAACTAGCAGACATGCCTTGGCGAATGGGCCTGGTGTTTCGCCCTGCCCCAACTGTGAGTATATGATCTCTATAAACTAAGCTGGGTTATTATCCCCCCACCCCCAATAACACGTGATTGTTGGTTTCTACATTTATCTTGTAGTTAAAATAATCGTTGTACAAGTAGATGTTAATAGCATTTAATTCATGCTGTTCTTAGATAGGGGAGCTAAGGAGTGGGTCGCCGAGACTAGTAGAGCTTAACGACTATATCCGAGACCTTCATAAGAAAGGGGTGCTTGATGTCCTCAGTTTCTGTGAGGTAGTCCACAGTTTGATTAAAATAGTGTATCTCTTCCTGTGTATCTTTTTCTGAGCTTAAGAGGTAGCTAGTAACTGTTTTGCAGACCAAGGTAACTCCCCTTGTTGAAGGTTACGGAGGATGGGCCTTCCGAATGGAAATAGTATCAATTGAATCAGCATATCCTGGATTTGGCGAACTTGTTGTAAGTATGACTTTGATAAACATGTGACACTTAGGCTGAAGAAGACAAAGAGGTCTTTTGCCTAAGTAGTTAGGTTTTTAAAAAATCGGTTGAAATGACTTTATAGAGTATCATTGCATATGTAGTGTTGGCTGTTGAACATGAACATACCCTTCATGCCTTGCAAATTAGTTTTTAACCTTTTTCTTTATTAGCAGGAAAAGCTTTAAAAGCTTGTTTAGACTTTGCCATGAGCCATCAATTATCTTGGAAGTGTTTGTTAGTTACTAGTCCTCCATTTGTCTTCATGACATGCTGATACATCACTGCACATTGGTTTGAGTCTAGTCTGCATCTTGTAGAGGAGATAATCTTTTCTGATTAAAGTAGTGACGTGCTATATATGTTATTTATAATTAGTTAACAGGTAAGCATTAGAAAAATGCTAAATCTTTTGATTGGGTATTCTTGTACATTTCAATGATTTCATAGATTGGTTCCTGGAAACTGTGGCATCCAACCTTTTTACATATGTTTTTGTCAAACATGAGTATGTCTTGGGCCTGTTGTTTTATCAAAGTATTAGTCGACAGTGTTTAAGAACGTGTGTTATTTTCAGCAGCAGATGGGAGACCTTTAAGATGTTAATTCTTAGATTTGAGCAGTTAGGGAATGATATTGATCTCACATTTGTAGGCTGAAAAGATTGATAGGATGCACATGGTGAGGGATCAACTGAATATATTGTGAGGTGATCAGTTAGAGGATCAATTTGGACAGATGTCAGGCCTTTTATTTTCTCTGAAATGGATTTACTTTGCGGCTTATATAGTTCTAGGAACTTGGCCTCATAGCCTTGCCGTTTTAAATGATGACCACTTCAAATGAATGCATGATCTTCTAGCTCATGAGTATTGCTTATCATTCTTCCTATTCTTCATCCCTTCATTTATATATTTTACTTTTCTTAACAGGTACTAGAGTCAACAGATCATATTAATTCATGTAAACCAATTAACCGTTCAGATCCTTCATATACTCGGATATTAGAATTTTTGCAGAAGCTGATAGAGCGTTATAGGTGACGACATTACTCAGTTCTGCACATTGAATTTGTGCAATTAATCATTAGAAAGTCTGGAGCTGGGCTTTACTGGTTACCAAGATGACTATAGGAGCTGTGGAAGAAATATTGCAGACGGTTGTGAGCACAATTCATCTGCAAGTCTGGCAGCCTGTATATTAGAATGCTTGCTGACCTGTTGAGATGACATCGGAGGAGGACCATGGACCTAATAATTGGGCCTAAACTGCACAGAGATTTTTTTTTCTCACATTCTTTTTGTCTTTTAATCCTCGATATCAATTTTCTTCTCCTCCAAACTGTACATCATTCATTGTAACCATTTTTTATTCTTTGTACATTGTGGATAAGCCTCCATTTAGGTTAGGTTTACAAAGGTGTTGTATATCAATACAAATCTACATTACCATTACCATTCGCTAAACATATTTTGTAACTTTTTGTATATTGTATGAGTAAGGAGTAAGTTATAGAAAACTCTAGGGATTCGCCCAAACTCACGCTTTTGCTAAATTTAACAAGATTTTTAAATATGAGCTTGTCTAATCACATGCGCTTTGCACGTGCGATAAAGTTTTTTTTTTTTTTTTGTGATCCTATTTTGTAGAAAAAAATTGTTTTTATTTTATTTTATATATATATATATAATTTTTATTTTGAAAATTTAATTTATAAGTAAATAAATCAATTTAAAAATTAATAAGAGAGTAGTTTTATTTTTTAGGCAATATTTTAGCGGGAGTTAGAGTTACATTTTTATCAGATTGTCTTTTAATTTTGTCTTTACTTAAATATAGGAATGTAAGGGCATTTTTAAACTAAAAAAAAAAATGGACAATCTAAATAGAACAAATCTCTTAAATAATAGTATAAACTAGTAATCGGTACCCAATAATTCCACTGTAATCACAGGCCGTGAGGCCAAAGAGCCCAATAACAGCTACGAAGCCCATTAACTTGAAGCCCAAATTTTCTTGCTGTAATACAAGAAAATATCAGTAATCAGAAGTTCAGAACCACCATTGTCTCTCTCTCTCTCTCTCTCTCTCTCACCCTCTTGTTGGAGTCCCAAAATGATGTCGTTATTGAAGACAACGGTGCAGCAACCTCTTCTACTACTACAACTACAACAACACTCAATGCCAATGCATTCTTCTTCCTTCATTTCAACGAACACGACGAATCAGAAGAAGAAGAGTATGAGTAACAGAAGAGCCCTAATTCTATGTTGCTCTGGTTCCAACACGTCGTCGTATTCACCATCTCCGTCGATCTCAACAACAACCAGTGCTCCGCCAATTATAAAGCGGAGGAAGAGGTATAGGAGGCAATATCCAGGAGAGAGCATAGGAATCACTGAAGAGATGAGGTTCGTTGCTATGAGACTCCGAAACGTTAAAGGCAAAAAATACACTAAAGATTCACTCGGTGAAGACGAAGAAGAAGACGATAATTTAGCTTCAGATAATGATGGTGATGATGGAGGAGTGACGTGGCAGCCCAGCATGGAAGGGTTCCTCAATTATTTGGTTGATAGCAAGCTCGTCTTCAACACTGTGGAGCGCATTGTCGATGAATCCAGTCACGTTGCCTGTGAGTGACTGAGTTTAATTTTTATTTTTGTCCTGACAATCTGTGATGCTATTTTTGTTTCAAACGGAAAATGTTTTCTTGAAAATGACTCATTTCCAGGGAAAACATTTTCTTGAAAACTAACTCACTTTCTTGTGTTTGGTTGTGACCTTGAAAATGAGCTGGAAATCATTTGTGGCTGGTAGTTTATTTATGGTGGTTTCTTAAGCATGTGTAGTTTCGGAAAACGATATTCGCGCGGAAAACATTTTCCACCTTATTGGGATTGTCCAAACACCGGAAAATACAGAAATTGCTACAAAACAAACAGAGCATTAAAGTAATCGCTTTTAGTCCCAAAAAACTTAGATTGACTAATTTTAGTTCTTAACAAATTTTTTAAGTGATCATTTTTAATCTCTAATGTGTCTAATATAATGATGATGTGTCAGTTTTTAGTTTGTCCACGTCCTTTAATGGACTAAAATTGCTTATGAGCTAAACTTTAGGAACCAATAGTGTATTTAAGCCCATCGATGAAAAAAAAAAAAAAAAAAAGAAGAAGAAGAATTTGTAGGAAAATGTTGATGCAAGAAAATAAGAGTTGGTGGTTTTTGTTAGAATCTAATGTGTGGGATTTTATTATTTTATTACAGATGCCTATTTCAGAAAAACTGGATTGGAACGATCAGAAGCTCTTGAAAAAGATTTAGAGTGGCTTAGGCAGCAGGGGTTTGTGATTCCTGAACCTAGCGGTCCGGGGATTTCTTATGCCAAGTATTTGGGGGAACTTTCAGAGAAGAGTGCCCCATTGTTCATGTGCCATTTCTACAATATATATTTTTCGCATATAGCAGGAGGTCAAGTGATAGCAAGACAGGTATGCGTGATTTTATATTCTTGTCCATGCTGCTTCAGCAATTTGATGTTGTATCGGTGTTTCATGATTTGAAAAATATCCTTTTGCAGTAATTTATTGAGTATTTGGAAACGATACAACAACAACAACAGCAATAACAATCAAGCCTTAGTCTCAGGGTGACGCCCCAACATCTATTTTGTAGATGATTCAAGTTTAAAGTTGAAATGAAGTTGGTTTTTTTATAGACGTGGCATGGACACATAGATTCACTTGTGTGTGTTTGTGTGATTTCTGTTTTATTTTCCTGTTACATTTATCACAAATTTTAAGCAACACTCATTTATTGAGCCCTAAGAACTTGCAATAATTTGGACAATGTATGGTTATTCTCTCACTGGATGTCCCTGGATGGGTGGATGGTCAATGGCCTATATAAAACTTTTCCCTATTTGGACCCATCAAGAAAAATTAAAGCTCTTCAAATGTTTATATTTCTTTCAAGCATGTGTATCAAACTATCAATACAGCACTTTCTTGTTGATTTGTTGTCTTTAGGTTTCTGAGATGCTCCTAGAAGGACGGGAGTTGGAGTTCTACAAATGGGAGGGCGATGTTGCAGAGTTGATAAAAGATGTTCGCGAGAAGCTGAACATGCTTGGAGAGGTTAATACATGTGCCTGTCATGTCTAATTGGTTTGCATTAGTTTGAAGTTGGGAGATCTCTAATACTTATCTGTTGGATGTTTGAAATTCTTTGATGTAGCACTGGTGTCGTGATGAGAAAAACAGATGCCTAAAAGAAGCAACAAAGGCATTTCGTTTCCTGGGGCAGATTGTCCGCTTGATCATCTTATGAAGTCATATCAAATTACAATTCTGAATGTTTGTCAAGAGGTGAAGCTGCAATTCTTCTTTTTGTTTGTTCATTGGTAAATTGAACAGATATGCTGAAAATCATTTCAATGACTTTCCTTATGCTCTATTACCTTGAAGCTTTTTTAGTTAGCTTGATCACCTTACTAAGTTTTTTCTTTTTTGATAACTCTGATCCCTTTACTAAGTTATTCTATCAAAAAGTCCTATTGGACTGGATGATTGATGTGCAGGTGGCTGGATCTCAGTTCTTTTCTCCCAAAGTACAGCAAAGCTTCCTCTGAATGTCTCCTGGTATGCTCTGGGTTTTTTAAGTTGCCCTTTTAGTCTTATATTGTTCTAGTGCCATGTAGACTACTGAGTTCATTCTTTATGATATTCAAGCATACTACCTGATGTTGAGTAAGTAAAGTTACAACTTACAAGCCTTTTGAAAATTGTTAACAATATTTTATCTGATGGACTATGGAAAGAAATTTCCTATTGTTTGAAGAACAAACCATGTTATGCGTTGATGATCTATTCTTATTCTAAAATTAAAATGATATTATGTATTACTATGAGACCTACTACCTGATGTTGACCAGTAAGTTCAGTTACAAGCCTTTTGAAAATTGTTAACAATATTTTATCTGATGGACTATGGAAAGAAATTGCCTATTGTTTTGAACTAAACATGTTATGGGTTGATAATCTTATTCTAAAAATAAAATGATATTATCTTTACTAATTGACCTCAATTTTGAAATCCCCTTGAAACAAGGTTGTGTTTTCGCTGGTAACTACTACGTTTCTGCCACTCCACCGTTTCTACCTCACACACTTGTTGTAGGTGTTGCAGATGGGGTTTTCACCTTGGGCACAACTTCCTGTTGTTCTCTCTTTCTCTCTACTAAGAAATATACACACCCCTTTTTGGGGTGCAACTTGGTTTGGGTTGGTAGTGGTTTGATTCTGGGAAAATTAACAATCAAAACAACCAAATTCAACCCAAAACCAAACGGAATTAGCAATAGAAATGAACCAACCCAAACCAAATATCTTTTTCTGGATTGGCTCAGTTTGGTTCCATGGGTCTCTTTTCTCTTTAAAACAAAATGGACTAGTATATTAAAGAGTAGAAACAGATGTAGAGAACAAAGGAAAGGGATAGTACACGCTATTTGATGATGTATCTATAATTTTATACTGCAGCAATGTATAATATTAAGATTTGTACATAATATATATATATATATATATAAAGTCTAGTTCGGGTTGGATCAGGTAACACAATTCTCTAACAGAGAATCGAACCAAACCAACTCAAATCAGTCTTTTTTATTTGGGTCCTATGGATTGAGTTGTGGCCTTGTCACCAACCACCATTTTCTTATGTGACTGGAGGCATCAATTTTCCCAAAGTCCACTGGCCTCGTTCCTGACATTCTCTTGACATACTCTTTCTTTTGTTCTTTTGTTTTCCTCTTGTTTATCATTGTTTGCAATGAGTTTTATAATTTCTATGTTGTTCATTCTTAGGGCTGATATCCATGTCTTGAGACATTAGCGGCATAGTCACGTGAGAACACTATTTGTATTTGGATTATAACCCTAGAAGCTACACTCGATCTTAGCCAAAAGGCCGAGGATGGTATAACCCTAGAAGCTAGAAAGGACCAGCAGAGATGCTACACTGGCTGAACTTGGCCGTGACAAAATTCTTATGAGAATATTTCACCCTTTTTTTTTTTTTCCCTTGATGGTGTAAGTTGCAGTACTGCTATGTTTAGTTCTACATGGGTTGGCTAGTGCTAATATAGTGCCTAGTGCTAGTACTTTAAAATTCAGTACTGCTATGATGGTGTAAGTTGCTCATAGTTGTTTTTTTCCTTGATGGTGAAATTTGTATGATTTAATCAAGCAATTAGGTAAACTAAGCGTTGTACTGCTTTTTCTTTGCAGGGTACAATGTTACATTAACACTCTACTGGATTACAATTTTAAACTAAATTAAGTTCAATTTGATTTTGGCCTTTTTTATTTCATTTAAAATTTTACATTTTCCCCATAAATAAATGTACACAATTGCCTAACTGAACCTTTTCATTCATAGCTTGGCTTATTTACAATCCTAGATGAACAGCATTGCATGAAAAAGAATGAATTATTGTACAATTGATCATGTGTAGCACTGCTTTACAAGACATTATTTGTTGCTATCATCGGCCCTAGTCAGTGAGTATTTGACCAAGAAATCGGATTTATTATTCTGTTTCACTTCCACTGGTATCATCAAGAGATTCAGGACTATGTTTTCGTGGAATAACGAATTTGTCAATAATCCTAACTGTGTTTAACGGTTCCTGATCCGAATCAGCAGCTTTCCATTGGCTGGGATTCTCTCTAAGGTGGCTCAACTGATTTGAATTCTGCCCCTCCCATTTAGGATCCAGCTCCCAATCCTCTGGTACCTAAATGTCAGTGATCCAGATCCCATATTCATTAGGTTCGAGGATTTTATACAAGTTAAAACAATAAGAAAAATTAAAATTAAACACTTTTATTCTTCTATAAAAGACAGATGCTCTATTTTTGTTCATGTATTTACCATAGTCCATCATTCCAAATCAAGCACACAAATAAACAATTTGGCTTTACTAATTTAAAATAATTGATTGTCAATAAATTTATTTGAATGTTTTTGATTTATATATAATTCCACTTATAAGGGTTAATTTCTTACCTTATCAACTGCAAGGGTGAAAACTTCAAGATCACCATTATGTTTGATGTGAAATCGCGTGAATGCCTTGAAATCAGCAATCCTAAGTGAGGAGAAGGCTTCATCATAGTGTAAGTTAAACCAATTGATGCAGATGTATAAGTAGCTTCCAAATACAAAGGAAACTGCAGGGGTTGACAAGACCCAGAAATAAAGGAAGATGGAAGTATAATAAATGATTGCACCCCATCGAGAGAGAGACTCCATCCCATTCTTGCAAATATTGTTTCGTGTCACAGCCATGAGCTGATTGAACATTTCATATGAATATTGGTCAGTAAAGAAGAGGAAGAAGAAGCATGTTTGTGGAGTAACTAAGAAAGAGCATTTCTCACGTAATAAATTGTGAATTTGTGATCAAAGAAACATTACTTTTACATAGGCTTACAATTGATGTCTTTGTTATTAAAATTAATTGTTTATTACACACTTGTATGGTAATATCACTAAAATTGCGAGTCTAACTCACAATTTCGAAATTGAAAATATGAGTTAAACTCACGATTTTAGTGTTCTTTTACACGTGTATACACACTAGTGTGTAAAAACTTTTACCCCAAGCACAATATGTTACTTTAGTCATTGAAATTTTTTTTTGTCCCTGCACTAATTGTTCTCACCTCTGGTAGATCAAATGCAGACATGAGATACTTGATACATGCAGGATAAAGCCCAAAAGTCCATCGTTTTATACTATCTTGAATGGCAATTGGAACTGGGAGGTGCCTATGGAACATAGATTGGTGCCACCGATATAAAGAGTGATAGCCTGAACAAGAAAAAAAATTGTGGTTGAATTTGTTAGCATGTAAGTGTTAGGTCTTATTTTAGTTGTTTCTTTACTATCTTAGATGTACGTAAATCAATCAACATATAACAGAAAACATTACCGTACTCTATCATACAATTTGAAGCAAGAAAAAATTCGTGGAATGTCACATAACAGAAAGGAAAAACTGACCTGAAGTTGCTACAAGTTTGTGCCGGACAAAGGTCTCAATGCCCAATTCCAGCACCAACATAAGAATTAGAGCTGCGGCCAGATGAGCAGAAACATGAAGAATTCCAATCATAACCCGTGTCTTACATGACACTTTGGAAGGTACAAATGCAACTGCCAGAATTAGCAATAGCGTAGCACCTCCTAGAGACACATAAGAGAGATCCATCATGTATATAAAAGCATTCCACACTGTGCCAAAGAAACTCCTTGAGAAACCAGAAATTGAATCTTCCTTGAAAATGTGATCAAGCTCACACTGGAGAAGAACATGAAAAAGGAAAAAAAAAATAGTAAAAATCAACTTGATACTGTCTACTAATATAAATTTGCTAACGACTTCCTAATGTTTCCTATGGAGAGATTTAAATTTGAGAGAAAAACCATTATAAATTTGAGTAGTCTACAAGGAGTAGAAAAGAAATTCACCTGTGGGAACATAGAAAAGACCAGCATAAAGTAAATAATGCCACCAATAAAGTCAAACTGCCAATTTTCCTTTCTGAAATTCCAAATGTTTCTTAATGCAAGCTGCAAATTAAAAATCAATAAAATCTATTAAGCAAGAAGCAGAAGAAAAATGTTATAAAATGTGAAGTTGGCAATTAAAGGAAACGAAAGAACAAAAAATAAAATTTCACTATTACCCTTCTTGAAATTTTATAAGGAGGATAAGCGTGTTTGCACTTATAGGAAACTCCATGAGATTCATTGAAATCGCTGAAGACATGGGTGGGATGTGCAAATGCACCACCACAACCATTTACAAGTAAATGTTGGGGATAAATTGGTTCATTCTTTCTTTTTGGCTGAGAATTATCTAACTCATCTGATCTAACAATTGAGTGGCGCATATAGTGATGTATATCCCCAGCAATTCGAAGTCTACACCTTTCTTTTAAAATGTTACATATCAGGTCTGAGACATTATTTCCATTTGATTGGTAGTCTGAAGCATCTTTTTGAGAATCACCATTCTCATACCAATCAAGAAGCCAATCTGGTTGGTGTGTCATGATGATCACCGAGTCTGTCTTTCTCACCTTAATTACACATAGTTATATACAAGCAAGGTAAAGTCAATTAACATCAAGATCATCCATATAATAATACATATTCATATGCTTCATGGTATAAAATGCATGTGCATGCATAAGCAATTAATTACTCTAATCCACTAATTTAATGCTTTAACATATGTATATACCGTTTTCCTAGCTAGTTTGGAGAAGAATTCGAATTGGTAGACATCGATATCACCATGGAGTGCAAGATCAAGACCGAATATCCACCATCCCATAGGGAGTTGCAAGGCGAAATAACTTTTCTTCTGAGGCATGAACCACCCACCCAACCAGCTCCTATGACATATATTTCTCGTAAATGTGTGAAGTCCATCAAACCAATCTGTCAAACAAAAACAAAATATTACCACAAAATAGTGACAATCTAGATGCAAGTGTTTTTAAAGGAGTATGAAGAATGTTCTTCTCCAAAACCAAAAAAAAATGTGATACATGAATGGCAATTTTCATCGAAAATATATAGTAAAAGATTTCCAATGAATTGAAGATGATCCTATTACTTTTTTCTATAGGATACTCTAAGTCTATCGTGAATATAGTAAAGTGAAACCACATATATTTACAGAGACATCAATTTATATTTTGTAAGTTTTTTTTGTAATAAAATTTATACTACTTTTTATCATGTTTCCTTTATATATACAAGATATTCCCTCTTTTTCTAATTCAAAAAAAGTAATTAAAGAAGATGCTGAGGCTATATGAAAACTAAGACCAACCATGGTTTCCGGGAATAACAAAACACTGAGGTCCATTATATGGCAACGATTGTCTTCGTTTTTTGGTGCTTTTTTTGTCTTGCTTCTGTTCAGTCATCCCAGGAGGGATTGCAGACTTGTTGACAGCCATACGTCGTTGTTCATAACAGGGAGGCATCTCATCAAGCTTCTTGACACCCATACGTCCCTGTTCATGACAGGGTGGTGGTTGAAGTGCATACTTAAAAGGACGAAAGAGGCGCCTTTCATATGTAAACTCTGAGGGATTGGGATACCTATAATAATAAAAGCAATGATTGTTTCACATAATACCCACACTTTTATAACTGATATCCACATTTCTACCTGATTTGAAAGAGTGTTGACATGATGTGAACAAGTATGAATACTCTTGGATGTGAAACAATCAAAATTAAATCCTAAAAGCAAATGTTCAAAATTAAACAACATATGTGACAGCAAGTAATATATAAACATAGTAGTAACACAATTGAAGTAGAATAGTATAGCACTCAGCAAAAAGAAGTAGAAAAGTATAGCAAATGAAAATTTAACAACAATCACGTATGTCACCTCAATAATTTTTTTTTAAAAAAAATAGTAAATTTTTTTGCCTCAAATCAAAAAAATTAAAAGGCTAACTACATAAAGACAATGTCAAATTATCCTGTTATGAGTCATAATATGTATTGCCAACTTACGCAAGATCCCCACCAATGAGTAATAAGTCTCCACGTTTTAAGATTCCAGAATTGGTTTTAATATGCGGCTGAGCAAGTAGTCGTGCCACAGTATAAGTTGAGTTCCCACCATCACCGGTGTCAGCTATGAAGTCGAACCATAGTTCTTTTTCTTTACTAAAATGATCATATAAATAATCTCCTTGTTGAATTCCAGCTTGAGCCTTCTTCTTATTTTTTGGCACAACTTGAATTTGATTCATTGCTGCCTAAGATGGAAGGAAGGGGGAGATAAAAGAAATTACTTAATTATGATCTATATCCAGTTTTTTTTTCCCTAACAAATTTAAAAGAATAAGGAACTTATTGCCATATGTAAGAATATAAAAGATGAGATTTTAAATGATGTGTGCTAAGTTACACCTATACCTGCAATATACGCATGTCAAAGCGACCTAGGAATACAGTTACTGATATCATGAGGTCAAAAACAGTCTTGTATAGATCAGCTGATGTACTGCAACACATAGCCACCACCAGAGCAAAAACAACTGAAGGGGGTGTTTAGAAGAGAAAAAATACTTAAAATTAAATAAATAAAAGATGATAGAAATATACCCTGAATACCAGGGAACCATATCTAAAAATTCAGGCTTCGTTTGCTTATTCTTCTTGTATTTTTCACCTGGTCTGACCATAAGAACATAAGAATTAATTAAGAACAGCTAAATACAGCTCATGTCTAGACTAAGGCATCTCTACGTCCTAATTCATGTCAACTATAAGTTTATAAAAATTATTAAAAACGCTTTGCACGTTAGGAGATCAAGTATATATAGTACTCACTCAAATGACCTCTCTGCTACATAATTGGCAATGTACAGGCCTATAAATGTGACCCAACATGAGTAGATGAGATTGATTTCGTCTGAAGAACTCGCAGGTGATGACTCACTGCTAGTGCTAGCTAACTGAGAAAAGAAAAAAAAAAAAAGAAAAGAGAATATGTACATGATAGAGTAAGTACATAAAAGAACTGAAAAATCCAAAATATACATATAGGATAATACAAGATGACATAGAACAATTGAAAATGCTATTTGTATTAAGAATTCTAAAAAATTTGTTTTTACTCTATTAGGATTTTTAGTTTTGACTATTAATATATTGCAAGTCAAATTTACTAGTAATTTTTTATTTTGTAAATATATTTTGAATTGTGGTAAAGAGGACTACTAAAGGTTGAAACTTTTGTTCATTGTGAAAGAGTGAAGACTATAGTCAACTATAGTCGAGCAAGATCAAGGCTTGATCATGCAAGATAGGACGGTAACTCTCAGTAGACACTTGGTCAACCGAGACCTTATTATGGAAAATCTGAGATTCAAATCACAGAAACATGATCAAATCCTTAAGAAACTTAGGAGTAACTGAGAGATCGAATTTGCAGTCAACCGATAAACTTGCGGCATCAAGTGGTTGTGAAGGAATGCGGTAGGAGTCTGCAGTTGTTAGCAAAAGTGGGGAGCTCAAGTACTTACTCTGACTATGCATCCAGCAGGAAGTCGTGTGAGTATCATTTGTATCGCAACAACATTCATAGAATATTTGATGATTTGGGCTTGGCCTGGGAGTATTTTTACCTATTGGATTTTCACTCTATTTTCATATGTTGAACCCTGCATGTGTACATGTATTTGAAATATATTTGCTTTATAGTTTATCTATGATTAAATTTGTATTGAATCTTGACTAAATAAATACTCAGTTTTACTATCAACTTCTAATATGACTTGCAGACTAGGCAATAAATTTAGGTGGCAGCTGCTAAATTCTCATACACAGTATAAATTTCTAATTTTGGTGTATTTCCATTCTTCATAGTTCATAGATCAATTCGTATTTCTCAGTAGTGTAAAACACTTAAAACACTAAAACTAGCTCACTTAGAATAGGTTGCAGCAGTACCTTGGCATAAGGAACGAATATTATCCCTTGATTGTCCCACATGGGAAAAAGTGGAACGTATATTATCCCATCGTTGCCCCACAAGAGATCAGCCGGATGATAATAATAGTAACTCGCAGACTCAAACGGAGCAAGCCAAGATGAGCAGACTTTGTCTATCAAATAACTTTGCTCAAGCGGTCTCTCTCTACAGTGACTCAGAAAAGTACAGCAGGCTATACTCACAACCTTCAAAGCATGGAAAAATTATTCAGAGTTAATTTGCATGGCAAATGAAAAGACCTATCACTTGATAGAATATAATAGAGGTACCAAAAGGGTCTTCATCAGGACTTACAGCAGAAAATTGGAGAATGGTCCATATGTCTGGCAGCTTTCGAGTCTCATCACATGGAAAAATGTACTGGATGCCCTTAAAAATACAGTGGAAGGCGAGAAGACAGAATATAGAAGAGGCAAAAGTTGTCAAAAATAAAGACAGATTCATTCTCATAGACATTGCCACTGAGTGAGAACTGGGAAGATGATACACAGCCGCTACCAAAAGCCAAGATACATGCCTGTTCACAGTGGCAGTCAGGATTTGATGTTAGGGGGGACAAAATTTCTCTCTCAAAATACACATGGAATAGTATTCCTTTAAAGTGTACATTTCATGATTAGGATATTTAGCAGTGTTCAAGGTGTCATGATTTTTAAAAATTTCAACAATTTCACACTGGATATACTTTTAGATTTATAATATTTAATTTGAATTATGAAATAAATCTATTGAATGGAGAAGATCATTTTCCTTCACACATGCATAAGGATGAGCATGTACAAGCGAAGTCGACTGCCTTTTGCACATGTATATATGTATGTATCAATGTGTTATAAATCTATGTCTTTCAGAATAAAGTATGAACAAAATTATAAGATTGGGAGTAATATTTACCACTTATAAAGATTGGAATAGCTTGGTTTCCCTATCAATGGCTGAGAAAAGAATCGGATCCAAGGCTGTAAAAAGAAATAGAAGAATGCAAACAAACAGACATGTACAGTCCACCACACAATGCTGTTGTCATCGTTAAGAGTCTGCATAATGTCGAAGCTGCTAAAAAACACGCAACTCAGTAGTGCAACCAATACAACATGACGTGAAAGCTCAGGTTGGTAAGGGTACGTGTCCTTTAGAAAGCCAAATCTCATCAGGATTTCCCTAACCCTCTCCATCTTCTCGGCTTTGAATTCGAAGGGATTTAGAAAACCAGTACTCCTAACCTTTTCCAACAGATGAGCCATAACCCTCCCCATCATTTTTGAGGGCTTCCTCCAAATTGCTTGTATGAGCCTTCTCGTAATCTTGCACTATGTAATTCACGTTACCAGGCAAGCTTTTGAATTCTGTGAAAGGACTACTATAAGTATTGTCATTAAGAAAAAAAAAATTAAAACCTCAAAATACTTTTAATAGACTTTTAAGCTTAATGAGCTTACTTTTACCTCAAAATAGAATGTATAGTATTTTAAGTACTATCTTTTAAGGTACAATCATACTTAATAAATCATTTATTTAAATAAATAATAATGAGAAAATATCATTTTACACTTAATAATTTACATCTACTTTTTTCCTATTTATATCCACGATTGATTTGAAAATGTCTACATTTGAACATATAAAAATGAACGTATAAAAAGTTGAACAGTAATACTCATATGCACATGTTAGTTTTATAATCAAATATCTATTTCTCCTACTACCTTTCAATTAAACCTCTACCACAATTTTTAGCTACCTAGAAGCTGCACTATAACCTAGCCTGAAGTTTCAAAGTTGGGGGCTTGACCCCACTTGGAACAATTAAAAACAAAGAAGTCTCCTCCTTGTGTGTGAAGCAGGAGATCATAGAGTTAGTATGAGTACCTAGGTGTGTAAGTAAGAAGTGGGGTATGTGCAAGTGTTTGTGAATGATGTTAGTTATACTTGAGATGGGGTCACACATGTGAAAGCAAACTTGTTCTATATATAAAATGCTTACAATATATAAATGAAATCACACGAACAGGACCCGAAATTTATGCACGAAACAGCACAAATGCATTGCTTAAATCTGAAAGCAAGCAATGCACAGCTTCAATTAAAGATTCAAAAAGAAATTCGTAAGTCGAGGAGAGTGATCAGGTACCTGGTGTCGGGGCGAGGGAAGAAAATGAAAAGCAATAGTACCGAGGAAACTATATATATATATATATATATATATGAATTTTATCTGACTTGGTCATGTGAGAATATGTCAACGAAAAAAACATAACAATTGCATATTTTAATAAACCCACCACGATTCTGGGATTTCTCAATTAAAAGCTAGAAAGAAAGGAAAAAGCATACAAGTTCTATGTATCAAAAAGCTCACATTATATAATGAAATCACAATATGGCAGAACAAAACTAGTAAGATCACGCAGGAAACAGTATAGAAGCTTGAATTGCTCGAATCAAAAAGTAACCAATCAAACAGAGTCTCCAAAGTTCAAAAGGAAGTTCATGAAATAGAGAGAGTAGTACAAGTACCTGCAGGTAGATCAGTGGCGATCGATAGGAAAGAAAATGAAGAGATCAATGTTATAGATCGAGGAAACTGTGTATATATATCTAAAAAACTTAATCCACTTGGGCCCCCATGTGAGAACATTTCAACGAGCTTGAAAAATCAACAATGGAATATTCTACTAGTGTCACACTTCTTCACTCCCTACTCTCTACCATACGCCGAACCTTGGTGGAAGCAACACTTGCCTCCAACCACCGTGGAATTGGCATTTGCTAACAATGGCATATTCTGGTCAAAACCTGATGGAAATTTAGACCCCTTAAACCAACCAGATTGCGTAGCCTAGATTAATTAGCCAAGTTGTTACTTAGTCAAATTATGCAATTCTAGGTTAAAGCAATCAAACAATCATATCAAGAATATAATGCAGCGGAATAATAAATAACACAAGATATGATCACCCAGGAAACCACACGGTAAAAACCTGGGGAGGATTTGACCCACCTATCCTCAAGGCAAAACAGAATTCACTATGAAAGAATTGAAGTTCTTACAAAAGGACTACAAGCTCCCCGCTCGACTTCCTAATGCTACCCACCAGTAGAACTTACTGATACGACCACGTGCAGCTCCGAATCCACGGACTCCTTCTTTCTTGAATTCCTCAATCAGCTACAAGCTCCCCGCTTGCTTTTCTTTTAAGTTCCAATGGTTGCAACTGTAATGATCTTCAAGATGTTGAAATCATCTCTACCTTGAAAACCTTAAGTTTTGTGTAAAGGAAGGCTCCTCAAAGATCTCACACGAGATTCACACAAAACAGCAATGTATGAGCAACAAAGCAATATGGACAACCTCCAAAAACGTGGCTAGGATTTAGTTTATATACAGAGACGGAACTACACTAGGGCAGAGGGGGGCGATTCCCCCCCCCCCCCCCCAAAAAAAACTAATATATATAAAAAAAAAAAGATTTGCCCTTTTATATATATATATATATATTTGTTTCTCCTCCTGTAAAATATTTAGATATTGACCTACAAGAAAAGAAATAAATAAATAAAATTCATGCCCCTTTAACTACAAAAACAAAATAAATAATAAATAAATATGGACTAAACAACACAAAATAAGAAACACTTATTTTGTATGTTATACTTTGTTAATGTGTACGTTTTATAATATGAAATGTTTAAGAAATACTTATTTTGTATATAGTATTTTGTTGAATATGAAATAGATGTTAGTTTTTATTTTCATAATTTTTTTTTTTTTTGGTTTTAAGCTTTGGCCCCCCTCAGGTTCAAATCTTGGTTCCGTCCCTGTTTATATACCTAGGGTAAAAATATAAAACCCTAAACATTTAATGAAGTAGGGCTGAGTTGGAAATTCTGTAGAATAATCAACATGTACGATTTTCGATCGATCGAGTCTATTCTTCGATCGATCGAGCCAGGCCGAGAGTCCCAAGTACTTCTGCAGCCACTCAATTCCAACTTTACAATAATAAACCAACTTTGAGCAAGCCTAAACAAGACTAAATATATTGTTTTGATCATGGTTTGCCAACATTACAAATTAGAGTTCTAAATACATAAAATCCTAAGACCTTAGAACCTAACAAAACCCATATCCCAAGTTCACGGCTTCCTCAGATAAAGTGAAGAGAAAGAGAAGTAGATATAATCGTTGACCAGAGAGACTAGACACGTTCAAGATTAAGACTTTAAGAGTGCCATGGAATATTGCTCGAAGTTTACAACTTCGTAGTTCGTACACATCTACGAGTTTACGCGCAAATCATTTTCGGTGACCTATTGACCTTTATTAATTTTTTTAACGTTTTGGGAATTTCATGTCATACTATACTGCTTACGATTACAGAACAGAACAAGGTTAGGTAGTTGCTAACGGAAAACGACACTCCACGCATGTCTGGTGTAACCTGTTTTCTGAATTTGATGATGACTTTTTAAGATTTAAATTTTAATTGATATATCAAATATTTTTAAAAACTTTTATAAAAAAGAAAAAAAAGAAACTAAAATTTTTGACAATTTTTTATATTTCACAGGAAAGTGACATTAAGAGTCCGTTTGGATACAACTTATTGTTGCTGAAAGTTGCTAAAAATTGATTGTTGCTGAAAACACTGTAGCAAAATAATTTTTAAATGTGTAAATAGTACTGTGAGACCCATTTTTAATATTAAATATTGCGTAAACAGTGCATAAACACGCACTGTCATGAACAGTATTTTTTGTCCCACAAAGTCAACAAAAGCGGGCCCAAAAAAAAAAAAATGCAAAGGAGAAAACGCGCCGCAACATTGAGCGCAATCCAAACCCACACTAAAACATTTTAAAATGGTCTGTTAACAAATACTCTAAAGATACTTGTTAATTGGACCTCTATATATATTATTTAAATTTTTTTAATTGATATGAAATTAGATACATAGTTAGATTTTATTTAATTTGGATTAAGAAATGAATCAATTAAGGGTATTTTTTTTAATTAAAAAAATGTTTTAAAATTTTTTTTGGACCCAATTAAAAAATAAGTACAGATTTGAAAGGGTCCAACATGGACCACAAGAGGGAAAAGGAAATTAAGAAGACAATTTTAAATGCAATTATCCTATCATTTAATTCACGCGAAACCTTGATGACTTGTATTTGTGGACTAGTCACATTCATCAATCTAGAATCTAGACGTTTTTTTTTTTTTTTTTTTTCCTGAAGGAATCGATCTAGACCCTCGATTACATTTTACGCATGACTTCTAGAAGGCAGTTTTAGGAACCAACGTTAATGGGAATAACACTTATTTGAAGTTATTAATATAGTTGTAGTGGTTATATACTTATATGACATTAGAAAGGGAAGGTGGATTAATGAATTTTGGCATTTTGCTTTTTATACATTTAATGAGGCAAAAATATGTCGTACTTAGAGCATCTCCAACAGTTTCGGTAAAGCCAAATTTGGACCACCAAATGACACTGTTCATCTCTCCAGCAGCTTCTCCATACGCATAGGTTCTCTAAATTATTTTTTGAAGTTGCTACAGTAATTCTCTTAATTTAGAGAATACTGTAGCAACTTCAAACCATCATTTTATCTTAAAAAAATATCCGGCTGAATAAAAAACAAATTCTTTCTCTTTCCTCCTCTCTTCTTTGTTCATCTGTGTCTCTCTCAAACGGTAACACAAATCAAGAACAAGAACACAATAACACAAATCAACACAAACACAATAACAGATCAAGAACATGAAAAAATAAAAATTTAATTAGAACAACAAATCTAAAATAAAAACAAAAACAACAAATTAAGAGCATGAAAGCCAATCTAAGCTCCATTGCAACAACAAAGTGAATCAAAACAAGATTAAAAAAAAAAAAAAAAAAAGATAGGCGAAGGCCTTGTTGGCTGTGCGTGCGTGTGGGTGTGTGTGTGTGTGTGTGTGTGAAGTGAGCTGAAGAGGAAATAAAATAGAAGTAGAAATAGACAAAGTAAAAAAAGAAAGAGCTAGAGAAAGAGAGAAAGAGAGAGAGCTGAAGAAGAACTGAAGAAGAAGTGCTCCGGAATGAACTAGAAGAAAAAGAAAAAGAAGGTAGATAGAGGAAAGGAGTGGGATACGTGGGTGGTGGAGAAAAAACCAAGAGAAAAAAAGAAAAAAGAAAAAAAGAAAAGAAGAAGAAACGTGTCCAGATGGGGTGGAAGGGAAAAATAATATAAAAAATAAGAAATTGGAATAAAGAAATGCTACCACAATATTTTCACAATAAATTTTAAGTAACGGATTGTTATTAGATAATATTGACGAGTAAAAAAATAATTTCAGTAGTGGGTTCAAATTAGAACTAGTAACAACTTTTCACATAAATTTTGTTGTGAAAGTATTGCGTAAAATGTTGTGAATATAACACTTCTCATTAAAAATATAGTTGTTAAAAAAAGAATAAATGATGATTAAAAAAAGAATAAACAATGAATGAAAAAATAATATTTAAATGAGATAGAGAATGTGATAGAGAATCTGTTGGAAAATGTATTTAAAAAAGTGAGTATGTAAAAACTAAATGTCACTGTTCATTCTCCAAACTGTAAAAAATTTGAAGAAGCTGTTGGAGATGCTCTTATGCCAAAATTGGTTTGTGTATAATTAATAAGAGGGATCGAATAAATTGCACTTTCACTTTAACTATTGCTGACCTTCCCCGACTACATCATCGAACACCTATGGGGAAGTCTTTGTAATTTTATGGTTTTCTTAAATATAATCCATTATTTAATGTTTGTGTACAGTATATTTATTTTTCCTTACTACCAAAAAAAAAAAAACGCCTATTAAATTATACAACAGAGTGCTATATATGTAGGCATATTGAGCTGTTTTAACAATATGAGAGTATAAACAGTATAGGACGATAGATTATTTAACCATACTAGACTTATCAGTACATTAAAAATGGATTACCTATAACTCCGATAAGTTAAAGCTTGGCCTTATATTCTAGCAGTCCCTTCAAATTTAAATGAATTATGAAAAATCAGCTTGAATTTAGATACAAAATCGTGAAAACAACTTAATGATATGACCTTGTAAAGAAGTCAGTGAGTTGATCAAACAAGGAATAGAGTACCCAAATTTAATTATTAGAACAAAAAAAAATAGTGAATAATTAAAATAATTTAAAATGATTAATGGGACTTCTTATGAATTACTTACTATTTTTGGTAATTGACTTCTAATTAGACTAGTAATTCACTAATTCTTTTGAATTTTCTAAAATATTTTCGGTAATCAATTTTTAATTAAAGTAGTAATTTAAAATTTTTAAAACTTAGCACAAATAGAGAGTAGTTGACACATGCACATATAGTGTCTAGAACACTAGAATCCATATTAATCCCTAAATTTAGTCAAATAAAAAAAATTCTTCAACAAAGAGGTACACTTCATGAAAAGGTTGTACTTGGAAAAAAGTGAAAATTAAAGAGTGCATGTTACCAAACGGTGTACCATGTGCCTAAACGACTTGGAGCATTTTTTTTATTTTTTTATTTATGGGAAACTTGGAATAACTAACATTCCAACATGAAATTGAAATACAACAGAGCACTAGGACAAAACTAAAGAACAAACAACATAAAAATTATAACAAATCATCCCTTAGAATTTGCTGGATTGGAAGGGGAGTGACACCCTTCCAAATCTAAGTCTGTCCCAAGAGCTTGGCTTCTCTTGCTAAAGCATGTGCTGCTCAGTTGCCTTTCCTTTTCAAGCGTTTGAAGGAGTAGCCAGTGAATGAGCTTGATAGAGACTTGATATCTTTAAGAATGTGACCCACCTCGCCTCCAAAGTCCTCCATAGTTATAGCTTGAACCACAGATAGCGCATCATATTCGAAGATGGCGCGAGGAATCTGCATTTCCAATGCGAAGAGGACTCCTTGATGGAGGGCAAGTGCCTCTGTGATCAAGGCAGGGTAGTCGGATGGGAGGGGCTTACTTAGAGCTCCAATGGGATTGCCTACACAGTTTCTAATAATTATTCCCATGCCTGAGTGCCTTCCAAGGTTTGAGGTGGCTCCATCCACATTGATCTTGAAAAAGTCTGAGGGAGGGGCTGTCCACTTAACATGGGTTGTAGAATGCATAGGGGGGGGGGGGGTGGGAGTAGGCATTGTTAAAATCATTTAAGGCTTGTTTTGCTGAATTCCACGCTTGAGAAAGAGGGATGCCTGCATCATTGTGGATGGCTTGATTTCTATTTCCCCAAATGGTCCAAGCTGTCATGAAAAAGATGTCTAAATTCCTAGGGTTCCCTTTCTCCATGATCTGGCTTGCGATGACCAAGATGCCCTCATTTGAGGCTACAATGTCCATCAAGCAGTCTTGCCAAAAAGCCCAAATTTGCCTAGCATGGGGGTAGAACATAAGGGCCTAGGGGGTGGACTACATGTCTTTGTCACATAAAGGGCAGAACCCTAAAGAGCTCAACCCTTTGCAGCGAATATTGAACATGGTGGGAAGGCTCTTCATACATGCACGCCAGGCAAAGATTCTGGCCTTTAAAGGGACTTTGAGCTGCCAAATTTTCTTCCAAAAGGGTGAGGCCGAGTGGCTATTAGTGCTTTCCCCACTTTCATGTTGCTCAACTACCTTCATAGCAATGTAATAAGCACTCTGACAGTAAAAGTGCCACTCTTGTTCCCTATCTAGATCAGATTGTCTTCCAAGAGATTGTAGCTAATGGGAATTCTAAGTATGTTGACAGCTGCAAAAGGGAGGAAAAGAGACCTCACAAGCTCCAGTTTCCACCATTTAGTATTCTCATCAATGAGCGAGGCAACCATAAGAAAGTTGTCAAAAGGTTTTTGGGGAGAGATTACCTTATGGGTGGACGGAGTTGGGAGCCATCTATCTTCCCAAATATGGATCCTCTTGCCGTTTCCCACCCACCACCGGGTGCCTTTTCTAATGATCTCCAGGCTGTTGTGTATGCTCCTCCACGCATAGCTAGGATTATTCCCTTTTTTGGAATTTAGAACATCGCCATGAGGAAAATACTTTGCTTTGTAGATATTTGCCACGAAGGAGTCGAGGTTTGAAAGAATCCGCCACCTTGCTTGGATAACAAAGCTAAGTTGAAAACTTGGAGATTCCTAAAGCCCATACCTCCAAAAAGTTTGGATTTGCACATCCTTTTCCAATTAACCCAAGCCATTTTTGATTCTTGGTCTCTTTGGTCCCACCAAAAATTCCTCATCATTCGCTCAAGGTCATCACAGAGAGTTTTAGGCAACTGGAAGCAGCTCATAGTGTACATTGGTACAGCTTGAGCGATGGCCTTAATGAGAATTTTCCGACCCCCAATAGAGAGAAGCCATCCCTTCCAGCAAGCAAGCTTTTTGCTCACCCTCTCTTTTATTTCAGCAAACACTTGAGTTTTGATTTTCCAATTAATGAGGGCAAGCCGAGGTATTTCTTGTGCCTAGTATCTTGCATAGGACCGAGGATCCTCAATGTTTCTTCTTTCACTTCAAGAGGAGTATTCGGGCTAAAGAAGATAGATGACTTGTCAGCATTGATTTTCTGCCCTGAAGCCTTCTCATAGGCACTAAGGAGGTTGACTAGCTCCTTACACTTGGCAGTATTTGCCTTACATAACAATAGGCTGTCGTCAGCGAAGAAGAGGTGAGTGATTGTGGGGCAGTCCTTGCGGATAGATATGCCATTAAGGGATTGGTGCTTAGCTGCTTGGTGGATGAGGGCTAAGAGATCTTCGGCACAAAGGAGGAAAAGGCTGGGGAGAGAAAGGGTCGCCTTGACGCAAGCCTCTAGTGGAGGTGATGTTTCCGTGAGTCTCACCATTAATGATCACTAAATATGTGACTGAGGATATGCACTGCATAATGAGGGCAATTCATCTCCTGTCAAAGCCCATTTTTTCCATAACCCCCTTTACAAAGTCCCATTCCACCCTATCAAATGCCTTGCTTTTATCGAGCTTAATAGACATGTAGCTCTATTTTCCTTCAGTTTTGTGGTTCAGGTAATGCATGAGTTCAAATGCCACCAAAACATTGTCTGTAATTAACCTATCTAAAGTGAAGGCACTTTGGTTCTCAGTGATGACATGGGGAAGGAAAACTTTCAAGCGGTTGGCCAATACTTTGGAGATGAGCTTGTATGCTACATCACAAACGCTGATTGGCTGGAACTCTGTTATTCTAGTAGGGCTACTGGTTTTCGAGATTAGGGAGATGTTGGTTTTGTTTAATTCCGCCATAGGCATATTAAGGTTAAGCACATTCAGCACCATGGCAACGATATCCGAACCCACAATGCTCCTGAATTTATGAAAAAATATGGCGGACATACCATCGAAACCTAGTGCCTTGGTGGGGTGGAGTTGCTAGAAAGCTCTTGCAACTTCTTCACTAGTGAATGTTTTAGTGAGTTTAGCATTCATTTCCTCAGTTACTCAGGTGGGAATGGCGTTGGTGATCTCCTGGATTCCACTAGGGTAGGTAGACATTTAGATTTTCTCGAAGTAGGCTAGGGCAGTAGCTGATATACTTTCCTTGTCGTCACACCATCTACCTTTGTCATCCAACAGACCCAAAATAGTGTTCTCCTTCCTTCTATCGGATGCTCTAGCATTAAAGAATTTAGTTTTTCCATCTCCCTCTCTATACTAGTGAATTTTGCTGCGCTAATGCCAAAGAATCTCCTCACTGTCTAGGAGATCATAAATTTCTGTCCTCATTTCATCAATTGCTGCTCCATAAGTACCATCATGATTAATGGCTGTAAGGCTGTTCAAAGCTTTCCTTTTTTCTTGTATTGTCCTTGGGATGTTGCCAATCACATTTTTATTCCAAGCAACTAATTCTGATGCACATCAACTAAGATTGGAAGCAACACCCTCAAGGGTATTTGAGAGGCTACCCCCATTCCAAGCAGTCTCAATGATCTCTTTACACTCTTCTCTCTTTACCCACAGGACTTTAAGGTGGAAGTGACGCTTACTTGTTGGTGCTAAGGGGCATGAGTCCGAAATTCGAAGAAGGCAATGATCTAAGGTGGACTCAGCTAAGTGGTGAACCTTGACATTCTTGAAAAAATTAAGCCATTCTGAGTTTGCAAAGGCTCTGTCTAGCCGAAGGTAGATTCTATTGCTGCCTTCCTGCATGTTGCACCAAGTGAATTTTGGACCCGAAAAGCCAAGGTCCTAGAATCCACATTCACGGCATCCCAAAAACCTTCCATTTGCCTCTATGTTCTCTGAGCGCCACCTAATTTTTCGGACACAGAGAGAATTTCATTAAAGTCGCTGTAACAAAACCAAGGTAAAGAGAGTTGAGCATTTAGGTAAGAGAAAAGGTTCCAGGATTCTTTCCTCAAGTGTGTTTCTGGATGGCCATAAAAGCCAGTGAATATCCACTTGTAATTGCTTTGCTGATCAATGATGGTTGCGTCAATGTGATGATGGGAGAAATACAGAATTTCTAGGTTGATTTCCTTCGACCAAAGTAGTGTTAATCCTCCACTTCGGCCTTGACAAGGAATAATTAGGCCATTTGAGAAACCCAGTTTGAATTTAATTTTTTCCATACGTTTTATCTTTGATTTGTCCTCTATCAAGAAGACAATGTAAGGATTCCAACGTCGCACATAATCGGGCAATGCAAACATTATCCGGGGGTTCCCAATTCCCCCGCAATTCCAGCATATAGTATTCATTGTGCCCAATAGTGCTACCTAGCAGCAACCGCCGATTTTGTTGGTGAGGAGTTTGTGAAGGGGCTTGCGCAAAGCTTTTTCAAAGGGAGGTGTTCTTCTAAATTAGCAGAGAAGTCTAACTTTCCTGGCCTTTTGAACCCAGACAGGTTAGCATTTGTTTTGACAGAAGGATCTTGGGCTTGTTTGCCTTTTTCCTGGGCTATTCTTTTCCAATTACCCTTGCCTTTGGGTTGTTTATTTTGGCTTGGGCTTGATGGGGATTCAGTCTTGTGCCTAGGGTTAGCAATTTCCTTGATGGTCTTTAGAGGACTATTGATCTCTTGGGCCTCATGGAGAGGTGCACTTGGAAGGCCCACCCGTGATGATTCATCCTTGGTGCCCCTGCCTAAACCTTCCTTGCTATGCTTATCATGTGAGAGACCTTTCAAAGCAAGCAACGTGTCAACTATCGCTGTCACCTTGAGTCTCCGCTTTTTCGCTGTCATTGAGGTTGACCCTTCGAGTCCACCAACCACCTTGGTCAGAGAGTTTTGCCTGTTCTAGAAGCTAATTTTTGACCCTGCTAGGCATTCTAGCTTCGGGTTTGGTGAGGTTACCGTCACTAACACAAACTTATCACTGGATTTCCTTGGCCTTTCTTCATCGCAACCCCAGTTGTTTTAAGATTTAGATTTTTCCGAGCTGCTCTTTTGATTTCCCCCTGCCTTCATCCAATCTCCATACTGTTTGGGGGAGTTGGGACTGAAGAGGTGGCTCGGACAATGTTTTTCATTGTGGATGAGCCAACCACATTGGTAACAAAATGTGGTGAGTCGTTCGTACCTGAAGGTAACCTAGGTCTTCCCTCCTCTAAGGTTTACGATGTTGCCGCCCCTCCTGAGAGGCTTATTGAGTGGTAGATCAACTTGAATTCTCATAAACTTTGCTTGCTCTGATAGCCAAGATCATTTATCTGTCTCGATGTAGCGCCCCAGACTGTTTCCAAGATCTCTACCAATATCCTCAGATAAGTGCTCAAAAGGGAGACCCCAAATCTGAATCTAGAAGGGCGAGTGCGTGGATTCTAAGTTGGAGATGGATAGACCTTTTCTCCATCTACACAGAAGCAGCAAGTTGTTATCAAAATTCCAAGGTTCGTTTCTTTCAACCCATTCCAACTGATATTTTAAGGTGAACTTGAACTGAAAAACGTCTTTTCCGACTTCCACTATTCTCAGGTCTGAATTCATTTTCCAGGCTGCTCTGAGGGTTCTCTTAAAAGCACGTAGTTTTGATTTTATCTGAAAGGAGCTTGCCAAAAAGGCTTAGTGCACACTTTTCTAGAAGGTTCGATCTGCTCATGGTTGTGATGGGGATGTCCACTTCTTCGTCCTTCGTAAGGTGGAGATGTTGGAGTCCCTGAATCATGTTCTGATCTATAAAGAAAGAGGCAGAGAGTGGAGGTTGTGTGTGGTATGTGTGAGTGGTGAGAGGGAGAGCCCGTAGGAAGGGAGGGAGACTCGAGGGTTAGTCGAGAGAGAGGGGCTCCTATGGGGAGAGTTCTGTATAGGAATACTTGGAGCATACTTTTATCTAAAGAATGATTTTTTTTTAATTTTTTTTTTATGGTTCCTGAATAATGAAATTCATTTAACAAATAATGGGCCCAGCCCAAAGAGCAATAAGATTAGAGTAATCGGAATAGACGCCAGAGCTTCACAAAAGGCTGCCCAAGTAGCAAGCTTATGGGCCAAAATATTCACAGATACAGGAACCCAAAAAAAAAAAAAAAACACCCAACTAATGTTGTTCTAATAACGTTGTTTAAATGTTGTAAAAATACATGTGGGTAAAAAAAATATTGTGAAAATACATGTTGTGTTGTTTAAATAACAAAAACTGTTGTTTAAACAATACAATGACCAAACACCCCCTTATTCTAGCTTTAAACATCTGAAATGATATTTCTAATTTCCTAATCCAACGTGATTCTTGCTGTGAGAATGCTGAAATAGCAAGCCGAGAATCTCCTTCAAACAAAATATACTTTAGTTCAGGCATGCCTTAGTTACTTCTTCCACTGCCAGGAGCATCACTTTTGCTTCTGTATGTAAATGGTAACCAGTCCATTCGTTTGATTGAAGCATCCAAGTTCATGGCTTCTCAACTAAAGGGTTTGGCTATCCAAGTTGTTATATGAGAGAAAAATACATATGATTAATTCTTCTTGCCAATCAGATAGAATCAATGTTGATAACTTCAAAACATCAATTGGCTCCTGGACCACCATAAATTGTCACAACAGATGGCAGAGAAGAGAGTAAACTGTTTTGCTTCATTTTGATCAAGCCCCAAATGCTGGTCAGGATATAAAAAGCTTGTTCAACAACTGGCTCATTGACAAAGAATTGAGTTTGAATGAGCAGAAATTAATAGGCTAACCTGAAGTTGATTAGATTGAATTGCATGAGGGCATATGAAAAGAGGCATGTGCTCGCGAGTTTCTGGATTATTTTGACATCACAGTAATAGGAAATCTTCATAAGGTATTTCCCTATTAATTCTTTGAAAATGACTTGAAAGTTGTAACTTGAAACACATCTTTTCTGTGCAAATGACGTGCATAGGTTTTTTTTTTTTTTTTTTTCGAAGGGGGGGGGGGGGGGGGGGGGGGGGGTTGTAATTGAGTGATAAGGTCGGGGGGGGGGGGTTGTAATTGAGTGATAAGGTCTAATATTAAAATTTTAGAATTAATTAATTAAATTTAATTTCAAATATGAGTTAAGTATGAATTTATCACCGAAGTAGAAAGCTTTTTCTTAACCCACTCAAACTTCTAAGTAATCAATTTTAACCACAACTGAAAATTTCTTCCCTTCACAAATTTGTGCTTATGATCAGAACTAAACTATAATTTAGATTATATTATTTGAATTAATTAAAAAGATTATTTAATTATGAACTTATAAAAATTAGATTCACTAACTTAGTATTGTTAAAAATTGTATACAATTTTTTATTATGAATGAACTATTTATATAATCAGTAAGTTAAAAATGATAATTTGACATCTTATAAACTTAGTATATGTTTGGATTCAGCTGATTGCGTCTACGCGTTTCACGTTTAGTGTTTACCCTTTGTTTTTTTTTACTACACATGTTTCAGGAGACATAGAGCACTATTCAGTGGGTCTCGTGTATTATTCATGGGACTCACAAGTACTTTATTAAAAAAAATTAAAAATGGGTCTCATAGCACTATTCACACATTTAAAAATTATTTCGCTGCAGTATTTTCAATTTTCAGTGTGTATTATTCATGGGACTCACAAGTACTTTATTAAAAAAAAATTAAAAATGGGTCTCACAGCACTATTCACACATTTAAAAATTATTTCGCTACAGTGTTTTCAATTTTCAGTTTTTAGCAAAATAAGTTGTATCCAAACCAACCCTTAATTTCAATTCTAGACAATTGAATCTCTCTCTCTCTCTCTCTCTATGTGTGTGTGTGTGTGTGTGTGTACACATACACGGAAATACATAAACACATAAATCAATTTCATATTCGAAAACCTATTCATGAATACATTATTATATTTGAGTTTTAACTTATTTAATAATGGAGCCTAATATTGGACTTTTATTTGACTTGTTTATAAAATAATTAGAGAAAAAGGAATTGCTAAAACACCTTTTGAACTTTGAGTCCAAATCAAATTGACCATTTGTTGTTCTAAACGGGATGGAGAAAGAATAATTTTATCTTCTTAAAAAAAATTAAACCTTCTTCTTTTTTCCACCAAGTACCCACAACACCCCAATAAGGCCTCGAGCCTTAACCAGCACTACTAAGCTACCAAAAACATATTAGTATTTGTAAGGGTGACCACCATATTAATATTGGTACACGCCTACACACTTGATCTCAATCTCTCTCTTAATGACTAGTTTGAATAGGAATGAGGGCCAACTCTATTCTACTTTCCTTCTCTTCCCTTCAATCCAAACTGATTATAAAGGAATGAGTGCATTGAATGGTAACTTTTCAAGCAAAAGGTCTAGACTCTAGTTGGTGAAGCAATGCAATACTTCAAGAAGAGTTGCTTAGATAACTATGCTGAATGATGCACTCTATAAAAGAAGTGCTAGTCCCTCATTTTCACTCACTAAAATTCCTCTTTTGGAAAACCATAACCAGATTTTTTGCTTGTGATTTTCACTTTTATGGGATTACATTCTCTAGAACCAACTAAACAAACCCCAAACTAGGTACTGTTAGTGGCAAACCACCAACAGTACATGATCGTCAATTCAAAAAATATATTTCTGGTAAAAAATATAATCTAATTTATTTCCTACCATTTGGTCAATGAGAAATTGAGCCAAATTCTAGTGGATCATCTTTGTTTTTTAAATAGATATAACTCTAGAGACACCAAAAATTCACGGGCATTTTCACACACTTCCCGTTTTTCTGATTAGACCCAAAAGAAATGAATGATAGTTTTGTGTGAGAATGAAGGGAAATTCTACAGTACCTGTCTGTGCCTGGGAAAATTATTAAGTACTCTCGGAGTACCATAAATGTATAGTCTCCTCTCTCACTTGAATGGTAAGTCCCACCATAAATTTAATTAGTAAGACCCACCATTCATGTAAGAGAAAGGAGTACGCATTTATAGTATTTCGGGAGTATACAGTAATTTCAACTATGCCTATATACTGTAGTTGTGCTTTTAATAGATATTGTAAATTTTTCCATTAATAAATGCAAACAAGTCCTTACAAAAAATAGCTTGACTTATTTATCCAAACGCGTAGCATTGCCTTACAAAACCAGTTGTACAAAAAAGAAAAAAGAAAAAAAAAAGTCCCCTGTTTTCTTTATTTCATTATTTGCCGCTATCCCCAGTCAGCTAGTATGTGACCAGGAAATCGGATTTATTACTCTGTTGCACTTCCACTGGTATCATCAGGACCATCTTTTCGTCGAATAATAAATTTGTCAATAATCCTGACAGTCTTTAACGGTTCCTGATCCGATGCAACAGCCTTCCATTGGCTGGGATTCTTCTCTCTAGGTTGGCTCGAGTCGCTCGACTCATCCGAATTCAGCCCCTTCCAGTCAGGATCCAGCTCCCATTCCTTTGGTACCTAAATGTCAACATGGGTAATTAGCAACTACAAAGATAAGAATTTAAAACTAGTTCAAGCCATCAAGTCTTGTAACTCAAGTGACATTAATTAATGTTTTCGACAAATACATCCAAGGTTCAAGTCTTCCACAATTATCGAATTAAAAACAAAACATAAAAAGATAAAAAGAAGAAATAGTTCAAGCCTCCTCAGAAATGCCCATATTATAGTTTTAAGCAATTAAACCATCCTAGAATTACCACCACAAAATGAACCACTAATTTCGATTTCTTACCTTATCAACTGCAAGGGTATAAACTTCAAGATCACCCTCATGGTTGATATGAAATCGTGTGAATGCCTTGTAATCAGCAATCCTAAGTGAGGAGAAGGCTTCATCATAGTGTAAGTTGAACCAGTTGATGCAGATGTGCAAGTAGTTTCCAAACACTAAGGCAACTGCAGGGGTTGACAATACCCAAAAATAAAGGAAGGTGGAAGCATAATAAAGGGCGGCACCCCTTCGAGAGAGAGATTCCATCCCATTCTTGCAAATATTGCTCCGTGTCACCGCCATGAGCTGATAGTACATTTCATATGAAATTTATGAAAATAGGTAAGTAAAGAAGCATGTTTGTGGAGCCAAAGGGAATCCAGTTCTCACCTCTGGTACATCAAATCCAGACATGAGATACTTGATACATGCTGGATAAAGCCCAAAAGTCCACCGTTTTAGTCTATTTTGAATGCCAATCGGAACTGGAAGGTGTTTATGGAACATAGATTGGTGCCACCGATATAAAGAATGATAGTCTGAACAATAAAAGAGTATGCTTTAATTTTTTGGGAAGCTAAAAACATTTTATATATATATATATATATATATATTGAGATCCTCAACATGATACATACTATCTTAGATATCACATAATTAATACATGAACATACAAACTAGAAAGCAATTTAACCTTTTTATTTGAGTGATGATAATGATGTAACAAATTTTATTACTTAAGTCTCATAAATTAATGTATCACAAATGAGCAAAAAGTAATTCATATATTTAGGAAAAATATTTAAAAAATTACAAATTTACTACAAAACATCTACAAATTAATGTGGTAATGAATTCGATTGTTGGCTTTTAAATACATAATAAATAAACTTGTCAAGTAATTTTTTGGGATTCTTTTTTTTTTGGATAATTCAATAGTTACAAGTACAACAATGTTGGGAGGAATTCAAACATTGATTCTCCAAGTAAAAGAGAGTAGAATTTTTAATCATTGAGCTACAAAACCTTTTTTATTTTTATTTTTTATAATTAGTGACATATTAGTTTGTAAAGATTATATAGTAAAACAGTAGTGTTATGTTCACTATATTTTCACAAAAATTTTACAATAAATATTAGTTGGCAAATTGTTATCGGTTGGTAAAATAGTGATGTCAGTGGTGAGCATATAAGCATAGATTATAATGAATAACAACTTGACACTTAAGGTTATTTGTTATAAAAATGTTGTGGACGTAATATTACTCATTGAGCTAGTGACAAGTTGAACGGCAAGTACGTAGGTGCACTGAACTGTGAATCCATTGGCATTCTGCCATCATACTCTATTGTTTATATATGCTGTTCAGTGAAGAGTTGCTTACATCTCTTTATATGTTATGAAGTATGTGAATGAAAAACAGAAAGGGAAAACATTCATGGGATGTCACGCATAACCGAAAGGGAAAACTGACCTGAAGTTGCTACTAGATTAAACCTGACAATCGTCTCAATACCCACTTCCAACACCAACATAAGAATTAGAGCTACGGCCAGATGTGCAAAAACATGAAGAATTCCAATCATTATCCTTTTCTTCAATGACAGTTTGGAAGGTGCAAATGCAACCGCCACAATTAGAAATAGCAAAGTAGCTATTAGAGACACATAAGAGTAGTCCACCACGTACATAAAAGCATTCCAAACTGTGCCGAAGAAAGCCCTCAAGAAACCGGAAATTGAATCTACTTCAAAAATGTGGTCAAGCTCACACTAGAAAGGAACATGAAAAGAGAGAGAAAAAATCAAATTGATAGGCCTGTTTAAGATATTTCAATTCAAGACAGGAAGAAAGAAGAAAGACATCATAATTGTCACAATAACTACTATAAATTGGAAAAATCACTAGAAGAACACAAATTCACCTGTGGGAACAGAGAATAGACCAACATAAAGTATATGATGCCACCAACAATATCAAATCGCCAATTTTCCTTTCGGAAATTCCAGATATTTCTTAATGCAAGCTGCAAATTAAAAGCAAATAAGATGTATTATTTAAACAGGAAGCAGAAGAAAATGATACAATATGTGAAGTTGGTAAATAATAGGAAATGAAACAACAGTCACAATTAATTACCCATTCTGACATCTTAAAAGAAGGATATTCGACTTCGCACTTATAGAAAACTCCACCAGATTCGTTAAAATCACGAAACACATGCGTGGGATGTGTAAATGCTCCACCACAACCATTTACTAGTAGATGTTGGGGATAATCTCGCTCATTCATTCTTTTTGGCTGAGAAGAATTTGACTCTTTCGATCTATCAATTGAGTGATGCATATAGTGATGTATGTCACCAGCGATTCGAAGTTTACACCTTTTTTGTAAAATTTTATAGATAAGGTCTAAGACCTTTTTTCCTTTTGATTGGTAGTCTGAGCCATTATTTCTAGAATCACCATTCTCATACCAATCAACAAGCCAATCCGGTTCGTGTGTCATGATGATCACAGAGTCTTTCTCTCCAACCTTACACAATCAGACAAGGAAAGTAGAGTCAAATAACAGAAAGTTTTAGGGAAAACAAACAAGCAACAAGTTTCTGTATTACAATTTAGGTTGTGATATCATGATAATTATTGATTATTCCAAAAATTTACATTGTTAAGAAATGATAAATCCAATCATTTAATATAATAGTTCTAATTACTCAGAAAATGTAGCATGTAAAAGAAATGAGCCACTAAAACAAGACAAACAACTGTAGTATAATACATGGCAGTTTTTTTTTCTTTCTATACTTATCAAAAGGAGAATTTGCCAAACAATACATGCTACATATGACTATACGGATAAAGTTTGGCTACAAAATCAATAATAGGAATATGACATGTACAATTACACATGACTCACCAATTATATACAATTATTTAAGTACGGATTAGTATTCTTCTCAAAAAAGGAAAAAAAGTGTTGATTAGTAAGTCATTTGCAATGCACTTTACAAGGACACATATTATCTTCCTATAAACTATAACTAAGTTTGTAATCAAATTTTTTTCTAGTCATATACACTTCATGCTATAAATGAATGAGCGAATCATGTGATCCATTTGTTTTGAAGAGAAATGACTATTTAAATAAAAAATATGTTAGGGTTAAGTTTTGTTAGTGTTGACAAATCGAAGTCAAAACACATTTTTCATTCATGTATTTGAGTACTCAAATACATGAAAAACTTATAACTAGTTATTAGTTTTCAGTGTTTAGATAAATATTGAAGAATCCCATTGAAGAACACTTCACCGAGGAATCAGTTATGGCCGCCTTATGCCCTTGGGTATTACACCAAGAAATATTAATGAATTTTTTTTTTTTTTTGGGTTCTATTTGTGAGCCTTAATGTACACCAAATTCAGCAAATAAAATAAAGGGCCCGTTTGGTACACGTGTTTAAACAACAATTGTTGGCTTTAAAAATATTCTTCTTCTTTTTCTAAGTATATCCAACATTGAAAAATGTATATAAAAAAAAAGGGTAAAATATTATTTTGGTCCCTAAACTTTACCAAACATTTAATTTTTATTCCAAAACTTTAAAAAGTTTATTTTTGGTCCCTAAAAAATTGATAAGTTCTTTTTTTTTTTTTTGCCCCTAAACTATTGAAAATGTTTTACTTTCTATCCTTAAATTTTACCAAAAGTTTATTTTTCGTTCCTAAACTATTGAATTTTTTTTTTTTCATCCCTATTTTGTCTCTAAACTTTATAAAAAAAAAAAAAAAAAAAAAAAAAAAAAAAAAAAACTATTTACAAAGTGTGAGGATGAAAAAAGAACTTTTGATAAAATTTAGAGATCAAAATAGTATTTTACCAAAAAATTTAAAAAAATCCACTAAAACAAAAATAATTTAATTTAATGCTTTCATAAACATATTGAAAGTCAAAACAATGAAAATACAAATATGGGAAAGATACCTTTTCCTCAGCTAGTTTGGAGAAAAAATCGAATTGGTAGTTATCGATATCACTATGTAGTGCAAGATCAAGACCGAATATCCACCATCCCATAGGAAGTTGCAGGGCAAAATAACTTGTCTTCTGAGGCATGAACCACCCTCCCAACCAATCCCTATGACATATATTCTTTGTAAAGGTATCAAGTCCATCAAACCAATCTGTCAAGCCAAAACAAAATATTACCACAATGACAATCTAAATGAAAACAAACTTTAAAGGGTTTTTAAAGGAGTATGAAGAATGGTCTTCCAAGAAAACAAGTGATACATTAATTACAAATGTAGGAAATACTAAAAATTATTTTACTACATTATTCTTAAAAACTGATGTATATATTATAAATTACAAAGAAGTGAGACTTTTGTTAATGAAGCATAAATTAGGGTACATTTAATATTTTATTAATTGATGTATTTATACAATGTTAAAAAAATAAATTCAAACTGTGTGCAAAGATCAAGAAAAACACAAATAACTACAATATGCATGCAAATCAATAAATTATATACAAGTATATTTTTTGGATTAAAAAAGACTTTTCTTTTCATTTAAAAATGCAATGAAGCTCTTAACTTTATAATTATTATTTCTTAACCTTTTTTTTTTTTTGAGAGAGAGTATTATTTCTTAACCTATTCTCTTAGAGAAATCGTTAACATGATAAAAAAAACAATTCATACATTTATTTATGGAAAGATGTTTAATTTACTTCAAAATATTTATATATTAATGTGACAATAAATGTAATTGGTTCTACATTTTAACAATATATTAAATAAATATTTGAATTCCTTTCATCAATTTGAAAAAGTTGTATAAAATCTCTAGCACCAATATTTATTTATTGAAAAATACTAAAAGTACTACAAATTTTACTATAAAATGCCTACAAATTGACGTGACAATGAATGTAACTGATGCTGTTTCAACAACATAATAACAAATATTGAATTACCTTTTGATGACTAGTAACACATCAATTTGAAAGCATTTTAAAAAAATAATATTAGATCTAACTTTTTTCCTTTAGAGCATTCGCATTAGCTCATCCAAAAATTTTCGTCTATTTTAGCATAAGAATCTACTTTTTCTATTTTACATACATACTTTTTAAAACGCCTCACATCAGATTATCTATTTTATACTACATTTCATTAAAATATTAATTTTTCTTGATTTTTTTAATTGTTTCTCTTCCATCTACTCTCTTCCTTTATCCTCGAGATACATAAAAAATGAATAAATAACTAAATGCAAAATAAATAATATCATTGTAGTAGCAAACTTTTAAATTTATACAATTATACATGAGCTGATGTGGATCATTAATTTTTAGGTAAAACTATATAAATTCTACACATTTTTCTATTATACACGTACTGATGTGAATGCTCTTATACACACTCACTACTCAACATATTACCTCATCTTTTTAAGTAGGTGGTAACCTATATTTATAACATCTATCTCACATGTGGTTGTTCCCACACTTATGAGGTCCACCCTGTGAGAGGGTTGTCCCGACTATATACACAAATAAAATTTGCTTTTTATGGGTCAAAACAATCTAATTAAGAAGAGTTTAACACCCCATTTGTTTTAAAGTAAAATATTTTTCATAAATTTTTTTCTCATTTTCAAGTATGTGTTTGCATGTAAAATATAGTCAAACTTGTAAAATGTTTTACTTTTAAAAACTTGGTAAAATATTTTACAAAAACACACAATGACTCCCCTTCCCCTCATTTGGTGGCTAGGTCGCCGGTTTGGTAGCCGAAGACCCCATTCCGGCTAACCAATCACCGAAGCCACCATTCCAGCTGCCGATATCAGTGATCTAATCACCGAACCTTCAGCACCAATGGCTTTGGTGGTTGAGCCACTAGTTTTCGTGCTTAGGTTGAAAATTTTTACATTTAAAAAATATTATGTTTGAAAATATTTTGCTTCAAATCAAACAGAGCATAAATGTAAAAACTAAGACCAACCATGGTTTCCGGGGATAGCAAAACATCGAGGCCCATTATATGGCATCGATCCTTTTTGGTACTTCCTTTTGTTTTTCTTGTTTTTCTTCCCTTGTTGCGGCTTTGACACCCCATGAGGCACTGCATGCTTGTAGTCAATCATACTTTCTTTTTCATGACAGTGTGGTTGTTGAAGAGCATACTTGAAAGGACGAAACATGCGCCTTTTATATGTTAACTTTGAGGGATTAGGATACCTACAATAAAAGCAAAGTTTTCAAAATTTAAACAACATATTGTCAAACATAATATATAAACATTTTTCTCTTGCATTTTTTTGAGAAACTTGGATACATTTTTCTCATGCATGCAAGGGCCGAGCCATGTTCACAGTAAAATGAGTAAAAAAAAAAAAAATTGTAGCAGGTAAAACCGTAAGAGTTAAGACTTTATTCATTATTTTTATCTAAAATTTCATATTAGCTTCTAGTCAAAGTCTTCTTTAAAAAAAAAAAAAAAAAAAAATATTAAAACCCTACTTCTAGTCAAAGAACTGAAATACAAGTTGGATTGGGTATATATGACAAATGCAACTAGTACAAGATTACAAGATAAAGTTTCGTAGTCCAATTTATGGTACCACAAATCTTATTTGAAAAATCTCATACACATGCCAAAACTAACAAATTTGTTTTTCTGTTTGACATTTGGAGACACAAATCTTGAAATTGATGTTTGAAAATTCATTAACGTAGTGATGAGTGCGTTAGGCATTCATACATAGATATTCTGAATCAATATGATCATTTAGTTTTGGCCCTCTAAACAAAAATTTCTGACTCCGCCCCTACATGCATGTATATATACATAGAGTAGTAATGCTATAAAAGGAGAATTTTATAGCAAATGCTGTACCACTGAACAAAAAACTAGGACAAATAGAAGCCCGAATAAAACCTTAACAAATAATGGCACCATTTGTAGTGCCCTAGGTATGTTGTTTGACAATACCTATCAAAAAACACCCTTAACAACCTGTCCCACGTACACAATTGGATGCAAGGAAAATGTTCTAAGGTTTCAACTAAAATCATGCACAAGCAATGCATGAAAGATCCAAAAACCAAGTTAAAAAAAGCTTTGATAGATTTTTAAGTTTGCACAGGGGTGAAGAGAGTGGTAGAGGCAGTCGCTCTTACCAATAAGGAGATTTGAGAAGTTAATCAATGCCCAATTGGTGGAAACTTATTTTAGAGCATCAGTAGACAAAGGTTTATCATCTAGCTTGACCATCAAGAAAAGGCCAACTACTGAAAGACAATTTCGGCCTAGTCAACAATAATTTTTTTTTTTTTTTTGAGATAGCTTTAACTTATGGCATTCATTCCTAATAATTGTTTTTATTATCATACTAAGATACTAATTGATTTTCTTAGTGTAGGCAAAGATCGAACTACAAATTTCTAAATTCACCGACAATAAACTTTATCAATTGAGGTAATTGGAATCCACGACTTGTCAACAATAAGGTGTAGAGTTGTTAATAAGAATTTTTATTATGAATAAAATTGTCAATTTTCACTCACTCCCAATGAGTAGTCAGTCTTAAAGTAAGATCGAAACCTTTATTTATTTATATATATAAATGAAAGTAAGCTCGAAACCAGTTAAAATGTGTTAAATTATCATATTATAATCATAAAAAGGTATTGTCAACTTACGCAAGATCCCCCCCAATGAGGAGTAAGTCTCCGCGTTTTAAGGTATCCGATTCAATTTTAATTTCGCGTTGAGCAAGTAGCCGTGCCACAGTATAAGTTGAGTTCCCACCGTCACCAGTATCTGCCATGAAGTCAAACCATAGTTCTTCTTTTGTACTAAAATCATCATGTAAATAGTCCCTTTGAGTCTCCGCTTCCGGATTTTGCTTCCTTACTATCTGATGGAAGAAAGGGTAAGTTATAAAAGAAATCATTAGTAAGATCCATATCCAAATTTTTTTTTTTCATTTTCCCTACAAAATAAGAAAAGTAGCCTATTTGCACGTGTAAGAATATAAAAGTGAAGATTTTAAATGATATGGTATCACATATATCTTAGATTTGTAAATAAATTTCTTCATGAAATAGCCCCTCCTATAAAAATAGCATTTTTGGTTCTTAAACTTGTCCAATTTTTTAGTTTGGTTCTTGGAGTTTCAAAATGGCAATCCAATCCTTAAAATTTATAAAATGATCGAATTTGTTATGCACACTAACCGGATATAAAATAATATGTCATGTGATTAGGCACATTTATAATTTTTTATAAAGTCGATGTAACTTAAATATTACATGTTAACAGTAAATGTGGATTAAAAATAAGGGGCTATCAAGAACCTTGTAACTCAATTGATTAGTAACTCCTATTGTTTTTAAGTGAAACATTTAAGGTTCAAATCCATTCTTTCCCAATTATTGAATTATTTAAAAATAAAAAATAAAACTAAATGGCCACCAGGATCGTTCACTACTGTATTGTCACATGCAACAAACGTGAAGTATTCAAAGAAATAACGTTGTTTACTTTCTAAACTTGAATTTACTAAATAACTCTACATTCCAGAATCTAGGTTGACTGGTGAAAATATTGAAAAAAAAAATTCAAGAATATAAAAAGGAAAAAATGGGTAATCATTTTATAAACTTTTGAAACTTTATGAGCCAAAATGGAAAACGTGACAAAACTTACCAAATTTGATAATTTTACACACTTTAGGGATTTGATTGTTTTTGATTTCCAAAATACAATTAACACTTCCTTTTTTTTCTTTTTCTTTTTTTTTCCTTTTTTTTGTGGGTTCCAGTTAGCTCAACTGGTAAAATCTCTTATGGTTGTATAAGAGATCTGGAGTTCAATCCTTGCTTACATCAAAAACTGATTAGTGTCTTAGTCTGATGATAAAAAACTATCATCAGGAGCGGATGCCATAAGTTGAAACTCTCTCTCTCAAAAAAAAAAAAAAAACACTTCCTTTTTTTTCTTCCTTGTGAAGGCGTCTAGATCTTTTCTTTTTAAGCATGTGTAGTTCCCCATTCCTCATACACTAGATAATTACAAGAGTAATCCTATATGGATGGACGCAAGATGAGAGCTAGAAATTTTGAACCTGATATCTTATGAATCTCATGCAACAATAAGAACTACTAGACCAACAATTATTAACACTCCATTGGTTCTAAGTTCTAACACAATTTTAGATAAGAAATATAATCCCATCTTTTCAATGCTTGGTGCAACAAAAAATTGTTAATCAACTGCAAACATTTTCATGCTCAAAGGAAATTTACATTGAAATTATAGAAAATATTTTATTCATTTACAAGCCTAAATAAGTTTCCAAATTATGCATGTGCCCCTTCCACTATAGCATGTTAGAATTGTGTGGTTAAATTATTAAATTTATCATATTTCAATAGTTTAAATTTTTGGGACAATCGGTAATTTAACATGGTATTAAAGCATGAGATCCTAAGTTTGATCTTTGTCTCCTCTACTCTACTTCTCATTTAAAATCCCACATGTTGGACCTCACTTATTAAGAGGAATTTGGGCCCAAACGTGAGGGGGAGTGTTAGAATTGTGTGGTTAAATAATTAAATTGACCACCTCCCCATCCTCTCAGCAGCTAGCAACATCATTTTCTTCCCACCCTCCCCTCCTCATTCGTACCGTCACCACCACCTCCCTCCCCTCTTCTCTAGGCTGCCACTTCCCTTCCCTTCCTACTCCACCACATTGTCACCACTAGCTACTGTTGGAGTATGTGTGTGTTTCAAACACTTAATGTATGTTTGTGTCCCACATTGGTTAGGAATGAATCTTGTTATCAGTTTATAAGGCTTTGCACATCTTAGGTGGTAAGCTTAAGAGACAATGGGCTAAGGGTTGGGCTTGGGTTGGAGTTAAACTAGTCTCTATCTCTCTTGGGCCTGATTCTTTTGTCATTGCTTTTGGTTTTAGCCCATTTAGGTTCTGCCCGTTGGGCATTAAATAGCAGCCCGTTGGGGCATTTATTGTGCTGCCCGTTGGCTGCACAGTGTCCGTTGGTTCAACCCATCAGCCCTCACTACATTAGCTTATAAACCCTACAACACACACTATTCATTTATCACATTTTTCTCCTCTTTTCCAGCCGCAAATCCCCTCTGTTTTGCTCTGTTTTTTGCTGCACAGAAAATTTCAGCTTCACAGAAAAAATTTCAGCTACAAAGAAAAAATTTCAGCTTCATTTTTTTTAAGGAAAGGAAAGGCAAGTAAGGTTGTTCCTAGTTCTTCTTGTTTGAGTGTGTGATCAACTTGAAGAAATTACTATAATCTAATCTTAGGGGGTTGTTCGGCCAAGAGAGCCATTCACACCGAGTTCTACTCTGGGTGGCACGAATCAACCTTTAAAGACAACGTATTTGCGTGATTCTATAGTTTGTGAGATCTTTATAACTCTATCTATTTATTTTTGTCATTGCTAATTTTTTAGAGTTTGTATTGTTGAATCAAAACTTGTTTATTTAGCCATATTTTCCAACAGCTACACCATGCAAGGACGGATCTACTTGATAACTACCCCATAACCCCCTTGTCCCCCAATTTTTTTAGCAGTATATATGATTAGATTCTTTTGTAATAGGGTATATAGTTAAATTTGAAGTTTATACTTCCAAAACTTGTAACTACCTCCCTCTCAAGAATTAAATTGGTCCAAAGAGGCCCAAAAAAAAAACTAACTAGACCATACTTGAGACCCCTCCTAAAAAAGTACAGACTTTATAGTTAACAAGTACCTAAACTTAAGTGGTGTTACTATATTGATGGCATCAATTGCCTCTCCCTTCAGCCCCCCCACCCCCGAGAGGAAATTCTTGTTCTATCCCACCCCATGTCACCAGTAGCCTACAAAAGAATTAAGCCGTTTATAAATTACCTGAGTTCAGCTGATGAATGAACCAGCCCAAGCTGAAATTAGGCCTAATTTTTAAACTAGCCAAACTCGAACAAAATAATGAACTTGTAAATAATGTAATATTATGTGTGTATCAAATCATTATTTGTAATTTATTGACAATATAAATAGTTCATTTCATAGTAAAAACTATATATAATTTTTAATAATATAAAGTTGATAATCTAATTTTAATGAGTTCATGATAAAAAAAATCATTATATCTAATTAATTCTAATAATATAATTGAAACAATTATTTAATTATTAATTATTAATATAGATTTGTGAACCGGTAAAAAAATTTAGTCTTGGTGTATACTATATATAAGAATATAATAAGTTAATCAAATAGCTTATGAACAAGTTTGAACTTATTCGACAAAAAAAAAAAAAAAAAATTGAACCAAGCTAAAAATGTTCTTTGGCTTGGTGAAGTGCTCAAGGTCAACTCGTGTTTAATAAAGTTAAATAAACCAATTTTGAACTTTCAAATACTTAAACATGCTCAATTTAACTTGTTTACAAGGCCCTAGCCACCACCATTTACGTCCCCCATCGGCCATCATCGGTACTATTACTACCACCATTGTCTATTTGTTTATTTGAGTTTTGTCAATTTTAGCATAAAAACTTTTAGTGTGATCAAACATACAAAATTTCTAAAGTTTCAATCAAACAATAGAAAATAAATCATTTACCTCAAAACAAACGGAGGTTAAAGTTAGTTATACACTTATACCTGATACATACGCAGGTCAAAGCGACTTAGGAAGACTTTTGCTGATATTAGACGGTCAAAAACAGCCTTGTATAGATCAGCTGATGTACTGCACCACATAGCCACAACCAAAGAAAAAAGAACTTAAGGGGATGTTTGTAAGAGCAGAAAACTTAAAATTAAATAAATAAATAAATAAGGAGATGACAGAAATATACCCTGAATACCAGTGAACCATATCTAGAAAATCAGGCTTTTGCTTATTCTTCTTGTTTTTTTCTTCTGACCTGACCATAAGAACGTAAGAAGCACTCAGTGCAGCTCATCTCTTGGCAAGGCATCTTTTACATCCTAATTAATGTAAAAAAAAAAAAAAAAAAAAATGCTACGTCTACAACAATTTTATAATATTTTTATTACAAATCACAGGTGGTTAGTTGTTATTAGTTCAAATTTGAAACTAACACTAAGATTACTTTTTGCCCCAACAATAACAACCAGTAACAATTTGCTACTTAAAATTTGCTGTAAAAATGTTGTAGATATATTATTTCTAAAAAAAAAAAAAAAAAAAAAATGCTTTGCACGTTCTAAAATCAAGCATGGTACATTGGCACTCACTCTGATGACCTCTCTGCTACATAATTGGCAATGTACAGGCCTATAAACGTGACCCAACACGAGTAGATGAGAGAGATTTCGTCAGATGAACTCGCAGCCTGAGAAAAGGAAAAGAAGATGACATGGCAATGCATGTGAGCTAAATTTTCATACAAATATATTAATCTTTTATTTTCTCATAAAAAACATAAATTTCTTATTTTGGTTTATTGTCATTCTTTATAGTAATAGGTGGGATAAAAAACAGAATACGAAGGATTTGTATCCGTGTATATTGGCAGTAGGGGCAGCAAATGGGTGAGTTGGGTCATAAATGGGTTGGGTGTGTAATTACTCATTTATCCATTTATGACCTGTTTATATATAAATTAATTATCCATTACCCACTCAACCTATTTAATTAGTAACCCGTCCATTTAATTCAATATGACCCAAATACCTCTAAAACTATAGTTGAATACTCTATTGACTTTCAAAATTACCCAAATACCCTTAAATACCCAAAAGTAAAAAGTTCCATTCCTTTTGGGTCCAAGTTTTTAAAAATTTGATAGCTGTTTGAGGAGGAGGAGAGAGAGAGAGAAGATGACCATTAACGAAGAAATCAAAGCTCCGCTCAGTAAGATTTTCATTTTCTTTTTTCTTTTTCCTTACTTTTTTTTTCTCTTCAACTTTCCACTTCTCCAAACAGTAAGCTAAGCATCAAAACTTTTGTCCACTCATAATGCACAGTCCGAGCCTCCGATTTGAGCTCACCGGAAATTCTCTCCGACATCGAGAACTCTCCGATCGAGCAAGTAGCTCTGACGGTTCCGATCACCGACGACACTTCCCTCCCGAGCTTCACATTCCGAACATGGATTCTAGGAACCCTAGCGTGTGGCCTCCTCTCGTTTCTCAACCAATTCTTCTGGTACCGCAAAGAGCCTCTCACGCTAACTTCGATCTCGGCTCAGATCGCGAGATGTAGTTTCAAAATTTTTTTGTCTTTGAAAACCCCAAACCCAAAATTCTCGAAAACTTTAACTTAGAAATCAACCCAAGAATTGAGTGACTTACTAGAGAAATCTAATGCCTTCAATGATTTTCAACAATGCCTTCAACGACCTTCTACGCCACCGTCAAAGCCCGACCTCAAATCGCTATTCAGGTACATTCCATCTCTCTCTAGAAATTCCTTACTTTTGTTTGGTTACTGAGAAAATTTGAGAGAAAGTGTTTAAGGAGAGTGAGACTGAGAGTGAGAGGGCCGAATGTTTTGGCTTAGAAAATTTGAGGGAAAGTGTTTAAGGATATACTGTTTATGTAAGTTTTAGATTGTAGAAGGATTTAGTGGGTATTTGTGAGTTTATTTAATTTTAAATGGGTTTAGTGGGTATTAGTAGATTTATCCATTTAGATCCATCTAATTAATTAACCAAGTCTTTACCTGTGCGCACCAAAAACTCAGACCCGTTGGGCTGGGCCTCACTTGGGCTCACAACTTATTTATATGGTGGGTTTGGATTTCCCACAATGGGTCGTTCTAAACACCAAAGCTCAACTGTGGCGATTTCCTCTTCTCGGGGACCTGACCCAATTCCTTACTCTGCTCTCTCTGTTTACACTCTTCCTTCCCTTAATTCACCAACCCTTGTCTTCTCAAACCTTCTTGTATTTATAGCTCATTGTCTAGTGGAGAGTCATAAATACTTGCCAGTAGGTGCAACCGGCGGTCCAGTGTTGTCGATGGTAAGTGGGTGGTTAGGTGGGAGTGGGAAGCGGTGACGGTGGCGTTGGAACTTGGTTCCCACTTCCACGATGGTTCCCGGCAGCGGTGCCTCTCCGAGGTATGACCGAGTAGGTACAGGGCGGGATGTTCCGCGAGCTGTGTGTTCATCACTGCTCGGGCAGGGTCTGCCGAGAGACGATGTAAAAGCAGATCGTGGGCCTGCAGCCCGCTGGGCTCGGGGTGGGCCGCTAGGCAGAGGGAGACCGGCCTTATGGCCTTATACCCAGGCCAGGCCCGAGGCCCACTACGGGTCTTGGTTCGGGGACCGTACAATAGCCCCCCCCCTTGATTCGCCCCCCATCCCCGGGGGTGAATCAAGGATCCCGAGGGGTAAGTGCCTGTTTGGGGGAGTCGAAGGGTCAGTGCCCGACCATTAATGGGCGCATTAATGCGCGTCTCAAAAGACGCGTTTGAGATTGACTGACGGCCTACCCGCCATCATTGCCTGACGGTTCGTGAACCGAGGCGTCGCGCGTGTGGCAGTTGAAGCGGCGGTCCGCGTGGTCTCCTTCCAGCGGATCATTAATTGCCCTTCATTCTGCTTCCTCATGCCTATAAATAGTCCCTCTTGTTACTGAATCCCACTTTTGCATTCCTCACCTTTCAGTTTTCTCCTCTGCCGAGCATCCCTCCCGCGGATCATCTTCTGGCCCAGAATACACCTACTCCTTAGAGCCCACAGTAAGTTCCTTTCCCTCTTCTTGCTTTTTCAGTTCAGCCATTTCAGTACATTCTTCGATAATCGTAGCGCTTCTTTTCCCTTTTGTAAAAAAACTGTTTTGAAAAAAGAAAGCATGAGTTACTCTTACCTCCTTACCACCGAGCATGCTTTGGCTAGATTTAGGGAAGCATACAAGGTTCCGAGGGACGTAGATATCGCCTACTGCAATATGGGCGATATCGACATTCAGAGGCGCCGAGGGGAGAACACGGTGTTCTTTCCCCTGATGGCCATTTTAGAGGGCGGGCTTAGGTTCCCGGTAGATCCTCTAATTCTCAGCACCCTTAGGTTTTATGGCCTTTGTCCCGACCAACTTCCCCCCAACTTTTACCGGGTAGTGAGTTGTGTGAGTACACTGAACCGGTTGTATGGGTTAGAACTTAACCACCACGACATCAATCACATGTACAGTTTGTGCGGCAAGATTGAGTCCGACTACTACCTTAAGACTAGGGACGCGAGGGTACGGCTTATTTCATGCCTGCCGGACTCGAACCGTAACTCGGCCAAAGACTTCGTTCGGGTGAGCGGCAATTGGTTTGCTGAGGAGTACCCCTGCGCGCTTTCGCCGCGTGACGTTGGTCGGTGACAAGCCCCCATTTATTTTGATGCATTTCTATTTTGTTCCGGCCACGTAATCTCTAACCATTGTTTCCTTTGTGCAGAGAGCAAAAGATTCAAGCCCGACGTCAGAGTGGTGCACGTTCGGGACTTGAACTTCGTACTCCGGTCGGAAATCTTTGTGCACACGGACGGACAACTCCGAGCGTCCCACCTCATCCTCGGCGTCAGTCCCGTCTACTCAACTTGGCAGTCGTTCGGCCAAGCTTTGCTAGTAGACAGTCCCCTCATTTCATACATCGACGTCCGGCACGCAAACTTCCTCCCCCCAAGGTTAACAGTAGGCGAGGCTCGTGAGCACGGTCCTCGGTACATTTGTTCGGACGAGCGACCGCCCGTCCGTGACGAATCAGCCGAGCGCGTATCTGCCGAGCGTAGGAGGCGAGCTCACGAGCAAATCCAGCAAGCTCCTGCTCAGCCTGAGAGAATCGTAGAGTCCGGTGCACCTGTTCGGGAAGGTGAGGTTGTAGCCGCAGAAACGACTGACTCTTCGGAAACAGGATCTGATCCGGGAAACGCAATGGTGGCCAGGAGGAAGATGACAATAGATCGCTTCGTCCCGAGTGCCCGGCCAACCGGGCAACAACAACAAGCACCCGCCCGAGATGCTTCCCCTCCCGCACCCCCACCGACCCGAGTTCGAAAGAGGCCGCGCACTACCGATCAAACGCAGACGGACTCGGGCAATGTGCCCATCCGACCCTCGGCCGGAATCGTCATCCGGGAACCTGTAGCGCAAACCGGGATAGACCTGGCGTCTACTTCCCGGGCCCCGGCGGCATGGCGACCCTCCTTCAAACTTGGCGGCGATCCTCTCCCGTCAACGGCCAGTGCCCGAGTGTGGGATAGGGGGCTTGGAGGCTGTGTGGCGCAGAGTCTGGCGCGCGGCATCCTTTTGCCCGAGGACTTACATGCCTTTACGGAATCGACGGATGAGTCCCTGGGGAGACGTTTGCAATGGCACACCATAGCGGTAATTGTTCCACACCTCTCTATGACTCTCGGTTCCCCTTTTGATTGTGTATGTGTTTTTTCCCATCTCATCTTACGAAGCGGATATTGTGTGGTCAGGCTGCGCAAATGTCGTACGTGGTGGACGGGAGGATGAAGGAGCTGGCCGAGGACGCCGAGCGGGAAAAAGCTCTGAAGGAAGTTGCCGAGGCCACGGCGAAGGAGCAATCGAAAATTGCCGAGGAGGCAAAGGATAAGATTGCTACAGCCGTGAAGGCCCAGGCGCTTGCCGAAACGAAGCGCGAGGAACTGGAACTCCAGTTGGGGGGCACCGAGCTTAAGTTGGCCGAGGCTCAGAGCTTGAATACAATGCTGGAGGGGCAGCTGACCGACTCGAAGGCGGCGCTGGAGGCTTGCGAATCCAAGTGGTATAACGAGGGTTTCGCGGATGCCGAGAATTCGGCGGAGCCGATCGTTCGTCAGGCCCATAAGCTCGGGTATGAGGAGGGTTGGTTCGCCGCTCTCCAAGCCATGGGGGTTCCCGAGGATTCCCCGTTGAGGGATCGCAGCAGGATTCCTTTCCCGAGCATCCCCAATACCGAGAATCCTGCGCCTCTTGTCATCGACGAGGAAGAGACCTCCAGCATGAGGGAACTGGTGAATGCCATTGATTCTCATGCGGTGCCGACCGACATGGAGGGGACCAGCCATCCCCAGGCCGGGGACCGAACCGGGGAGGACATCCAGCCGCCAACTCCTCACGCCGATCAACACTCTCAAGAGGACGCATCCTCCGCCCATGCCGCGGACATCTGAAGCCGACAGCCAGCCCTTCTTTACTTTTCCCTTGTTTTGAGAATTTTGAATAAACGGAATTGCCTATGTCACCGGGATGTGGTGACAGGATTATTTGTTTTACGTTGCCTTTTCTTTACTTTGAGTTGCCGGGTTTTGGCAACAAAACACTAATTTTAAGTTTCATTTTGTAATATGAATGCCTTACCGCGTTGCTTGTACGTATTTGCTGAGTAATGAACTCTTTGTGGCTGTCTTTTTATTGTGATGTGTCCGACCATGTTAAGGCCTCCAAACGCTAATTTAAGTTTAAGGTGCTCGGTGATAAGATAGAGCCGAGGGTCGGGCTTCCGACCTTAAGAGTTGATCGTCAGGTCTCCATACGCTCGGAGGTTAGGGTCTAACCGAGGGTCGGTTTCCTGTCCTTGGAGTTAATAGTTCAGGTGTCCACCCGCTCGGTGGTAGGGATCGAACCGAGAGTCAGGTTTCTGTCCTTGAGACGAGAAGGCTAAGGTTTCCACCTGCTCGGTGATAGGGATCGAACCGAGAGTCAGGTTTCTGTCCTTGTAGTCAGTAGTTCAGGTTTCCACCTGCTCGGTGATAGGGATCGAACCGAGAGTCAGGTTTCTGTCCTTGTAGTTAGTCGTTCAGGTTTCCACCTGCTCGGTGATAGGGATCGAACCGAGAGTCAGGTTTCTGTCCTTGAGACGAGAAGGCTAAGGTTTCCACCTGCTCGGTGATAGGGATCGAACCGAGAGTCAGGTTTCTGTCCTTGTAGTTAGTCGTTCAGGTTTCCACCTGCTCGGTGATAGGGATCGAACCGAGAGTCAGGTTTCTGTCCTTGAGACGAGAAGGCTAAGGTTTCCACCTGCTCGGTGATAGGGATCGAACCGAGAGTCAGGTTTCTGTCCTTGTAGTTAGTCGTTCAGGTTTCCACCTGCTCGGTGATAGGGATCGAACCGAGAGTCAGGTTTCTGTCCTTGAGACGAGAAGGCTAAGAGTGAACATTGCTCGGTGAACGGGATCGAACCGAGAATTTTGGTTAGAATTGTGCGATTCTGCATGAAAGACATCATTAGTACAACTAGCATATCATATGAATCATTACCAACAAAACAGATACGACACGTTGCGGTTAATTCTTTGCTCGGAGAGCCGCTCATCAATGATAGTACTTCTTCAGGTTATGGACGTTCCATGGTCGGGGAAGTTGTCTCTCGTCCAGGTCTTCTAAGAAATAAGCCCCGGTGCCGGCCACTGCCGTGACCCTATAAGGTCCCTCCCATGTCTGTGCCAATTTCCCGGCACCAGTGTCCCGCATGTTTCCCACGGCTCTTCTGAGAACCAAATCCCCGGGGACAAACACCCTCGCCCTCACACCTCGGTTGTATCTCCGGGCGAGCTTCTGCTGATACTCCGCGAGCCGTATTGTCACCAATTCGCGGTACTCTTCCACCTTGTCCAAATATCCTACCATCATAGCGTCGTTCTGGGCCTGGTTGAAACCCGCCACTCTTGCACTGCACAGATTCACCTCGGTGGGGATCACGGCCTCCGCTCCGTACGTGAGAGAGAATGGGGTCTCCCCGGTGGACCGTCTAGGAGTGGTGCGGTATGCCCATAAGACTTTGGGAAGCTCCTCGGCCCAGTTTCCCTTCGCTCCCTCCAGCCTTTTCTTCAGCCCACTAACAATCACCTTATTCACGGCCTCGGCCTGGCCGTTGCCCTGTGGGTAAGCGGGAGTTGAGTACCTGTTCTTGATGCCGAGGCCGCAGCAAAATTCTCGGAAGGCCCGGCTGTCAAACTGTAGCCCGTTGTCAGATATGATAGTGTTCGGCACCCCGAACCTGGTGATGACGTTTTTCCATATGAACTTCTTTACTTCCACATCCCGTATGTTGGCCAACGCTTCCGCCTCTGCCCACTTGGTAAAATAGTCGACGGCCACCAAAACGAACTTTCGGCCGCCAGTCGCCTTCGGGAACGGGCCGATAATGTCCAGCCCCCACTGCGCAAAAGGCCAAGGACTGCTGATCGGGTTCAGGTGGCCCGCGGGCTGATGGATCAGAGGGGCGTGCTTTTGACACTGCTCACACTTAAGCACATACTCGGCAGCATCCTTCTGCATTTGAGGCCACCAGAACCCCTGGGTCATGGCTCGGTGCGCCAATGAGCGTCCCCCGACATGGCCGCCGCACACCCCAGAGTGGAGCTCCGCCAAGAGCTCGCCCACCTTCTCCGGGCGTAAGCACAAGAGGTACGGCCCTCCAAAAGACCTTCGATACAAAGTCCGGTCCCCTGCCAACCAATACCGAGGAGCCATCCTACGGATCCTGATGCCCTCCTTCTCATCACTCGGCAGTCGGTCGTCGGCCAGAAAGTCGACGATGGGGTCGATCCAGCAATTGGCAGGGGCCGCGATTGCCGTGACGTTGATCCCTGTAGTTCCCGAGTTTCTCGTTACACTGATGCTCGGCTCCGAAATAAGCTCGACTTTGATCTGCCGTGGTATCTCCTCGGCCACTGAGGACGCCAGCGTGGCTAGGGAGTCAGCGTGCCTGTTCTGTGTTCGGGCTACGTGGAAAACTTTCACCGTGTTGAAGCTGGTCATAACTAGCCTTGCCTGTTCTAGGTATGCTTTCATCCGGGGATCTCGGGCCTCGAAACTGCCCTGCACCTGATTAACCACCAGACGCGAATCCGAGTATAGCTCAATATCCCGAGCCCCCAGGTTCGAAGCTACCCTCAGTCCGGCCAAGAAAGCCTCGTATTCCGCCTCGTTGTTGGACGCCCTGAAACTCAATCTAAACGAGTGTTCCAGCCGAATTCCTTCGGGGGTAATCATGACTACTCCTGAACCGGCCCCCGTGGAGCTCGAGGCGCCGTCCACAAATATCTTCCACGGTCTAACCTCCAATTGGCAAACCATCTCTCCCTTTTCTCTGGGTGAAAACTCAGCGATGAAGTCCGCAAGGACCTGGCCTTTCACCGAGCTCCGAGGCCTGTACCGTATGTCGAAGGACCCGAGTCGAGTCCCCCATTTGGCTATGCGGCCCGTGAAATCAGACCTCTTTAATAACGACTGTAATGGGTACTCGGTCAAGACGTGTACGGTGTGAGCTTGGAAATAGTGCGGCAACTTCCTTGTGGCGTGTATCAGGGCCAGTACGAGCTTCTCCAAAGGCAAGTACCTCGTCTCGGCGTCGACGAGAGTTTTGCTGATGTAGTATACGGGCTGCTGGATCCCTTTGTCCCTTAGCAGCACGGCACTCACGGCGTGCTCGGATACCGCCAGATACATGAATAGGTCCTCACCTGCCTCCGGTGCCGCGAGCATGGGCGCTCGTGCCAAATAAATCTTCAGATCCACAAAGGCCTGTTCGCACTCCTCGGTCCACCGAAATCCCGTCCATTTCTTCAGCAGTTGGTAGAATGGTCGGCATCGGTCTGCGAATTTTGAGATGAACCTGTTAAGGGCGGCCAGCATCCCGGTTAGTATTTGCACTTCCTTCGGGTTGCTCGGTGGCTTCAGTCTTCTCACAGCCTCTATCTGGTCCGGGTTGACTTCAATCCCCCGTGTACTGATCAGGTACCCCAAGAACTTCCCGGCCCCTACGCCAAACGCGCACTTCTCCGCATTAAGGCGCAACTTGTGCCGTCGGAGAACCTCGAAGACCTCCACGAGGTCCCCCATATGCAAGGCTTCCTGTTTGCTTTTAACCACCATGTCGTCGATGTATACCTCGACCGTGCGCCCAATCTTGTCTCGGAACATTCTTGTCATCATTCGTTGGTAAGTGGCCCCGGCGTTCTTCAGTCCGAACGGCATCCTTGTGTAGTGGTAATTTGCCTCTGGGGAGATGAATGCTGTTTTCTCTTGATCCTCGGGCGCTAGGGCGATCTGGTGATACCCTTGGAAAGCGTCCAGAAAGCTCATCCTCGGGTGCCCACACGTGGCGTCCACCAGCTGATCAATCTTCGGCACGGGAAAAGGGTCTTTCGGGCAGGCTCTGTTTAGATCGGTAAAATCGACGCAGACCCTCCACTTGCCGCTCTTCTTCTTCACTACCACGGTGTTTGCCAACCAATCCGGGAAGATGATCTCCCGAATCACCCCCGCCTCCTTCAATCTCTGAACTTCCACTTTTACTGCCTCGGAGTGCTCCTAGGCTGATCTTCTCGGCCTCTGCTTTTTAGGGGTGAATGAGGGGTCAACTCCAAGTCTATGCATGATGAATTCGGGATCCACCCCGGGCACCTCGTACGGACTCCAAGCGAATACGTCCACATTCTGTATTAGAAGCAGCAACATTTCCACTTTTTCCCGGTCCTCCATGCTCTCCCCTATGTGGAAGTACTTGTCCGTGTCCGGCAACACCTTCACCCTCAGCATGTTCTCGGTACGGGCGACCTCCTCTGTCGGACCCTGTAACTGCTATAAAGGCGTCCCCGACGACGAACACTTGGGGTCAGCCTGACCCTCCCGGTCGGTTTGCTCCTCCTTCCAATCGACCATGGCGATCAAGCATTGTCTGGCCGCCTGCTGACTCCCTTGTACCACCGTGACACCATAATCAGTATGAAACTTGACCCTCATGTGCAGAGTGGACGGGACAGCCCCCATTGCATGTATCCATGGCCTCCCTAGAATCGCCGTGTAGGGGGAGTATGATGTAACTGCGAAGAAGCTTACCAGCACTTCCTTGCCCCCCATGTTCACGGGCAGAGAGATTTGCCCCTCGGGCGCCACCATCTTCCCATCGAATCCGACCAGGGGGGTGTTGTTCTTCGACAGGTCCTTATCCCTCAGCCCGAGCCCCCTGAATAGGTCCGGGTACATAACATCCGCTCCGCTTCCCTGGTCTATCATTATTCTCTTCATAACGAAACCGCCAACCCTTGCCGCTACTATCAATGCGTCGTCGTGCGGCTGAATGGTTCCTTCTAGATCACTGTCGTCAAAAGAGATCGGCTCCCGGGTAGGTCTGATCCTCTTCGCGGCAGGAGGCACGCCCGTACTCCCCTCCACCGATATCATCGTCAGCACCTCCTTCCCCTTTGCCGTCGAGATGCCCCTCGGGGCGACGTTCCCTCTGTGCGGGGCGCCGTTCCCCGTTCCTCTATCCCCGGCATCCGTCACAAAATCCTTGAGGTGTCCTGCTTTAGCCAACTGCCCGAGATGGTCCTTTAGCACTCGGCACTGCTCGGTAGTATGCCCCCGGTCTTTGTGGTAGGTGCAGTACAGGTTCTGATTTCTCCTAGAGGGGTCGCCAGCCATCCGGTTCGGCCATCTGAAATACGGCTCGTGCTTGATCTTATCCACGATCTTATGCACGGGCTCCTTGAACGTCACGTTCACCTCCCCTGCTGGTGCTGCTGGCTCTTGAATCCTCAAATTTCCTCGTGCCCTCTGTGGAAAACCGCTCAGGCGAGGACGATCAGCTACCTGTGCTTTGCCTTTGCTTTGTATCTTATCGTCTTCCAACCGCTTGTACTCCTCGATGCGTCTCATCAGCTGCCTCATGTCCTCGGGAGGCTTCTTAGTTAACGACTCTCTCAACCCCGAGTCGTCAGGCAACCCCAATCTGAAGGTGCTCGCCGCAATCTTTTCGTTCCCTCCGCCAATCTCGTTGTAGAGCTCCCAGTATCGGTTGGCGTAATCCCGGAGGGTTTCCCCTGCCCTCATCTTCATAGACAACAGCGCGTCCACCGGTTGTTGCTCCCGGCTGCACGTCACGAAACGGGAACCGAACTCCTGTATTAGCTCGGCGAAACTGTGAATGGAGCCCTTGCGCAACCCGTTGAACCACCTTAAGGCCGTGGGACCAAGGCTGGAGGGAAAAACCTTGCACATTAGAGCGTCATTGCGGGTATGCAAAGACATCATCTGGATATAGTGGCTGACATGCTCTACGGGGTCTGTTTTCCCACCATACGAATTGAACGGCGGGCGCGTAAACCTGTCCGGCATCGGTGCACGCTCGATATCTTCCGAGAATGGTGACCGGGCAGCCCTGCGTAATGCGCGGCTCATAGCATCCATGGCCGCATTCTTCGGCCGTCCCTCTGGAGACTCCGAGCCCCGATTCCCATATTCCCTCGACCGAGAGCGATTTCGCCGCCGATGAGACTCTGCTGAATGGGAACGGTCTCGGCGGCGACGGGACTCCCTCGAGTGTGAGCGCTCCCTGCGGTGGCGGGATCCTGATTGATTCGATCCCACCCCGCGTCTTTCTCCCTCGGCGCCGGGCCCTCTATCTCGGTCGTCTTGACCTGCTCGGTGGCGCTCGTTTCGGGCTTCCAACTCCAGGTCTTGTACTTGCCTCCGCAGCCGCTCGAGCTCTTCATCCCTGGCGTCGTGCTGCCTATGCCGGGAGGCATGGGATGCCGTTCTCCCGGTTTGATACGACCCTTCCCCGAGGCCGGACCGCTCCTCCAGTTGCTCGTGAAACGGATCTTCGCGTCTCTTCTGCCTCTGTTCCCGCCAGGTGGAGCCCCTGGAAGACCCTGCCGAGCCACTCTCGGCGTTACCTCCAGACATCTTTCCTGTATACGAGCCTTGGCAGAACCACTGCTTAGTAGGATTTCCCACAGACGGCGCCAATTGTGCGCACCAAAAACTCAGACCCGTTGGGCTGGGCCTCACTTGGGCTCACAACTTATTTATATGGTGGGTTTGGATTTCCCACAATGGGTCGTTCTAAACACCAAAGCTCAACTGTGGCGATTTCCTCTTCTCGGGGACCTGACCCAATTCCTTACTCTGCTCTCTCTGTTTACACTCTTCCTTCCCTTAATTCACCAACCCTTGTCTTCTCAAACCTTCTTGTATTTATAGCTCATTGTCTAGTGGAGAGTCATAATTACTTGCCAGTAGGTGCAACCGGCGGTCCAGTGTTGTCGATGGTAAGTGGGTGGTTAGGTGGGAGTGGGAAGCGGTGACGGTGGCGTTGGAACTTGGTTCCCACTTCCACGATGGTTCCCGGCAGCGGTGCCTCTCCGAGGTATGACCGAGTAGGTACAGGGCGGGATGTTCCGCGAGCTGTGTGTTCATCACTGCTCGGGCAGGGTCTGCCGAGAGACGATGTAAAAGCAGATCGTGGGCCTGCAGCCCGCTGGGCTCGGGGTGGGCCGCTAGGCAGAGGGAGACCGGCCTTATGGCCTTATACCCAGGCCAGGCCCGAGGCCCACTACGGGTCTTGGTTCGGGGACCGTACATTACCCATTTAACCCAAACATTCAAATGGGTTCGGTTAAGACTTATCAAAATAAAATGGGTAATGGATGGGTTCATGGATATAGATAAAAATTGCCACCCTAATTGGCAGTTAACACTTGGGGAGATTCTAAATGAGAAATATAAAATAAATAAATAAACATATAATGACACTATTTAACCCAAAAACTTAAGCCTATAAATTTAAACCTAACAATTTAATATTTACGGTAGGGATGAAGGGCCCAGATATAGGTATTGGGCCATGGGCCATGCCCGAGGACATCAGATAGCCCGAGGATAGGTAAATATTAACGAAGGTATACATGCTAATGGGCCGTGGAGGAAGTCTGGTCATAAGGATCTGGAAACGTTGTCCGAGGAGAAGTACCTCCTCGGCTAAACAGAGTAGAAGTCAAAGGTCCAATCCTTCGTCAAGGACAAGGCAACTGGCAATCGTGCTGGTAAGGATAAATATCAGAGAGAGATAAAACAAAAGAGAGTTGAGAAATATCTAAGAAGAAAGCTGCTACCACCGCATTGAATGCTCTGCGTCTAATCCCCTGGCCGCATTAATATGGAGGTGATACGTGAACAATAATCTTCAGCCTTACAACTACCCTCAAAAACCTTAGGAATGTGCTGATAGGACAAGTATCAAAGCCAGCAATCTGATCTACACGTAGAGGGTTGAGATGAAAGAAGGAAGGAGAATATAAAGGAGAAAAACCCCATTACAAAGGGATCATCAGAAAATCGAAGGGAAATCACTGTATACTCAAGAACTGTAATTTTGTATAAGAACAAACCATCCTCGGACTTATCTGAGGAGAACTTTTATTGCTCAAAACTGTTTGTTTTATTCTTTCTAACAACAACTAACCTACTGTGACTACTATCCACTTAACTCATTGAAAGTTCATCTTCAAGCCCACTCTCTAACAAATTCATTGTTTTAGGCTCTTTGGGCCATTGACCATCTATTTGGGCTTTGGGAGCAAATCGTGCCATTATATTTACAATTCACTTTTTTAATTATTATTCAATTTAGGATTTCATTCACACATGTATACTCAACAATATAGAATAAAAAATCAGATACATACCTAATGGTTATAGATAGAAAACAAAATGGAATTTGGTGATTACAACCATACCTTGTGATAATAACAACATTTATCCAGCATTAAAATACCGATAATAATTCTCTAAAAACAAATAAACCAAATAATAATAGTAAGTAGTGTTATTAATTTCGTACCGAACAACTGGTTAAACCAAAATAACCGTGTTCCATGACATTAGATGGAACGTATGCCGTTTTGTACCATTTAAGTAGTCTACCGTATCAACCCACGGAAAACCATAAAAACCAAGTTATAAATTGTTTAAACTGTGGTTAAAAGACCTCAACTTGGAATAGAAAATCAATTTGATGACAAAAGCTAGCTATCACAATTTTTATACAAATAATGTCACTTTTTGACCTTTTTGGGTGTTTTTGGTCTATTACTCAAGCCTAACAATTAGCTTAGCCTTTAACACGCGTAGAAGTAAATTATCACTGCATTTCGTACTAAACGATGATATTTTTTTATCTATTTTGGTATGTTCTTGGATTTAACAATGAAACTAAAAATTTTATTAGCTAATTTTACTTTATTTTAGTTAATTTTTATAATTATATATACTTAATTAATTATTAATAAATTTACGGTCCAACCATTAAACTATTGGTTGAACCAGCGAACCAATCTTTCAACCGGATCATTCCTTAAGACGGTTTTGATAACTACGATAGCAACCTGCTTACTCCACAGGAGTAAGCTAAAAGATGAGCACACTTGGTAAAAAATAAAGACAGATTCATTTTCATAGATATTGCCACTAACTGAGAACTAGAAGAATGATACACAAGTGCCACAAAAAGCCTGGATACAAACTTGCAGAGGTAAATTCCCAAAAATTACTGATTCCAAGTATCTTTCTCTATGTCACTCTTTATATATCCATAGATATCAGATCATGATTCTTTCCATTGCACTTGTTGGAAGCGATAAAAAGTTATAATTTAATTTATTTTTTTATAAAATAGAAAATGCTACAACAACTACAAAACTTACCATATAAAACTTACAAACTAATGTGATAGTGAAAGTGATTAGTAGACTTAAACCATCTAATAAATAAATGTTTGGATCGTTTTTACATGATTAGTGACATTTCAATTCGTAATAAAATTTGTAGTTTATCTCTAGCATAACTCTTTTAAAAACGACAATGTGAAGGGAGCCACATGTGATATCCCATACCTAAATCTTCATACTATGGCACGCATCGTATTGTCTAAGATCTTCATACTAATGTCATTCTTGCCATATTTGTTTATATTTCTTCTTGTATTGGTCAAGAGAAAACCTACACAACTCGAATTTTGAATATGCCTCCTAACTAATTTTAGCAACTTTTCAAGCATTCAAAAACAAATTAAGTCTTTAGTCTTATCGCAAGAATGTTTGTGGGTCTTATAGAAAATTTACAAGAACTACTAGGGTGCATATGTATTTTGGCCAAAATGGCCAAATACCACCTGTAGGGTCAGATTCTGCAGCCCAAGCCCAAGAAGGTGTGGATTTGGAGCCCACTGAACCCAAAACAATAAATTTGTAGAGAGTGGGTGAAAGAGCTAGGCTAATAATGAAAATAACAATATTAAACGGCAATGATGACAGGAAAATTTGAATTAATATGTGCTCGGACAGTGGTGAATGTCTCGTCCGAGGAGGTGATTTTCATTGATGAACTTAGGTTACAAATGCTGGAGCTACAGTAAAGTAATATGCTCTTCTCTCTCTCTTATCTTTCCATCCTCCTCTATCAGAGACCCCTCTCTCTTATATAGTACTGCCTTTCTACATCCCCACCGTCCACTTGTTCACCATCTGGGCGCCCACTTGAGTGCATGTCCCATCACACTCCCCCTTTAGCCCTGTCTGAGTGGCGGTAGCTGAGGATGCACTGTTCAGGGGTCTTCTCCACATAAATGCGGCCAGGAAGGTAGGTGCAGTGCATTAAATGCGGTGATTGAAGTCTGTCTCCTTGATATTTCTCTGTTCCTGTTACCTTCTTGTGTGTCCGAGGCTCCCTTTCTCCCTTAACACTTGTCAAACAGATCGCTTGACACGTGTCGGACAAAAACCTCGTCGGGTCCGAGGGTATCGGTCTCCTCGGACATATGAACATCTCCTCGGACATATGAACATCTCCTCGGACAGTGCACGTACTCATCTCCGGACATTCTCCTTTTACATGAGCCTCTGACTGTCTGTCTTGGTCTCCTCGGACGTACAGTATTCCTTATATAGGGCCTTGGGCCCAATAAGTTGGGTTGGGCTTTCTCCCCCCACATTAGCCCCTCGAAATTGTAGTTTTTCCCTCGCATCCGAGGAGAAAAAGTAGGATTTTGACTTGCCACGGAGCAGAAGCCTGGAAACACGCACAACCGAGCTGGCACGTGTGTAAACGTGGGAACAGACGTCTCATTAATGCCGCTGCGGTTTCCTTATTCCCAAGGCGCTGCATTAACTGCACCAGGTGACGTTTCGTCCTTCGCATCCAACGGTGGCTGATTGATCCAATGGCTGTGGTTTTTCTTCAGGATTTGGGCGGGAGTGCCCCTGACCCTTCGCTTGACCCCGTATAAAGCTTCAGAGGAAATCATTTCTTCCTCACTTTGCAAATCTTCAGACGCTCCAGCAAGAACAGACGCGCCACTCCGTCCACATCTCTCCGTCCGAATCTCTCAGTCGCGGGTGCCAATCTTACTCAGAACCCTCACGAGTCCTCCTACGAGCCTGCAATCGCTTCTCCGGTCTAGCCCTTGTAAGTCGTCGCCCACCGAATCTTTTAGTTTTCTCTTCGGCTACCCGTTTCACTTAAATACCATGGGAAAACTCGAGTACATGATGGACAGCCCTGAGCAAATAGAGGCGTTTAGGACCGCGTACCGCATACCCCCTAACGTGGGTGTGAGGTATTGCCCCCCAGAAAAAATACTAACAGACCGGCAGACGGGAGAGGTGGTTATCCCCCTCATCGCCTTCAAAGAAGGGGGAATGACCATCCCCATGGGCCCCATCACCGCCAGTTACCTCCGGAACCATAGGCTTACTCCCTGGCAGTGTGCGCCCAATATGTTTAGGATCCTAGGAGCGATTGAGGACCTTGAGCGTCACTTGGGGTTGGGACTCACCTGGCTTGACGTGGTACATATGTACGAATGCCATAGCCAGCAAGATGCTGGGTACTACTTAAAATCCCGGTCGGATGTTGTCAGGCTCATTTCCTGCCTTCCCAAATCCAACAAAGGGATGAAAGACGACTATGTGATCGTCTCGAGCGCCTGGCGCAACGGCCCTGGTTGCCCAACCAAGCATGGGAAGCCAGGTGTGACATGTAGATTTAGGCGCACTGACCATAGGCTTAGGGCTCCCGTATTTTAACTGTCTTTGATTTCTCTTCGATCACTATTTCTGAGCTTCTAACCATTTTGTTTTTACTTGCAACAGATAAGAGACAAGTTTCTCCTCAGCTCAGCCTAACGAATGTTGCTGCCCTTAATTTCCTTTTAAGCTCGGAGATCTTCGTGAGTGAGGACGGGCAACTACGATCTGCTCCTCTTATTCTCGGATATCAAGGGAAGCCAAAGGGTTTTCAACCGGTCGGCAACGCAATCGTCCAGGGAGACTATCGTCTTGCGCGCATCGACGTTGGTCGGAAGGGCTTTTTGGCGCCAGACGATCTTGAACCTGTACCCCGTCCAATTCCCCGGGCTGCACCTCCCCTTATCCAACCACTCCAACAAATTCCCCTAGGACAAGAGATTGAAGGTGAGGAGGCTGGCTCTTCCACTTCCTCGCTAGAAGACCAGATAGACGGATTTCAGTTTGAGGGAGAAGCTTCAAGAGTGAACCAGGTGGTAGAGATCTCAGACGCCGAGGAAGAAGCCTACGAGCAGTCCGGGGCCCATCTTAATTTGTTAGCCACTCATTTAGAAGACTCCTCGGACGACGATATGGATCTGAGGAATTTGATGAAGGGGAGAGGCAAAAAGTCCGACCCGAAAGATGCTGGGACATCTAAAACAGTGGTGACACTTCCTCCGGTGCCTACTCAGATCCCTGACCCAAACTTGAAACCCATGCTAAAACTGCAGAAGAAGAGACCCCACACTGAGGTTGAGGAAAAACAGGTGCCACCAACCAAGGGGGCCAAGCAGCAAAAGGTGGCACAGGACAACCGAACTCGCAGGGCTCCGTCTACTGAAAGCCGAGACGAGGGCACAGTGGCAGAGGTGCGCCGAGGAGGAGGGGGACCGCGGATTTGGTCTCCAAAATTGGAGTTGGAGGGCGCTCCAATCCTCTGGGAGACCTCCCTCAGGAATTATGATGGAGGGAGGGCCGGCTACGTTGCTGAGGCCCTGCAGCAACCACTTCTCCTTCCTCATGACATGGAGTCCTTCAGGCGTTTCAATCAGCCGGAGCTCTTTCGATCCCTCAAGAGGGATTTAGCCATCGTAAGTAACCTCAATCCGATTAGCTGAATCACTGACTTTTGCCTTTCCTATCTTTCTGCGTCTGACATTTAGAGTTTCCATCATGCAGGTCACTCAGCAGATTTACGTAGCCGAGGAGTGGGACAAGAAGAATCGCCTTGAAACCCAGGCGGCGCTCTGCTCCCGAGATGAGGCGGAGAAATCTCTGGGCCAACTGAAGGACGATTATACCCGTCTGTCCGGGGAACTCGCGGATATGACCAGCCAGAAGAAAAGCCTTGACACTGGGATAAAGAACGCTGAGAAGCAGGCTGAGGATCAGCGTAAGTTGCTAAAGGCGGCAGAGGCCAATCTGAAGACCGAGAGGGAGCTGGTAAACGGGCTAAGGGATGAACTCCGAAAAGCCAAAGACAGCGCCCGATATGCCGAGGAGAAAGCCCAGTTGGCCCAGGAGGCAACTGAGGCTGAAAAGAAGACAGCTTACCAGCTGGGGGTAGAGACGGCCACGTCCCAGCTTCTAGAGCAGTTCGCCTCGGTCAGCCAAGATTACTGCAACATAAGTTGGGGCAAAGCCCTGGATGCAGCTGGAGTCCCTGCCGACTCGGAGCTGAGGCTGCCTGGGAGCGTATACTATGATCCTGATATCCGAGAGCTCCCAGGAACTGATCTCCCTCCTGTTCCACAGCTTCCAGAGGCTTCGGAGTCAACTTTGGTCAGCCATGCTCCTCCACTCACTCTTGGTGCAAGCAAGGAAACTGGTCAGCCAAGCGGCAAGGATAAGCCAGCTGAACCAGCCAAAGAGAAAGGCCAAGGGTCAGGCGAAGAGAAAATTCCTTCTGAGCCCAAGGACCGAGCCCCTGAAGCAACTGCTCGGATAGGCCAGGCTGCTGACCCCGTGCTCCCTTCAGCAAAAGAATAGACGTATAGGGCTTTCACTTTTTGCACCTGTGCTTTCTTTCGTTTTATCCGAAGAATTGTAAACTATACTTTTATTTATGAAATAGATTTTCATTTGTCTATGATGTTTTAAATACCTGTCTTACTAATTACTACTGTCACATACAACTGTACATTGCACTTATAACCAAATAATGCAAATAAATCTGCTTGATACATCATACTTATGGTGTAAGTAACCAAAATTAATATGGAAAAGGATAGGCCAACCAAGAGTTATTGATGAGTTGCATGTCTTTCCAAGTTAAACATAAGTTATTATTTCTCGGCTTCAAACTAAACACAACTAGGGGAGACATGTATAGATTAGAATTAATTTAAACGCGATTAGGAGTTTTAGCACTAAGCCCCAGTGACACTGGCCACGTGGGAGTATTGACTAACCTGTCGTTTAGTTCAAGGACTATAGGATTCGAGTGTACTCGAGTGTTAACTAACCCTAGTCATCTGGTCCGAGGACTGCAGGCATGACTGGATTTAAGTTTAAACGCGAACCGCATCGGAGTGTTAACTAACCCTAGTCATCTGGTCCGAGGACTACAGGCATGACTGGATTTAAGTTTAAACACTATAGAACCGTAACTGAGTGCTAACTAACCCAAATCATCTGGTCCGAGGACTACAGGCATGATTGGATTTAAGTTTAAACACTATAGAACCGTAACTGAGTGCTAACTAACCCAAATCATCTGGTCCGAGGACTACAGGCATGATTGGATTTAAGTTTAAACACTTGAGCTAACGGTGTTAACTAACCCTAATCATCTGGTCCGAGGACTACAGGCATGATTGGATTTAAGTTTAAACACTTAAGCTGGTGGCGTATGAGTATTAACTAACCCTAATCATCTGGTCCGAGGACTGCAGGCATGATTGGATTTAAGTTTAACACTTGAGAGAAAGTGGTGAATGAGTGTTAACTAACCCTAATCATCTGGTCCGAGGACTACAGGCATGATTGGGTTTAAGTTTAAACACTTGAGAGAAAACTTTACGCAGCGAATTGGTATGTCAATTGAAGAGAAGACTTGATTAATAGAAGTACCTCTTGAGGTTATTTACATTCCAAGGGCGAGGGATTACATGACTATCCAGGTCTTCTAAGAAATATGCTCCAATACCAGCGCCTGAAGTGATACGATATGGTCCTTCCCAATTGGGACCTAATTTTCCCCAAGCTGGGTTCTTCGCGGTGCCCACAACTTTCCTCAGCACCAGATCACCAGGCTCTAAAGGCCTCAGCTTCACGTTCGCGTCGTAGCCTTGTCTGAGCTTTTGTTGGTAGTGTGCCAGCCGAACCATTGCATTCTCTCTTCTTTCCTCAATAAGGTCCAAACTCTTCTCTAGTTGCTCGTTGTTGCCGGTCGGACTAAACGAGCTGGTTCTAAGTGTTGGGAATCCTGTTTCCAGAGGAATGACAGCTTCAGCCCCATAGGTCATCGAGAAGGGGGTCTCTCCAGTAGACCTGCGAGGCGTAGTTCTGTAAGCCCAAAGCACATGTGGCAACTCTTCTACCCATTTGCCCTTTGCATCATCTAGCCTCTTCTTTAAGCCGTTCAGTATGACCTTGTTGGAAGCTTCTGCTTGGCCATTACCCTGGGGATAGGCTGGAGTGGAGTATCTGTTCGTAATTCCCAGCTCGCTGCAGTAATTCCTGAATGCCTTGCTGTCGAACTGTAAACCGTTGTCCGAGATGAGGGTGTGAGGAACTCCAAACCGTGTGACAATGTTCTTCCACACGAACTTTTGCACATCAACGTCTCTGATATTGGCTAGTGGCTCAGCTTCAACCCACTTGGTGAAATAGTCTGTTCCGACCAGGAGGTACTTCTTGTTTCCTGCAGCTTTGGGGAAGGGTCCCACAATATCCAAGCCCCACTGGGCAAAGGGCCATGGGCTAGATAGTGGATTGAGGTTTCCCCCTGGCTGGTGAATGTTTGGAGCGAAGCGCTGACATTGATCGCACTTTTTGACGTATTCGTGTGCCTCCTTCTGCATGTTAGGCCACCAATAGCCTTGGGTGAGGGCTCGGTGAGCCAAGGACCTGCCTCCAGTGTGGCTCCCACAGATTCCTTCGTGCAGCTCTTCTAGCAGTGTCTCAGTCGCCTCAGGATGCACGCATAACAAATATGGTCCCGAATAGGAGCGTTTGTATAGTTTTTGGTCTTCGGACAACCAGAACTTAGTCGCCTTCCTCCGAACTTTATCGGCTTCTCCCTTCTCTTCAGGCAATATATCTTCTTTGATAAATTTGATTAAAGGGTCCATCCAGCACGGCCCGGCCCTGATCTGGTGAACCTGGACTCCCCCTGACTTCGTCTCTGTAGGCCTGTGCAGGTCCTCAACGAGGATGACCCTCGGCAGGTCTTGTGCCGAAGAGGTGGCTAGCGTGGCCAAGGAGTCAGCGTGTGAGTTGCCACTCCTGGGGATATGCAGCAAACTGAAAAATTCGAACTCTGATTGCAGATGTTTAACACGACCCAAGTATCCCTGCATTCTTTCGTCCTTTGCCTCGAACTCGCCTTGTACTTGACCTACTACCAATCTTGAGTCCGAGAACAACTCCACGGACTTCCCACCCATTCTACGGACCATAGTCATCCCCATCAGTAGGGCCTCATACTCCGCTTCATTATTTGTAGCCGAGAAGTCCAGCCTTAACGATTTCTCGATAATGATTTTCTCGGGGGATATCAGTACCAGCCCAACTCCAGAACCTCTTTGGTTTGCCGCGCCATCGACGTACACTTCCCAATGGAAGGGATTCTGTTGAGAGATCATGCCAACTGATTTTTCATCCATGCCCGACGTGGATTTTACCTCTTCTAGCTGGGGCTCCGTGAACTCAGCCACCAAATCTGCGAGGACCTGTCCCTTGACCGATGTGCGGGGCATGTATCTTATATCGAAAGCCTCTAAGATCGTGCCCCACTTGGCAATCCGACCAGTGTAATCGGCACTTCGGAGTATAGCTTTGAGTGGGAGTTGTGTGAGAACGATCACCGTGTGGGCTTGGAAGTAGTGAGGTAGCTTCCGTGTGCCAAGCACTACTGCTAAGATAGCCTTCTCCAGTGGCAAGTAACGAATCTCAGCCTCATGCAGCGACTTGCTTACGTAATAGACGGGCCTTTGTACACCAGAGTCTGACCGTATCAACACCAGGCTCACCGCATAGGGAGCTACAGCGATGTAGGCGAACAGTACCTCGTCTGGCTCAGGGCTGGACATGATTGGTGGCCGAGAAAGATAATCCTTGAGTTGCTGGAACGCCAAAGCACATTCCTCAGTCCATTCGAATTCCTTCCACTTATTGAGTAGAGAGAAAAAGGGCCGACACCTGTCTGTTGATCTAGAGATGAACCGATTGAGGGCAGCAGTCATTCCGGTCAGTTTTTGGACTTCCTTGGGATTCCGAGGAGCTCGGAGGTTGTTGATGGCCTTTATCTGGTCGGGGTTGACCTCAATTCCTCTGTGGGTGACCATGTATCCCAAGAACTTGCCGGACCCTACCCCAAACGAGCACTTAGAGGCATTTAGTCGTAGCTTGTATTTCCGTAGAACCTCAAAGGTACTTTCAAGGTCTTTCACATGCTCGGCTATAACTTTGCTCTTCACCACCATGTCATCTATGTAAATCTCGATATTCTTGCCCAGCTGTGGCTCGAACATCCTCGTCATCATCCTCTGGTAGGTAGCTCCCGCGTTCTTCAGGCCGAACGGCATCACTTTATAGTGGTAGTTGCCAATAGGGGTAACAAAAGCAGTTTTCTTCTGGTCCTCCAGGGCTAATGGTATCTGGTGGTAGCCTTGGAAGGCGTCCAGGGAGCTCATCCGAGGGTGGCCGACAGTGGCATCAACCAGCTGATCGATCTTCGGCATGGGGAACGGGTCTTTGGGGCATGCCCTATTCAGATCCGTGAAGTCCACGCATACTCGCCACTTCCCACTCTTCTTCTTTACCACCACGGTATTCGCTAGCCATTCGGGATAAAAAACCTCTTTGATAGCCCCAGCTGCCTTGAGTTTCGCTACCACATCTCTCACTGCGTCGGCATGTTCTTTGGATGGGCGCCGAATAGGTTGTTGCTTGGGGGTGACCAGTGGATTCACCTTCAAGTGGTGGCATATAAACTCCGGGTCCACCCCTGGGGCTTCGTAAGCGCTCCAGGCAAAAACATCAAGATTTCGCTTGAGGAGCCCTATCAGCTCTTCCTTATCTTGAAGAGGCAGCTGAGATCCGACTTGAAAGAATCTGTCAGGATCGTCTCCAATGAGCACTTTCGTTAGATCCTCGCATCGAGTGCTTTCATCTGGTTCTTCAAAGGGCAATCCCCGGGACTGTAGTTGCTATAAATCCCTCCCAGCTACGTCCGAGGACTCGGCTGGGGCCTTGTGCTGAATGGCGGCTACCAGGCACTGTCTGGCAACAGACTGGTCTCCTCGGATTTCATGTATCTGTCCTCCTGATGGATATTTGACCTTCTGGTGCAAAGTAGAGGGGACAGCCCCAAGTGCGTGAATCCAAGGTCTGCCTACGAGTGCCGTGTAGGGCGAACATGCGTCCACGACGATAAAATCCAGCTCCACCACCTCGGAGCCAGACTGCACAAGTAAGCGTATCCGGCCTTTCGGGATGACAGGCCTTCCTTCAAAGGTGAAAAGGGGGGAATCGTACGGCGTCAGGTCCTGGGGTTTTAGGCCTAGCCCCTTGTAGAGGTCCGGGTACATTATCTCCACGGCACTGCCCTAGTCCACCATCACCCTCTTTACATTGTACCCTCCTATTCTGAGGGTGATGACTAGTGCATCATCATGGAGTTGGATGGTGCCAATCATGTCCTTGTCCGAGAATCCCATAACCAGCGGGGCACCAGACCTAGCTCTCTTCGGTCCTCGGCTCGACTCTCCCGCGGATGGTCGGCCTACTGACATAACTTTCAAAGGCCAGGACCCTGTTCTCCCCGGCGCAGCGAAGACGACGTTTATAGTCCCAAGCGGCGGCTTTGAGGGGTCGTCCCTGCGTGGCCCCGAGCCTGTCTGCCCTCGGCCGCTGGAGGGGTGCAGAAGATGCTTCAGTTTACCATCGCGAACCAACTGGTCCAGGTGATCCCACAGACTCCTACAATCTTCCGTGGTATGCCCATGGTCTTGGTGGTACTGGCAGTAGAGATTGTGGTTGCGCCTCTCGAGGTTTCCTACCATCTTGTTCGGCCACCTGAAGAATGATTCATTCTTAATCTTTTCCAAGACCTGATGCACTGGCTCTTTGAACACGGTGTTGACCGATTGAGGATTCATCGATCCTGATTGTCCGGCAAAATCCCTCCGCGGTTTATTGTAATTGTACCGGTCCGACCGCGAATCCCTCCTCTCTTGAGGGATAACCTTATCCTTTCCCTTGCCCTGCTGCTGATCTTCTTCAACCCTCTTATACTTCTCTATGCGGTCCATTAGTTGACGCACGTTTGTGACTGGTTTGCCAGATAGGGATCCCCTCAAACCGTGGTCAGTAGGGAGGCCGAGCTTGAACGTGCTGAGGGCCATTGCATCGTTGTTGCCCTCCACCTCATTGAACATCTCCCAATATCTGTCTGAATATGCCTTCAAGGACTCGCCTTCCTGCATGGACAAGGATAGCAGGGAAGAGAGAGGCCTGGCCACTCTTCGGCACGTAACAAAACGGGAGCCGAACGCCTGAGTGAGCTCTTTGAAGGAGTTGATGGAGCCCGCCTTCAAACCATCAAACCATCTCATAGCAACGGGCCCAAGACTGGAAGGGAAAACCTTGCACATCAGAGCTTCATCTCTGGAGTAGACAGCCATCCTCTGGTTAAAATGACTCACATGCTCCACGGGGTCAGTTTTACCATTGTAGACGGTGAACGTTGGCTGGTTAAAGCGCCGAGGGAGTCTGGCCTCCTCTATCCTGCGCGTGAAGGGTGATCTAGATATCTGATTTAGAGCCCTGTTCATGGCATCATTCTCCACGTCCTCGCGTGATGGGCTCCTACGCTCCCTTTTACGATGGGACTCCTCTACATAGGTGTAGGACTCGCTAGCTGGTGTTTTGGACTTGCGTTGATAAGAGACGTCCTGCTCGTCATCAAGATCGTCTTCAGAGTACGAAGAAGCCCGCTTCCTCTTTGCGTGTCGCAACTCCCTCTTTAGTTTTTCCACTTCCAGTTGTAAGTCACGGTTCTTCTCTGCATGGGACATGTGACTTCCGCTCTGTGATTGGCTCTGGCTAAGGCGCACAGTGTGCACACTGCCCTCACGATTTTGTCTCCTCTCTAAGTTGACAAAATGGTCCATGTGTTGGGATGCCCTGGATTCTGCTTGTTGTTCACCTTGTTCTGCCATTATCAACTGTTGTTTTCACTCTTGCACAAGCTCTCCCCACAGACGGCGCCAATTGTAGGGTCAGATTCTGCAGCCCAAGCCCAAGAAGATGTGGATTTGGAGCCCACTGAACCCAAAACAATGAATTTGTAGAGAGTGGGTGAAAGAGCTAGGCTAATAATGAAAATAACAGTGTTAAACGGCAATGATGACAGGAAAATTTGAATTAATATGTGCTCGGACAGTGGTGAATGTCTCGTCCGAGGAGGTGATTTTCATTGATGAACTTAGGTTACAAATGCTGGAGCTACAGTAAAGTAATATGCTATTCTCTCTCTCTTATCTTTCCATCCTCCTCTATCAGAGACCTCTCTCTCTTATATAGTACTGCCTTTCTCCATCTCCACCGTCCACTTGTTCACCATCTGGGCATCCACTTGAGTGCATGTCCCATCACACTCCCCCTTTAGCCCTGTCTGAGTGGCGGTAGCTGAGGATGCACTGTTCAGGGGTCTTCTCCACATAAATGCGGCCAGGAGGGTAGGTGCAGTGCATTAAATGCGGTGGTTGAAGTATGTCTCCTTGATATTTCTCTGTTCCTGTTACCTTCTTGTGTGTCCGAGGCTCCCTCTCTCCCTTAACACTTATCAAACAGATCGCTTGACACGTGTCGGACAAAAATCTCGTCGGGTCCGAGGGTATCGGTCTCCTCGGACATATGAACATCTCCTCGGACAGAGCGCGTACTCATCTCCAGACATTCCCCTTTTACATGGGCCTCTGACTGTCTGTCTTGGTCTCCTCGGACGAACAGTATCCCTCATATAGGGCCTTGGGCCCAATAAGTTGGGTTGGGGTTTCTCCCCCCACACCACCCTTTTGCAAAATATTTTGCAATATACTACTATTTTTGAAATATTTAGTAATGTATACCTTTTTGAAACTCGAGTTTGTGAAACTCGAGTTTACCGTGTAACTCGAGTTCTTTGAAAAAATAGCTTTCAAATTTGCCGAAAATTTTTTAATGGAACTCGAGTACCATTAAAAATTTTCAAAGTTTTTCCATGCTTGAGTTCTCCAAACTCGCGTACCCAAAAAGTGGTAGATCTCTACATATTTTCAAAACAGTGGTAGATTGATATATATTTCGGTAAACAGTGCAATTGTACCATTTTGGCTTATGTATTTTACTGAAAAGCATGGAAGCGTGACTCACCTACTTGGCATGAAGCATGACACGCCTACGTAAATATGAAAGCATGACACGCCTACTTACATATGAAGCATGACACATCAACTTAGGAAGGAAGTATGAGACATCTACTTCAAAACATGATTCATCTTCTCTTTGCTGCTAGTTGCATGACATCTCCATATTACTCCCACACCACCTAATCCTATGTTCAGCAATTCCTACAGAAATTTTCAGTATTCTAAACCTCCTCTTAGTCTTTCTCTCACACTTGCACTCTTTCTCAAGAACCAAGCATACCAACCATTCTAATTCAAGAGGTAAGATACAAATCTGAAAGTTTGCATGATCTTCTTGTATCTCAGCATAGTGTATTAAGTTTGCATGTTTTTATTTTTATTTCTTTGGTTAAGTAAATTGTTTAAAAGTTGTTTCTCTTAGTTGAGAACTTGTATGCCATGTTGGTTGAGTAGAAAAGTATGTGCATGTTGAAGGAAAACTATATTTTTGCTCTATTTCGGATTCTAAACACAATTGGGCATGCTATTTGGTTGTCTAATATACTAAAAATTTGTGGATATTATACTTGGTATTATTCAATGATGAGTGTAGTGTGTGTGTACCAATTTCCATGTTGAAAGAACTCCATTTGAGCATGTTTTACAAATTTACAAGACTTATGTGCACTGTTGTTTCCTATACAGATTATGTACAGCTTGTGATTAAAAATTTATGTTAATTTCTATAGACTGAATTTTGAGACCTAGTTTGATTTTTATGAAATATTACATCCATTTGTTTCAAATGAATCAAGTATCAAAGAAATTGGACTAGTATTGAATGTTTTATGAGTTTTTCATTCTGAATCTTAATCTATCTTTGACGGAATAGAGTTTAATGGCTTGTACAAATTTTAATTAATCATTGAGAAATGAGACTGAACTGAAATTTATAGAGTATGAACTAATCATATGTATGGTTGTTCATATTAAGTTTTATGCCAATTGGAGACTTTTAAGTGAGTTAAATTAAGTTCACAAGCAGACTGATTTACATTAATTTGATTCTGTAAGAGTAGTGAAATACTAAGAAATTAGAGACTTAAAGCTTGGTTTTGGTTTATTAGATTAGATTTTCATTTGATGTCACTATCCATTGATATGTGTTTTAATACTTGACCAAATTTATTATGGCTTGATTCAATGGTTTAATACCTAAAAGAAACACATGTACTTCAGTATCCCTTGTTGAGCAATGCTTGCATCGTAAAGATTTTTGGTACCTTCTTATAATGACCCTCTTTGGTTATGCTCATTAAATTGTTTGATGTATGTATGTTGGTTTTGGGAACCTCTTTGATATGGGTTTACAGTTTTCTTTATTCTTAGAGTTAGGTTGTCATTCATTTGTAAGTTTTTGGTAAGGTAGAATTGTAAGTAAAGCTTTGATCATTCGTTTAGGTGGTGAGAACGTGGACACTAGAGCTTCTCTAATCCTAATCTCTTGCATCCTCTACTTTCAGGTAAAGGATATGTGGTACGGGCATTTGTTAAGCATGAGGTTTGTTTAAAAATATTATTATGCATTAAAATATTTTGACTAAAGATGTTGTATACAGTTGTGTTTCAAACAAAGACATATGCTTGAGCTTTTGAAATCTTATGTATATGATTTAAGCATATTGATGTTATTACTCATTTCATGAACATGATATTTAAGAATGAAATGGATATGCTAATATCATGAAACATTATGGAAAAGCAAGATTTGAAAAGGCTTTGGTTTTATGGTTTTGTCTATGGGATGATCTGAACTCGGCCAATAGGAGTTAATTAAATTATAAATATGTGAAGGCGAGGGATAGAATCTAAGATCCCCAGGTTTTAATAAAACCATACTGACACACTAACTGCTAAGCTAAGCTTCTTTAATGTGTCAATCTTTGATGACACTCATTATTTTATTTATTTTGAGTGGTTTGTATTATAGTTTTTCCATTTATCATATTACCCCCTCTCAATCTATTATTATTTGATAATTTTATTAGTGGTTCGAAAATTATACTTTTTACATGTGAATATACAATTTATTAATTTATGATGAAAATGATTTTATTTTAAACTTATTTTTATTTGAAAGATTACTAAACACAAATTTTTTACACTTGTTTATGCTTTATTATTTTCTATTAACCTTATAAAAATAGTGAAAGTTCATTTGCAAGTTGTTTAAATTTTTTAGGCACATTTTTAGTAAAATTTCGTTAATGTTTACCATTTAAATACCTTTATTTGTATTTTATTATTAAATATATCTTAATATTTATGGACCACTTCAAATAGAGAGGAAATAGAGCATGTGGAAACGACATGTAAATGTAAAGGCATCTGGCTCTTGCCAACGCGTGCATGCATATGTATGTATTATACATGTCTTTAAAAATGAAGTATGAACAGGACTATCATAAAGATTGAAAGTAATTTTTACCACTTAGACAGATTAGATGTAGCACGCTGGTATTGGATGATAAATAGAGGCTTTTACATTATATCCTTATTGTATTTAATCTCTTTCTTATTTTGGTACAGTGTCATTCTTTGTATATCATATAATATACTATTTCTTGGTAGGATAAAACTAACAAAAATCCTGTTTCACTCAAGTGTTCCTTTTTTATCCTCTGGCAACCATAGTTTGCTACAGATCTTTTTATATAAAATAATCAAAGTTTGAAAGGGAAAAAAAAATAAAAAAAATAAAGTATGGAACATTGGATTGAAAATTTTTGTTGGATAAAACCACACTGCTTAAAATAGGTTGCAGGCATACCTTGGCATAAAGATCGTATATTGTCCCGCAATTTTCATTCCGCATGCAAAAAAGTGAAGAACACACTTTGTCTTTCAAATTTGTTTGTTCAAGCGGCTCCTCTCTACAATGACTCAGAAATACACAGCAGGCTATACTGACAACCTTCAAAGCATGAACAAGTATTCAGAGTTTACATGGAAAAGGGAGAAGCTAACTGAGTCGGCAAATCTAGAGTTACCAAAAGTCATTTTAGGACTTACAGCAGAAAATTGGAGAATGGTCCATATGTCTGGCAACTTTCGATTCTGACATGAAAAAATGTACTCGACCAGAATAAAGATATAGTGGAAGACGAGAAGGCAAACAATAGAAAAGATGAATATTGTCAAAAATAAAGACAAATTCATTCTTATTGATATTGCCACTGACTGAGAACTTGGAAGATGATACACAAGTGCAACGAAGAGCCAGGATACATACCTGCAGAAGCAAATTCCCAAAATTTACTAAATACCCATTGTTTATCTTTATGTCCCTATACAGTCTACACATACACATGAGAACATGATATTTTCCGTTTCACCTGAAAGGGATGAAGTCCATTTTTTTTTCATGGTCAAATTTTTTGATTTTTTTCTAATGAAAAATGCTATAGTTATTACAAATTTTATAATATAAATTTATAAACTAATATGTCAATTAATTGGTTTAATGGATTTTAATTATCTACTAAATAAATATATGAGTTGTTTTCATGTAATTGGTAACATATCAGTTTTTTTTTTTTTTTTTTCTCTAAATAGTAATATATCAGTTTGTAACTTTATGTAGTAAAATTTGTATATATCACTATTTTAGAAATGACAATGTACAAAATATCATGTTATCAAAAATTTTAAATAATATGACACTGGGTATATTTTTAGATTTATAATATTTAATAACCATTAAATGAATCAGGTTTTTTTTTTTTTAAATAGATCCATTTCAAATAGAGAGGAAATGCACGTGCAGAAGGGCAATGTAAATGCAAAGGCAGCTGGCTCTTGCTAGTGTACGTACGCGTATGTTTTATACATGTCTTTCAAAATGAAGTGTGAACAGAACTATCATAAGACTTAAAATAATTTTTACCACTTTGAGAGATTGGAATAGCTCGGTTCCCCTATCAATGGCTGTAAAAAGAAATAGAAGAGTACAAGCAAACCGACATGCACAGACCACCAAACAATGTTGTTGTCGTCCTTAAGAGTATGCATAATGTCGAAGAAGAGAAAGAACACGCAACTCAGTAGGGCAACCACTACAGCATGTCGTGAGAGCTCAGGTTGGTAAGGGAATGTGTCATTTAGAATTCCAAACCTCTCCAGGATTTCCCTAACCCTCTCCATCTTCTCGGTTATGGAGGCATTTAGAAAACTAGTTATATCCCTTCCAATCTCTTTGAAGGATTCCATCAAATTGCTTGTTAGAACCTGTTGCACAATGTAGTTCACGTTACTTGATTCACCGTACCAGGCAAGCTTCCGATTTCTGTAGAAGGAGTACTATTAAGTATAGGCATTAATAAAAGAAGTACTTCAAAATACTGGACTCCTAAAATAATAAGTCAAAAATTGTAACGTTCACATTCACGGGTAAATTTTCTAAACAAAGATCTACCACGGTAGAAGTTGCACTATACTATCGTTTCAACCAAAAAAAAAATTTGCAGTATAAAGAAAGTGAAGCCATGGAAATAAAGAACCTAGAATCAATAAAATGAGAGTTGGTATGAGTGACTACTGACTAGGTAAGAACTGTGGTGTGTACAAGAGTGCGGTTGTGATTATGCGTCTACTCTTGTGTATCACCGTAAGCAAGAGATACTTGTACTGTCCAAGTCTTTATTAGTAAAAAAAGATTAAAAGTGTTTCTCTTTCTCAAAGTACAACAGTTGAGAAATGATTAATTAAACAAAAATAGAGAACAAGAATTAATTGATTCGTAGCAGTTTTTTATTTTTTTTTTTTTTTAGAGACTAAGGATTTTCCAGGGAAATTGAAAGGGACATGCAAATTTGTTCCACATTTAAAAGGCTAACATAAATGAATCACACACAAGGTTATTAAGATAAAAAATCTATGAAGGATCAAGAATTGTAAGATCCTACCTATTTTCATATTGAAAGCAAAAAATAAATTGGTAGTAACTTTGTGTGTTGAATAATCACAAATTATGAATTCATCCATAAAAAAACAAAGATTTGCATCAATATAATGTAATTTGTATATCATACATCTCTACGTCTATACTAACAAAACAAATATGCTTAAGTTTGAATACAATGTATCCAAAAAGTTCAATAAATGTTTAATTAACAACTAAGTACCAAAATATTTATCAACACATACGGACGACACTTTTTTAAGTTTCAAATGTGGTTTCTTTTTTAGATTTTCAGTTGATATGGGTAAATTTGGGACTTCAATACTTGTGGGCCACTAGTAATATATTGGACTTGCGGCTTTAGTTGAGCTTAAAGAAGCACAAATCAAAATTTATGTTTTGGTAGGATCAATAAAATCCATATGATCCTGCAAAATTTGCGATCCTACATGTGTGATTCTACAAAATTTGCAAACCTAATTGTTTTGGTAATGTGGGATCATAGGATCGTATGATCCTACAATTTAGATCATGATTTTGACAATCATGATCACAATAGAATATAACCAAAAATGAAATTAATGCACACAACAACACAAATGCATTGCTTAAATAAGAAAACAATCATTTTTAAAAAAGAAAAAAAGAAACCACAATTTTCTCTCATTATTCGTTCTCTTTTTTCTTTTTTCTTTTTTTCCTCAATCTGATATCTTTTTCCTCCTCTGCCAGAGCCTATCGCTGTCAGATAGAAAAAGGAGAAAAAGCACCTAGATTTTCTTTCTAACGTGATAATGACTAGCATATGTGGCGTAAGAGTATTAGTATTGGAGAATGCTAATGCCATATCTAAGGTGTATTTGGCATTTCAAGGGTCAAAATGTATTGCATCAGGGAATGCTAAAGGTAGGTATTGCAAATTTTTTTGCAATACTGCTATAGTACAATTCCAAAAGTGGAATTTACTGCAACAGTATTGTAAAAATAATAATAATATTTTACAGATAACTGATGCCAACTTTCTCTCTCCTCTCTCTCATTTTCTCTGTTCTCTTCTCTCTTTCTCATTTGCTCTCTCCTTTCTTCACTGTGGGGGTTGTGGTTTTTTTTTTTTTTTTTTTTTTTTTTGCTGTGACCAGTTCTTAAAGGAAGAGGTGGGTATGGCTAAAGTGGGTTGTGGATCGTGGTTGGGTTCGGTGTTTGGGTCGTTGGTCGTGGTTGGGTCCGGTGTTTGGGTTGTGGCTGAAGTGGGTTGTTGGTCATCGGAGATCGCCAGTGTTTGGGTCCGGCAAGATCATGGTGAGATCGGCGTGGGTCACAGTGATGGGTTTAGTGAGATCGGTGTGAGTCACCGCATGGTTGGCTGGTTCTTCTGGGTTTCCAATGGGTTTTTTTTTTTTTTTTTTTCCTTCTGTTGTGACGCTGGGTTTTTTTTTTTTTTTTTTTTTTTTTTTTTTTAATATGGATTTTTATTCTGATGGGATTTCGGTGAGCAATGGACAGTGGTGGCTTGGGTTTTTCTAGGTTTTTGTTTCGATGGGTTTTTGTTCCGTTGGGTTTTTCTAGGTTGATCATCGGCGCTTTCTGGGTATTTTTTACGGCTGGGTTTTTCTGGGTTGATCATTGGCTCCAACTGGTTTGATGGATTGTGTGTGTGTGTGTGGCTCTGTTTAAGGTTTGATGGTTTGTATTTGTGTGTGTGTGTGTGGCTCTGTGTGTGTGGTGATGGGTTTGGATAGGTTGATCGGTGTATCATGGGTCTCTGTGTGTGTGTGGCTTTGCGTGTTGAACCGGTGCTAGAGGTTGAGGGAGAAAGAGAGGAAAAAAAAAGACGGTTGGAAAGACTAGGAAAACCAAAAGTTATGGTTAGAAAAAAATAATAAATAAAGATTAAAAAATAATATTTTAATAAAAATAGAGTTTTGAGATGTTTGAGGTATTGTAAAATGTGATGGTATAATGACAAAGTGGCTTTTTAGAATGGTAAAATAGAGTAGAATTAGAATTCTCTGATGCTAATGCTCTAACAATCTGAACTATTATTCCTCATAGGTTCCATATGAATCGCATATGCCATATGGATCTATTAAATGGTGATACTTAATAAAATATCTTTGGTTTCTACTTGGAAGGATTCAAAATTAGAAATGAACTTTTTTTTTTTTTTTTGGTTGTTGATTTCAAAGAAAACTGTTGCTTTTGCCCCTTCTTCTCCGATAGGGCCATCATAATTTGCAGAAAAATGATCGAAACGAACTAAAATTCTTCAGAATCGAAGCAAACTCACCCCTTTGTCGTTGATATTCTTGTTGCCAGTGATGGGTAGATGTAGAAAGAAGAGAGAGAAATACACAAAATGAGAGAGGGAATAAGTCTGTTAGGACCTTGGCCGGTGTGGTTGGGTTAAGGCCACAGGGTTTTTCTGGGTTTCTTTGCGAAGAAGATGAGGTTTTTCCTTATAGTTTTCCTGGCTACCAAACACTGGATGTGGCTTTTCCATTTGATTTTCTCGGCTATCAAACACAGTCATTAATCATTTTTCTTTTTCTTTTTAAATTTATTTCTAAAAAATCAAAGGAAATCGTTGTGGTGTTGTAGGTGATAAGAAAAAGGTAGAAAATTCAATGAAATTCAAAGCATTAAATCTTCAAGCAAATATTAGAAGAGCGTGAAGTTCTTCTTTACTTGCAGATAAGATGCGAGAGGAAGAGATGGGGAGGAAAAAGAAAGAAAATACTGAGAGAAAGAGAGACAGGCGTGAGATTAGATTAGATGCAAAAGAAGAAGATAGAGTTAAATGTCGGTGAGTGGAAGCCACCTCATATGAGAGAGGAAGGAATATACTTTTGAATTACCCAGTAATAACCTAAAGAGAGATGTTATGTCTACAATAATTTTACAATATTTTACAACAAATCATAAGTTGTTAGTTATAATTGGCTCAAATTTGAAACTAATACTAAGATTACTTTTTTATCCTAACAATAACAACTAGTAATAACCCCCCACTTAAAATTTAATGTAAAAATACCCAAAACAAAACAGAACTGAGTCCCGTGAAAATAGGATTGAGAGTCCCGCAATTGCCTACTAGCATCTGAAGCATCAAAAATTTATTTTATTTATTTTAATATAACATTTTGCAATACACTTTATATCATATTTTCTATTTTAAGATTATATTACATTAAAATAATTTAAAACAAGCCTCATTTATATTAAAAATTAAAAAAAAAATTATTGTGACCACATCTGACAAGGAGAGAGATAAAGAGAAAGAAAATGAGAGAAGACTTGAAATGTGACATGGGAGAAAGAAATTGGAATAAAAAAACACTAAAACATGTTTAGCATCTGTTTGGTAAAGATGTTCCAGTTGTTTGTATCTTCTGAAAATACGTGTGGATAAAAAAATGTATAAAAATATATGTAATGTTTTTTAAACACTAAAAATTGTTGTTTAAAATATACTACCAAACAGATCCATAAGATTTTATGTCTAGTTCCAAATATGAAATTATACCATTTATCAATATTAAATTTTTTAGCATTTAAAATATTTGATGGCATTTAGTACACTTGATGCTAGTGTTCTAATTCATTCTCACAAAACTTTTCACCAAATTAACTTTTTAATTATACTAAACTTGTTTTACTTTTTTTAATATTTTTTATTTAATAATTAAGATTAAAAGTTATTTTTTCAATTCTTAAATTCACTGATTACAATTACATCATCCATGAAAAAGTGTGTAAACAGGGAATTGGTTGTAGTAAGTTCAGAACCACGCACTTGTCTTGTCTACCAACTTTGACACAAATTAGAGGGGAAAAAAAAAAGGATGAACAAAAAATAAAGCAAAACAAATGAAAAGAAATTAAAAAAAAAAAAAGGAAAAAAAATAACTAACTGAATGAGAAGTACCCGAAAAGACGTTTACCAAAAAATAAAAAAGTACCCGAAAAGACAAAATCCAAAGAAATTAAAAGGTCAAAAAAAAAAAAAAACACGAAAACAAATGCTTCCGTGGGATTGGTTTGAAATATTTTGGAAAAGGTAAAAAGAGAAAACACAAATACATTGAACTATGTGCAGGTGGTCACATGGGTTTTCGACTTTTTGGTCCTACTTTTTCTTCGGATGGTGTTGCCAGATAGAAAACAATTGGTCCAACCGGCTTTGGTCCAATACTCCCCACCACAAGAGCCATCAGCCACCATGGAAATTACACGTGAGCTTAAAGTTTAATACTGGGTTTCAGTTTTTTTTTTTTTTAGAATGTGGTGGGTTTCGATTAGTTTAATTGGTAAAAGTTTTGATAATTGTATGAGATATTTGAAATTCAATCCCTGCCTACACCAAAAACTAATTGGTATTTTAGTCTGATGATAAAAAACTATCATAAAAAACGAATGTCATAAATTGAAACTCTCTTAAAAAAAAACTTATAATATAATTTTGTACTACAACTTATCACATAATAAGTTGTGAATGGTGAAAATATGATAGTGAGCCATGTGAAGACATATTTCTAGCACTCAAAACTCGCCAAACTCAAAATTATGTCCTGAGCTTTACATTACTCTAAAGTTAAAAGGAAAATAAAGTATTTGGTATTGGTGGGTCACAAATGATGATTAATGACACTTGAAAATTACGAGCCTGAGAAGGAGCACTTTTTTTAAGGACAATATTTAAGTCCAGCATTACAATATTCTTTTAGTGAAGTACTGCTGACTGAATTTTAAGGATATGTTTAGTTGGAAGTTAAATTGGAAAATTTTGGGTGAGGCCAGACATTTTTCACCTAAGCTCACAAAAACACTCTCCGATTTGGAGAGAAAATGCTGGAGAAAAGTGACTGTGCAGACAAATTACCATTTCTACCCTTCTTCTCTCAGCCACTTGCGTTTAACTGGGATTTCAGGGTAATTAACCCTGATTTTCAAACATTATAATTAGTAGGCCACATCTTCAAACTATATTTTTTAATAGTATCTCGAGTCTAAGAGACTCGATTTAGGGCCTATAAATCGAGTTTTTGAGACTCGATTTACATGGGTTGATCACGTCTGATGTGGTATTTTTTTCCACATTGCGTTTACATGAAAATCGAGTCTTCAAGACTCGATTTATAACCCATTTTATAATTACAATCATTCATACTCAAAAGACGCAGAAACAACAAAAACGCAGAGAGAGAGAGAGAGAGAAGAAGAAGAAGAAGAAGCTCAACTGCCAACCCACGCCTACCTAGGCTGACCCATGCCGACCTAGGTTGCGTTGCCCAGGCCGCGCTGCCTAGGCGCGTAACCCAGGCCACGCTGCCCAAGCCGTGTTGCCTCCTATCTGCCTTGAGACTTAAAATTTTTTTTTGGTTTACAAATCGAGTCTTAGAGACTCGATTTCTAGGTAGACGCCACGTGAAAAAAGATACCACATCAGACGTGATCAACCCATAGAAATCGAGTTTTTGAGACTCGATTTATAAGCCAAAATCGAGTCTCTAAGACTCGAGATGCTACTAAAAAATATAGTTTGAAAACGTAGTCTACTAACAAGATAGTTGGGAAATCTTGGTTAAATTCTAATTTTGGTTTGTTTAACTCAACAAAATTTGCCCAGTTTCCTTTCTTCTCTCAACAATAACTTCATCTCACTGTTATTCAACATAGAAAATAATTATAAAAAAAATACTTGATTGAAGTATCATCGGTTGAAAATGAAAATGCCTTCTCATAAATTTAATAAAATAAAATAAAAAGAGAGAAGAAAACGGAAATACCTAGGACTACGGTGAGCACCTGAGATCATGTGTTTTTTTTTTTTTGAAAATGCATCTAAGATTAGTTGACATGCAAGTAAGAAATGTGAAAGTGAAAGTATGAGAGGAAAGTCAAGTAAGAAATTTGAAAGTCACAAAGAAAAAAAGATATTGGAGAGGAATATGAGAGATGATTTCAGAAGAGAAAATGGTAAGGAATTATACTGAAAATACTGAGGTTGTGAGACCTACCGCCTTTTATTTTATTTTTAGTTTTATTGTATACTATTTTTTATGGAAAAATTTAGGATCACGTCATTTTTCATATCCTCTTGCCACAATTGTGACGTTGTAAAGTGTGATTGATAAAGAAAAAATAGTAAATCCATGTGTAAGTGATAGTTAATCAATCACAATCTGCCACGTTAAAGTTGTGGTAAAAAAATTGAAAAATAATTTGTGGTTCTAAAATTACTCATTTTTTATTGAGCTCCAACAAGTTTTTATTTTTTTATTTTTTTTCATTTTTTTAATTAAGAACCAGAGCAGTTGTAGAATGAAAAAAATTATGTTCCTAATGCAAATAAGTGGTTAAATTTAAGAAAATGATATTGGGATTTTAAGGTGTTTCTTATTTTAAATAAATTGTAATTTTCTTATTTAATGATTACAAGAAGTGGGTGTTGTTTGTTAACAAAGAAAAATAATGTGTTAATTTTTATATTATTTAACAAGTACAAATAATTTTTTTTTACATATTATATAATAAAGGAGAAAAATCAATTTATATAAACTATATTTTTTATCTTATCATTTTTTCTTCATTCAAATAAAAGATTTTTTCACTCTCCCACCCATTTACAGCTTATAAGATCTGTATCTTAGTTTTATGGTCAACTTTAAGGTCAATTTTTCATTAAAAAAAAAAACTAATCAACGAGTAGCCAATAAGGCACAATGATAACAAACACAAACGACCAAATAGATCTCTACAAATAAAGAAACTAAGATAAATTAAAATTGCAAAGAAACGCCCAGTGAATCATTAACCAAGCTGATTGACAATTTTGAACGAGAACAAAAGATTTTTGTAGATCTAGAGCTGTTTATTTACAGTTAAATCCATTATTTATAACCAAATCGAAATACTTTTTATGTAATATTTACAACCAAATCACGATCGGAGAGAGATTGCGGTTCGGTACCACTGGACTAAGTGGTGGTAGTGGCGTAAAATAGATTGAAAAAAATTATGTGAAGTCCAAAAGAGAGATTTGTGAAAGTGGAAACGAAGCTGAAAGGGTGAAAGAACTGAAAGCGAGGTGAAGAAGAAGAAAAATTGTGAGCTGACAGAGCCCTGTTTGGATTCCGAGAAAGTGTGATAAAAATCTGTAATTTCAAAGCTTTTTTAAAAATATTACCGTGATGGTTTTGCATAATAACAGAGGTATCAAAATATTAGGTAGTACAAGATATTCTCTTTCTTCTTAGGAATAAAAAAAAAAAAGTAGTACATGATATTCCCCAAATGAAATCAGAATTTAATAATGAGTCGGATGAATAATGAGCATTTAATGGTAAATATTTAAAACTGGTAATGTTAATTATTATTTATTACCATACTCTAAAGTAAAAACATGAGAGAACACAGGTACCTGCTGGCTCTTTATCTCTCTACCATCTTCCGAGTCGAAGCCTTGTAGAAAGCAACCACCATGGAATTTATAAGTGTTTAACAATGGCGTCTTCCCGGTAGAAAGACAAAAAAAAAAAAAAAAAAAAACCCACTGGCTCTCAGATGAAGAAGATAATAGAGAAAAACATAGTTGGTGAACTGGGAGAGGACAGGAGTGAAGCGTGTTTAATAGTAAAACAGTTGCATGTTGAAAAAGAGGGCGAAAACAAGTGAATAATGTTATCTCTGAGTGGCGTGTCGGTGTTAGTACGAATGGAAAAGAAAGGATAGATAAATAATTATACTCGGCCAAAAATTTAAGTAAAAAACAAAAGGAAAAATGTAACTTTTTTGCAGAGAAAGGAAAAAAGTTAACTTTTTATGATCTTTTATTTATATATTTCTTTGTTTCTTGCTCTACACCTTTTTGGACCACAAGCGGCTCCGCGTGGAGTTCAGACGGTCAGAAGAGTACCTTGGCCTGATAAAAAATTAATTATTATATATAAAAATAAAAAATTTATGATTTTATTATCTTTAAAAAATATTTGTGATCACCCTAAAATTTTTTAGGGTTAACTTCAATAATTTTTTAGGGTCAACATAAATAATTTTTGGACAAATTTAGCAACAAATTTGATTGTAGACTAAGATTACAACTCTATTCAATATTTTTTTTTATTGAATATGAATTATGACAAATTTACTATTGAATTACATTTTTTTTTATATCTTCCATATTTACAGAATATCAAAAAAATCAAAAATCAATAACTATGTCATCAATCAAATCTTTAAATTTTGAGTTTTTATAGTCTAAAATTACATAAAAATTTAAGTTTACAAATCAAATAGTAAATAACATCTAATTAACATGAAATTTGACATATGTTTTAAGAACATAAAGAACATGCAATTTAACAGTTAAAATTTTAAAATATGTAACTATATTAATTTGTTTAGTGCGAGTTGTAGTTTTAGGTTACAACTAAATTTGTACCCAAACTTTGTCTTTAAATTTTAGTCCCCTTAACAATATATTAAGTTGTTACAAACAAAAAGAAAAATCCCAATAAATTTGTTATCTAACTAAAATTTTGAAAGAGATGTAATTTGTAACATTAATAATGAGACTATCATGCAAATATTTCAAAATAAGAAAATTTATAGAATAAAATTGTAAAAATTTATGTATTTATGTGTTTGTGTTTTAGTCAATATATGAAGTTATCTTTTTATTAAATTTTGGTTAATAATAACCATCTTGAAAAATATTTCTAGAGCTGCCACTGTTGTGAACTTATGCCACGTGATACTTTTACGTGTTCCTTTGTTATTAAGCAAATTGCCAAGCTCAAAACTTTTCTTACTGATTTCTAAAATAAATAAATAAAAAGCATATTCAAAACTCACCCTTTTGTTTGGTGAGTATTTTTGGTTGAAACAAGTGTGATTAGGTTTGGTTCAGGGTGGTGCTACTTGTAAGTCAAGGTGGTCATAGGACTACCTTGACTTGCTTATATATATATATATATATATATATATGTGCACACATACATACTTGCAAAATTAACCTATTTGGACCACCTTAATAAAAATATTAACCACCCTAACTTTAAAATTATAAGAATTTTGATTTAATAAAAATAAAAGGAGTACCACATTCATAACATTTTTACAATAATTTCATTACAAATCTTATGTAATAAGCAGAAAGCAGTTACTAATTCTAATTTTGGCTCAATATTAACATTAGTTTTTAACCCACTAATAACAAATTATTGCATAAGATTTGTTTTAAAAAACATTGTAGATGTAGCATTAAACCCCAAAAAAAGAAAAAAAAAAAGAGAGCCCATATAACAAAAAAAAATAACCCAAAAAGAAAGACTAGACCAAACAAAAACTAGATAACAAATTATTCAACAAAAAGCCTATTCAAAAAGAAAAAGAAAAATAATCATTCAAATTTTTAACTCTTTCAACCTATTACATAAAAATAATCTCTAATTTCATTTTTACTTAAAAAAAGAACTCAAGAAAAATATTGTAGTTCATGAGTCTTTTTTGGCAGTGCCGGTAATTATGCTTTTTTTAGCTTTGCAATCGCAATAATTTTGTTCTCTTTAGTGACTCAGCTTGTAATTGTAGCAATATCATCAATTTTTCTTTCTCTTTTTCTATTATCATTTCAATTTTTTTACTTTTTTTTTTTTGGTAAACTAATTTTTTTACTTTATTACTCTCGTAAGAGCTCAAAAATGCCAGACCCACTTAGAATAGTGGAACAAGATTTTACAAGCCCATTGCAACTAATTTGTTAAAGTATGAAAAATGTAATAATGATCATAATATAAAGTGCAAAATATATATTTAAAAAGTTTAAGATGTAAAGTATAATTAGTGCTATAGCTTCGGTTGGCATAGTTTTTCCTAATTATATATGTGGGATTCAAATTATTTGGACCTCTACTCACCATTGCAGGCCGTCACTATCTTCATCATTAAACAGCTTTTGACAAGTCCATAATTTGGCGGTTTTTGAGACCCTCTCAAGTCTCAAGTCTTTGATTTGTTTTTGCATTTGGGTCGAAGTGGAATTTTCCAAATTTTAAAGTTGACAAGGACCCTTGGAGTGTTGTTTGCGTTAACATTTATTTATTTATCTTTTGTCATTTATATTACCTAACATTTATTTATTTCCTTTTCAAAAACTGAGAACATTCGAGATTATGTAGATTATACACGAAAGGTTCAAAAGAAAAACATATCTATTTCTTTTTTGCCATCGCTTTCGTAAGCAACATGACGTGAAATTCCCAAAAAGTTTAAAGAAATATTAACGAGCTATGTACAATGTATATATCTATAATATCGGTCAAGTGCCCCAAAATAATTTTCGTAATTAAGCAGCATGTTGTGAAATTCTTATAAGTTTAAAGAATTATTCATTTATTATGTATATATATGAATATATTTGTAATATCAGTCAAAGTTGCAACTATGGAGAGTTATTATTGACTAGTTTTTGATAAATAGTCTTTTCTTTCTTTCTCCCCCTTTTTTTTTTTTTTTTTTTTTTTAAGCCTTAACTAATACTCTAAGGCATTGGTTTAGAAACTATTTTTAGAAATATTTTATTGGAAGAATGATAAAACAATAAATATTGTTGATAACTTTTTATATTTTTCTATGAAAGTAGTATCAAAACTTTCATATTATAGTTTATTAGCAATTGTCATAAGGGTATTCGTTAACATGACTCATATAATATATGTGCATATCAATATTAAAGAGCATAATATATAAAAATAATAGATAAATAATATAAATATAAACTATATAAAGTATAAAAATAATAGTCAAAAATAAAATATTAGAGGTATTAGGGAATTGCAACAAACGAAAAGGAGACTAAAAAAGAAGAAGGAAAGAGATCAAAAAGTTTTTTTTCCTAAAATTCCAGTTATTTTACCCCTTGTTAGGATCAAGGGAGTCAATTCTGTACCGTACCGACCGGTACGGCTGGTATATACCGTACCGGCAAGCAAACTAGTACATATAATCCCCCCTGTTTCATACTGGAAAAAATACTGGTCATACCGGCAAATTTTGGCCAATACCGATCGGTATAGAAAAAAGTTTTTTTATTTTTTAAGTTTTGTAATTTTTGAATTTTTGTTAGAGCAGAATGGTAACTTATTTGCGTTAACATATTAGTATTATTTGTTTTCTTAGTATATAATAGTAACTTTTAAGCTTTCTATTTTTTATATTGTGTTTTTTTTTTTTTTTTTCCTTTTAATTGATACTAAAGTCTAAAACCATGAATAATTAATTATGAATTGAGGAAATGTTTTATGGTAAACTTTTATATTTATTATAATATATATATACACACACACACACATACATATATACATATATATATATATATATATATATATATATATATTTTTATAAATATAAAAAATAGCGGTAAACCCGAAACGGTACACCGGTATTGACCGGTATCCGAAATATATCGTATCGTTGGCCAAACCGATACAGCCTCTGGTACGATATTGACTACCTTGGTTAGGATATATGTAATTCACTTGTTAGGAACATATGTCACTATTTTATGTAATTGGCTAATTCTTTGACAAAATACCATTTACTTGTATTTAGGTAGATCTAGGATGTGTTATATACTTCAAGAAACTTGTTTCAAGTTCAAGTGTTGAAACCATGCAAGTCTATCCACGATTCAAGTATAGAAAGTGCTGTTCATTAAAGCTTAACAGCTAGCTTCTATCGAGACCTGTAGAGCTGTTCCAACCCGTAGCTCGATAGCAGCTTGACAGATAGGTATCTGTCTAGGTTTATGAATTTCAGTTTTTCAAGACTGTTTTTCATTCAATCCGTGATTGTATGTTTGAGCTTTCTTTTCTCACAACCCTAAACATATGAAAGGATTATTTTAAGGGTCGTTAAAGGTGGAACAATTTGCACAAGTGTTGAGCAAAGTTTGTTCAAGCAAATTGTGACCGGAGACAGAATTTGCCTTAATTCATCTTTCTTGTGAAGAAGCTGCTCTGTTTGTGCACCGTAGGGTTTTGTAACCAAGGAGCTTCTCGATCTTCATTGTGTGATGAACTAAAGAACTTTGCAGCCAACAACATTTTTTACATTTTTTTCTCAGCCACATTTTCTTCACCTTTTGTCTTCTTTATTTCTCCCTTATCTCTATTTTCCTCCACACACACACACTTCTTCACATTTTGTCTTCTTTCAAGTTTCAACACCTCTTTCTCTAACTCTATGTTTCACATATTGCATGCTTAACCCAGTAGCCACACTTTAACAAAGCGATTTCTGTGAGTTAGTTCCCTTCTCGCAGTGAGGCTTCGCCTCATGGCTCATCAAGAGGGTCTTGATTCTTGAAGTGTGGGTACTGAAAATCTAAAACGCGTGTTTTGGCAGGTCTTGATGAGCTTTTGGTGAAGTGGGTCTTGATGAGCCAAAACACGCTTTTTCAAGTTAAAAATCCAAAAAGCGTGTTTGGTAACGAAATGCAAACGTGTGTTTTAGAAAAGTCCATTTTCCAAATACAAAAACTTGGATGGATCTAAATTTGTTCCAACTTGTTAGCATTTTGGTGTGATTGGTCATATAAGACCTCAATGTCATAAATTGAAGAGAGAACAAAACCATGTTACTAGATCCATTTTCAAAAAGCCTAGTGGACCCAAACACATTGTTTGTCACTATTGTGGTGCTTTTTGTCATCTAAGACCTCATTGCTCTAAGTTTCATGCTCTTTAAAGAATCAAAAGAAAAGAGAAACTTGAGCTTCTTGGAAGTTGTGCTAAAAAGGGTAAACCGGTTTTGAGTGAAAATAACATGTTGTTAAAGAAAGTGTTTAATGCTCTTTACTCATTGTTTATGTGTATCTTCAGTTCTCATTTTTCCAACCCTCATATCACTTCTCATGAGACACTCATCTCAAACGATCGTTTTGTTTGGATGAGGAAGAGTTCTTATGGTTGAGCTTTTGCTCTTTTGGTCCTTGATCTAATTCTTTCGATCTTTGTAGGACCCTTCATGCATTGAATGTCATATCTCATGCATTTTGTGCATCTTGCATTTCTTTATATACATTGTTTTTGTTTTGATCTTACTTTTATGTTTTAGTTTTGTGTGAGTAAAAAATCCAAAACCACATAAAAAGTGAAAATTTTAAAAAGTTTGATCATATATATTTAAGCAAATATCACATGTGAGTTTAACCTTGTACCTCCGTACTAATGGCTTAGTGCATTTATGAGCATAGTTTGTTATGTATGCACATCTATCTTTGTGGGAAAAATCTTGATATCTATGTGATTGTTGTAAATAGATCTTCAAACTTGTCATGAATGATTAGCCAATTATTTTGTTGATCTTGAGACATGCACAGACTTGTGCCTATATATCTTCCCACTATTTTATGTTTTTGCTTATAGCTTAAAAAATGTCAAATGTCAAATATCAAAAAAAGATAACGAGCTACAAAAGCCGTCACATATACTAGTATTCGACTAGGAAAAGGGAAAGCGACTTGTAATGAAAATGTATGGTGTCCAAAAGCCAAAGACTTAATTATCAAATTGAAATATAAAAAATTTCAGGCATCGATCTCAAAATGAGATATAATGAATTGTAAAGAAGCCAAATGAAAAGTTTCAAAGATATGTAATCATTTTCTTGTGGGAGGTCATATATGTTCATTTCTATAATTGAGATAGATCACTTGACTTAATACTAGTTGTGTATGACTTGATTGAATTGATTATTGAAGTTTCACTATAGACTAAGGACTATTCCACATTTGATACACACACACAACACACATGCCTAATGTTCAATGAATGCTTTACTCATTTGTTCGATTGTACTTGTTTAAATGTGATGTGTGTATGCTCATCTACATGTTTGATCAAACCAAAAAGATTTTTGATCATTTTATATGTATTTAGAAGTGATTTTATCACTATTTGTGTTCATGTTTAGTGCTTATTTTGTTTTTCATTGTTTTAAACATGTTTTGTGTTGAAAAATATGTGTTAGAATTTTTGGCTACTCGTTTTGGCGGCTCACTCAAAGTCGCGAGTTTTGGCTACTTATTTTGGAGACTTATTCGCAAGTCGCAAGTTCATCCAGGGGCTTTCGCGACTCGCCCAGTCGTCAAATGCCTAGAATTAGTTTTTTAAAGGGTTTTTTTTGTGGGAAACTTGTTTTAAACCTCTCACATCCTCTCTAAAATCCCTCTTTCAATATTTTTACATCAAAACCCAATCAATTTGAATGGTTTTTCATTACATTAACATCTCTAAGGTAATTCTTAGATTATGTTTTGGAGAGTTTTTGTGCTATTGGTTGAGATTTTCATCATAGAGGTTGGGAACACTTAAGATTTGCTTTTTATGAGTCAAAACAATCTAATTAAGAAGAGTTTAACACTCCATTTGTTTTAAAGTGAATTATTTTTCATAAAATGTTTTCTCATTTTCAAATATTTGTTTGCATGTAAAATGTAGTCAAACTTGTAAAATATTTTCCGTTAACCGTAAAATCTATTTAAAAAGTTGTAAAATGTTTTACTTTTAAAAACTTGGTAAAACATTGTGAGAGTGCTTTTTTTCTTAGCACGCAGGCCCAAGTAGAGACAAGGATCCCGGGCCCAAATACTTGTTGTTTTGGTGGACTGGGCTTGGTTCACCGCAGCTAAATGGGGCTGATTACGAACCAAGTTGTGCGCAAGTCATATAAAGCTCCTCAAGATGAAAAATGTAATTCCTCTTAGTACCCTGGGGCGTACTGTCATGGGATCCCGGGCATACTGTCGTGGGATCCCGAGGCGTATTAGGCCTGTAAGAACCCAGAATGCTCTGGTTCTCTGAACTATATGATCTTTTTCCATGTTTATTATACAATAGAGCTTTGTCCTTTCCCTTTACCTCTATGGGTGCTACATAAAAAACACACTATACAATACACATATCTTCAAATAATTGTTAGTTTCTTAGATTAGGATATACATTTTAATACATATACATATATGTAAATGAGTTTCATGAGGATGATTCTGCCACGAGGATCCTGGCCCCAATTCTCACAGACTTGGTGCTTTTGCACAAGACTTGTGGGATTTGGAACTCAAGTCCGAGTGGCTTTGCTTGGGCTTTGCTTTCCAAGATAGTTAGGTGAAAGGGATTTTAGCAAGAAACAGTAAATGAAGACAATGTAATAAAGAAATACACGAAGTAATTGTTAGAGATCCTCAAATCAATATGAGGTATTTCATTATTTTCTTGATTGTGGATTACAATATGCTCACTAAGACGTGATACAAGGTTCAACTAAGTTCAAAAAATTAAAGGCTTTGATAGCTATTCAAGCTTCCAAGACTTGCAAAGTTTGAATTTGTTGAATCCGAGCATGTGCTATAGTGGCTGTTTCTGGGATACTGGGAGACAGTCCTCTGTTTCTCTTGAGTTTTACAGAGTTATCTTAACGATTCTTTTCTGGTTTTTCTATTCTGCATCATGCCCCTTAATGTTGGCTGCTTCCCCCTTTTTATAGTGTCATTTTAGGGTTTGGATACCATTGATTCTTCCCCCCTTGGCTCCCTGGGTACCAAAGCCTCTGTTATGCCAGCCATTCTGACCGTTGATTCTTTCTCTGTTTCTCATAGCTTTCATCTTTTAGTCCTGTTTTCCTAAAAGCCACTTACTGGCTTTCTATTTTGGATAGCTGACGTTTACCCTCTGTTCTTTCAAGTCCTTTTACCTCTTGGACTTAGCTTTTTGGCTGTCCATCTTGCTGTCATTTTTCCCAAGTGAGTAGAATCCATTCCTGCTGGGTTGAAGGTTTTCCCAGCCACTTCCTTTTATAGTTCTTCATTCTGGGTTTCTCGGGGTACCAGCCTTTTGTTCATGAATTGTTACTCTCCAAGCTTTCTGATTCTTTGCTGCACCACTGGGTGCTTGAGAGAGACATATCTGTTCTTCATTTCTTGTATTTCATGGTACTCATTTTGAGCTGTCTCAATCCCACTTTAGCTGCACACGTCCTGAGGATCCCGAGCCTCTGGCAGCCTCTGGGGATCCCGGCCCAGTTTTTTTTTTCACTGGATTTCGCTGGATTTTTAATGGCCTTTTTTGCTAGAAATCTGAACATACATAGGGCCTCAATGTCGATTCTTCTTGCTGCATGAATTGGGCCTTCTTTTGTTAAAGCCCATGGTCTTTCTTTACTTTTCCAAGAATGGACTTTCTTGTGAAATTTTGGCCTTCATCAAACATTTTACAAAAACAATGACTCCCCTTCCCCTCATTTGGTGGCTAGGTCGCCGGTTTGGTAGCCGAAGACGCCATTTCGGTTGACCAGTCACCCCTCCAGTTATCGGTTTCGGTGGTCCAATCATTGAACCTTCGGCACCAATGGTTTTGGTGGCTAAGCCATCAGTTTTCATGGTTAAGTTAAAAATTTTACATTTAAAAAATATTATGTTTGAAAATATTTTACTTCAAAACAAACAGAGCATAAATGGAAAAACTAAAATCAACCATGGTATTTGGGGATAACAAAACATAGAGGCCCATTATATGGCATCGATTGTTTTTGGTACTTCTTTTTGTTTTTCTTCCCTTGTTGTAGCTTTGACACCCCAGGAGGCACTGCATGCTTGTTGACAGTTATACTTTCTTTTTAATGACTAGGTGGTGGTTGAAGAGCATACTCGAAAGGACGAAACATGCGTCTTTCATATGTAAACTCTAAGGGATTAGGATACCTACAATAAAAGCAAAGGTTTCAAAATTTAAACAACATATTGTCAAACATAATATATAAACATTTTTCTCTTGCATTTTTTTGAGAAACTTGGATACATTTTTCTCATGCATGCAGGGGCGGAGCCACGTTCACAGTAAAATGAGTAAAAAAAAAATTGTAGTAGGTAAAACGGTAAAAGCTAAGACTTAAGACTCCAATGCATTTACTAAAGAGTTGATCCCCTCCAATGCAATTGATTGGCCACTTATCTATTCATGTTCTTTTCAATTTGCTTAACCCATCCATGTTCTTTGGATTCAGATTTTCTAGAGTTCCTAGGATACTCTACCAAGTAAATTTCTTTAAATCTTTACCCCTCATTTAAAATTAATGTTTTAAGATGCTGCCACATCATCAATTCACTAACTTACTCTTTTAAAAACACAAAAAAAAGGGCTAAGCTTAGGAAGTAGCCGTCATCCTTAACGTTAGCAAACAGATGTAACCTTTTTTTTTTTTTTTTGGATGGAACAAATCTCAACCGTGAGAAATTCATCAACCCACAAATCTAACCAGCCAATTTTTCCCACCTAAATCCAAAAGACACTCCTGGGCAAGAAGAAAACCGGACTTTCTTTTACAACTCTCCTATATCCTTGAAATTTTCAATACTTTCAATCACAACTGATGGATCCACCCAGCTCAATCCCTTCAAACCGTCCATGGATGACCATTGAAAGCCCAATGGAGGCCAGGTATATTAGCTATCTTACTCTCTCTCTAGCCTTTGTTCTCTGTCTATTGTCTACTGACTATTAGTTTCTTCCTTTTTTTTTTTTTTTCTTTTTTTTTTTTTTTTTTCTTTAGCTATCTTTCGTTTCTTCGTTTCTCTGTCTATTGTCTACTGATATTAGCTATCTTTCTTTTCCTTTTTTTTTTTTCGTTTCTGACTATGGTTGATATTAGATTTTTGTTGTTTTGCAATTTCACTATTGCAAAACTGTTTAATGATTGCTCAAGAAAGGCTGTGTTTTTTGGGGCTATATCCTCTGCCTGCAAGGTGTTTGATAAATGTTCAAGATAAGAAATAGAGTTGTACTGTGTTTTTTTTTTTTTTTTGGGCTCCATGGTGTGAGCCATGTCGTGTGATCCATATAGTAATTGGTGAACTATCAAAGCAATATGTTAGCCTTACTGAAAATTGCACTCAATAAAAATGTTATGAAAGATTTAGAGGGAACTATTCTGCAATTTTTGTCAATGTGGTGACTTGAAAATTGCATTTCAACCTTAGATCCGGGTTCAGTCTTCTCAATCTATACAAAAACATGTTTTTTCATGACTTTTAATTAAATCTAGAACTTCTTAATAGACTGGTTTTTAACGTTGATTCAATGAAATTTGTATGATGAACTTGGGGAAATTTGTATGATGAAATATTTTGATAAGTGCTTATTACCCTTTATTTTCACTCAAATGATAATTTTGAGTCTTCTTTGACACTTTGACACTTATTTTAATGTATCATATTGATCTTTACAGTCCCACTTTGACACTTTTTTTTTTTTTTTAGCTTCTAATTTTAGGTTCACTTGAAAGCTTGGATGTTGATGATCTATGAATGCACACTAAATTATGCGGATGGCTATCACTGAGTAGCATCCACAGTGGCTTTTTGGATTTAGTTCTTTGGAAGTAGTAGAGATCACAATATTTAAGAAGAATATGTATCAATAACGGCTAAAATGCTTCATGTATTACCAACGTTTCAATAGTTATAGATATGTAATGAATACTTATTGGCAATAATATCAGTTTTATCACTCTTATCTTACTTTGTTATTTCATAGATGCTTGTAAACTATACATGTAATATAATGTAATTTATTGCTAAACATTCAAATTGCCAATAATATTGATTTAAAATCTAGAAGTTTCAACTTTGCACAAGGTACAATTGTTTTAAAGAAGGGAAAACGCTACATATCAAAGGCCTATCCCCTATTCTGTAACAGGGACAATCTTAACAAAAGAAAAATGTAACATTGACAACATTAACAATGGTCTATCCCCTCCTCTCTTTTACAACAGAGACAATCTTAACAAAAGAAAAATGTAACATTGGCAGCATTAACAATGGCCTATCCCCTGTTCTCTTTTACAACAAGGACAATCTTAACAAAAGAAAAATGTAACATTTGCGGCATTAACAAAGGCCTATCTCCTCTTCTCTTTTTACAACGTCCATAGCATTGGCAGCATCAAAATCACATACCTGTACATATTTCAAATACCCAAGGTTATCTTTTGATAACTTAGTAAAGGCAAAAAAAAAAAAAAAAAAAATTCCATCATTTGTTAATCATTTACCAAGAAAATTCATGTGAGCATCATAATTATTTGTTTTGTCACCCAAAGGAAGTTGTGCTTGATCAAACCCAACATCCATTCCCTACAAGAAATTATAATGATTTGGTGTCATCTATGTCATTGCATAAAAGAACATGCCACTTATTAATAGCTTAAAAAAGCTGAATGAACAAGTTCACCGTTAATGATTCAATGAAACTGTTTTGGCATCTATTTCCCTGGAGACCTTCATATGTCATCCATGCCATTGAATTAGGTACCTGCTTTGTTTCCTATATCACAAATCACAATTAATAGTTCTTGTTAAAACTTTCAGATTTTTAGCAGTAAAAATTCTTTAAAATTGCTTACCTACAAACTCACAAGATTGCTCACCTTATGTGAATAGCATTGCACAGGTGAGATAGAGTTATTGTAATTTATGAGAGAAGAGCTATTGTTTTCCTGTATGGTAAGATATAAGGAGTTAGTTTAACCAAGAATAAAAAAATAAACTGTTTGTACACACTGCATGTAAATTTGTCAATATTTTTTGCATCAAGAGCATACCTTGGATAATTTTTGTCTAACAGTATCTTTCGTTGAAGTTTTTTTCTTTCTCCTTGATTGTTGTTCAACCCCATTTGTTTTCCATAATTTTTCCAAAACATCCAAGCCGCCTCTAACGTATCAAACTCCATACCAACCTCTGGGGTGCAATCATTCATGTTATCCTTGTTTTGACAAGAATTGTCCATCATCCTATAAAAATACAACCAAAATAAAATAAAAAATAAAACTCAATTCCAATTAACTGAAACTGAATATTTCAAATATTACTAATATACCAAGGTCCCATTACTAATATACTCAAACTAAATAGACAAGTTTGAAACAATCATCGCAATAGCAAAACCCAATAACATGAAAAGAAAAGCACCAAGCAGATTTCCAATAAGTTTCCAAAACTACCCTTAAAAAACCCAATAGGTGTATAATAGGAATATTAGTAAATTTATCAAAAAATTGAATTAATAAATTAATATGGGTATAATAGGAATATTGGTAAATTAATTACTTTTATTTTTAAAAACAGGACAATATTTTGGGACATCTCAAAATGGAATAGAGGACAAAAAAAGTGGGACGGAGGGAGTATATATTATATTAATATTGACTACAATTGAGTGATTCAAAGTAGATGCAAGCTAATTGATATTCCATTGATTCCAAGTGGTTAGAGGCATAATGGATTAACTTATTAATATTCAATTGAATCATCAATTAACTTAGGATTTTCAAATGTATAATTCTTACACAGTATTCTTTTCAAGGGGCAGAAGAATCAAAATTATCATTTGAGTGAAAATAAAGGGTAATAAGAACTTATCAAAATAAAAAGGGTAATAAGACTTAGTAACTAGGCATTGGCCTTTTAATTATAAACATAGTGGGGCAAACACAAAGTAAAGACTAAGAATTTTAATTATAAACACCTTGCAGGTAGAGGATATAGCCCAATTCCCCAAGTTCATCATACAAATTTCATTGAATCCACGTGAAGAACCAGCCAATTCAAAAGTTCTAGATTTAATTAAAAGTCATGAAAAGCATGTTTTTGTATAGATTGAGAAGACTAAACCCGGGTCTAAGGTTGAAATGCAATTTTCAAGTCACCACATTGACAAAAATTGCAGAATAGTTGCCTCTAAATCTTTCACAACATTTTTATTGAGTGCAATCTTCAGCACGGCTAACATATTGCTTTGACAGTTCACCAATTATTGTATGGATCACACGGCATGGCTCACACCATGGAGCCCAAAAAATAAAAAAACACAGTACAACTCTATTTCTTATCTTGAACATTTATCAAATACCTTGCAGGCAGAGGATATAGCCCCAAAAAACACAGCCTTCCTTGAGCAATCATTAAACAGTTTTGCAGCAGTGAAATTGCAAAACAACAAAAATCTAATATCAACCATAGTCAGAAACGAAAAAAAAAAAAACTAATAGTCAGTAGACAATAGACAGAACAAAGGCTAGAGAGAGAGAGAGTAAGATAGCTAATATACCTAGCCTCCATTGGGCTTTCAATGGTCATCTATGGACGGTTTGAAGGGATTGAGCTGGGTGGATCCATCAGTTGTGATTGAAAGTATTGAAAATTTCAAGGATGTGGGAGAGTTGTAAAAGAAAGTCCAGTTTTCTTCTTGCCCAGGAGTGTCTTTTGGATTTAGATGGGAAAAATTGGCGGGAGTCGTTTGTGGGTTGATGAATTTCTCACGTTTGAGATTTGTTCCATAAAAAAAAAAAAAAAAGGTTACATCTGTTTGCTAACGTTAAGGATGACGGCTGCTTCATAAGTTTATCCCTTTTTTTTTTTTGTGTCTTTAAAAGAGTAAGTTAGTGGATTGATGATGTGGCAACATCTTAAACCATTAATTTTAAATGAGGCGCAAGGATTTAAAAAAATTTAACTAGTAGAATACTCTAAGATATGAATCCATTTAATTAACTTTTATTGCTAGCTTCCTTTAAAAAAAAAAAAAAAACTGAAAACTTTTATTCATAAACAAAGGCCAAACTTTTATTGAGAAACTTTTACTGCTAGCTTCCTTTTACCTTTTCAATTTGCATTTTTCATATTCTGCTTACTAGCCACCCAATTCAATGTCCAATCAAGTTTTCTCACGGTCTCACAATAAATTCTATTCAATTTGTCTACTCTCCCATCCTATGCTCTCTCACATACTATATTCTCCTTCAGCTCCTCTTACTTTTCTTTTCTTTTGAATAGAGAGCTTTCTTGTTTGAAACTAAGGGGAAATAGTCTTAAAATCTTGAGAGGTACAAAATTTTTATCATCCTTCTAAAATTCTATTTTCCTTCAAATTTTATTTATTTATCTTATGGTTTATGATTTTTTTTCCCTTTAATTTAATAAACCAATTGATAGACTTTATTCATTATTTTTATCTAAAATTTCATATTAGCTTCTAGTGAAAGTCTTCTTAACAAAAAAAAAAAAAAAACTACTTCTAGTCAAAGAACTGAAATACAAGTTGGATTGGGAATATATGACAAACGCAACTAGTACAAGATTACAACATAAAGTTTTGTAGTCCAATTTATGGTACCACAAATCTTATTTGAAAATCTCATACACATGCCAAAACTAACAAATTTGTTTTTGAGTTTGACATTTGGAGACACAAATCTTGAAATTGATGTTTGAAAATTCATTAATGTAGTGATGAGTGTGTTAGACATTCATACATAGATATTCTGAATCAATATGATCATTTAGTCTTGGCCCCCTAAACAAAAATTTCCGAGTCCATCTCTACATGCATGCATGTATATATACATAGAGTAGTAATGCTATAAAAGGAGAATTTTATAGCAAATGCTGTACCACTGAACAAAAAACTAGGACAAATAGAAGCCCAAATAAAACCTCAACAAATAATGGCACCATTTGTAGTGCCTTAGGTATGTTGTTTGACAATACCTATCAAAAACACCCATAACAACCTGTCCCACTCCCACGTACACAACTGGAAGCAAGGAAAATGTTCTAAGGTTTCAACTAAAATCATGCACAAGCAATGCATGAAAGATCCAAAAACCAAGTTAAAAAAAGCTTTGATAGATCTTTAAGTTTGCACAGGGGTGAAGAGTAGTGGGAGAGGCAGTCGCTCTTACCAATAAGGAGATTTGAGAAGTTAATCAGTGCCCAATTGGTGGAAACTTATTTTAGAGCATCAGTAGACAAAGGTTTATCACCTAGCTTGACCATCAAAAAAAAGGAAGAGATTGAAAATGGTGAAAGGCAAGTCTTTTTTCCTCCCAAGCTTTCCATTTCACAGTCAGAGTCTCCCACTGGACCCAATTATGCATACAACCACCAGTCCTTTCTTCCATCTCATTCATTGCCCAGGCTGTAACATTGTCAGGAACTGAATTTCCCAAACAATTACTTCGTAATTTACAAAGCCACATGAGTGCGTCCTTTTAACTTATGCATCATTCTGGCCCAAAATGTCAAAATCCGTGAACCACAAGTTAGAAAAGCTCATTGTCGACTGGACAAACAACATTATAATGTGCCCACTAGGTAACCAAGAAAAATACCAAGTAATTTCATTTCATGTGAACATTGACCATATGACCCCGTCCAATACGTCTAAAGCTAAAAGTCCACATTATAGTAACGATCGATAGCTCGTGAGTAGAGCAGCCGTCACTACAACTTCCTTGCACCTTCTATGGAAATTAATGTAGATTTTTTTTAACGGAGCTAATTCAAAATGGTGTCATGTCGACATATGATATGGCGTGCAATTCATGTTAGAATTTTTTTTTTTTTTTGAATTAGTAATGATTGATTGACTGACTATGGTAATGACAACGATAATTGTGTTGGTGGTGCCTAGTGGTGAGGATCACGATGGACAGAGGTTGACAAGCCAAAGTGACATTTTTCTTGCCTATCATTCATTTATTGTGTTAATTGATATTCAAATCGAATTTGTATTTTTCTTTCTGGGATGAATCGATTTTAATTTCACGTTGAGCAAGTAGCCGTGCCACAGTATAAGCTGAGTTCCCACCATCACCAGCATCTGCCATGAAGTCGAACCATAGTTCTTTTTTTGCACTAAAATCATCATGTAAATAGTCCCTTTGAGTCTCCTTTTTTGGCACAAGATGATTATTTTTCATTGCTGTCTGATGGAAGAAAGGGAAAGATATAAAAGAAATCATTAGTAAGATTCATATCCAAATTTTTTTTTTTCCATTTTCCATACAAAAAAAAAGAAAAAAAGTAGCCTCTTTGCACGTGTAAGAATATAAAAGTGAAGATTTTAAATGATTTGGTATCACATATATCTTAGATTTGTAAATAAATTTCTTCATGCATGAAATAGCCCCTCCTATACAAATAGCATTTTTGGTTCTTAAACTTGTCCAACTTTTGAGTTTGGTTCTTGGAGTTTCAAAATGGCAATCCAATCCTTATTTATAAAATGATCCAATTTGTTATGCATACTAGCGGATATATAATAATATGTCATGTGATGAGGCACATTTATAATTTTTTTTTTAAGTCTATGTAACTTAAATATTACATGTTAACAGTACATGTGGATTAAAAATAAGGGGCTATCAAGAACCTTATAGTTCAATCGATTGACAACTCCTACGATTCCTAAGGGAAACATTCAAGGTTCAAATCTACTCTTTCCCAATTATTGAATTATTTAAATAAAATAAATAAACAAATAAACAAACTAAATGGCCACCAAGATAGTTCACTACTTTATTGTCACATGCAACTAACGTGAAGTATTCAAAGAAATAATATTGTTTACTTTCTAAACTTGAATTTACTAAATAACTCTGCATTCCAGAATCTAGGTTGACTGGTGAAAATATTGAAAAAAAATTTCAGATAAGAAATATAATCCCATCTTTTCAATGCTTGGTGCAACAAAAAATTGTTAATCAACTGCAAACATTTTCATGCTCAAAGGAAATTTACATTGAAATTATAGAAAATATTTTATTCATTTACAAGCCTAAATAAGTTTCCAAATTATGCATGTGCCCCTTCCACTATAGCATGTTAGAATTGTGTGGTTAAATTATTAAATTTATCATATTTCAATAGTTTAAATTTTTGGGACAATCGGTAATTTAACATGGTATTAAAGCATGAGATCCTAAGTTTGATCTTTGTCTCCTCTACTCTACTTCTCATTTAAAATCCCACATGTTGGACCTCACTTATTAAGAGGAATTTGGGCCCAAACGTGAGGGGGAGTGTTAGAATTGTGTGGTTAAATAATTAAATTTACCATATCCCAATATCTTAAGTTTTTGGAATAATCGTTAATTTAACATGTTCCCCTTCCACTACAGCATCACCACCTCCCCATCCTCTCAGCAGCCAGCAACATCATTTTCTTCCCACCCTCCCCTCCTCATTCGTACCATCACCAACACCTCCCTCCCCTCTTCTCTAAGCCGCCACTTCCCTTCCCTTCCTTTCCTACTCCACCACATTGTCACCACTAGCTACACCATGCAAGGACCGATCTACTTGAAGACTACCTCATAACCCCTTGGCCCCAAATTCTTTTAGTAGACCACAAAAGCATTAAGCTGTTTATAAATGACTTGAGCTTAGCTTATGAATGAACTAGCTCAAGCTCAAATTAGGCTTAACATTTAAACAAGTCAAACTCGAACAAAATAATGAGCTTGTAAATAAACTTGTAAATATGATGAGGCTCAAATTGAATGTATGTAATATTATGTGTGTGTATCAAATCGTTATTTGTGATTTATTGACAATATATATAGTTCATTTCATAGTAAAAACTGTATATAACTTATAGAAACTATATATAATTTTTAATAATATAAAGTTGATAATCTAATTTTTATGAGTTCATAATAAAAAAAATCATTATATCTAATTAATTCTAATAATATAATTGAAACAATTATTTAATTATTAATTATTAGTATAGATTTGTGAACCGGTAAAAAAAATTTAGTCTTGGTGTATACTATATATAAGAATAGAATAAGTTAATCAAGTTGCTTATGAACAAGTTTGAATTTATTCGACAAAAAAAAAAAAAAAATTGAACCAAGCTAAAAATGTTCTTTGGCTTGGTGAAGTGCTTGAGCTCAACTTGTGTTTGAATAAAGTTAAATAAACCAATTTTGAACTTTCAAATACTTAAATATGCTCAATTTAACTTGTTTAAAAGGCCTTGCCACCACCATTTACCTCCCGGCCCCATTGGCCATCATCAGTACTATTACTACCACCATTGTCTATCTGTCTATTTGAGTTTTGTTAATTTTAGCATAAAACTTTTTAGTGTGATCAAACATACAAAATTTCTAAAGTCTCAATCAAATAATAGAAAATAAATCATTTATCTCAAAACAAACGGAGCATAAAATTAGTTATACACTTATACCTGAAATATACGTAGGTCAAAGCGACTTAGGAAGACATTTGCTGATACTATGAGGTCAAAACAGTCTTGTATAGATCAGCTGATGTACTGCACCACATAGCCACAACCAAAGAAAAAAGAACTTAAGGGGATGTTTGTAAGAGCAAAAAACTTAAAATTAAATAATAATGATAATAAATAAATAAGGAGATGACAGAAATATACCCTGAATACCAGGGAACCATATCTAGAAAATCAGGCTTCGTTTGCTTATTCTTGTATTTTTCTCCTGACCTGACCATAAGAACGCAAGAAGCACTCAGTGCAGCTCATCTCTTGGCAAGGCATCTTTTACATCCTAATTAATGTCAACTATAAAAATAAATTTTAAAAAAAAAAAAATGCTTTGCACGTTCTAAAATAAAGCATGGTACATTGGCACTCACTCTGGTGACCTCTCTGCCACATAATTGGCAATGTACAGGCCTATAAATGTGACCCAACACGAGTAGATGAGAGAGATTTCGTCTGATGAACTCGCAGGTGATGACTCACTGCTAGTGCTAGCTAACTGAGAAAAGAAAAAAAAAAAGAAAAAAAAAAAGAAATATGTATAGGAAAAAGAAGATATTAATCTCTTATTTTCTCATAAAAAACATAAATTTCTTATTTTAGTTTATTGTCATTTTTTATTCGCTACAACAATCTTGACTTGTTTCAACCCACTTTTCTCAAGGATTGACTAAAAAGTGCGGAAACCATCACTAAAAATTGGAGAGCAAGGGTAAGTTTGATTAACTTTATTCCGAGGGTCATTAAAATCCTTGAAATAAACCTATCCAACCCTCGGAATAATCTATTAAAATTAGGCGGGCTAGTTTTTACACTCCAGCTTTTACACTACAGTGCTAATTTTACCTCCAAATTTAAGCATTTTTCAACATCCTATGGCAACCTTTGATAGAAGATATCTCAAAATTTCCAACCCTTGAAATAAAGTCCAAAATTAAAATACAAAAGGGAAAACTCATTTTTTTCACGCTCCACCCTCAAAAGCCACTCACACCATCAGAAAATTATCTCAAAATCGGAGCTCATCTCAGAAAGTTCTCTCAAAATCGATCCGAGCTCATCTCAGAAAACTCAAAGATCGGAGCTCATCTCATCTCCGACGGGCTGATTTGCGGTGGTCAGCTATCTCATCTCCGACGACAAGCGAGCCGTTGCGGTGGTCAGCTATCTCATCTTCGCCACCCCATTTTTCGATTACAGGTCTGTCTCTCTCTGTTTGTTTCCTGAGAAATTATGGAAATTACACTTATTTCCGATTCTATTAGGTACGATCTTCTACGGCTTTTCATTTCATTGCATTTCTATAGATTTACTCGGATTCTGTATTTGGAGAAATTGTTTGAAATGAATAGGCTTTGTTTGAGTTTTTATTTATTTTAACAGTTATATTTATTTCAATTGCTTTGAAATTCTAGCTCAATTCGTTAGCTTTGTGGTGGAATTTGAGCTCGATTAAATTTCTTTGGACTCGTTTGGAATCTGTTTGGTTGTTGAGAAATCGTAGGAAAATAAATGAGTTTGTATTGTATCGGTTTTGTTGAGATTTTTTTTGTTGAAAATTTTTAGTTTTTATTTATTTTTTATAATTTTATTGTTGGTGTTTTCAATTGGTAATTTTTCTAGCTCAAATCCCTAACCGTTAACTTGTGCTGAAATTTGAGTTCTATTAAATTTCTTTGATTCATTTGAGAATCTGTTTGGTTGTCTAAAAATTGTAGGAAAAGAATGATGTATTGGAGAGGATTTTGGGATTGATTTGTACATTCTGGTTTGATTTGAGCTTAAATTATTGGTTGATTTTGCTATTTGGATTTTGGATGAAAAATAACACGTTTGAAATTGTTAGCCTAAAGATTGAATTGTCAATAACTGAGTCTGTGGCTGGCACACCTTAGAATGTTTTTCCTCCAAGAATATGTGTGCAGTCATTAAAGCCATCATCTAGGATCCTACAAGACGCATACACACAAAAGGAGGAAAGGGAAACAAAGAAGAAAAACTTTAGACTCCATACCAATTGCACTCTATTGTTCTTGTTGGCCATTTTATTTATTACTGTGGAGATGGGCAAAGGGAAGTGTGTCACATAAAAGTATAACCTGTTGAGAGATTATAGTAGGGAAAAATCTGAAGAACAGGACAATGTTTTACCCAATGGAAGAGGGGAAAGAGTTTGATTCGTGACAACTGTCAAGTACATGGTGTAGACATGAGAGATCTCTAACATAAAAGTATTGGTACCACTAGTAATGTAAAACTAATGTCAGTGACAGTCATTTTAAGTAAAACACTAACCAAAAGTTCCCAAGGAGAGCATATAGCTACAGCACCAGCAACAGGAACATTCTCTCCATCCTCCCCAAGATATTTTACCTGCAAACAAGTATCAAATTAAAGGATTTAACCTTTAAAGTAGAATGTCAAAAGTATATAATAAAATTTGGCTCACAAACTAATGCTTCCAATGGTATACAGTTTCCATGAGTGGCTATGCAGGATGTTGTCTATTACAAATCAATATTAGCAACTTTTAAGCAGACAGTGCCACATAAAGAAATTAAAACAATATTATGGTCTATGTCCCTTGCTCCCATACCCCATAAGAACTTTGTACTTGTGAAGTGACTATCATCGCTAAGGGTGCAGAGTGGTAGCACAAATAGAGCTCTAATACCATGCTAAAAGAGAAACTCTCAATAAACTGATAGGAATTCTATCGGTATACTTACTTTGATTAGAATTAACAGAGAGAGAACTAATCTAACTCTCTTTGTAACTAATCCAAATCTAGCTGCCATACAAGAAAAACATAATGTAAATAGCTTATCTACAAACAGCCAATCAGATAAAAACACATGTGGCTAGCACACTTAATCTGACATGTGCCTCTTATGTGAACTTTTAACATTACCCGCTGTAGCTGTTGTGTTTTGACTGATGTACATATGACTTGCAGTTTAGACAGATGCAAGCTGTAGCTGCATCAAACTCTTACTTCTTATATGTAGTACCACTTTAGTCAATTTTTGTGGTGTCTGTGCAGAAATTATTGAGGGCAGAAAAGGTCAAGGAGAGGGCAGAAAAGGATAAGGAGTGAGAAAAGCAACATGAGGATCACACTGACAGAGAAATGGTTACAGATGTTGAGGATAAAGTTATTGTAAAACCAGAAGATAATGGTGTATCTGCAGGTAAGTTTACATTGGCATTGAAAGTATTTCCTCTGTTTTCTTGACCTCTCTTTGTATTATCCTTTATACCAACCATGAAGTATAAAACTCTCTGGATGTGTTTTATAGGACCAGAACCAATGGATATCTCTACGACCTTGACTTCTCAGGCATGTGAAATTCCCAGTTCTGATGTGACAATTTTGGAAGGACGTACTTCAGAGGTTTGAACATGTCTCCAATCTTTCTGCATTTTTTTATCCCCCCTTCGCCCACCTCATAATGATTTTCCTTTCTTCCTTCAGGTATGTGCTTGTGCATGGAGTCCAACTGGTTCTCTTCTTGCATCAGGGTAAATATTTCTTTGTTGAATGACATACTTCTTGTGTGATGGTTCATCATGTGTATCTATAACTTATTTTAAACATCTTATTTATATTCTGTTACATGCATCTTTCATGTCAACTAATTTGATGTGTTTTCATATTGTGATCCTTTTTTGTTATTGCTGCATTACAGACTTCCTACATCTTAGTCCTTTTGCATAGTGAATTACAGGTTCCACATTGGATATGATCTTCCAATTGAAGCAAAATCATTATGAAGGGTTACTGAGAATTGCTTTATTTTTTACTGGAGCAAATAGGGTTTTCTAAGGATTTCTTGTGTGATTATATCAGCTTCTGCATTAAGTCATATTACTGCAGATCATTATATTATTCAGAAGTAGACTTTAGTATAGAAATGCAGTTGAATGCATCATTAATTTTGAATGAAATGATCATCTGTTTTGATTTGGCAACTAAGAATTATAACATATTGCATGTGTTAATTTCATTGTAATTCCTGGAATTTCAGATCAGTGTTTGTTATGGTATGGTAACATTATCTAAGGTTGTGAATTTTAATAGTTTTTGGCTGTATGCCTGATAAAACTTCTAGATCCGGAGATTCAACAGCTCGTATATGGACAATAGTGGATGGTAGCTCGAGATCTACTTCTAATGGTCCTTTGAACGTGCTGGTGCTGAAACATGTTAAGGGTAGAACAAATGAGAAGAGTAAAGATGTCACCACACTTGATTGGAATGTGAGTTTTATCTCACTATTCTGACTTAAGTTCATAATAGCTGCTAATTATGCTCTGGCTGAACCCACACTATCGTTTAGTTATACTATCAAATATATTCTCAAAGTTTGCTTGTCATAAGCATGTGCTTTTTTAAAGCTAGCTTTCAACTTGTTGGCTTTTATTATTCTGTACAATGGTGCTTTATTTTTAGGTTTGATACTTGGTTTGGATTGGAATTATCTCCTGAGAGCCTTGCTTCTGAAGCTTAGAATGAAATACTCCAATGCTAGAAGAGTGCCTAACTGCCAAGAATTTGGCATGGTCCATGTTGATTTCATGTATATGGAAATGATTTTAATTATAATAACTTAATATAGTCATTTCATTATCTGATACGTATTATTCATTATGTACTTTTCATTGGAAGTGTTTTGGCTCAACAACGATAATAGAACCAATGTTATTGTCTCACCATTCTAGATTGTATTATCTGTTTGAAATCATGCTACGGCAGTAATTTCAAAGATTCAGTGCTAACTGTATCAATCAGGCAGGAAAGTACACCCAAAAAGATAATAGAGGTGGCACCTTTCTTACATACAACATGAGTTAGTAACATCTTAGGTATTTGGTATTCCACATCAATGTGGAGAGGGAATAGTTCCCTCCTTTGTGTGAATGATAAGAATGTGCATTTGTACATAGCAGTACTTTTGCATTACTAATATATATATATATATTAATGTACCTCTTGAAAAGCAAGAAATGCACTTTCGAGATGCTATTTTGATGGTACCAAAGGCTCCTGCTGATGTTGTCACCATTTTGTATGAAAAATTTGTGATACTTTTGCCTGTCCTTATGCAGGGTGATGGAACACTACTTGCAACAGGTTCGTATGATGGGCAAGCAAGAATTTGGAGTACAAATGGTAAGCCTTATTAAGTTCAAAACAGAGTGGGTAAGTGTGTGTACTTGTGTGTTAATGAACTATTCATGTCTATAGTTTAAATTGGTATAGTAATTTATGTGCATCATTTATTTGCTTTTTCAAAAATATGTTACATTTTGAAAATCACGTGTCAATATGGACTTCATTGTATGACAATTTTTCAATCAAACACCTCAACCATTTAACAAATGCATGATTAATTGGTTTGTCTATTTCCTTGCAGTTCTTAATGCAAGGGAAAGTTGGTGGCTATGCATCAGTCTCTAAGAAGTACCAGGAGAAGGCAGAATCCTTTATGTGAGACCCTTTAAATATTAGTACATCAGGTTGTTTTGCATTGAAATAGAATAATATTAAGATTAGGATTTTGATCATGCATGGTTCTTGTACTAATTCATTTCTCTTCTTCTTCTTCTTCTTCTTCTTCTACCTTTTCTTCTCCTTTATCTAGTTAAAATACAAAGTTCTTTTATGTTAATATGAAAATGTCTACATAAACTTCAAGAATGAAGAATTTAGTAACTTGGAAAGCTAATTGAATTTTGTTTTGATATTTGTGTTTTGGTATAATATAGATTTTTTAATATGTGGTTCTTTAAAGTCTATGTGCATAGCTGTGGGTTATTAATTTTTTAAAGAGAAAAATCTTATTTTGAGGGTTGGGAGACCCTCAAAAAAAGGTTATTGTTCTTTATTGTTTCGAAGGTCATCAAGGGTCAGTTAAACCCTCAAAATAATATCTTTTGAGGGCTTTTAATACTTTTTTCAAGGGTTTTGACCCTTGGAAAAATCAACTTTGTTGTAGTGATTGTAATAGGTGGGATAAAAAACAGAATACGAAAAAGTAAGACCTAAGGATTTGCATGTATTCGTGTATATTGGCAGGAAACACTTGGGGAGACTCTAAATGAGAAACATAAAATAGATAAATAAACATATAAGGACATCGTTTAACCCAAAAACTTAAGCCTATAAATTTAGGCCTAACAATTTAATATTTACAATTCACTTTTTTTAATTATTATTCAATTTAGGATTTAATTCACATATGTATACTCAACAATATGAAATAAAAAATCAGATATATGCCTAATGGTGATAGATGGAACACAAAACAGAATTTGGTTATTATAACCATACCTTGTGATAATAACAGCATTTATCCGGCATTTAAAAAACCGATAATAATTCTCTAAAAACAAATAAACCAAATAATAATAGTAACAAGTGTTATTAATTCCATACCGAACCACTGGTTAAACCAAAATAACCGTGTTCCATGACATTAGACGAAATTATATGCAGTTTTGTACCATTTAAGTAGTCTACTGTATCAACCCACGGAAAACCATAAAAACCAAGTTATAAATTGTTTAAACCATGGTTAAAAGACCTCAATTTGATGACAAAAGCTATCACAATTTTGATACAAATAATGTCACTTTTTGACCTTTTTGGGGTGTTTTTGGTCTATTACTCAAACCTAACAATTAGCTTACCCTTTAACACGTGTTGAAGTGAATTATCACTGCATTTCCTATTAAACAATGATATTTTTTTTAAAAAAATCTATTTTGGCATGTTCTTGGGTTTAACAATGAAACTAAAATTTTTATTAGCTAATTTTACTTTATTTTAGTTAATTTTTATAATTATATATACTTAATTAATTATTAATAAACCTATATGGTCCAACCATTAAACTACTGGTTGAACTAGTGAACCAATCTTTTAACCGGATCATTCCTTAATACGGTTTTGATAACTATGATGGCAATTAACTCGCTTACTCCACAGGACTAAGCCAAGATGAGCACACTTGGTAAAAAATAAAGACATTCATTTTCATAGATATTGCCACTAACTGAGAACTAGAAGAATGATACACAAGTGCCACAAAAAGCGTGGATACAAACTTGTAGAGGTAAATTCCCAAAAATTACTGATTCCAAGTATCTTTCTCTATGTCACTCTTTACATATCTATAGATATCAGATCATGATTCTTTCCATTACACTTGTTGGAAGCTATAAAAAGTTATAATTTAATTTTTTATAAAATAGAAAATGCTACAACAACTACAAATTTTACCATATAAAACTTACAAACTAATGTGATAGTAAAAGTGATTAGTAGACTTCAACCATCTAATAAATAAATGTTTGGATCGTTTTTAAGTGATTAGTGACATTTCAATTTGTAATAAAATTTGTAGTATCTCTAGCACAACTCTTTTATAAATGACAATGTGAAGGGAGTCACATGTGATATCCCATACCTAAATCTTCATACTATGGCACGTATCGTATTGTCCAAGACCTTCATACTAATGTCATTCTTGCCATATTTGTTTATATTTCTTCTTGTATTGGTAAAGAGAAAACCTACACAACTCGAATTTTGAATTTGCCTCCTAACTAATTTTAGCAACTTTTCAAGCATTCAAAAACAAATTAAGTCTTTAGTCTTATCGCAGGAATGTTTGTGGGTCTTATAGAAAATTTACAAGAACTATTAGGGTGCATATGTATTTTGGCCAAAATGGTCAAATACCACACTTTTCCAAAATAATATAACACTATTTGTGAAATATTTAGCAATGTACCACCTTTTTGAAACTTGAGTTTGCTGTGTAACTTGAGTTCCATAAACTCGAGTTCTTTGAAAAAATAGCTTTTAAATTTGCTGAAATTTTTTTTATGGAACTCGAGTACCATTAAAAATTTTCAAAATTTTTCCATGGAACTCAAGTATCATGGAAAACTCGAGTTCTCCAAACTTGAGTACCCAAAAAGTGGTAAATCCCTGTATATTTCCGAAACAATGATAAATTGATATATATTTCAATAAACAGTGCTATTGTGCCATTTTGGCCTATGCATTTTACTGAAAAGCATGGAAGCATGACTCATCTACTTGGCATGAAGCATGACACGCTTACTTAAATATGAAGGCATGACATGCCTACTTACATATGAAGCATGACACATCAACTTAGGAAGGAAGTATGAGACATCTACTTCAAAACATGATTCATCTTCTCTTTGCTGCTAGTTGCATGACATCTCCACATTACTCCCACACCACCTACTCCTATGTTCAGCAATTCCTACAGAAATTTTCAGTATTCTAAACCTCCTCTTAGTCTTTCTCTCACACTTGCACTCTTTCTCAAGAACCAAGCATACCAACCATTATTTTTTAAGAGGTAAGACACAAATCTGAAATTTTGAATGATCTTCTTGTATCTCAGTATAGTGTATTAAGTTTGCATGTTTTTATTTTTATTTCTTTGGTTAAGTAAATTATTTAAAAGTTGTTTCTCTTAGTTGGTAACTTGTATGCCATGTTGGTTGAGTAGAAAAGTATGTGCATGTTGAAGGAAAACTATATTTTTGCTCTATTTCGGATTCTAAAAACAATTGGGCATGCTATTTGGCTGTCTAATATACTAAACATCTGTGGATCTTATACTTGGTATTACTCAATGATGTGTGTAGTGTGTGTGTACCAATTTCCATGTTGAAAGAACTCCATTTGAGCATGTTTTACAAATTTACAAGACTTATGTGCACTGTTGTTTCCTATACAGATTACGTACAGCTTGTGATTAAAAATTTATATTAATTTCTATAGACTGAATTTTGAGACCTAGTTTGATTTGTATATAATATTACACCCATTTGTTTCAAATGAATCAAGTATCAAAGAAATGGGACTAGTATTGAATGTTTTATGAGATTTTCATTCTGACTCTTAATCTATCTTTGACAGAATTGAATTTAATGGCTTGTATAAATTTTAATTAATCATTGAGAAAATAGACTGAACTGAAATTTATAGAGAATGAACTAATCATATGTATGGATGTTCTTATTAAGTTTTATGCCGATTGGAGACTTTTAAGTGAGTTAAATTAAGTTCACAAGCAGACTGATTTACATTAACTTGAATCTGTAAGAGTAATGAAACACTAGGAAATTAGAGACTTAAAGCTTGGTTTTGGTTTATTAGATTAGATTTTCATTTGATGTCACTATTCATTGATATGTGTTATAATACTCGAGCAAATTTATTATGGCTTGATTCAATGGTTTAATACCTAAAAGAAACACATGTACTTCAGTACCCCTTGTTGAGACCACTGCACACCCTTGGTGCGGTGGTCACAACACAAGTATAAATGCTTGTGGGGTAAGGGCCGGAGTTCAAGTCTCCTGGAGAGAGTTTTACTCATATACACATTAAGCTAAAGTAGAAATTTCATCTTGTATATATATATATAAAAGTACCCCTTGTTAAGCAATGCTTGCATCGTAAAGATTTTTGGTACCTTCTTATAATGATCCTCTTTAGTTATGCTCATTAAATTGTTTGATGTATGTATATGTTGGTTTTGGGAACCTCTTTGAGATGGGATTTCAGTTTTCTTTATTTTTAGAGTTAGGTTGTCATTCATGTGTAAGTTTTTGGTAAGGTAGAATTGTAAGTAATAAGTTTTGAACATTCGTTTAGGTGGTGAAAACGTGGACACTCAAGCTTCTCTAATCCTAATCTCTTGCATCTTCTACTTTCAGGTAAAGGATATGTGATATGGGCATTTGTTAAGCTTGAGGTTTGTTTAAAAATATTATTATGCATTAAAATATTTTGACTAAAGATGTTCTATATAGTCGTGTTTCAAACAAAGATATATGCTTGAGCTAGCTTTTGAAATCTTATGTATATGATTTAAGCATTTTGATGTTATTACTCATTTCTTGAACATGATATTTAAGAATGAAGTGGATATGCTATTATCATGAAACATTATGGAAAAGCAAGATTTGAAAAGGCTTTGGTTTTATGGTTTTGTCTATGGTATGATCTGAACTCAGCCAATAGGAGTTAATTAAATTATAAATATGTGAAGGCGAGGGATAGAATCTAAGATCCCCAAGTTTTAAAAAGACCATACTGACATGCTAACTGCTAAACTAAGCTCCTTTAATGTGTCAATCTTTGATGACACTTGTTATTTTATTTATTTTGAGTTTATATTATAGTTTTTTAATTTATCATATTACCCCCTCTCAATCTATTATTATTTTATAATTTTATTAGTGGTTCAAAAATAATACTTTTTACATGTGAATATACAATTTATTAATTTAAGTTGAAAATGATTTTATTTTAAACTTTTTTTTTTTATTTGAAAGATGTCGGGGGTGAAAAAGCTTTTCCTTCCAACAAATAAGATTTGTGTTGGGTCGGGGCCCTAAACCGAAACTTGATGATGGGCTCGAGGCACGGCCCAAAGGTTATCGGTGAAGATTCGAAGAATTCACCTTATTTTATGCCTTGGGCTTAGGTTGAGACTGAAAAGAATGACCTATAAACAATTCCTACAGCAGACATGTTAGCATGATTAAAAAACATACTATAAGAAATAGCCCAGCAGTAAAATGTTTCTACAGAAAAGTAGCCCAGCGGTAAAATGTTTCTGCAAAAAAATAGCCCAGCAGTAAAGTAAAACAGAACAGAATAAACCTCCAGCTATTCGCTATTTCACAGATTAAGGAAAATATCCACATTTTCAAACTCATCGTCCATTGGCTTTGGAGAAGAGTCTTCTAACACAACAATATGAGGAAAAAAAAATTCTATAATGATAGTTACATCATAACCTTCGATAGTAAATGAGTAAATGAATATTATGGACTCCATTATAACAAATAATGAGGAAAACTTAGTGTGAGATGAAGGGAGAAAGAGAGATTCTAGCTAGCGCAACAAGATCATTATAATGCCAAGACATGCTCGAATATAGTATAAGTAGTGAGTAATGAGGGACATTTCAGGTGGTATAAGTAGTGAGAGAGTGTATAGTAAAGCTACTGGAGCTTTCTATTGGGGATAGATAAGTGTTTATAGGTAGAGGTATGAGGAGTATTTTTGAGCTAGGAGCTGGGGGAACTTAGTTTCTAAGGTTGAAACTAAGAACTCAGAACTTTGCCAGTGCTTAGAGAAGGCTAAACAAAGAAGTTAAGGAAGAACTCTTTCCTATTAGTGTGTCTCTTAATGTATATTGGTCCCCCTGAAGGATTAGTGGAGAGTTCCATTTATAGTTGAGTTTGAGGGGGTAATTAGCAAATAATCTCTGCTAAATCTTCCTCAATCTTCAGAAAATCTTTAGAGAATCATTCCTAGGATTTTGACCAAGAGTGGTAAGCTCAGCTTTTTGAATGTTCTTACTGTTTTGGGTAATAACAGCTGGGATTTTGGCCTAGCATTAAATGCTGATTAGCCTTAACTGATGGGATTAAAGCATGTATTAGGTTAATGATCTTGGTTTTGCTGATGCTAGAATTAGAACTCCCTAGGGCAGATTGTATCACCCCAAGCTAGGTGTCAATCTTGGAGCCCTATGCTGGGAACTTTGCTGAGATCCCTTTGGTGCCCTCATAACCATATTTCCCTAAGTTTCCCTATTTGGGTTCATGTGCTTGGTCCATGAATTAGAAAGTACATGTTTTTGGCATGATAATGAATTGATTTCAAGTTGTTCCAGAAACTTTCATGGCCTGGTTATGGCTGCCCTTGGTCCTTGACCGAATGGGTTGGAGAAGGAAGGAGATATAGTTGGTTGAAACTTCCTAGCTTTTTGTCATGTCACCTCAGCTTTATGTCACATGAGAAATGATGAAAATGAACTTAGCAAGGAAGGGTTTAACCCCTGCTGGACACGTGTCCTTCTTCTGATCTAATTGGACAAGTTGGAACTGAAGGTGATGGGCTCCAGCTGTTAGGTTGTGCTGAAACTTGACTGGTCAGCTCACGTGAGCTTCAGTTGCTGGGTTTTATATATGAACTGGGCTGGCTCAATTGGGCTTTGTAGTTGAGCTTCTTTGGGCTTGGTCATCCCTACAAAAATGAATGGTTTTGCCATGGGTAATATACATGGGGCTTTGTAGTTAGTTGATTATCGAAAAATAAGCATAGTTCCCATAAATTTTGTGAAAAAAATATTTTTGAGAGATGAGTAATTTATATTTCCCATGAGTTAGGGACTTTAGTATATATTTTGCCAAGAAATAGTTTTGGGCTTTGAGCATAATGTAATTGTTTTTGCCAAAATAGTATTTTGGGCTTTTATAAATAGTTGCTAAAATAGATTTGGGCTTTGTAAAGTAGTGCCAAAATAGTACTTGGGTTTTATAAAATATGTGCCAAATTAGTATTTGGGCTTTGTAAAATATGTGCCAAAATAATATTTGGGCTTTGTAAAATAGGTGCCAAATTAGTATTTGGGCTTTGTAAAATAAGTGCCTATACGTTTTTAGACCTCTTAAACACAAATAGATTAATCTAGTTATTTAGCCAAGTGATTAACTTAGGTAAATTATTTAGATCTAGGTTAACACAAATAAATCATATCATTGAAACAGTACAAAAAATAAAAAACACAACGATATGATAACTCAGGAAAACCAAACCGGTAAAAAACTTGGGGAGGATTTAATCTAGCTATCCTCAAGGTAAAAAAGATCCACTGTGAAAGAATTGAAGTTTTATAATAGCGACTTAGACCACTATCATCCTATTGTCACTGAAAGTTCAAAATGTGTATGAAACACCTTTGAACGTTTAGACCCCAAATTATAAAATATCAATTCAAGCTTATAATCAAACAATTAATGTGCGGAACATGAACATAAGCTAATCACAGAATTGATAACTAATCTAAGCCAAATATAAACACATCCACAGCAGTAAATATAAGGCAAAGATAAAGAGAAGGAAGATGCAAACACACGGACAACACACGATGTGTTATCGAAGAGGAAACCGAAGTTCTCGGCGTAAAACCTCTCTGCTGCCCTCCAAGCGGTAAATAATCCACTAAAGAATGTAGTTGGGATACATGAACAGCAGAAGACCCTCCAAGCCTAATCTACCCAAGTACCTAAGCCCTCCAAGCTTCTTGCTCCAACGAGATTACGCCGAACCTATTTCTTCTTTAGCTTCCCGGATTCCGCTACTATACCATAACATCAACAATGTATATTGGTTCCTTCCAAACTGCTTCCCAACAACACCAAATAAACCTTCTCACAGACGTGGGTGTGGTGAGATAAGGAATTGGCTAAAGGTCTCTCAAGAATGTAACAATGGAGAGGAAGAGAGAAGAGGAGTTTGTAGAGTCTCTAAGGTAAAGATTGGGGATGAGGCAATCTTGTTTTTCTCTAGGGTTTATCTCACAAAATTCTCTCTCGAAGCTCTCTCAATTTAGTGGGTATAAGGGTCTATATATAGTGGTGTGTGTTTGGAATACGAAGAGTCAGTTTTTGCCAAACAGGGCAAGTTGGCGGCTTGACCTTGCGGCTTGTCCAAGTCGCGAGTTCAAGTCGCGAAGTAACGGCCTGGCCAGCCTAGGACTTTTGTCCTGTAGTGCGACAGCTGGCGCGACCCTTCAGCTCCTCTGTGTGCATCTCATGTGCCTGCATTTGGCGGCTTGCCAGTTGCGAGTCAGCCGCGAGTCCTAGCCTCGAAACTCTGCTTCTTTGCACAAACTTGAGCTTTTCTTCACATCTTCTCACACACTACCCTTACAATAATCCCACCTAAATACAGGGTTACTAAGTGCTTAAATTACAAGCAAATTGGCACGAAATAAAGCCAACAAGATGGTTGATAAATTTCAACCTTACAATCTCCCCCTTGGGCTATTCCGTGACAAAACCCTAAAACAAACTTTAGACTTAACGCGTGAGTTGGGAACAGTTGGAAAACTCACTCACATCTAATTCTAGAATCTGTGAAGCTTTAGAACCATAAGAACAAGTAACTCCTGAAACACAACAACATAATAAGTTCATTGTATGCAGAAAACTTGTAATGCAAATGGAGCAAGCACAATGCGATCAAGCATAATGGAGTAAAGCAATAAATCATGGCAAGACCAAAAACAAGCAATCACTTCATACAAGTGATCACAATGTTCATTCACACTTGGAATGAACATCTGGACATTCAAGATGACAAACACAAGGCAAATCACTTGAATGACCAACACTCAACCAATGCATAGTACATGAAGTATGTGCATCTAGGAAAAATCCTACACGGGCACAAGAGTGACAGTACTTAAAAAGGAATGCATAACATTAGGTTAGAAGTACTGATTTAACAAAGCACAAAGGCTTTATAAAGCATGGCACAAACCACAAAGGCCTACAAGTGTGCATAAAACCAAACCCTTAAAGCTTACATAAGCAGCATGGGTACAAACATTTAAAACATATGCTGAATTAACTGAATAACATCATCAATATAAATATAAACCAAAGTGTTAAAAACATTCAAGAGATATGAGTTTAATCCAAACCAAGACTAAAAACTATAGACAAAAACAGTAAGGATTATGAAACTCCCCTCAAATAAGCACTCCCCCTCAAGTGCTGGCCCAAAAATTCTCCCCCTTTTTGACCGGAATGGCCAAAGGGTCACTATTGTAACTTGGTGAAAATGCCATCAACTTGTGCTGCTAAAACATCGATCTGATCCTGCATGACTGCCATTCTATCTGACTACTCTCTCTGGCCTTCTCTGAGAGTCTTTTCCAATTCCTCAAGGCGCTTGTAGAGGTTCTCAAATAGCATCTCTAACCTATCAGGTTGAGGGGCAGACTGTGCTTGTGTAGTGCTAGGTTGCTGTGATACATGGGTGGCATGTACATGTGAATCTGGCTCAGGAGTAGAAGGAGTAGCAAGAGAGAAATGTGCACTCTTTGGAGTTTTGGATGAATGACTTCTGCTAGCTTGTAGAATGAACATAGAGATTGGTCGAGGACGAGCAATTATTTTCCCAACTGAGGGAGGAGTAACACCTTCACTTAGAATGAATTTCATAATGAGACTGCAAAATGGAAGGCACCCTCGTGCTACTGTTTAAGTTGCTGTCTTCCTTATGATATAAAAAATATGGGCACAGATGTCAATGGTGGTGCCTGTGATGAGATCACATAGAAATTGAGCCCTTCCAAGGTTGATATACACCGTGTTGGTCAATGGATAGAGGTTGGTAAACATGATCAGCTTCAATATTGTCAACTCAGGTGAAAACTTGGTAGTACTTATGGATGTGCCGGCACTGGAGATGTCATGGCCAGGACCAAGAACTTGGAGAATGTCCTGAATCACTAGAGTGCGATCATCATAAGGAGTTAGGTCGGCATTCGCAGGTCGAGTGATTTTGAGAAGTTCAGCTATGGTGTCCGGACTAACGATGAACTCCGTTCCTCTTACCATACAGTGTAGTTCACTTTCAAGATCAACTGTGTTGGCGAAACACTCCTTCACTAGTTCCAACATTGGATCAACAAAATTTCCAAATAATTCTGCCCAATCTTTTGCCTCGAAGATCCGAGGGACAAAAGTGGTTTCCAAAGTATCAAATCTGACCTCCCGTTCCATTATAGGAGTTCCCCGGTCAAAAATGCTTGAGTAAGCATCTAGGTGCTGAGGAGTTCTGAACAACTCAATATTGAGTTCAGTAGATGGCTGTAATGAAGACCGTGTTCTTTTTGCAATAGGTAATGTGTCCTCTTCTATCATAACCTCTTTTCCTTTGGAGGATCGACGAGACATCTGTAAAAGATCAAACACACAACAAAGTACCAAATCCACAACCCACTCATTTTGTTAGATCTAGTCAAAAGATAAGAATGCAAAGACCAAATAGATTTAGAAGACATAGAATCATAGAACGAGAACAAAGTCAATAAAGTGACAGAGTAAGCATTGCCGAAGACCAGAAATAGACCAAACATGTACCAGATTCCAAACACACACAGAGTAATAGGCATTACAACACATTCTGTCAAAAATGAGTAGCAATGAGTCACAGATAACAAGCATTTCAACACAATATCATAAAAGTGATATGCACAGATAGAGTCAATCAAGGTAAGAACACTCAGATAAGTCAAAACATCATGAGGAGCCACACTAAACAAGTCATTGGCAACAAAAATCCATTCAACAAACCCAGCATATTTAAACAAAACTATGTTCGAACCCAACATTTCACAGAGCACAATAGCAACAATACATTCTCATATTCAAGAAAATAACACTCAAAACAAGAAATTTGAAATGAGGGAAAGAAAACCCATACCTTTTTCTTGAAGATAGAAGTGAAAATGGTGTAGAAATGGGGGTTTCACACGATTGAACACGGTGAGTTTCAGAGAGAGAAACGGAGAAAACAATGAACAGTCACAAAGTACGAGGGAAAAACTGAAAAGTTTTTGAAACCTGACTTTAAAAACACAAAACACGCATTTTTCGCGACTGGATCAAGTCGCCAGTAAGTCGCCAGGGTAAGCCACGAAACACTATGAAGCAAGATTCTTGAAAAATCTTCTAAGTATTTTTCGCGACTGGAAGATCTACCTGCGAGAGAGTCGTGAGATGAGCTGCGAAAATCTCTGTGTACCCTTTGCGACTGGACCTTTCACCCACGAACAAGTCACCACACTGAGCCGTGAAATATGCAAAAACACAAATTTTGAAAAATTTTCTAAGTCTTTTTTGCGACTGGGATGCTGACCCGCCAGTGACCTGCGAAAATCTCAGAGAGAGCTTCGCGACTGGACCAACCCGCGACTTAGTCGCCAAAACAGGGCAACACTGTTTTTGAAATTTTGGACATTTTGTAAAAACAAACACACTTTCCAAAAAAAAACTAAAACACTCAAAAATCTTTTTGTGTTTGATCAACAAAGATTGAGCTTGTGAAAACACATTTAATCAAGTACAATCACACAAATGAATATGACATTCATTGAACATAGACTTGTGTGTTGTATGTGGATATCAAAAATGAGATACTCCTTAGCCCAATGTGAAGCTTCAATGATCAATTCAATCAAGGCATACACAACTAGCACTAGATAATGTGACCTATCTCAATTATAGAAACATGCATATATGACCTCCCACATGCACTTGATAACAATACTTTGAAGCTTTTCATTTGGCTCCATATGTAACATCATTTGCACTTTTTGAGCAAAGAAAATCTCATTTTGAGATAGATGCCTGAAATTTTTGATATTTCAATTGATGAGTTAGCCTTTGGCTTTTTGGGCATCATACATTTTATTTTAGTCGTTTTTCCTTTTTCCTAGTCGAATACTAGTATGTGGGACAGGCTTTTGCAGCTCTATATCTCTTTTCATTTAGAGATTTACATTTAGAGAGCTCTTTTAAGCATAAAAATAAAAAGTGGGAAGATATATAGGCATGAGTCTATGCATGTCTCAAGATCAACAAAACCATTCACTAATTATTCATGACAAGGTTGAAGATCTATTTACAACAGCCACATAGATTTCTGAATTTCTTCCACAATGATATGAGTGCATGAGAGACAAGCTAAGTTCGTTAAATGCACAAAGCCATTAGAATAAAGGTACAAGGCAAAACAAGCTTTAAGACAAAACTCAACAAAGCCGATCAAACTTTTTGGATTTTCTACTTTTTATGTGTTTTTGGATTTTTGACACAAAAGCAGTAAAAGATTGATTAGAAACATAACAAAAAAAATGTAAAAACATTTGAACCAAAGACAAACAGACAAAAAAAATAACAACCTAAATAATAGCAAGAAGCACACAACCAAGCATATTCACAAACATGGGAAGTATTGATGCATGGACATGTTGTAATGCTTATGCATGAGTACCCTTCGTCACCCACATGTCACGTGCGTTTGGGGTGATATCCTTAACGGATTGGGTACGAGAATTAGGACTATCAAACCTTTGTGTGAAGCTTTCCAGGCAATTTGTGAAGGCACCGATCATCTTCATCACATCCATCATTCCTGGATCACGGTTTTAACTTCTTGATTACTCACCACCCAAGACCTCACGTCATTTCTTCTTCCTCATGATCAAGGTGCACTAGCATTGTTGTCTGCTCTCAGCTTTTGACAGTTGGGTCTGGTATGTCCTTGCAATCCGCAATAGTGACAAACATATTCCGTTCTAGGACCCTGTTGTGATCTTGGAACAGATCTCCCTCTAGCTCCATATCTGGATTCTGATTGATTACGGGACTTATTTAACACCTGTTGATTAGCTGCATTCTTCTTCTTCTCAACCTTAACATTCTCAGGGATGGGCTTTTCCACAATCGGCTCTATGGCCTTCACAAATTTCACTTCTTTGGTAGCTTTGGCCGATGAGCTACTCCCTCCGGCATATCCCAACCTGGACTTGTCTGAGAAATGTTTTTGGGATGAAATAACATCTTCCAGCTTCTTGGAGGAGACCCTTTTCTATCTGGCTTATGCTTGCACCACCTCTTGCTCAAGAAGTCTTACTTTGGTATAAGCTTCCGACAGCTCCCCATTTAGTGTCTCAATTTCACACTTCGCCTCCATGTATCGTGCCAGAAGACTTTTGTAATCTTCCTCAGCCCTCTTCATCTTCTTAATGGCTGCATTAGCCACCTTAGCATATTCACCAGTCTTCTCAAGGAGTGAGTTGTAAGTCTCTTGCAATCCCACTGCTTTTTCAACTTCCTCATCTTCAGACTCCTCAACTATTCCAATAAACTCCAAATCAGAATGTTCCCCAAGCTCCTTTATAAGTGAACCCAAATCATCCGAGGATTCTACATGTGCAATGGTCATGAATGCGGAGTAATTTCCTTCTCCGTCACAGCTATCTTCAGAGTCAGAATTTGATGAATCAGTATCACTCAAGGTAGTGGCATAGACCTTTCCTTTTAACTTCAAATAATTAGGACATTCCTTTTTGAAGTGTCCATGTCCATTACACTCAAAACACACAATGTTCGCAGGAAATTGAGAATCCTTCCCTTCACTTTTCTTAAAGTCTTTCCTATCACTTCTTGAAGATGGAAACTTCCCTCTGTTGAATGGTTTCCCACTGTTCTTCATCTTCAGAAATTTGTGGAAGTTTTTCGCAAGATACGCTACTTCCTTCTCCACTCCATCTTTTCCAAAAGGATCATCCATTCTTTCAGTGATGGTTTTGAGAGCAAGCGATTTACTCGTCTTGTGGGAAGGCAGTCCAAGCTCATACGTTTGAAGTGACCCAATGAGCTCTTGGATTTTAATTTCATCCAAATCCTTGCTTTCCTCTATGGCTGTGACTTTTGCTCGAAAGCTCTCCGGTAAGGACCTCAAAATTTTTCTCACCACCTTAGTATCTTCAATCTTCTCACCAAGATTGAGCTTCGCAATCATAATTTCATTGAGCTTCCCATAAAACGAATCAAAGGACTCATCATCTCCCATCTTAAGCTCTTCGAATTTGGTGGTAAGCATTTGGAGCTTTGTGTCCTTAACCTTTTTCGTACCTTCATATGTAGTCTCCAAATCTCCCAAGCTTCCTTGGCAACTGTCATGTGAGATATCCTGTGGAACTCATCTGGAGACACACCACAGAAAATAGCATTTAATGCTTTACTATTAGCATTAGCCGCCACAAGAGCTGCCTTATCCTAGGTGGATTTTGCAGCCTCCGGCCTGGTCCAACCGACTTCAACCGCATCCCAAATGGTGTCATCAATAGAGCATAGAAAATGCCCTCATTCTAACTTTCCAGAATGCATAATTATTACCATAAAAAAATGGTGGAACATTGAGAGATTGAGACCTATCCATCTCAATATAGGGTCAAGGATCACACTCAGGTATTAAAACCACAACAAGTGTACCCGCTCTGATACCAATTGATAGTTCAAAATGTGTATGAAACACCCTTGAACGTTTAGACCCCAAATTATAAAATATCAATTCAAGCTTATAATCAAACAATTAATGTGCAGAATATGAATATAAGCCAATCACAGAATTGATAACTAATCTAAGCCAAATATAAACACATCCACAGCAATAAATATAAGGGAAGGAAGATACAAATACACGGACAACACACGATATGTTATCGAAGAGAAAACCGAAGTACTCGGCGTAAAATCTCTCCGCCGCCCTCCAAGCGGTAAATAATCCACTAAAGAATGTAGTTGGGATACATGAATAGCAGAAGACCCTCCAAGCCTAATCTACCCAAGTACCTAAGCCCTCCAAGCTTCTTGCTCCAACGAGGTTACGCCGAACCTATTTCTTCTTTAGCTTCCTGGATTCCGCTACTATACCATAGCATCAACCAATGTATATTGGTTCCTTTCAAACTACTTCCCAACAGTACCAAATAAACCTTCTCGCAAATGTGGGTGTGGTGAGATAAGGATTTGACTAAAGGCCTCTCAAGAATGTAACAATGGAGAGGAAGAGAGTAGAGGAATTTGTAGAGTCTCTAAGGTAAAGATTGGGGATGAGGCAATCTTGTTTTTCTCTAGGGTTTCTCTCACAAAATTCTCTCTGGAAGCTCTCTCAATTTAGTGGGTATAAGGGTCTATATATAGTGGTGTGTGTTTGGAATATGAAGAGTCAGTTTTTGCCAAACAGGGTAAGTTGGCGGCTTGACCTCGCAGCTTGTCCAAGTCGCGAGTTCAAGTCACGAAGTAACGGCCTGGCCAGCCTGGGACTTTTGTCCTGTAGTGCGACAGCTGACGCAACCCTTTAGCTCCCCTGTGTGCATCTCACGTGCCTGCATTTGGTGGCTTGCCAGTCGCGAGTCAGCTGCGAGTTCTAGCCGCGAAACTCTGCCTTCTTGCACAAACTTGAGCTTTTCTTCACATCTTCTCACACACTACCCTTACAATAATCCCATCAAAATACAGGGTTACTAAGTGCTTAAATTACAAGCAAATTGGCACGGAATAAAGCCAACAAGATGGTTGATATATTTCAACCTTACAGTTACCTCGAGTAGAAAACTTATTACCACAACCACGTGATAGCCCCAAGTCCACAGACTACTTCTTTTTTGGATTCACATCAACCACAAGTACTCCCACTTGTGTTTTTCTTTAAGCTCTTTATGCAGCAACTAAAATGATCACCAAGCTCTCGACATCAATCTTGATCTTGATAACCCTAAGTATGTATAAAGTCAAACACCTCTAAATCTCACAAAAGATTCATACATACAGCATAAACAACAACTATAAAACGTGGCTAGAGTTTTTCCTTTTATACTTAAGGCAAAACATAAAACCCTACACGTCATATGGGCTTGGGCTAAGTTGGAAAATTCTGTAGGAAAACAATCTGCATGAGCTTTGATCAATTGAGTCTAATTTTCGATTGATCGAGCCTTGCAGAAAGTGGATAGTAATTTGCTGCAATTACTTAATTTCAACTTTATAATAAACATACTTTGAGCAGCCTAATTCTAGACTCCAAGTTTTGATCATGGTTTGCCAACATTACACATTGAAGTTCAAATACATTTAGATCCTAAATCCTTAAAACCTAACAGTGCCAAATTAGTATTTGGTTTTTGTAAAATATTGCCAAAATAGTATTTGGGCTTTGTAAACTTTTGTAAAAATATTGCTGTGTAGCAACGGCCTTTTAAGAGATGTCGTGTAGCAACGGCTTTAGCGGTGCCGTGTAGCAACAGGCTCTATGAGAGAGTTTTGTTGGGCCTTTTGGATTTTTCCCACAAGGTAAATGATTTTGAGCTTTTTTGTGGAGATAGTATAATTTTGTGGCCCAATTTTGGTAACAACATGATAGGTATTTTTGTAAAAATCCAAGTTGGATGGTATGTAGGATATAATGGGTAGTATTTGTGAGAGGGTCCAAGGTAATTTAGGGGGCTTATATAGAGAGTATTTGTGGGAGCCCAATAGCATGAAGAATATTTAAGTAATATGTGGGAAATATTTATGTGGGTTCAAAATAATTTATGGGCTTGTGTGGGTATTTTTTGTGAGTAGGTAATGAAATTAAGGCCCGAAAATTTGTACCTCAACAAAAGATTACTAAACACAAATTTTTTACACTTGCTTATACTTTATTATTTTCTATTAACCTTATAAAAATAGTGAAAGTTCATTTGCAAGTTGTTTAAATTTTTTTAGACTCATTTTTAGTAAAATTTTGTTAATGTTTACCATTTAAATACCTTTATTTGTATTTTATTATTAAATATATCTTAAGATTTATGGACCACTTCAAATAGAGAGGAAATAGAGCATGTGGAAAGGACATGTAAATGCAAAGGCATCTGGCTATTGCCAACGCATGCATGCATATGTATGTATTATACATGTCTTTAAAAATGAAGTATGGACAGAACTATCATAAAGATTTTTTTTTTTTTTTTTTTTGAGAAAGAAACTGATAGATTTTATTAATGTAATTCAACTACATCCAATTGTAAAATCGAAACAATATGAGATGGGACATCTTCTATCCATACTTGAAAATCTGATATGCATAATACATTTCTATCCAGACTATGAGCAACCCTATTGCCGTTTCTCTTAATGTGAGAATACAACAATCTTACAAAATTGTTTGCAAGCACTTTCACATCTTCAAACAGTAAGCCCGTTGGTGATAAGCTACGCTCCTCTAACTTCAAAGCTTGAATCAAGCTAAGAGAATCAACTTCAAGGATAGCACTACGAAATCCCAACTCAAACGCAAAAGACAAAGCCTTGAAGGTTGCCAATGCCTCAATCTCTTCAGCCTTGTATACTTGCACTACAAAAAACTTGACCTATAGTGGTGTTTGGAGGGTCCTATAGTGGCGTTTTAAAAAATGGGTCTATAGCAGCGTTTTTAACAACCTATAGTGGCGTTTTCAAAACGCCACTATAGGTCATGGTCTTACAAAGGCCTATAGTGGCGTTTGTCAAACGCCACTATAGGCGCTTTTTATTTTTATTTTATTTTTTTCGGTTGGGTAGGGCCTATAGTGGCGTTTGTCAAACGCCACTATAGGTTCTGGTCTTACAAATGCCTATAGTGGCATTTGAGACCGGCAAAAAAAAAAAAAAAAGAAAAAAGAAAAAAGAAGAGAATATTAAGAAAAAGAATCCAGCACCAAAAAAAAAAAAAAAAAAAAAAAAAAAAAAAATTAAAAATTAAAAATTAAAAGAGGGGACCTATAGTGGCATTTACCAAACGCCACTATAGGTCCAAAAAGTGCATATATATCTACAAAAAAAAAAAAGAAAAAGAAAAAAGAAAACCAACTGAATGAATTTCATGGCAAGTAAAGAAATGGAATATGCCTAGAATATTCTATGGCATATTCCAAAATATTTGAATATATTATAAATATATATATATATTTATTTAAATGTATATATTATTATATATTTTTATTTAAATGAGAGATGTTAGATTCACAATAATTTTACAGTATTTTGACAAAAAATCATAAGTGGTTAATTGTTATTTGTTCAAATTTGAACTTAACACTAAGATTACTTTTTTATTTCAGCAATAACAATCAATAACAACCTACTACTTAAAATTTGTTATAAAAAAGTTGTGAAAATGTTGTTGACATATCATTTTTCTTTATATATATATATATATATATATATTTTTTTAATGTACGAAAGATACTACATCCATAACATTTTCACAACATTTTCACAACAAATCATAGGTAATTTAGTTGTTATTGGTTTAAATTTGAACCTAACACTAAGATTACTTTTTTCCCCCAACAATAACAATCAGTAACAACTTACTACTTAAAATTTGTTATAAAAATGTTGTGAAAATGTTGTTGACATATCATTTTTCTTTATATATATATATATATACATATTTTATTTTTTTTTATGTATGAAAGATGCTACATCCACAATATTTTCACAACAAATCATAGGTGGTTAGTTGTTATTAATTTAAATTTGAACTTAACACTAAGATTAATTTTTTGCCCCAACAATAACAATTAGTAACAACCTACCACTTAAAATTTGTTATAAAAATATTGTGAAAATATTATGAATATATCATTTGTATATACACACACACACATACATACTTATCATTTCTCTTTTTTTTTATATATATATATATATATATACACACACATAAATTTAAAAAAAACATTAAAACCCCTCACCTACCCCCACTCTCCCATATCTCTCCCTTATCTCTACGCCAAGCCTCAGACTAAGAGCATCTCCAACAGGGCTGGCCATCTCCAAATTTTGGAGAGAAAAGCCACTGTTCACACAAAAACAGCCCTCCAACAGCCTCTCCAACAGGCTCTCTATCTCCAAAAAAATTTTAGAGTTGCTACAGTAGCTCTCCAGGCCTGGAGAGCACTGTAGCAATCACTGTTCATATGCAAATATTATTTCTCATTAAACTAATACCGGTTGAATTAAAAATATATTTTTTTCTCTTTCATCCGTTCCTCTTTCTTCTTCACTTCCTCTCTCTTCTTTATCTCAACGGCTACAATACGCAGAGTACAATCCAAACAATCCAAACACAAAAAACAATTTTTCTCATAAACCAAATGAAATCAGAAAAAAGAAAAAGAAAATAGAGAGACCTATTCATGAGCAAAAGAATTAATTCAATCTCAATAATCACAATTGATTAAAATTTTTAATTTTCACTCAATAATCAAAACGATAACAACAGAATTATTCTTGATCTTTTCTCTCAAACATCTCTAAACTCAGTCTCAATCAAAATACAAACTCAAATCACAATTTTAAAACTAATCAAATTAGAACAAAAAAAAAAAAAAAAAACAAAGCTGACCCATCTAGCTTCGGTGGGGAGGGGGATATGCGGTGGTCGGAGAAGGACAAGCGGACGATCTTCATGTGTGTGAGAGAGCTCCAGCCGAAGTGCTCCTAGAGCTCCAGCCGAAGTGCTGCCAGAGTAGAGCTCCGAAGTGCTGCCAGAGTAGAGTGAGAAGAAAAGAAAAAAAGAAAAGTACTCCTAGAAAGTGCTAGAGAAGATAGAGATAAGGAAAAGATACGGAGGAGAAAAAAAAGGAAAAAAGAAAAGAAAAGAAACGTGTGGCTGAAAAAAAAAATAAGGAAAAAAAATCCTAATTGAAAAATACTACTACAATATTTTTACAATAAATTTTAAGTAACAGATTGTTATTAGTTAATATTGACAAGTAAAAAAATAATTTCAGTGTTGGGTTCAAATTAAAACTAATAACAACTTTTCACATAAATTTTGTTGTGAAAGTATTGCGTAAAATGTTGTAAATATAGCACTTCTAGTTGTTAAAAAAAGAATAAATAATGAATGAAGAAATAATATTTAAATGAGATAGAGAATGGAATAGAGAGTCTGTTGGAAAGTGTATTTGAAAAAGTGGGTAGATAAAAGCTAAATGTCACTGTTCATTCTTCAAATTGGTAAAATTTGAAGAAAATTTAGAGAGGCTGCTGGAGATGCTCTAATTCCTTTCTCTTTTGTTTTTTTTGTTTTTTTCATTTCTCTCTTTTTCTCCCTTAACTCTCCACGCCAAGTCTCAGCAGACTTCCTTTCTCTTTTGTTTTTTTGTTTTTTTTTTTTCTTTCCTTCTTCTTCTCCCTTATCTCCACTCCTCCATCTTTCTTCTTTTCTTTTTCTTTCCCTCTTCTTTCAATTCACACTTGAATTGATTCTTTTTTGTTTCTCTCCATTTTGATTTTATTTCTTTTGTTTTATTTGTGGTGATGTTAATGTTTGTGGGTTTTGGATTTGCAGATGGTGTTGTAGCTTACTGATTTTGTTCAAATTTGTAGATGGTGTTTGAAGCCATTGGTGGTATAGTTGCAGGTAAGCTTTTTTTATTAAAAAAAAAAATTATGATTGTTTTGGTCTATTTATTTTCTTATAATAGTTTTGGTCTATTCCTTGTTTGCTGCCAACTTTGCTTCGTGGGGTGGATTTGCTATTTTTTTTTTTGGATGTGAGCATGTTGTGTTTGATTTTGAATTTTTTTAGGTGGGTTTGTGTCTCATTTTGAATTTGCTGGGATAGCTATAGTGTTTGTATTTGGAGTTGTTATTTTTAAAAAAAAAAAATTTGGATGTGAGCATGTTGGCCGGGTTTGATTTTGAATTTTTTTTAGGTGGGTTTGTGTCTCATTTTGAATTTGCTGGGAGCCTGGGATATCTATAGGATTTGTATTTTGTTTTATTTACGTATTTTGTTTTGTATCTTTTAATTTAATTACAATCTTAATTCAATTAAAAAAAACTTTTTCACGTAAAAAAAAAAATTTTTGGTAATCAAAATTTTTTTTGGTGGTTTTTGGCTATAGTGGCGTTTGTAGGGTCTATAATGGCGTTTTACAAACGCCACTATTGTATCGTCACTATAGACCAATTTTTTTATTTTCGAAAAAAGGCTACAGTGGTGTTTAAACTAGGGTCTATAATGGCGTTTGCAAACGCCACTATAGGCAGAGCTATAGTGGCCTTTTTAGTACCTATAGTGGCGTTTCACAAACACCACTATAGGTCCAATTTTTTGTAGTCGAGGAATTTTTTGAGAACAAGAAGCCAAAACATCCCCATTACTATTCCGTATCACCACACCAACACTGGGCATATTAGATGCACCAAAACCAGCTCCATCAAAATTTATTTTCACCAGCCCACCTGGCGGACAACTCCACCTTGTCCCTCCACTCCAACTATCATAAAGATTGAGAGTAATTTTTACCACTTAGACAGAATAGATGTGCCACGCTGGTATTGGATGATAATTAAATAGAGGCTTTTACATCATATCCTTATTGTATTTAATCTCTTTCTTATTTTGGTGCAGTGTCATTCTATGTATATCATATAATATACTATTTCTTGGTAGGATAAAACTAATAAAAATCCTGTTTCACTCAAGTGTTCCTTTTTTATCCTCTAGCAACCATAGTTTGCTACAGATTTTTTTTATATATAAAATAATCAAAGTTTGAAAGGGAAAAAAAATAAAAAAAATAAAGTATGGAACATTGGATTGAAAATTTTTGTTGGATAAAACCACACTGCTTAAAATAGGTCAGGCATACCTTTGCATAAAGAACGTATATTGTCCCGCAATTTTCATCCCGCATGCAAAAAAGTGGATAATAGTATCCCTCAGACTCAACCGGAGCAAGCCAAGAAGAACACACTTTTTTCTTTCAAATTTCTTTGTTCAAGCGGCCTCTCTCTACAATGACTCAGAAATACACAGCAGGCTATACTGACAACCTTCAAAGCATGAACAAGTATTCAGAGTTTACATATGGAAAAGGGAGAAGCCAACTGAGTCGGCAAATCTCGAGTTACCAAAAGTCAATTTAGGACTTACAGCAGAAAATTGGAGAACGGTCCATATGTCTGGCCACTTTCGATTCTGACGTGAAAAAATGTACTCGACCAGAAAAAAGATATAGTGGAAGACGATAAGGCAAACAATAGAAAAGATGAATATTGTCAAAAAGAAAGACAAATTCATTCTCATGGATATTGCCACTGACTGAGAACTTGGAAAATGATACACAAGTGCAACGAAGAGCCAGGATACATACCTGCAGAAGTAAATTCCCAAAATTTACTAAATACCCATTGTTTATCTTTATGTCCCTATACAGTCTACACATACACATAAGAACATGATATTTTCCATTTCACCTGAAAGGGATAAAGCCCATTTTTTTTCATGGTTTAATTTTTTTTAAAATTTTTTTCTAATGAAAAATGCTATAGTTGTTAGATATTTTATAATATATAATTTATAGACTAATATGTCAATTAATTGGATTAATGGATTTTAACTATCTAATAAATGAATATATGAGTTGTTTTTTTGTAATTGGTAATATATCAGTTTTTTTTTTTTTTTTTTTACTAAATAGTAATATGTCAATTTGTAACTTTATGTTGTAAATTTTATATATATATCACTATTTTAGAAACGACAATGTACAAAATGTCATGGTATCAAAAATTTTAAATGATATAACACTCAACATATCTTTAGATTTATAATATTTAATAGCCTTAAAATGTATCAATTTATTTTTTGGAAAACAGATCCATTTCAAATAGAGAGGAAATGCACGTGTGGAAGGGCATGTAAATGCAAAGGCAGCTGGCTCTTGCCAGTGTATGTACGGGTATGTTTTATACATGTCTTTCAAAATGAAGTGTGAACAGAGCTATCATAAGATTTAAATCATTTTTACCACTTTGAGAGTTTGGAATAGCTCGGTTTCCCCATCAATGGCTGGAAAAAAATCGGATCGAACTCTTCGAAGGCTGTAAAAAGAAATAGAAGAATCCAAGCAAACCGACATGCACAGACCACCAAACAATGCTGCTGTCATCCTTAAGAGTATGCATAATGTCGAAGAAGAGAAAGAACACGCAACTCAGTAGGGCAACCACTACAGCATGTCGTGAGAGCTCAGGTTGGTAAGGGAATGTGTCATTTAGATTTCCAAACCTCCTCAGGATTTTCCTAACCCTCTTCATCTTCTCGGTCTTGGAGGCATTTAGAAAACCAGTTTTAACCCTCCCCTTCTTTTTGAAGGCTGCCATCAAATTGCTTGTTAGAACCTGTTGCACTATGTAGTTCACGTTACTTGATTCGCCGTACCAGGCAAGCTTCCGATTTCTGTAGAAGGACTGAAGGAGTACGTACTATTAAGTATAAGCGTTAATAAAACAAGTACTTCAAAATACTGGACTTCTAAAATAATAAGTCAAAAATTGTAATGTTCACATTCACGAATAAATTTTCTGAACAAAGATCTACCACAGTAGAAGTTGCACTATACTATCGTTTCAATCAAAAAAAAAAAATGCAATATAAAGAAAGTGAAGCCATGGAAAAGAACCTAGAATCAATAAAATGAGTGTTGGTATGAGTGACTACTGACTAGGTAAGAACTGTGGTGTGTACAAGAGTGCGGTCGTGATTATGCGTCTACTCTTGTGTATCACCGTAAGCAAGAGATACTTGTGCTGTCCAAGTCTTTATTAGTAATAAAAAAAGTGTTTCTCTTCTCAAGGACAACAGTTGAGAAATGATTAATTAAACAAAAATAGAAAACAAGAATTAATTGATTCGTAGCAGCTTTTTTTTTTTTTTTTTTAGAGACTAAGGATTTTCCAGGGAAATTGAAAGGAACATGCAAATTTGTTCCATATTTAAAAGGTTCACATAAATGAATCACACGCAGGGTTGTTAAGATCGGGAATTTATGTGGGATCGAGGATTGTAAAATCCTATTTATTTTCATATTGAATAATCACATAAATTATAAATTCATCCATAAAAAAACAAAGATTCTCATCTGTGGGGGGTGAAGCCCAACCTAACATATTGGGTCCAAGACCCTATTTGAAGACTACTGTTTGTCCGAAGAGATGAAAGTACTTGAGAAGAATCCCATGTAAAACAAACATGTCTGGAGAGGAGCATGGGGCATAGTCCGAAGAGATATTCAATTGTCCGAGGAGGTCATTTTCCTCGGATCCGAAGAAGCTTGGTCAAACAGACGTCTGGAAAGTTCAAATGATCCTCCTAACAAGTGTAATGATAGAGGTGAACCTCAGGCACGCATGAGGATTGCAGGAACGGAGAAATATCTAAAAGACAAACTTCAACCACCACATTAAATGCACTGTATCTACTTTTCTGGCCGCATTAATGTGAAGAAGACCCCTGAACAGTACAATCTCAGCTACTACCACTCACACAAGGTTAAAGAAGATACATGATGGGACATGCACTCAAGTGGGCGCCTAGATGATGAACAAGTGGACGATGAAGATGAAGGGAGAATGTGCTATATAAGGAGGGGATACCTCTGATAATGGAAGGGGGAGAAAAAGAAAGAGAGAAGAAGAAAACATCTTTACTATAGCTCTAAGAATTGTAACTAAAGTTCATTCAATAAAACTCCTCTTCGGACGTTCACTTTTGCCTTCGACCAACCATGATTGCATGTTAGTTTATTCGTTAATACCATAATCAACTCGTATAATTCACGTCCAGCCCAGCTCTTTCACCCACTCTCTACAAATTCATTGTTCAGGGTACATTGGGCTCACAATCCGAACCTATTGGGCTTGGGCCACAAAAATTGACCCTACAACATCAATATAATGTAATTTGCATATCATACATCTCTACGTCTATCTATACTAACAAAACAAATATGCTTAAGTTTTAATACAATGTATTCAAAAAGTTCAATAAATATTTAATTAGCAACTAAGTACCAAAATATTTATCAACACATATGGATGACACTTTGACGGCAATGGCTCATGGTCTATACAACGACAATAGGTTTTTGAGAGGGTTATGGGCTACAAGCTTGATTCACTGTTAGGGGTTTGAGCTTTGAGGTTTCTCATTTTTGAATATTAGGTATTTTTTAAGTTTCAAATGTGGTTTCTTTTTTAGATTTTCAGTTGATATGGATAAATTTGGGACTTCAATACTTGGGGGCCACTAATAATATATTGTACTTTTGGCTTTAGTAGCTTAAAGAACCCTAAATCAAAATTTATGTTTTGATAGGATTAGTAAAATTCATGAAAAATTATTAGGTACTCCCGAAGTACTATAAATGCTACCCCCTCATTTCACATAAATGGTGGGTCTCACCATGAATTAAATTAGTGGGACCCACCATTCACGTGAGAGGAGGGAGTATGCATTTATGATACTCCAGGAATACACAATAATTTCCCAAAATCCATATGATCCTACAAAATTTGCGATCCTATACATGCGATTTTAAAAAATTTGTAAACCTAATTGTTTCGGTAATATGGGATCATAAGATTGTATGATCCTACAATTTAGACTGCAATTTTAACAATCATGATTACAATAGAATATAACCAAAAATGTAATTAATGCACACAACAACACAAAAGCATTGCTTAAATAAGACAATCATTTTTAAAAAAGAAACCACAATTTTCTCTCATTATTTGCTCTCTTTTTTTCCTCAATCTGATAGCTTTCTCCTCCTCTGCCAGAGCCTACCGCTGTCAGATAGACAAAGGAGAAAAAGCACCTAGATTTTCTTTCTAACATATGATAATGACTAGCATATGTGGCGTAACAATCTGAACTATTATTTCTCATAGGCTCCATATGAATCGCATATGGATCTATGAATCGCATATGGATCTATTAGATGGTAATACTTAATAAAATATCTTTGATTTCTACTTGGAAGGATTCAAAATTACAAATGAACCTTTTTTTTTTTTGGTTTTTAATTCAAAGAAAACTGTTGCTTTTGCCCCTTCTACTCCGATAGGGCCATCATAATTTGCGGAAAAATAACCAAAACGAACTAAAATTCTTCAGAATCGAAGCAAACTCACATCAGAATTTGTACGAAATAAGGCACAAACAAACTTATCTAAATAATAATAAAATTAAAATATATATATATATATATATATATATCTCTCTCACCACTTTGGCGTTGATATTCTTGTTGCCAGTGGTGGGTAGATGTAGAAAGAAGAGGGGTAAAGAAGAGAGAGAAATACACAATTGAGAGAGGGAATAAGTCTGTTAGGACCTTGGCCGATGTTGGGCTTTGTGGAGCCTAATTATGTTTGATTCGATTGACGACCTGACCCGACCCGAATAATGTTACGTGGCTTTTAATAGGAGATTTTCTGAGGCTTAGTCCATTGAGCGGAGGCTTGAGCCGTTGCCCCTGGGAAAACAAATTGGCCTGTTTTGTAGCCCAATGTGAATCCTGTGCGCAGGATGTAGAAAAACGCTGTTTTGCTGATTAGAGTTTGTTATCGTAGTTTTTAAGGGAGAAAAACTGTACTGCCACACTTTGTATTTTTTCTTGATAATAATGAAATTCCTACAACTCCGTGGACGTAGACAAATTGCCGAACCACGTAAATATTGTATTGTACGTGTGATTGTTTTTTCTTTGGCATGTGTTTTATCTATTTTTTGTTTCTCATAGGTTGGGAATTTCGTGATAATCCCCTACAGTCGGTGTGGTTGGGTTAAGGCCACAAGGTTTTTCTAGGTTTCTTTGCGAAGAAGAAAAGGTTTTTCCTTATAGTTTTCCTAACTACCAAACACAGAAGGGAGAAGATTTATGTGGCTTTTTTGTTTGATTTTCTCGGCTATCAAACACAGTCATTAATAATTTTTCTTTTTCTTTTTAAATTTATTTCTAAAAAATCGAAGGAAATCGTTGTGGTGTTGTTGATGATAAGAAAAAGGTAGAAAATTCAATGAAATTCAAAGAATTAAATCTTCAAGCAAAGATTAGAAGAGCAAGAAGATCTTATTTACTGGTAGATAAGATGCGAGAGGAAGAGATGGGGAGGAAAAAGAAAGAAAATATTGAGATAAAAGAGAAAGAGAAAGAGAGACAAACGTGAGATTAGATTAGATGCAAAAGAAAAATTAAGATATATCATAGAGAGAGAGAGAGAGAGAGAGAGAGAGAGAGAGAGAGAGAGAGAGAGACTTAGCTCAGAAAAAGATACAGTCGAATATCGGCCTGAGTATATTTTCCTCCCTCTCACATGGTGGCTCCATAATGAGTGGAATTCAAAGGGAAGGAATATACTTTTAAAATGCCAAATAATAACCCAAAATTCCTTAAACAAAACAGAACTGAGAGTCATGTGAAAATAGGATTGAGAGTCATGATACAATTGTCTAAGAGCACTAGCATTAGCTTTTCAAAAAGTTTTAACCTTTAATACATTAAAAAATTGTTTTATCTATTTTAACATATCATTTTGCAATACACTCTATATTATATCTTCTATTTTAACATCACATTAAAATAATTTAAAATAAACCTCATTTATATTATAAAATTAAAAAAATAAATATATTTTATTGTGACCCCGTCTGAGATGAGAGAGATAAAGAGAAAGAAAGGGAGAGAGGACTTGGAATGTGACATGGGAGAGAAAAATTAGAATAAAAAAAAACACCAAAATATGTTTAGCACATATAAGATTTTATGCCCATATAGTTCTAAATAAGAAATTATACCGTTCATCAATGTTAAATTTTTTAACATTTAGAACATCTTATGGCATTTGATGACATTTAGCACACCTGATATTAGTGCTCTAATTTACTCTCACAAAAATTTTCACCAAATTAACTTTTTAATTATAATTTTTTTTCTTCTTTTAATATTTTTTATTTAATAGTTAAGATTAAAAGTTATTTTTTCAATTATCAAATTCATCCATTGATTACAATTTCATCATCCGTGAAAAAGGGTGTAAACAGGGAATTGGTTGTGGTCTTATTGTTAGTAAGTTCAAAACCACACACTTGTCTTAGTTGTCTACCCATTTTGACACAAATTAGAGGGGAAAAAGAAGAAGAAGATATATTCACAATATTTTTACAACATATTTACAACAAATTTTAAATGACAGGTTATTATTAGTTGTTATTGTTAGGGCAAAAAAGTAATCTTAATGTTAAGTTCAAATTTGAACTAATAACCTATGATTTTTTGTAAAAATATTGTAAATGTAGTATTTCTAAAAAAAATTGAGCAAAAAATAAAGCAAAACAAATGAAAAGAAATAAAAAAGGGGGAAAAAAATATCTAACTGAATGAGAAGTACCCGAAAAGACAAAATCCAAAGGAAATTAAAAGGTCAAAAATAAAAAAATAACACGAAAACAAATGCTTCCGTGGGATTGGTTTGAAATTTTTTGGAAGAGGTAACAGAAGAAAACACAAATGCATTGAACTATGCGCAGGTGGTCACATGGTTTTTTGTTCCTACTCTTTCTTCGGATGGTGTAGCCAGATAGAAAACACTTGGTCCAAAACTCCCCACCACAAGAGCCATCAGCCACCATGGAAATTACACGTGAGCTTATAGTTCATAATATAACTTTGTACAACAACTTACTACGTCGTAAAAGTGTGATGGTAGATTATATAAAAAATACACTTCTAACACTTACAACTTACCAAACTCAAATTTTTGTCCTGAGCATTACATTACTCTAAAGTTAAAAGGAAAATAAAGTGTTTGGTATTGGTGGGTCACAAGTGATGATTAATGACACTCGAAAATTTTGAGCCTGAGAAGGAGCACCTCTTAAAGGACAATATTTAAGTCCAGCACTTAAATGCTATTCTTTAATTTTTTTTTTTTTTTTTTTTTTAAATTTAGTTTTGTGAATTTTTTGTCTGAATGAATGTGTATTTTTAGTTAAGTATTATCATGTGACTAAATTTTAAGAAAAAAAAAATCTAATAAACAATACATAAATACTGAATTTAAGTTTTGGTCAACTTATTGCAAAGGTGGAACCGTGAGGTTTTTGGCCATGTTAGACTCACTTTGGCAAAGAAACTCCAGGATTTAACTAAGGCGGAGGAGGCAGATTTGTACAGGTCCAATCCAGCCCATATCTATCAACTTCGTGATGAAATACAAGTGTTGAAAACTAGAGAATAAGCCATGTGGCAGCAACGGTCCCACACGGATTGGCTGAAAGGGGGTGATCAGAACAGTAGGTACTTCCATTGTAGGTCTAATCAGAGAAATAAACGCAATTTTATATTGGGTTTTGAAGATGACAATGGGGTGTGGTCTGAGGATGAAGGCCGGATGGGTGAGCTTGTTGAGGAATACTTTTCCAACCTTTTTTCCACATCTAATCCTTCTGGCTTTGATGATATTTTAGAAGGTATTTCTCCCACTATCACGGAAGACATGAACACTAGCCTTAACCGTGAATACACTGCAGCTGAGGTAGTTCAAGCTCTTCTCCAAATGGCACCACTCACTGCACTGGGCCTTGACGGTATGTCCCCTATTTTTTACAAATCTTTTTGGCATATTGTGGGTGGTGATGTCACAAATGCTGTTTTGGTGGCATTGAATTCGGGTATTATTCCTGACTCTATTAACACTACTTTCATATCCCTCATCCCAAAGATTCAAAACCCTAAAAAAGTCTCAGATTTTAGGCCTATTAGCATGTGCAACGTGTTTTATAAACTTATATCAAAAGTTTTGGTTAACCGCTTGAAATTGGTTTTGCCTTATGTAGTCTCTGATTCTCAAAGTGCTTTTCTTTCGGGTCGCCTTATCATTGATAATGTCCTGGTGGCTTTTGAGACTTTCCACTATCTTAAGCGAAAAACACAAGGGAAGTTGGGTTTCATGGCTCTCAAGCTTGATATGAGCAAGACTTATGACAAGGTGGAATGGGTTTTTCTTGAGAAAGTCATGCGGCATTTGGGGTTTGGAGGCAAATTTGTAACAACCATCATGTCATGTATCAGGTCTGTTTCTTATCCAGTGGTTTTTAATAGGGCACCTGTTGGCAATATCAAACCCTCCAGAGACCTCCGCCAAGGTGACCCTTTGTCCCCATATTTGTTCTTGCTTTGTGCTATTGGGTTACAAGGCCTATTACACATAGCTGAATCTGAAGGTCGCATTCGAGGTGTTTCTATATGTCGAAATGGACCTCGGGTTTCACACCTATTTTTTGTTGATGATAGTGTTCTCTTCATTCATGCTAAAGAATTTGAATGCCAGGTTATCCTTGATATTTTGGCCACTTATGAAAAGGGCTCTGGTCAAAAGATAAACAAAGATAAAACCAATTTGTTCTTTAACTCAAACATTGATCCTGGCCTCCAAACTCGTATACAATAGATCTTGGGTGTCCCCTCCATCAGGAGTTATGAGAAATACTTGGGTCTTCCTGCCCTTGTTGGCTGAGCAAAAAAACAGAGTTTCATTTATAGTAAGGAGAGAATTTGGAAGAAGCTTCAGAGTTGGAAGGAAAAGCTCCTATCACAGGCTGGTAGAGAAGTGCTCATCAAGTCCATGATCCAAGCCATTCCCACCTATTCCATGAGTTGCTTTAAGCTACCAAAAGGATTGATCCAAGAAATTGAGACCTTGATTTGTAAGTTTTGGTGGGGTTACAGTGGAGACAATAGGAAAATCCATTGGGTTAGGTGGGAGCATCTTTGTGAAGCTAAGGCGGCTGGAGGTATGGGTTTTAAGGAAATAGAGAAGTTTAATGATGCTTTATTGGCCAAGCAGGTTTGGCGTATGATGAACAACCATGACTCTCTACATTATAAGGTATTTAAAGTCAGATTTTTCCCCAATGGTTCCATCCTTGACGCTAAGGAGTCTAGCCTTGGGTCATATGCGTGGTGAAGCATTTTAAGTGTGAGAGATATAATAAAAAAAGGGGCGGTATGGCGCATTGGTGATGGCAAGTCAGTCTGCATTAGAGAGGATAAGTGGCTGCCTGATGAGGTATACAGGAAGGTTAGCTCACCCATTCCTGCCATACCCCCTGATGCCAAGGTGAACAGCCTCATCGATGCCAACACAGGAACATGGAGAACAAATCTAATTAACCAAAGTTTCTTGCCCCATGAAGCCGGATTGATCCTAAGCATTCCTTTAAGCATCAAACTCCCACAAGATCACCTAATCTAGTCCCCCTCTTCTTCGGGTCGTTTCAGCACCCGTAGTGCATATAAGTTGCTGGTTTCTACTGCTTCAGCCAGCAATGCAGGTAGCTTAGATCCTAACCCCTAGAAAAGCTTTTGGAGAGGCATATGGAAGCTACGTGTACCTAGTAAAGTAAAGCATTTTGTATGGAGAGCAAGCAACAACGCTCTCCCAACCATGGCTAACCTCCTTCGTCGTAAGGTGGTTCTCTCTACCATTTGCACGAACTGCAGAATCCACGATGAAGACACCACACATGCTGTTTGGGGCTGTGAAGGAGTGAAAGAGGCATGGCAGTCTCTTAGCTGGACAAACTCACAAACACCTCCCCCTCCCTGGATTTTACTAACCTTATCTCTAAGTTTTTGCAGGTACATGATGACTACAGAGCTGAAATTTTTGCTCTTATAGCATGGCTACTATGGAACAGATGCAACTTGTTGCGCCTGAGCAAACCAGTTCATCCGTTGCAATCGCTACCTTCCTTAGTTGGTGGCATGCTTCAAGACTTCCTCCATGCACAAGAACCGGTCCCAAGGCCTGTAGTGACAACTTCCACAAATCGCCGGTGTCCACCTGATCATCATTGCTACAAAGCTAATTATGACGGTGCCGTTTTCAAGTCAAGCAACACTACTGGTCTTGGAGCGGTTATCAAAGACAACCGTGGTGATATCTTGGGAGCAATGTCAGTTCGTGTCCCACTTCCTCATTCTGTACCAGAGGTGGAGGCCCTTGCTTGTCGTCATGCCGTATCTTTTGCTGTCGACCTTGGTCTTCATGAGGTTATCTTCGAAGGTGACTTGGCAATCATCACTCAGGCCATCAACAGCGGTCAGTCAAGTCCAGCACTTTATGGTCACATTGTGGACGACATCCTTCACTTAACGTCACAGCTGCAGTTTCACAGTTTCTGCCAGGTGCCAAGAAGCTGTAATAAGGTTGCAGATGCTTTTGCCAAGAAAGCTCGGGTTGGGTTAGAATTTAAGATTTGGGTAGATAACGTTCCTGGGGACATTATGCCCCTTGCTTTGTTTAATGTTCACTAGCTACTTTGTTTTTCATTCGGATTAATAAAAGTCCCAGTCCCACGGACTGGTTTCAAAAAAAAAAAAAAAAAGTTTCGGTCAACTTTAAGGTCAATTTTTCATCCAAAAACTAATCAACGAGTAGCCAATGAGGCACAATGATAACAAACACAAACGACCAAATAAAGCTCCACAAATAAGGAAACTAAGATAAATTAAAACTGCAAAGAAACGCCCAGTGAATCATTAACCAAGCTGATTGACAATTTTGAACGAGAACGAAAGATTTTTGTAGATCTAGACTCTAGAGTTGTTTATTTACAGTTAAATCCATTATTTATAACCAAATCGAAATACTTTTTATGTAATATTTACAACCAAATCATGATCGGAGAGAGATTGGGGTTCGGTACCACTGGACTAAGTGGTGGTAGTGGCGTAAAATAGATTGAAAAAAATTATGTGAAGTCCAAAAGAGAGATTTGTGAAAGTGGAAATGAAGCTGAAAGGGTGAAAGAACTGAAAGCGAGGTGAAGAAGAAGAAAAATTGTGAGCTGAAAAATTATGAAACGTATATTTAAAAAGTTTAAGGTGTAAAGTATAATTAGTGTTATAGTCTTGGTTGGCATAGTTTTTCCTAATTATAAGTGGGATTCAAATTATTTGGACCTCTACTCATCATTGCATGCCGTCACTATCTTTATCATTAAATAGCTTCTCACAAGCCCATAATTTGGCCCTTTTTTTAGAGAGAAATTCTAGTGCCACACCCAATTACATAACTTTGCTCACAACTCACCTATGTGGTGAGTTGTGGTTGATGGAGGGGTGTCTTTACATGAACCCACCATCACCCCTTGGTGGGCAAAGTTGTATAATTGAGTGTAGCACTAGAATTTTTCTTTTTTAGACCCTCTCAAGTCTACGATTTGTTTTTGTATTTGGGTCTGGAAGTGAAATTTTCCAAATTTTAAAGTTGACGTGGAGTGTTGTTTGCCATTAACATTTATTTATTTCTCTTTTGTCTTTTATAGTACCTAATATTTATTTATTTTCATTTCAAAAACTGAGAACATTCGAGATTATGCATGATTATACATGCAAGATTAAAAAAAAAAAAAACATTTATTTATTTCTTTTTTGTCATCGCTTTCGAATGACGTGAAAATCCCAAAAAGTTTAAAGAAATACTAATGAGCTATGTAGAATGTATATATCCATAATATCGGTCAAGTGCCCCAAAGTAATTTACGTAATTAGGCAGCATGTTGTGAAATTCCTATAAAGTTTAAAGAATTATTAATTTATTATGTATATATGAATATATTTGTAATATCAGTCATAGTTGCAACTATGGAGGGTCATTATTGACTAGTTTTTGAAATAGTCTTCTTTTTTTCTTTTTTTCTTTTTTTCTTTTTTATGCCTTATGTAATATGAGAAATGTTAAGGTATTAGTTTAGAAACTATTTTTAGAAACATTTTATTGAAAGAATGATAAAACAATAAATATTGTTGAACACTTTTTTATATTTTTCCATGAAAGTGATATCAAAACTCTTATATTATGATTTATTAATAATTTCCCTAAGGGCATTTGTTAATATGACCTGATGGAAAATTTAGACCCCTTAAACAACCAGATTGCGTAGCCTAGATTAATTAGCCAAGTTGTTACTTAGTCAAATTATGCAATTCTAGGTTAAAACAATCAAATAATCATATCAAATATATAAAGCAGCGGAATAATAAATAACACAATGATATGATCACCCAGGAAACCACACGGTAAAAACCTGGGGAGGATTTGACTCACCGATCCTCAAGGCATAACAGAATTCACTATGAAAGAATTGAAGTTCTTACAAAAGGACTACAAGCTCCCCGCTCGACTTCCTAATGCTACCCACCAGTAGAACTTCCTGACACGACCACGCGCAGGCTCCGAATCCACGGACTACTTCTTTCTTGAATTCCTCAATCAGCTACAAGCTCCCTGCTTGCTTTTCTTTTAAGTTCCAATGGTTGCAACTATAATGATCTTCAAGATGTTGAAATCATCTCTACCTTGAAAACCCTAAGTTTTGTGTAAAGGAAAGCTCCTCAAAGATCTCACAAGAGATTCACACAAAACAGCAATGTATGAGCAACAAAGCAATATGGACAACCTTCAAAAACGTGGCTAGGGTTTAGTTTATATACCTAGGGTAAAAACATAAAACCCTAAACGTTTAATGAGGTAGGGCTGAGTTGGAAATTCTGCAGAATAATCAACCTGTGCGATTTTCGATCGATCGAGTCTATTCTTCGATCGATCGAGCCAGGCCAAAAGTCCCAAGTACTTCTGCAGCCACTCGATTCCAACTTTACAATAATAAACCAACTTTGAGCAAGCCTAAACAAGACTAAATACAATGTTTTGATCATGGAACCTAACAAACTCCCCATTTTGCAATCCGTGACAAAACCCTAATTAAAAGCTCGAAGTTTTACAAATAAAAAGCCATTTACAAAGATAATGCTCATAAATTCAAATTCAGCCTAACTACTATCCATCAGTTGCAAGTGTAGACAGCAGCTTAGTTGAATCAACCTGTATATTCCTGAAATACTCAACAAACGCATAAACGCATGTGTGACAGAAAAGAGTAAAACAACAGGTATAACATTCTTGTAAGATTCACACAACACAAAATAAAGACATATAAGAATGATTAACTCATAAATATAAATCAATAAGCAGTGAATCACAAAGCAACAAGAATCAATAAAAAATAACATGTATATCAATCAATGTTACTCCCCCTAACATGAATATCCCCAAAAATGATATACAAAGTGAAGCACCTAGATACAATCTAAAAACTCCACAAGCTCCTCAAAACAAAAAAGAAACAAAAAGTCTCAAAAAGTCTCCCCCTAACTACAAAAACTCCTCTACAAGTCAAAACTCCACTCCCCCTTTTTATGACGGAATGCCAAAGGGCAATCACAAGTCGCCATCAAAAGGAGGTGGTGAGGGTGAATGAAGACGCTCAAAATCGGCTCGGAGAGCACGAATCTCGTCTAGTAAGTCCACCAAAATTTGACCATGAGCCGCCTGAACGGTCATGACAGTCTCCAAAGAACGACGAACATCGAAGTCGGCCGAAGAAGGTGGAGGAACATCAGCAGCAGCAGCATCATCACCAACTGGATCAGGAACATCCTCACCAGCAAGACCTGCAGAAGAAGAAGGAGGAGGTGCGCTACTAGAGGGCTCAGACCTAGGGTGTTTAGAACCAGCTCGAAGATGAGCAGCCCTTTGTCTAAGAAAAGACGCACCTATAGGAGCTATCACGTGAACGGGCTCAGAGGAAGGAAAGCCACTAATATCAAGATAAAGAAGAATCCTATGAATGAAAATAGTACAAGAGCATGAGTAGTGGATGAACTCCTATAAACATCGTTCAAAGAACGAAGAAAAAGATGGGGAAAACTAATAGGAGCATCAGTAACCAAAGCGTACAAAAATACACACCTCTCAAGAGGAATGGTGTGAACATGGGATATGGGCCAGATAGAATGACACGCTATCCTAAAGAAGAGATAGTGTAACCCGGAGAGCTCAGCAGAAGTGATCCGAGGATCAGAACCCCACTGGACAGTAGTCCCAGTGATGTAAGACAAGACATCACTAATCTCGGGAGACACGTCATATGGATAGACAGGATGCCAAACCAATGGTACCCCTAGAGCATCAGCCACTATCTGAGGAGTAATGGAGTATTCTACGCCTCGTATCCAACTCTTGACTAGAGTGTTGGAATCATAGATGCGGATAGAGATGTTCGAGTAGAACTCTCTAATCAAGGCAGAAGGTGGAGGAGGATCAGAAACATCCACCAAGGGTAACCAGCCCCTACGCTCAAAGTTTGCCCTAATGGCAGGATCAAGTTCATCTAAGTGAACAGAACGATCAGCCCAAATCTTTCTCCTAATGTTTAACTTCTCAAAAATCTCTTGGTTTTTCTCACTCGGAAATTTCTCACGGTCAAAGGAAGGAGGGGACGGAGAAGATGAATGAATAGTCCTACGGGCTCTAGTTTTCCTAGGCATGATGCTAAGGAAAGGACAGAGACACAAAGAGAAAACCAAAAAGAAACACAAGAAAAACAAAACCAAGGGCAGACTGCAAGTTAGCACAAAAATCAATAGAATAAAATTCTATATGATGCATGAAACAATTACAATGCCATGATGCATGTACTAATGCAGTGAGCAATTAAGTTCAATTGAGATTAAATTGGCAAAATTGGCTTGAACAAGGAATTTCTATCAAAAATCCCAAAAATTGAAAACCACTTGTTGAAATTTTTAACCAAAAAGATGAATTGAGCATTATAAAACACATTACATAGATTATAATGCTTAATTACAACTACACAACAAGCCAATTTCATCAAATTCTTCCCAATTTAACAAAAGCCCCAATTCGGATCAAGAACAAACCCTAGATTTTTCAATTTTTCACCAAACTCAAAATTGATCAAATTAACAGGTAAGAATCATGTTTATGAAGTGTCCCCACAAAAACCCAATGATCAATTTCACAAAATAGGGCTTGAATCAACAGAAAATCCCAAATATGCAAAGTCCGAAAATCACCCTCAAATGCATGGATTTATGCATGAAAACATGAAAATAAAATCAAAAGGAAGGGCAAAAGGGTCTTACCAGCTTGAGGAAAGAAAGACTTTGCAAAAACTTCGGAGGAAAACGACAAAAATCTCTAAGTGGAGCCTTGCCAACACGGAGAGAGAGAAAAAAAGTTTGAAAAGTTTTGAATAGGAACTTTGAAAAAGTCAGAAAAGAACCTTTTAAAAAGCTTTTTCACGATGTTCGATCGATCGAAAATCAGATTCGATTGATCGAAACACACAGTCATTTTGAGACAAATGAAAGCACTTTTTCGATTGATCGAAAATCAGACTGGATCGATCGAAATGGGCAGAGGCTCACTAAATTTTGAGAAAAATCACAGTTTTGAAAGACACAAACCTAATTTTGAAAAACAACTCCTCAAAGCATTAAATTACAGAGACAAAATGCATGAGTATGAGATGGAATGCTTTTTCAAAAACCCAAAATTTTAAACCCAATTTTCTCAAAAACAAATTTCAATCATTATTCCATTTAATTTTCTCAAGCAACAGATATGTTGTGCACAAATCTCAAGATATTTTCAAACTTGGTTGGTCAGACCAAAAACACACACACTAGCATGTACAGTGTTTAACAAAGAGTAACTTGTGTAGTGTGTGATACTAGCAAAAACTTGAGATACATGTGAGGTGATATGTGAATAGCAATCAAACACAAAGTCTACACAATTCATCACATAGAATTTAAAAGAGACTATCACCTAAAGAGTTACATCCTATAACTCCCACATCTCCTAGAACAAAAGCTTGCAATCATGTAAGTTTCTTGTATTTTTGCCCCATTAGAATATGAAATATATTATGTGAAATGGCATCAAGCCTAATAGTACACACCAGTTTGAATTAAGTGAATTGGCATCAAGCCTAATAGTACACACCAGTTTTATTTTAATTGAGGCTTCACCTTATGTTCTTTTTGTGCATGTGCTACACTTTCTCGAGCACAAAATCATATGATATGCACTAAGGTGTTCATGATTGACTAGTGAACAGTGGTAAGATGGTTATTTATGCCTTTCTCAAAAGAATCAAGTCCGACAGTCAAATAACATATGACTTCATGATTAAGACAAAATGATTAAAAACCACACACATCTTTCCCACACAACATGCACTACAAAGTTTCAACTAGTCAAGTGCAATGAATAAGTTCATCAAAGTTAAACAAGGTACACAGAACATGACAAGTGTCAAAAGATAGACCAACCTTGTTTTTCAAAAATCAAGAAAAATAGTGTCTAACATAATTTTTGCTTTCTCCTTTTCCTTTTTTTTTATTTTTTATTTTTTATTTTTATTTTTTATTATTAAAAGAGAAAACAAATAAATCCTAGAATGAAATGCATGAATGTAATGCAATGCAAGTCCTAGAACAAAAACAACAAAAAAGGCAAAAACCAAAGAACAATGGTCACCAAAGAATAGAGCAATTAAGCATAAGGACCATGTCAGAAAGACTCAGTTAGTTCGAGTCTTTTGCATCCAAGACTTTTTAGATGCACCACGAGCATTGGAGTTCTTATTCACATTCGAGTGATTCCCAACTCCAGGATTGGAATAAAGGTTTAACACCTTTACCAATTCACCAATTAGTGCCATAGGATCTTGTGCTTGAGGCACAGGCACTTTTGGTTTATTTGCTCTCTTATCAGCTTGAAGCTTGTAACAGTTAGGACGAATGTGTCCAGACTTACCACAATAATGACAAACCCAAGCAGGTTTACCATGCATCTTGTCCTTAGATTTGGTAGGCTCCTTAGGTTTAGATTCTCTTAAGTCTACCCTAATCTTCTTAGGTGGTGAAACTTCTACGGGTTTAACTACCTCACTCACAGGTGGTTTGACGGTTTCACTCACAACCTCACTCACAGAAGGTTCAGAAGAAGAAGGAGGAACAAACTTAGTGGAATGTGGTGCAGAATCAAAGATGCTTTCAACATATCCTAACCCAATTTTATCAGAAGAATACTTTTGAACATTCAGCATGTGATCAAGTTTAGAACTAGCAGATCTAGCAACAGATAAATCATGTTCCAAAGTTCTAACTTTATCAAGCAAAAGCATGTTCTCAGATTTAACATTATTCAAAAGCTCATTAGCATCAAACAGTTTAACAAGCAAATTTCTCTTTTCAAGCTCAAGAGAATCAATTTTCTTTAGGCCAAGTTCAACTTTCATAGCATCCTTTGCAGCAACTTTGCAAAGTTTGTTATAGGCCTCTTGAAGATCTGCATCTTCAGAGAGTTCCCCATCAGAAGGGTTCTCCTCAGCAGATATGCTTTCATTGACTATAGCAGTAGCCGTGAAAGCAATGAAGTTTCCATCCTCGTCACCCCCGGACTCATCATCAGAAACCTCATTATCACTAAGGGTTACAGCCATAGCTTTACCCTTAGTCCTCAAAAATGTAGGACATTCAGATTTCACATGACCATACCCTTGACAGCCAAAACACTGAGGACCCAAAGAGTTATTTGAAGATTGACCAAAATTTTCTCTAGGTTTTTCAAAATTGTTAACCTTAATGGGATCATTCTTCCTAAAATTTCTAGGTTCAGCAGTGTAAGTACCTCTTGCCTTTCTATTGGTATTTCTAAGAAAGTTCTTAAAGTTTTTGGCAAGATAGGCAATCTCTGTAGCAGAAAGCTCATCATCAAATCCACCACCATCAACATCATCAACTGACTTAAGAGCCATTGATTTGGATTTGTTCACTTTAGGTAGGTCAGACTCATAGGATTGAAGAGATCCTACAAGTTCATCTACAGGGATGGAGTCCACATCCTTGCTTTCAGTAATGGCAGTCACTTTGGGTCTAAAGTCTTCAGTTAAAGATCTAAGAATCTTCCTAACAATTTTAGGTTGATCATAGATTTCACCCAAATTAAAAGCAGAATTGACAATATCATTTAATTTAGCATAGAATTCATCAAAAGATTCATCATCAGACATTCTAATGCTTTCAAATCTAGAAGTCAATTGTTGCAGTTTGTTTATCTTAACTGCCTTTGTGCCTTCATGCACAGTTTGGAGGATTTTCCAAGCAATATGAGCAACCTCAACATTAGAGATCCTCTTAAATTCCTCCATAGAAACAGCATTAAAGATGACATTCATAGCTTTGCTATTGAAGCCTGTTGCTTCTTTTTCAGAAGTTTGCCACTCACTCACAGGAGTAGTGGGCTTCTCCCATCCGTATTCAATGGAATTCCAAACCCTCTCATCAATTGATTTCAGGAATGCTTTCATCCTTACTTTCCAATAAGCATAGTTGTTCCCATCAAAGTGAGGAGGAACAAACAGAGAGTGTCCATGCTCCATGACAACAGGGGTCAAGGATCAGCTCAGAGATTAAAAATCTCAAACAAAAAGAGCTACCTGCTCTGATACCACTTGATGGAAAATTTAGACCCCTTAAACAACTAGATTGCGTAGCCTAGATTAATTAGCCAAGTTGTTACTTAGTCAAATTATGCAATTCTAGGTTAAAACAATCAAATAATCATATCAAACATATAAAGCAGCGAAATAATAAATAACCAATGATATGATCACCTAGGAAACCACACGGTAAAAACCTAGGGAGGATTTGACCCACCGATCCTCAAGGCATAATAGAATTCACTATGAAAGAATTGAAGTTCTTACAAAAGGACTACAAGCTCCCCGCTCGACTTCCTAATGCTACCCACCAGTAGAACTTCCTGACACGACCACGCGCAGGCTCCGAATCCACGGACTACTTCTTTCTTGAATTCCTCAATCAGCTACAAGCTCCCCGCTTGCTTTTCTTTTAAGTTCCAATGGTTGCAACTGTAATGATCTTCAAGATGTTGAAATCATCTCTACCTTGAAAACCCTAAGTTTTGTGTAAAGGAAAGCTCCTCAAAGATCTCACAAGAGATTCACACAAAACAGCAATGTATGAGCAACAAAGCAATATGGACAACATTCAAAAACGTGGCTAGGGTTTTGTTTATATACCTAGGGTAAAAACATAAAACCCTAAACATTTAATGAGGTAGGGCTGAGTTGGAAATTCTGCAGAATAATCAACCTGTGCGATTTTCGATCGATCGAGTCTATTCTTCGATCGATCGAGCCAGGCCAAAAGTCCCAAGTACTTCTGCAGCCACTCGATTCCAACTTTACAATAATAAACCAACTTTGAGCAAGCCTAAACAAGACTAAATACAATGTTTTGATCATGGTTTGCCAACATTACAAATTAGAGTTCTAAATACATAAAATCCTAAGACCTTAGAACCTAACATGACCCATGTAATATATGTGCGTATCAAGATTATTTGCTTAAGGAGTATAATATATAAAAAAAATAGATAAATGATATAAATATAAACTATATAAAGTATAAAAATACTAGTCTAAAATAAAATATTAGAGGTATTAGAGAATTGCAACAAACAAAAGGGGAAGTAAAAAAAGAAGAAGGAAAGAGATCCAAAAGTTATTTTTCCTAAAATTCCAGTTCTTTTAACACCCCCCCCAATGAGTATTATCTTTATAATTTTTTTGTCCATTTAATTCCAAAGAGTCCTATATGTTATCATGGGTCTGAATTAATGAATGTAACTAGCTAGTCCAGCTACAAGTGATCAAGGTTTCGTGTGCAATTAATGATAGCATAAATGTAAACTTGTGATTTCCTTTTTCCTTGTTAAGACCATTTTAATTTAACCGGTGTCTCCCTCTATTATAACAGACATGAATTGGGTCTATTGTCATTTATACTCTAGACCTAATATAACAAGGTCACTGCATTATATTGGGTGCACTTGTAATACCCGGATCTTTTTTTTTTAAAAAAAGAGAGACTTAAAAAGGTGGAGTATTTAAGTAAATCTGTTTGTGAGGTCAATTTTATAATTAATATTACTAAAGTTTTTTTTTTTTTAGAAAATAAGGTTGAAACCCTAATTATATATAAGTTAATTTTTTTTTTTTTTTTTGAGAAAAAGGTAAGATCATAATATTAAATTAAATCAGTTTGGAATACACTTTCCAACTCCACAGGTAGTTCTTCTACCCAAACATCGAAATCTGCAGATGAAACTGCTCTTCGTGCAAGGGCGTGAGCTAACAAATTCCCACGCCTTCGCACATGACAAAAACCATAAGACTGAAATTGACTAGCCAAACGGTGAGTGTCCTCAACAATATGCCCATACAAGGTATGACAACCCGCTGGGTCCCTCAAAGCTGAGACCACCTTCAGACAATCTCCCTCAACCAATACGTTAGCTATGCTCAATTCCTGCGCAAAAACAACAGCTCGGCGAGCCGCTAAAGCCTCAGCCAACTCCACCGAATGAGGGAGAGCGATTTTCTGAGATAAAGCGCCAATAATCGCTCCACTGGAATCTCGTATTGCCACCCCAATACCTGCACAGCCCGAAACTTCAAACAAAGCAGCATCAAAATTCACCTTGTACAAACCATCCGGAGGACGAGTCCATCGCACTGGGGCTGCAGGAATCCTCGGACCTGAAGCAGATTGGCAGGCATCAAAATACTCTTGCACCAAAGCACGAGCTCGATCTCTTATGTCTTTCAACGGCCAGGTTGGTTGATTAACTCTCAGACGATTACGCCTCTGCCACAGACACCAGGAAATGGTAGAAAACAGAGCAATCTGAAACGCCGACCCCGTTCGCATCACCTCGCCCAATAACTCATTAAAATCTCGGTGCTGCTTCCTGTAATACCTGGCAAAATAAATGTCAGATTTCCATACATCCTGAGCATGATCACATAGCCACAAACAATGCATCAATGATTCGGTCTGCTCTGCACACAAGGGACAAGAAACATCAACAGGAACATGTCGTAGCCGAAGATTCTGGGTGGTAGGCAGTGAATCATGAGCAGCTCGCCAAATAAAGTGGCGAATTTTATTCGGTGTCTTGATTTTCCAAATCCCCTTCCACACCTTACTCACTTCATCCAATGATGATGAACATGGATTGGATGACCTTGCCGTGTTCTCCAACATTCGGTAAGCACTCCGAACACTAAAATCCCCATCCGGTGTAAGAGGCCATATTAGCTTATCTGGCACAGACCCTTCACAAACTGGAATCCTTAAAATTGTTTCTGCCTCCCATGACAAAAAAATACGCTCCACCAAACCTGGATCCCAAACCCTTCTACCCTCAAAAAACAAATCCTTCACGAACTCCACATCAGTAGAATTCCTCGTAGAAATAACACGGCTGTTGGACAGATTCGGCAACCAACTGTCCTCCCATATTCTAATAGATTCTCCATCCCCGACTCTCCAAATAGCACCCTGTTGTATAACCTTTCTTGCCTGAAGAATACTCCGCCAAGCAAAGGAACTTCTAGGATGAACCGGGGCCTCCATAATATCTCCATTGGAAAAATATTTGGCACTAAAGACCTTATAGAATAGAGTATCTTTGTGATGCAAGAGACGCCAAACCTGTTTTGCAAGAAGAGCATCATTGAAGTTCTGAATGTCTCGAAACCCCATCCCACCCACTGACTTCGAGGAACAAAGAGTACTCCATTTTACCCAATGTATTTTTTTTGACTCCCCTTGTCCCCACCAAAACTTTCGGATCATTGTTTCAATGTCTTTACATAAACCAGTTGGTAACTTGAACACACTCATCGAATAGGTGGGAATAGATTGTACCACCGCTTTTATCATGACTTCCTTACCCGCTTGAGACAGAAGTTTTTCTTTCCACCCTTGCATTTTTGTCCAAATCCTTTCTTTAATCTGAGTAAAGCATGCTTTTTTCCCTCGACCAACAAAAGAAGGCAGCCCCAAATATTTTTCAAAATGCTGGATGACCGGAACATTCAAAGACAATTTTATATCTGCCACGGTTTGGGCATCCGTGTTGCTACTAAAAAATAGAGTAGTTTTATGCCGATTCACCATTTGTCCCGAGGCTTCTTCATAAAATCCCAGCAATTCCTTGATCTTTTCACACTCAAGTAGTGATGCTCTGCAAAATAGTAAACAATCGTCTGCAAACAAGAGATGAGTGAGTTTTGGGCCAGTCCTACAGATTGAGAACCCATGAATATCTCCTCTCGAAGCTGCCCCTTGTAGTAAAGCATTTAAACCTTCAGCACAGAAGAGAAAAAGATAAGGCGATAGGGGATCCCCTTGTCTCAAACCTCTAGAAGGTCTAAACATTCCTTTGGGCTCACCATTAACTAGTATGGAATAGGACACAGTTGTAATACACTCCATCATCAGAGCCACCCAATCTTCATGGAAACCCAATTTCAATAGGATTTGTTCAAGAAAAAACCACTCCACTCTATCATAGGCTTTGCTCATATCTAGTTTAAGAGCCATAAAACCTTGCTTGCCTGTACAATTATTCTTCATATGATGCAGAGACTCAACAGCAATTAAAATATTATCAGTGATAAGCCTATTAGCAATAAAGGCACTTTGAGTCTCAGATATAATAGAGTTAAGTAAAGGTTTTAGACGATTGGCAATAACCTTACTAACAATCTTATAAATCACATTGCAAAGACTAATAGGTCTATAATCAGTCACCTTCTCAGGATTATGGACCTTAGGAATTAGTGTGATAAAAGTGTGATTAATAGATTTCAGGATGGATCTGGAATTTAAGCATGATAAAACAGCTTGAGAAATATCCATACCTACATCAGTCCAATAGGTCTGGTAGAACAAAGGGGGCATCCCATCCGGACCCGGGGCCTTCAAAGGAGCCATATCCTTAATCGCACACTCGACCTCCTCCACCACAAAAGGCTTTGCCAAATTAATCCGCATCTCTTCGGTCACTACTGGCTGAATCCCCTCTAAAATCCTCTCTAAATTACCTGGAGTGGAAGAGGTAAATAAGTTTGCATAGAATTCTATCAACAAGCCCGAAACCACCTCTTCATTTTCCTGCCATATGCCATTTTCATCTCTTAACCCCTTTATAAAATTCCTTCTCTTCCTTTGTGTTGACATCCCATGGAAAAATTTTGTATTTTTATCGCCACTTTGTAACCACTGAACTCTAGACCTTTGCTGCCACATTTTTTCCTCCTGTTCACATAATTTATTAAGCTCCAATTTCAACCGGTTCACCTCCTCAACCTCCCCTGATTGGACCGAATCCACTTCTGCCTTCCACAATTGCTCCTTAAGCTTTTTTATTTTTTTCAACACACTTCCGAAATGGTCCCGGTTCCAAGCAGTTAACATCTTCTTGCAAGTTTTCAATTTTTTCGATACCACATGCATCGGAGTGCCATCATGGTTTATTGCCCAAGCTCTAGAAATAACACCATTGCATTCCGGACTAGTTAACCACATAGCCTCAAACCGAAAAGGCTTACGTCTCCATCGTTGGTGCTCCCCATTTGAGTCAAGGGACAAAAGAATCGGGCGATGATCAGAAGTAAAACAATGCAAGTGTCTAATCCTCCCTGTAGGAAAACGAGCAAGCCATTCATAATTAGCTACTCCTCGATCCAATCTCTCCCATATCAGCTCACCTCTACGACGCCCATGCCAGGTAAAATCCGGACCCAAGTAACCCAAATCCACAAAACCACACTGATCAAGAACATCCCTAAAGGCCTGCATGAGATTATGAGCTCGCGGCGCACCCCCTTTTTTATCTTCCACTTGCATAAGCTCATTAAAGTCCCCGAAACAACACCATGGGAGCTTCGGCTTTGAACTCAACATCCGTAACATATTCCATCCCTCACTACGAATAGTCGTATCTGGCTCACCATAAAAACCTGTCAGTCTCCACGCATCCTCCGTTCCACCATTAATAATGGCATCTATATGATATCTAGAAAAACTATCGACCCAAACAACACTACTATTCTTCCACAAAAGGGCCAAACCCCCACCCCTCTCTCCATCATTAACAGTGAACAACCCAGTAAAATTCAACTTAATTTTAATACGTTCCATCTGCTCCTTCGTGGACCAAGTTTCCGACAAAAACACGATCCCGGGATCTTTTGCTTGGATAATAACCCCAAGCTCGTCAACTGCACGGCGGTTCCCAAGCCCCCGGCAGTTCCATGCTAACAGATTCATTGCTGTCGGCGGGGCTGGGACCCAGCCTCCACCGTTAAATCATTAGAGTCCACCCCTCTTTGCTTCTTGTTGCTATCAACCTTCTTGCTAACCCCATCCATGTCTCCAAAGGATCTCTTTAAAGGACCTGAAGATGTGCCTTCTTTTGGACTGCCCACCTTAAAATCTCCTTTGCCCTTAGCATGATTCCGAATAATAGACCGGGTATAACCTGATTTTGGTTTTCCTTTTCCATTCTTTTTTACCCCCTCCTGACCCACACCATCGGTTAGACCATTGCCCATAACATCTCTGGGCAGAGGTGTTTGCCGATCCTCTGAAGAGAAAACCACAACATTCTCCTCCAAGCCCCCTTCAGACTCATCAAAGCGTGCTAACTCTCTATCAATTTCCTCCAGTTGGACCTGAAATTCTGAACCCGAAGCCATCCTATCCCTACTTGAAACATTATCATTCTGCAATTCTTCCAAACTCACATCATGGCCCAAAGAAAAATTCCCATCATCCACTATACCATGCTCGGTCTGAACTACCCCTGGAACACTCTCAGTTACCTCAGCCCCACTCCTCGGCACCTCCATTTCATTCTGAATCGGATCATCCACTTCAGTGGACGGACCCCTCACTCCTCCACGATCTGGATTGTCACGTTCCAGCCTTTCCTCAGACCTCTCGCTGCATGCTGAATCACTATCATAGTCCTCCAAACCAGCCACCCTAACCACTGATTTTTTTGCCAAGTTAGGTGTTGTAGCCCTCATCCATGACCCATATTGCTGCCCAGCCTCCTTCGAAATATGCTTACCTTTCTCCCCAATGGGACAGTCCCTATCCATATGCGTGAGTTTACCGCACCAGTGACATATATTGGGTAGTCGCTCGTACCTGAAACTCACCCAGCGTTCTTGCCCCCCCCTGAGAGCAATCTTTCTTCCTCGACACAACGGCTTTGTCACATCTACTTCAACCCGTAATCTGATAAAATTGCTGCCTTCATACGCTTCTTCCCCAGATGTGCATTCAATCACCAAACCAACCTCTGAAACGATACTCTTTGCAATACTGAGAGATACCCCTATAGGCAGGTTATGTATTTGAACCCACATACAGGTAGTCTCAAACAGAAGTTTGTCCATATCAGTGTGTTTCCGAACTCTTTTCAAAGCCACAAGATGCTTATCGAAAGACCACGGTTCCCCTTTCAGAACCTGCTCCACATCCCCTTCATCCCGAAAGATAAATAAGACCATATGATTGCCCATGTCCCTGACTTCAAAACCTTTTCTTGTTCGCCATAAAAACTTCAGTGTTTTTGCAATCGCCTCCATGTTCAGTACCCTACCTGTGTAAAAACGTGCAGCCAAGAAAAACTCACGTTCCTCTTCAATATCCTCCACAAGAAACCTCTTCCCTTCTGATTCCGTCAAAGAAAGCTTCTCCCATAAGCCAGACAGAGCCTCCATCTTGCGTCTCAGCGTAGAAACAAGCTATGGAATTTCAAAAACCACTAACCGCCTCACTCCAAAGAGTAGGCACGTTTTTCTCCTGGTGGCTAGGGTTTCACAAGGTGTCGCCCTAGGTCAGAGAAACACAAAGCGAATAGATCGAGATAAGAGCCTAAGAATCTATTTCTTGTCAATCTAAGCTTTATTTGGAATTAGAGTATTTTTTTTTTATGTGGGTATTGTTTGTTTTTAGACCCCTTAAAACACAACCAGATTAACCTAGTTAATTAGCCAAGTTATTACTTAGTCCAAATTTCAGATCTAGGTTAACACAATCATATAATCATATCAATATAAAGTGCAGAATATAAAGAACATAAAGATATGATCACCCAAGAAAATCAAACCGGTAAAAAAACTTGGGGAGGATTTAACCTAACTATCCTCAAGGTAAACCTGAATCCACTATGAAAGAATCGAAGTTTTACAATAGCGACTTAGACCACTAACATCCTATTGCTACCCACAAGTAGAAAACTTACTGACACGATCATATGCAAGCTCCGAAACCACGGACTCCTTCTTTCTTGGATTCCCAGCAAGTACAAGCACTCCCGCTTGTGTATCTTTAAGCTCTTTAGTGCAGCAACTGAATGATCATCAAGCTCTCAATGAAATCTCCTTCTTGATAATCCTAAGCATGTGTGAAGGCAACCACCTCTTAGATCTCACAAGAGATTCACACACACAGCAAATAGAGTAACCTCTAAAACGTGGTTAGGGTTTGCCTTTTATACCTAGGGCAAAACATAAAACCCTACACGTCATATGGGCTTAGGGCTGAGTTGGAAATTCTGCAGAAAAAACAATTTGCACAACTTTCGATCGATTGATCGAGTCAGTCAAAATTGCACACTCAATTCTGCAGTTAACTCGATTCCAACTTTACATTAAACGACATACTTTGAGCAAGTTTAAAATAAGACTAACAACTTGTTTTGATCATGGTTTGCCAACAATACAAATTAAAGTTCTAATACAATAGTTCCTAAGTACTTAAAACCTAATAGGTATTTTGACCAATAGTGAAACTATTTAAATATTCAAGAGTTTTAATGATGCAAACAAAGAAAAGTTTAGATTTATTTTTCGGTAAACTAGAATATGTACCTGTATATTTTTCTAGGTTCAATGATTTAATCTTTTTCTATAGTTTTGTTGCGTCAAGCGTAGATAGAGGCTGCAAAGTTTTAGGCTTAGTGTGCGTTGGGCATAAATTATTTTTGTCAACTTATTTTATTATTTAGCTTATTTTTACTACTATTCATGGGTCCCACTATATTTTTTGGTACTATTTATAAGTTTTATTATACTATTTTAGCTAACTTTTATCTTTATCTACAATATTTTTAACAAAAAATTTTCAATTTTAGTAAAATAAGCGGATGTAAACCGACCGTGAATGGTCAAGTTTCTACACAGTTTTTCTTTGATAAATAGTACCCGATGTGGGCTTCTTAGGATATATGGCAGAACCCGAAGTGGTCTTGGGGGAATATAAATAGTAACGTGTTTTTTAAAAAAGAAAAAAGAAAAAAAGCAACGAGAAAACATTAAAACAAAGCAGCGCACAACTTCTTTCTTTCTTCTTATTATGATTATTTGTTTATTGATTTTGGTAAAAGTGAATATGAAAGTCAATGAAGTCTGACAAGTTATAATTATCAAAAAAAGAAGAAGAAAGGAAACAAAGGAACACACGTATACTTGAAGATGGGTTCAGGTAGGCCTGTCTACGGGTCGGTTTGGGTCGGGTTTATACCCAACTTGAAACCATCCTAATCACTTCGGGTCTCTTATACCTGGACCTACTACTGACCCGCCAAAGGTAGCAGTTTGGGTGGTCGGATGCCATTCGTTTCTGGTCGGGTCTTAGTCAATTTCAGAATGTGCAAATTGTCGTCGGATTTTGCAGAAATCAGCCGGATTTTGTTGAAATCTGTTGGTTTTTGCTGGATTTGACCGGATCTTGAAGAGATCTCGGCAGATCTTGAAGAGATCTCGGCAGATCTTGAAGAGATCAGGCCAGATCTCGATGAGATCTTGCTCGGATCTCGACAGATCGGAAAAAACCAAACTGGCGAACCACTCTAATTAGCGGAGAATAGCAATTTTTGCTGTCGAGACCAGTCGGGTTTGTTGAAAATCAGTTTTCCATGCTTAATCCCGTCAACCAACCCGCCGATGTCGGGTTGGACGGTTCTCAGGTCGGATCGGCTGGGTTGGGCAGGTTGGTCAAGTATCGGGTTTGGTTGGACACCCTTAGGTCCAAGTGCCTTGTCTTTTCTAGTATGATATACTAATATAGTACTGGAAGTTTTAGCCTTATCTTTAGGGCATTAATGGTGACAGAAAAATAAAAAAGATATATTAAAAATATGAGGATTTTTGGGTATGAGATATCAGTGGAAAATTATAGGATATTTTTAGTAGTCTTTCTTCTGGTCGGGTACCATTATAAATTTTTCTTGAATTATTTGATTATTGAGTAAATGATATTTTAAAATTGTTTAGGTGATATCTAAAGATTTTAGAGGAAGTGTTAGGGAGAAGTTCTTTTGTGGTGAACTAGCAGAGGTAAGTAACCTTATCCTAATTGGTTTTATTTTGCTTATACTACTGTATTTTAACTACTGAAATTTGTTTATAATTGTTACAATTTTATTTTAATTGTTTTAGCAACATTGATTTAAAGTAAAGAATAAAGAATTATAACAAATATATTAGATAACTGAATATATGATTTTGTATATGTATTTCAGTGAAATATATTTTGTTTGAACTATGATTTGATATATATGATTTTTAGATAATTTGACTATGTTTTGACTCTGATACCCAGCCAATGGGGGTTATTCATTGGTACTGAAATCAGTTCTACCTAGGACATCACGAGTTTATCGTGTTTCTGGACCCAGCTAATGGAGGATATGCATTAGCATAGAACTAGTTTCATTTGAATCTAATACCCAGTCACGGGGATATAGCATGACCATAGTCTTAAAGATTGTTAAGAATATGAATTATGTTTGAATATTTGAATTTTTTTAACTCCTTGAAACTGCTTATGTGTTTTTTGGAACTTATTGTAAATTATATATTTGATACATGGAAAACTAATTATTTTCTAATCCATCTATGATATATTTGAAGATTAAAATATTCGATCTATGTACAACTTATTATTTTTACAGATCTATTTGCTTAATAGAACTTATTTGGACTTTGGTTACTTATTGAGTTGTCAACTCACCCCCCCCCCCCCCCCCCCCCCCCCCCCCCCCTCTTTTTCCCCTTTCAAATTCTGATAAGAAAGAGTAGCATGTTTCTAGGCTTCCGCTGGGATGTGCGAATGAGTGAAGTTTAGGAATCATTAGAATAAGATTTGGACTTTTATGTTTAATATTGTCTTTGGTTCAGACTTTAGTCTCAAAAATTTAGTTTATTTTTCTTTATGATGTTGGAAGATTATTATTTTGGAGATCCTTTGAGAATTGCATTATTGAAGATATTTTTAGATTTATTGATGAAATTTTTTTTGAGAATAATTCTTTAGTTGTTAAGAAGGCCTTTCACGCTTGTAGGGTGTAAACTTTATAAGTGTGTGGTTGTTGTCACGTGCCTAACTCTTACTTGGGTTCGGGACATGACAGCACTTGCCCCAAACCTCTTTCCATTATAAGTATCAAATAAATAAAAAATTCTCTTTTTTGCTATAGAAGTGAATTTTAGGAACCAACATTAATGCTAACTTATTCATTTATAAAGTTACCATTGTTTATTATATGGACTTTCTGAGATGTCCTCGTGTAACATTCCTTTTGTGAGGGTAAATGAGCCGAGTAGGAGTATTGGGCCGTGAGCCATGCCCGAGGACAATAGGAGCCCGAAGATGGTCGAGCGGCTTAATAGACATTGGGATTAGTGAGTCGAGGACGAGGAAAGATAATAACAAACTGGAAGTATCTCCCAAGGATCCGAACTTCCTCGGGAAAGCGTTGTGGAGGGTTGGAGCTCGGCTACCTTAAGAATGCAGTGTTAGAAATAACCATATTTTTGAGGATAAGCTTTAAGGGAAGAAGCCAACAATAAAGGAAGAAATATCTGGGGAGAAGGCTGCTACCACTACATTAAATGTTCTACACCTAACCAACTGGCCGCATTTATATGGAGATGACCCCTAAACAGTACTATCTCAGTTTACAGCTACTCACAAAGCTTCCAGGAGGTTTTGGATGGGACAAGTATTCAATAGATTACCCACTAAATCAACAAGTGGAAGGCTAGGATGAAAAATGGAAGGACTATATAAGGAAAGGGCCCCCATAAAAAATGGGGCATGGAATCTGGATAAATTGAGAGAGCAAGAACACTTTTGTACTTAGAAAAACTTGAGTGAATACAAGAACATCTGATCCTTGAATTTGACCGAGGAGCGTTATTTTCATTAAAGCATGTTTTCCTATCTTCTTGGCATGAGTCCAATCCATTGAAGCCCATCTTTGATTTGCAAGATCCTTTTCTAGTGAAATCTACTCTCTAATAAATACATTGTTTTGGGCTTGTTGGGCCATAATCCATTGTTGTTAGGCTGAGGGTCCAATTCAAGTCTTTACACCTTTCTTTTTTGGTTAAAAAAAAATTTGTTTGTTTTGTGACATTAGACGGAGGATGATGGACTAATATGAATTTTGGCATTTTGCTTTTATTTATTTTGATTAGTAATGCAACAAAAAATTTGGTCCTTAAGCTAAAATTGGTTTATGTATATAGGGTTTTACTAACATATGTTCTTAGGGCATATGTTAGTAAACTATTTTAAGAAATTTTGTATGGAAAAGCGAAAAAGTTATTAATTTTTTTGACAGTTTTTTCAATTTTCTATAAAAATTTATTTAAAATAGATGATTAATATGTACTCTAAAGGTATATATTAACCGAACCCATATAGATATAATTAATAAGTGGTATCCAATTATTTGAACCTTTACTTCGCCATGTTCTTTTTGAAATTGGCAAATGGCAACCAAGTCTTTTTGTCTTTGTATCTACACTGTCAAACTTGTTTGATCATGTTTTGTCCATATATATATATATATATATATATATATATAATTCTTTTATATGTATTTATCAACTTTGCAAAAAAGACTATAATTGAGCTCATTTTAATATATAGGAAAAAAGTTAACAGTTGTATTAAGAGAGTTGGTTTAGAAAATATTTTTAAAAGTTTTTTATGAGAAGCAAAAAAAAAAAGAAAAAAAAGACAAAAAAATATTTTTGACAACTTTTCATATTTCTTATAAATATAGTATTAAAACTTCCTTAAAATAACAAATACTCTAAGAATGCATATTAACCCCTAAAACATAAATTGCAAAAAGATGGAGTAGTTTTTTTTCCCTATTTTTAGAAACTTCTTATGAATATAATATTAAAACTTTCCTAAAATAACAAATTCTCTAAAAATGCCTATTAACTCATAAAATATAAATTGCAAAAAGATGGAGTAGTTTTCTAACTTTCCCTATTTTTAGAAACTTCCTCGCTTTTGGGGTCTTTTGGAAGTCTTTTTTTTTTTTATCCTAAATTTATTATTTATGGGCAGCTATAAGCCTATAACATCATGAATTAGATTATCGACTTAATGATACCTCAACCGTATTTTTTTTTTTCCCCAATATCAGTAACAGAATATGCTTGCTTTGATCTGATTTTTTCAAGCATAAACCTGACTCAGACCATTTCTTTTGCCTTATTTTTCTCAACAAATACAAATAGAATGAAACCCAGAATCCCTTTAAAATCACACTTTTCTTTCATCTTTTTCCCTTTTCTAGAAATTTTTAGATGGAAGCCACAGTAAGCTCCTATTGCCATTAGTAATGTTTTCTAGAATTCTTGTTACCTGTATCATGTCTTCTTGTTATCTTCCAATTACTAATTCATAAGCTTGTTCTTTTGTTGTAACATCTATCTATTATTGAGTAACATCTTGGTAATCCATAAATTACAGGACACACTGGTCATAAAGCCTCCTAAGAAATCTCCTTTGATATTGAGGATGGTGATATTCTCCTTTTTTTTTCATGGTTTGTGGAGTCTCCATTTGCTCAATCTATTTAGTTTAGCATACTTTCAATACATTTTTAACTATAATTTCTTTTTGTTTTAATGAGAGACTGTCATGTCAGCTACTAACTAAATAAAATATGAAGATTAAAACTCACTACCATTTGCCATTGTATATTTAAAACAAAAAATATGTCCAATTAAAAAAGTACTGGAAGTAAGTCAAACTCATCTATTTAAATCAAACAAGCACCCATAATTCATAAAAAGCCCAAATGGCTAAACATTAAGAATTGAACCATCTGAGGATCCCTATGTGCATTATCCAAAACCCAAAACATAAAACAGGTACCCATAAAGTCTTTCATTTTTATTTTTTATTGATTAGTTACACATACACGCTATCTTGGTTAATTGTAAAATTTTCAATTTAGATTTGTCAAACATATGTAATATTGGTTTTATTCTTTTATAGGGAGGAATGTGCATGCAATCCGGTCAGGTTCTTTGCCATTTTGTCAATGCAAAGATCTGGGAGTGGATGGTTCGAGACATTATTAAATAGCCATATTAATGTAAGCTAAAATGGAGAAATTTTTTTTCACTTAGAGATAGGAGGATTAATATCTCTTCTATTTTGGAGACATTGGACAAAGTTTATAGACTTGTGGTTTAGTAGTGCTTCCAAGAATTAATGAGTGCTCGATCAGCTACGATTGGGTTCAAATGGATGCTTAATTAGGTGAAAAGTATAGTAGAAGTTGGATTGCAGATTGAAGTACTTAGTATATAAATATTTTGTTCAATAAGTCTAGAGATACAAGATTTTTCATAACTTTTTTTCCAACTGCTTCCATGGTTTGTTCTAATGGGTGCATGACTGTGATGAACCAAAGTTAAAGTGATGTTACAATAAAAAAATGTCATGTCAACAATTGTGAAAAATGTTGTTGATCATGTTTCCTAAATTTCTGAATACTTTGGCAGGGTTTGATGGAGCATCACAAACAGATAATGGAGTACTTTAAGAAGAGAGGAGTTTCGGCAATATTCCTCTTTAGAAAGAATTTGCTGCGCAGAATGATCTCTGTGCTTGCAAACTCCTATAACAAAGATTCTAAGCCACTCAATGTAACCCACAAGTCTCACGTTCACTCCCCAGTGGAGGTCTCTCTCCTTCTCTACATACACACACAAGTAGCACGAGTTTCAACTTTCAATTGGTAATTAATCTCATAGTTTATATGGATTGCCGGCTCATATACTAGCAAAATACAAGCCAACAATCAATTCAACATTACTTATACCCGAGCTGAAACAAGCAGAGGAGACAACTACCAAGGCTATAGAACACTTTAAGAGAACCCTCCACATAGTTCTTGAGAGAATATTGTAAAACTGAAATTATGATTCTTGATTTACTCAGATTCAGATACAGCCCCAATATAATACATACATAACTAATTCCGTAAAGATTGGATCCGACTAACAAACAATTGTAAACACTAATCAGATCATGACACGTGTAGAGATTAATAACTAACTCTACTTAGCCTTGCTTCTCCTAAACTACACAGTTTAGAGCTCTTACACTTATACTACCTGTCGTTTTGGACACTCATCAGAAGCATCAGATATACATTGCTTTACCCTCTACCACGAAGATGTTATCAATTATCAACAACCACACAATTAGCTTTTTTTTTTTTTTGTTTTTTTGACATAAATAGGATTTCTATATATAGCAGTATTCTCTAACTTGAGAATCGACCCAAACCAACTCAAATCAGTCTTTTTGGATTGGGACCTATGGATTGAGTTGTGCCCTTGTCACCAGCCACCCTTTTCTTGCGGCTGGAGGTTTCAGTTGGCCCAAGGTCCATTGGTCTCATTCTCTTGACATTCACTTTTTCTTTTGTTTCTCTCTTTTCTCATTGTTTGCAATGAGTCTTATAATTTCTCTTTTGTTTATTCTTGGGGCAGATGTACATGTCTTGAGACATCGGGGGCATAATCCTGTTTGAAAGCTAATTTATACTTGGTTTATAACCCTAGAAGCCACCTGATCTTAGCCGAAAGGCTGAGGAAGGTATAACCCTAGAAGCTAGAAAGAACCAGCAGAGATGCTACACTGGTTGAACTTTGGCGTGACAAAATTCTTAATAGAATATGTACCTCTTTTTCTTGATTGTGTCCATTGCTGTACTGCTATCTTTGGTTAGTGCTAATGTAGTTGTTTGTAGTGGTGAAATTTTTTTCCAGTAAATGTCAATGAAATTTGTATGATTTAATTAGGTAAGTAGGTAAATTAAGTGTTTTATTATTTTGTAATGGCATGCTTTGTAGTGATTTATGTTTGTGGTTCAAGGCCTGCCCCACTATTGTACTAATCAACTAAAGTGTTGTATTACTTTGTCTTTGGAGGGTACAAAGTTACAATATGCCCTATCCTAGGGCTAGGAGTGCTATTGGTTGAGGAGGGTTATATATGAAATATGAACCACAATCTAGTGAATTAAAATTTTAGATTAAAAGAATAAGGTCAATTTATTTTGACCTTTTTTATATTACATTTTCCCCTTAAATAAATGTCAACAAATCCCTAGCCAAGCCTTTATATACATAGCTAATAGCCTGGCTTATTTACAATCCTAGACGAGCTGCATGAAAAAAACAGAAAGAATTATTGTGCAATTGATCATGTATCGCACTGCTTTACAAAACTTTATTTGAAGTATCGTCGGCCCTAGTCAGCAAGTATTTGACCAAGAAATCAGATATATTATTCTGTTTCACTTCCACTGGTATCATCAGGAGATTCAGAACTATGTTTTCGTGGAATATCGAATTTGTCAATAATCCTAACAGTTTTTAACGGTTCCTGATCCGAATCAGCAGCCTTCCATTGGCTGGGATTCTCTCTAAGGTGGCTCAACTCTTCCGAACTTTGCCCCTTCCATTTAGGATCCAGCTCCCATTCCTCCGGTACCTAAATGCCAATGATCCAGCTCCCATATTCATTAGCTAGGTTCAAGGTTCTTATACAATTATACAAGTTGAAACAAAATAAAAACTTAAAAGTAAAAACATTTTTCTATAAGAAACAAATTCTGTAGTTGAAACAAAATAGAAACTTAAAAGTAAAAACATTTTTCTATAAGAAACAGATTCTGTCCATGTATTTGCTAGTACCATTCCAATTCAAGCACCACGATAAATAATTTGGCTTTACTAATTTAAATTAATTGATTGTCTATAAATTTATTTGAATGTTTTTGATTTGTAAGTTTAAGTAATTGCACTGGGGTAGGAGGTTGATTTCTTACCTTATCAACTGCAAGGGTGAAAATTTCAAGATCACCATTACGTTTGATGTGAAATCGAGTGAATGCCTTGTAATCAGCAATTCTAAGTGAGGAAAAGGCTTCATCATAGTGTAAGTTGAACCAATTGATGCAGATGTATAAGTAGCTTCCAAATACAAATGAGACTGCAGGGGTTGATAAGACCCAGAAATAAAGGAAGATGGAGGCATAATACAAGATTGCACCCCATCGAGAGATAGACTCCATCCCATTCTTGCAAATATTGCTCCGTGTCACAGCCATGAGCTAATACATTTCATTTGAATATACATTAGTAAAGAAGAAGAAGAAGAAGAAAAGAAGCATATTTGTGAAAAATTGTAATTAGAGAAATATTACTTTTACTTGAAATCACCACTAAGATTATTTTTATTAACACTAATCACAATATGCCACTTTAATAGTTATGAAAAAGATTAAAAGAAATATTCGGTAAAAAATTCGGTGCTCCTAAACTTTCTCACCTCTGGTACATCGAATGCAGACATGATATACTTGATACATGCAGGATAAAGCCCAAAAGTCCATCGCTTTATACTATCTTGAATGACAACTGGAACTTGAAGGTGCCTATGGAACATAGATTGGTGCCATCGATATAAAGAGTGATAGCCTGAGCAAGAAAAAATTATGGTTGAATTTATTAGCTTGTTAGGTCTTATATTAGTTTTTTCTCTGTTACTCAAGTAAGAGATCCTTAACCCATTTATTATCTTTTTTATTTTATTTATTTAAGAAAGGGTTTCAATTTGTGATGTTCGCTCATGATAATAACTCTTTATTATCAAACTAAGACACCAATCCCAAATTTTTTATTTAACTATCAGAGATTTTAGTTGTTGAGTTAACTAAAACTCATAACCTACTTACTATCTTAGATGTCACATAAATAATAAATCAATCAACATATAAAGTAGGGAAAAAAAATCAACATATAAAGTAGTGAAACCTTTTTAGTTTCACTCAAGAAGATTATGGGGGTAATAAGTGACTATTAATTGAAAGTGTTTGATTTACCTCCAGTACTTTTTTAATTAGAATCTCTTTTTATTTTAATGAGAGATTGTCACCCCACTCACTAACTAAATAAAATGTGAAAATTAAAACCCACTACCACTTAACATTGTATATTTAAAAAAAAAAAACATATCCAATTAAAAAAATACTGAAAATAATCCATACTCTAATTGAAATTCATGAAAAAGAAGTTGCTTTTATTGACTTTTCATTTGCATTATTTTTAACTATAGTTGAGTGATTCTAGGGCTGCCTCTTTTGGGTTCTATATAATATATAACTATTCTCACCAGTTGTAGAGATATCCCATTAAGTCTACCATCCAAGAAAGCAAAAGCTAATCAGCGACAAATCTTAACAATAGTATACTTGTTATATATGCTAAAATACATGAAGCACAGAAATATGTAACTTCATTACTACATAGAAAAGCTTGAATATTGAGTTTTCGTACAATTTACAACAATTTGAAGAAAGAAAACGTTTGTTGAATGTTACACATATAGAAAGGGAAAAGGAAAACTGACCCGAAGTTTCTACTAGTTTCTGCCGGACAAGGAACTCAATACCCAATTCGAACACCAACATGAGAATTAGGGCTGCGGCTAGATGTATTGAAGCATGAAGAACTCCAATCAGTATCCGTGTCTTACATGACACTTTGGAAGGTACAAATGCAACTGCCACAATTAGCAATAGTGTAGCACCTCCAAGAGACACATAAGAGTGCTCCAACAAGTACATAAAAGCATTCCACACTGTGCCAAAGAAACTCCTCGAGAAGCCAGAAATTGAATCTTCTTCAAATATGTGGTCAAGCTTACACTAGAGAAGAACATGAAAAGGGGAAAAATCAGCTTGATACAACTGTTTAAGTTGTTATAAACTTTCAATTCAAGAGAGGAAGAAAGAGGAAAGACATCATAATCCGGGAGAGACTTTCAGAGTTTGAATCTCCCTCTCCTATTTATGGTGTATAAAGAAAAGTTTACTACAAATTTGAATAATCAACAAATAATAAAAAAGAAGTTCACCTGTGGGAACAAAGAAAAGACCAATATAAAGTATATAATGCCACCAATAAAGTCAAATTGCCAATTTTCCTTTCTGAAATTCCAAAGATTTCTTAATGCAAGCTGCAAATTAAAAATCAATAATATGTATTAAGCAAGAAGCAGAAGAAAATGTTTTAAAATGTGAAGTTGGTAATGAAAGGAAATGGAACAACAGAAAATAAAATTTCACTATTACTTACCCTTCTTGACATTTTATAAGGAGGATAAGCATTTTTGCACTTATAGGAAACTCCATGAGATTCATTGAAATCACGAAAGACATGGGTGGGATGTGTAAACGCTCCACCACAACCATTTACAAGTAGATGTTGGGGATAAACTGACTCATTCTTTTTATTTGGCTGTGAAGAATTTGACTCGTTTGAACTAACAGTTGAGTGGCGCATATAGTGATGTATGTCCCCAGCAATTCGAAGCCTACACCTTTCTTTTAAAATGTTATATATAAGGTCTGAGACATTATTTCCTTTTGATTGGTTGTCTGAAGCATCTTTTCTAGAATCATCGTTCTCATACCAATTAAGAAGCCAATCTGGTTGATGTGTCATAATGATCACAGAGTCTGTCCTTCTTACCTTAATTACACATAGTTATACATGCAAGGTAAAGTCAATTTACATTAATATCATCCATATAATAATACAAAGGAAAAACCTGTTGCACACGGTGTGTAAATATACTACTCAAAACAATTGAAATGTGACTTTAAGTCACATTTTAAATTATTTTGAGAGGTGTGTGTTTGCGCATAGTGTGCAGTAATAAACTCTATCCTAATACATATTCATATACTTCATATTATAATACATAGAAAAAACCTGTTGTACACGGTGTGTAAATACACTACCCAAAATAATTGAAATGTAACTTTAAGTCACATTTTCTATTATTTAGAGCGGTGTGTGTTTGCACACAGTGTGTGGTAATAAACTCCAACCTAATACATATTCATATACTTCATGATATAAACGCATGTGTAGCATAAGCAATTAATTACTATCATCCACTAAATTAATGCTTTGTGTAAGTAAACATATGTATATACCGTTTTCCTGGCTAGTTTGGAGAAGAATTCGAATTGGTAGACATCGATATCACCATGGAGTGCAAGATCGAGACCAAATATCCACCATCCCATAGGAAGATGCAAGGCGAAATAACTCTTCTTCTGAGGCATGAACCACCCACCCAACCAGCTCCTGTGACATATATACCTCGTAAAGGTATGGAGTCCATCAAACCAATCTGTCAAGCCAAAACAAAACATTACCTCAAAAGAATGGCAATCTAAATGCAAACAAACTTGTAAAGGTTTTTAAAGGAGTATGAAGAATGGTCTTCTCAAAAAAAAAAAAAAAAGGCACATATATATATATATATATATATTTTTGATACATGAAATGACAATTTTCATGGAAAATAGTAAAACCATTTCAAATGAAGATGATCTTTATTAATTAGATATTTATTTTGACTTTAGTAAAATAACACCAATTATATTTATTGCAACATCAATTTATATTTTGTAAGTTTTTTAACAAAATTAATACTACTTTTAACATTTTTCCTTTTATGTATACTCGTTACAAAAATATTAATATTAGTATTGCATCCTCTTTTTCTGATTAAAAGAAAAAAAAAAAAAAAAAAAGTTAAGAAGATGTTGAAGCTAAAAACTAAGACCAACCATGGTTTCCGGGAATAACAAAACACTGAGGGCCATTATATGATGTCGGTTGTTTTCCTTTGGTTCTTTTTCTGTCTTTCCTATGCTCTCTAGACACCCCAGGAGGCTCTACAAGCTTGTTGACAACCATACGTTGTTGTTCATAACAGGGAGGCATCGCAAGCTTGTTGTCAGTCATACCTCCTTCGTCATTACAGGGTGGTGGCTGAAATGCATACTTAAAAGGACGAAAGAGCCGCCTTTCATATGTGAACTCTGAGGGATTAGGATACCTAGAGTAAAATCAATGATTTCAAAAATTAATAAGCAACATATTTTTTGACAAATAATATATAAATATTGTAAGTATATAGTAACAAAATGACCAAGTGTTAGAATATTATGATTAAATTTATAATTTCTTAATAATTTAAACTTTTGGAATGGAGAAATTGGCAATTATGATTAGGGACCCATGATCATATAGGTAGAATTGTCATATTAGGAATAATAAATAGGTATTGTCAACTTACGCAAGATCCCCTCCAATGAGTAGTAAGTCTCCACGTTTTAAGGTATCACAATCGATTTTGTATTTTTCCTTCTGGGCTGAATCGATTTTGATTTGGGGTTGAGCAAGTAGACGTGCCACAGCATAAGTTGAGTTCCCACCATCACCAGTATCAGCCATGAAGTCGAACCACAGTTCTTTTTCTTTACTAAAATGATCATATAAATAATCCCCTTGTTGAATTCCAGCTTGTGCCTCCTTTTTATTTTTTGGCTCAACTTGATTTTGGTTCATTGCTGCCTGAAGATGGAAGGAAGTGGAAACAAATTACTTTTTATATATATATATATATATTCTTTTTTCCTACAAAAATATGAAGAAGAAAGGTACTTATTGGCATATGTAAGAATTTGAATAAGATATTTTAAAAGATGTGGTACCATGGTACCACATGATCGCCATCATTTGTATGTTTAAATTGGTAAAAAGACTAAATCTTCAATGTCATTCCTTATTCTAAAAACAAATAGACATAAATTCTAAGAACAAAGTTTTTCTCCAGACTAGTTTGGAGAAAAACTTTTCAAACTTTTCATATATCTTTTTTTTTTTTTTTGTGAATTTTAAAAATATAATCATTGAATTTCATGTTCCTTATATTTTTAACATGCATATCAAATTTCATTCAAATTGAATATTATTTACTATTCGATCAATTAGCTTATTTTTTATATACAATTTTAGATTATAAAATTTGAAATTTTAACATTTGTTTGATAAGATAGCAATTGATTTTTAATATTCTTGAAATTTTACATGCATAAAGAATATAATAAGAACATGCAATCTAACGGTTAGATTTTCAAAATTCACACTCAATATAGAGATATATAAGGAGTTTGTAGAGCTTCTCTCTAAACTAGTTTAGAGAAAAACTTTATTCAAATCCTAATACTTAAAAGGGAGTCACTTTTTCAACTACAGTATTTAGTTATTTCACATCAAAGAGTCAACTCACAAGAAACTTAAGTATACAATTAATTTCCAAAATACAATTAACACTCCATATTTGTCTCAGGATAAATTTATTGAGTATATTTTCCTAATTTTTCAATGTTTGGTGCAACTGAAAAATACTAGTCGATTTGCAAACATCATTTTCATACTCAAAGAAAAATTACAATGAAATTATAGAAAATAATTTATTGTTTTTAAGAGCACAAATTATTTACAAATCAAGTATGTGTTAAAATAATAGTTAAATTATTATCTTTATTGTCTTCTTTATGACACCATCATCACCTCCCTCCTCCTTCCCCCCTCATCCATTCCACCACCACCATTATCAATTTGTCCATTGAGTATTTTGATTATGTGATAATTTTAATATAGAAATTTTTGGTGAAACCAAATACAAGATAAATTTTTTTCCCCCAAACTTTCAATCAACTTAGAAATTAAATAATTTTACGTAAAAAAAAAAAAAAGTGTTAGAGATATATTAGTTCAATGTAATAGACCCAAATCTAATTCTTCAAGTTTAAGGTTTAATTTATTATATTTATGCATGTTATAATTCATTGTAATATAAGATTTGTACTACACTCTAATATATAGTAAGCTAAATCCTAGACTGGAGGGATTGGACTTGAACCTATTACATTAGGTTAATATATCTCTAACAAAAAGAAATTAACAAAACTTAAAGTTAGTGATACATGCAATATACGCATGTCAAAACGACCTAGGAAGACAGTTACTGATAGCATGAGATCGAAAACAGTCTTGTATAGATCAGCTGATGTACTGCAACACATAGCCATCATCACATCACCAGAGAAAACACAAATTTAGGGGGTGTTTCATGTTTGGAATAACAAACAAATTTAAATTAAAAGGAAGGAAAAAAAATTAGATGAGAGAAATATACCCCGAATACCAAGGAACCATGTCAAAAAAATCAGGCTTGGTTTGTTTATTCTTCTTGTATTTTTCGACTGGCCTAACCATAAGAACACAAGACGCACTCAATCAGTCATAATTTATGTAAAATTTAAGTCTATATAACAATTAAAATTATGCTCTGCACGTTAGAAAATCGAGCATATTAGTATTACTCACCCTAATGACCTCTCTGCTACATAATTGGCAACGTAAAGGCCTATAAATGTGGCCCAAGACGAGTAGACGAGTGAGATTTTGTCCGATGAAATCTCAGGTGACTCACTGCTTGGTAGCTGAGAAAACAGATAAGAATTTGTATATGATAGCTGGAGTAAGAATAAAAAAACTGGAAAACCAAAATATATATACATAGAGGAAATAAAAATAGCAGTTTCCTCTATATGTATATCCAAAATATGCATACGTACCTTGCAATAAAAATAGTGTATCCTCCCATAATTGTCCAACATACAAAAAAGCTGATAGTAATACTCACTCGCTGACTCAACCGGAGCAAGCCAAGATGAGCAGACTTTGTCTTTCAAATATCCTTGTTCAAGCGGTCTCTCTCTACAGTGACTCAGGAAAACACAGCAAGCTATACTCACAGCCTTCAAAGCATGAAAAATTATTTAGAATTTATATGGCAAAGGGAAAAAGCTATGACTTGATAGGATAACATAGTAGAGATACCAAAAGTAACTTCGGACTTACAGCAGAAAATTGGAGAATGGTCCAAATATCTGGCCACTTTCGAGCCTCACATGAAATAATATATTGGAGGCAATTATAAATATAGTGGAAAGCGAGAAGAAACATAATAGAGGAGGCAAAAGTTGTCAAAAACAAAGAGAGATTCATTCTCATAGACATTGCCACTGACTGAGAACTAGGAAGATGATACACAGCTGATACTAAAAGCCAGGATACATACCTGCAAAAGAAGTAAATTTCCAAAAATTACTAGTAAATTTTATTTTTAGCACCTAACTGTATACAGAGTGATGTGTATATAACATTACATACAATTTTAGATCCGTAATATTTAATCTAAATCATAAAATAGATCAATTTCAAATATGGAAAAAATAATTTTCTCTGTGCCCATACATAGAGAAGGGCATATTTATAGCGAAGTCAGCTGACCATTGTCGCGTATATACACATGTATGTATGCATGATTAATTACGAACAAAATTATCACAAGATTAATAATATTTACCACTTATAGAAATTGGAATAGCTTGGTTTCCCTATCAATGGCTGGGAAAAGAATCTGATCCAAGGCTGTAGAAAGAAATAGAAGAATCCAAACAAACAGACATGCACAGACCACCAAACAATGCTATTGTCATCGTTAAGCGTGTGCATAATGTCGAAGAAGAAGAAAAGCACACAGCTCAGTAGTGCAACCACGACGGCATGACGTGAAAGCTCAGGTTGGGAAGGCCACGTGTCTTTTAGAAAGCCATGCCTCTTCAGGAATGTCCTAAACCTCTCCATATTCTCGATATTGAAGGTGTTTAGAAAACCAGTCCTAACCTTAATCCTCATCATTTTGAGGGCTTCCATATATGCACCAAATTGCTTGTTAGATTCTCCTCGTTATCTTGCACAATGTAGTTCGCGTTGCTTCAGTTGATTCACCGTACCAGGCAAGCTTCGAAATTCTGAGAAAGGAGCACTATTAAGTGTTGCCATTTAAGGAAAAAAAATTACTTGCAAATAGTATGGACTTTTAAAATAGTAAGTCAAAACGGTAATATTTATATGCACAGGTTACTCATTTTCTAAACAAAGATCTAACTCTCTTTTTAGAATCTTGTCACAACTTGATAACATGTGTGATTGCAATTGGTGAATTATCACTTTTACACGGTCCTGTCATTTTTGCTTAAAACTCTACCACAGTTTTGAGTTACCTAAAAGCTGTGCTATAAAGGAAGCTGTGAAGCCATGAAAAAGAAGATCCTAGGAAGCTAGAAGTTTCAAAGTGGTGGGCTTAACCATGGAGCTGGATGACCCTTTTGTGTTAAGCAAGAAAGTGAGTGTTAGTATGAGTGCCTAGGAGTGTGTTCGTGAATGATAGTATCATGTATACTTCAAAAAGTTCTAATAAATTAAGTGCAATTTTTCACACGGTGATGTTGTATCATTGATGGACTCATATGAAGATCAGTCTTTTTCAGGGAACATAAAAGGAACATGCAAACTTGTTCTATATATAAAAGGATCACATAAATGAAATCACACGAAAGAACAAGACCCGAAATTTATGCAAGAAACAGCACAAAAGCATTGCTTACATCAGAAACCAATCAATAGATTCAATACACTAATCTCAAAAATTTTAGAAGAAATTCGTTAGCTGAGGAGTATATATATATATATATATATATATATATATAAAACTAGTTCATGCGAGAACATCAGTGAAGAAAAACAACGGCATATTCTATATTCTAATAAACCCAAAAACGGCAAATTCTAATAAACCCAACTGGAATCCATTGTTCTTCAGTTAAAAGAGGAACAAGCATATATACAATTTCAGTGCATAAAAAGGCTCACATAATGAAATCACAACAACAAAACTAGTAATAAAAACATTCAAACTGGAAATACATGAGATAGAGAAAAGACGGGTACCTGAAGGTAGATTAGTGGCGATTTTTTTTTTTTGCTGAATGGTAGATTAGTGGCGATTGATAGAAAAGAAATGAAGAGAAAAATGTTGTGGAGAATACTTATATATATAACTTAATCCACTTGGCCAGTTGGCCCCATGTGAGAAAATTTCAACGAGGAAAACAACAACCGAATATTATATATATATATATATATATATATATATATATATATATATATATAAAAGTGTTTCAGTTCTTCATTCCCTAGTCTCTACCCTTCTCCGAAGCTTGGTGGAAGCAACACCTGACTCCACCAACCATGGAAGATTGCTTGAAGTTGACAACTTCGTACGTATAATATATCTCAGTGGTTTACGCGCAAATGATTTTCCATGACTTAGACTTAATTGCATTAAAATTATTTAACGTTTTGAGAATTTCACGTCATGCTGCTGACGATGACCAAAAAAATTGTTGGGTGAAAACCGAAAACAACACTCTACGCGGCTTGTTGTTCTTGTCAACTTCAAGTTTAAAATATCACTTCGGAACTCAGACCCAATAAAAAAAACATAAGATTTGAAAGGTTCTAACATGGACTACAAAAGGGGAAAAGTCAAAACTTTTATAGATACATTTATCCGATCATTAATTTCACACGAAACCTTGATGACTTGCATCTGGACCAGTTATATCCGTGGATCTAGATAGATACAAACCCCATAAGAACATATCTAGAATTAGAAGACTAATTTTTTTTCTTTTTTCTATTCATTTATTTATTAAGGATATTTCAAAAGTAGATGACCACGGATTCAAAATTCAAAATTGAATAGCAAATATAACTTTTTTTCACAATTGGTTGAAAACTTGAAATAATAAGTTATGAGTGTTAGATATAAAAGTGATGTTAGTAATAAATTGTGCAAGTAATTATTAACACTTATAATATGCCAATTTAGCAAATTATTAAAAAAATATATATGTTGTGTTTGAAACAAGATTGTAGCAAGACTAGTAAAGAGTTTTTGTTAAAGAATGGCAATAAAGAAAGTGATAGTATCAAGTATGAATTGAACCCACAATATGAATATGGTGATTTATTCTACTTCAACGAACAGCGGATTGTTAATGAAGTTTGATATCAACGTCTTGGTGGACACCTTAATTGCAAAGTAGTGGATTTTCTGAAGGAGAATAAATTGATTTTTAACAAGATTAAAAATTATGAAAGCATTTGCAAAAATTGCGATAGCTCTTACGCCGCTAAATTTTGTAGGTTGCCATTCTTATTAGTGGATAAAAACTGCGCCTACCAATTAGCAAGAATTCATTGTGATTTGTGGGGACTTACCACTGTTCCCTTTATTCATAACTTCAAAAACTACGTAATATTTATCAATATTGAATGCTCTCATTTCACTTTGTTGTTTTCGTTGAGGAAGAAATCTTTTTTTTTTTCAATGCTTCTTTCATTTTTCATAAATTCATTTCAACCCAGTTTGGAAAAAGTTTTTTTTTTTTTTTTTTTTTTAATAAATAATATAATCTGATAGAGGAGATTTTTTATTGAAAATTTTTAAGCATATATATATGCTTGATCATGGTATCGAGCACCAATTTTGTGCCCTAAAACACCTGAGTAAAAAGGACTAGCAGAATACAGGCATCATAACATCTCTGAAACTTGGTTTAAGTTTGCTTTTTCATAGTAGTTTTCCAAAATGATTTTGAGTTGAAACCTTTCTGCTACAGCTACATGGCTTATTATTGGGAACTTGTCTAGTGTACATCGAGTATGACAATCCCTATGGAAGTTCTAATTGCTTCACAGCCTAATCATATGTCATTATGTGTATTTGGGACACGATACTTTCCTTATCTTGTTATTCTTATAATAAGTTTGATCCCAAGCCACTATCATACATTTTTCTAGGCTACAGTGACTTATACAAGAAATACCAATGTTACCAACCTTCAACGGGTTGTGCATACTTGTTTTGCCAATAGAGGTGGTAATTTCATAAGTCATATTCATGTTGTGTTAACTCTTGAATAATTGATTGTATGGATGAACATATAAATTAAGGACAAGTTTATTAGTTATGCTAACTTCTAATGCTTATTTTGTTTGTAATTTTTAGTCCAAAACTATAATGTTTCGCTTAAATATAACAAAATTTCATACCTTTTCATCCCAAAAATTAAGGGGGGAAAAATGAATTTTTGAGCACAAAACTAAAAATACAACTTATAAAACGAATCAATCTATGACCCAATTAGTCCGAAATTGACCAAAGTTGACCGAATTGACTGAATTAGATCAAAGTGGATCAAATGAACCGAAGTAAATGGACTAAAGCAGAACGAAATAGACCGAAGCAAAATTGAAGTGAATGGATTGAAGTAGACCATATGGACCAAAACGACCAAGGTGAATGGACTAAAGTGGATCAAAATGCTATGCCAATGTGGCTCAAAAGGAGTGTATCATCAACAAATAATACAATTTAGCTTTTAAATATTATATATAGATATAGATTTGTAAGACTTATATATAGTAAAATTTGTACTAATTACTACAGTATTACTAAAAAATAATTAGGAATTTGTTTATTATGTTGTTGATGTGAAACTAATCATTAATGTAACTTTGTAAATTTTTTAGTTTGTGAACTATCATTTAAATGTTATTTTTACTATTAAAATTTTAAATGAAAACATTCATAAAATGCATTATTTAAAAGATCCTACTGTTGCTATTGGGAGACAAACATCTTAGAGAGTTTCCTCGGATAGTTAATTCTTAATATATCTTAATATAACATATAAAGACACATTTTAATATAAATGATCTAAGCCCAACGGGTATATGCTCAATTATGTTATATTAACTGCTCATCCTTCTTATCATTATTCAATGTGAGATTTCACTCACACATACAACTCAACAGTTGCTACATGAGATTAGAGAAATACATATGATTAATTTTCTTGCCAATCAGACAGAATTAATGACGATACCTTCAAACATCGATTGGTTCCAGCATTAATTGTCACAACAGATGGTAGAGAAGAGAGTAAACTGTTTTGCTTCATTTTGATCAAGCCCCAAATGCTGGTCAGGATATAAAAGCATGTTCAACTAATGGCTCATTGACAAAGAATTGAATGAGCTGAAATCAATAGGCTAACCTGAAGTTTACCAGATTGAATTGCACAAGGGCATGTGAAAAGAGGCACGCTCGCGAGTTTTTGGATTATTTTGACATCTCCGGCATAGAAAATATTTGTAAGGCATTCCCCCATTAATTCTTTGAAAATGACTTGTAAGTTGTAACACATCTTTTTTGAAGTGCGTAGTGTTGTAATTGAGTTGGTCAAGATCAATATTAAAATATCATAATTAGTACTAATTATGATATTTTAATATTCATCTTGACCAACTAATTATGTAATATAATTATTTTATAAATATAAAATATAAAATTTGTAGGTTATATAAAAGTATTTTCTATCTTTATAAATTTTATGTAATATATGAAAATATAATGTATTTTGTATTCTATAACAATACATAGTGATATATATATATATATATATATATACACACACACACATACGTAATTTAAAAAAAAAATAAAGTACATAATTATAATATTATTTTATATAAATGGAGAAGATGTTATTAAAAGGAATTTTTTTCACATATATCATAGTATTAGGTTGACTAATTTGAATATATCCAAGAATATTAAAAAATAATATACACTCTCATTCCATGAAACACATGTTACATTTAATTTAAATTAACACATAAATTTAGAATTATAACATTTTTATTCTTTTCCAATGTAAGTGTAATACCTATATTATTAAAATTTTAACTTTAAGGTAATCTTGTGAATATTTATCATTTTTATTGTTTTTATAAGATTCATATCTCTAACTTCTAATATATATTTTGTTTATATTTTTTAATCCCAAATTAAAGAGTTTGGCCCAAATAGAATAAAATTTCATACTTATTAACCCAAAAAAAAAAAAATTGAACCCAAAACTAAAAATTCAACCTATAAAAAGAATCAATTTAAGGCTCAATTAGTCCTAAATAGACTAAAGTAGATTGAATGGACTAAAGTGACCAAAATGGATAGAATTGGACCGAAATGAAAGAAGTAGACCAAAATAGACTGAAGTAGACCGAATGGTCCGAAATTAACATAATTGGATCGAATGGATTGAAATAGACCGAAAAGATGAAAGTAGACCGATATGGACTGAATTAGACCGAATGGACGAAAATGGACAAAATTGGACCAAAGTTCACAGAATTGGACTGAATTATGAATAATAACATAATTATTCATATTTATCTGTTTGATTGCAAGGATATGTTGCACCATGTTATATTCATATATGTTTCTCAAACAAAAAATATATATATATATATATTCGTATATAATTTTTACATATAATTTGAAAACGTTTCTCAAAAAAAAAAAAAAAATTGTATACATTTAATTCCTATACAATTTTTATATATAATATAAAGTAATATAAATTTATTATAACATGGTATGAGGAAACTATATATATATATATATATATATATATATGCACTTAAGCCACTTGCCCACTTGGTCGTGTGAGAATATTTTAACGATAAAAATAATAATGGATTTTTTTTTTTTTTTTGGTATAAAAGTGGGATATTTAATCAAATAAAAACACAGGTACACGAACACGACATGATACAAAAGAGACCAACTCCAGACTTACACGGGTAGCTAGACTCCTGTTTACAAAAACAATAGACAGACTAACTACATAGGAACAAACATACGACCAAAAACTTAACTACAACACACAAACTATGACGCAACACGAGCTCTATACTGAGCTTTATTTGCAACACACATCACGGGATGATACAAAACCCATAGAGTCCCAGTACAGACATTGCAACAAAAAGGTGGGACATGTGTCATATAAGAATATTTCTCTCCCTTTGAGAAGCTCCCCGGTTTGCCAACAGATCAGCACAGTTGTTGGCTTCTCTCCAAATATGATCAATTCGGGCCTCCCATGGCCTAGTTAGGAGTAACCTGCAATCCAAGATTAAGTTAGTATACTTAGGAGGATATTCCATGTTTGGGTTTCTTACCCTTTTAGCAGCTAATGATAGAGAATCAATTTGTAGGTAAACATGTCGGTAACCGTGATTCCATGCTTGTATTAATCCTTCACGGATTGCCCAGAGATCAGTTGTTGTATTATTGGTGCTTCCTAAATTTAGAGAAAGCCCATAGGCATTCACCATTGTAGTTTCTTATGATGCCACCTGCTCCTGAATTACTGGGACTACCTTTGAACTTCTATCTGTGTCAATAGTTATGAAAGGTCTTTTTGCTGGTGTCCAAGATATGTTTATGAGTTTAGTTGAATGTATAGATTATGATAGAATGTTACTTAAGTAATAGAATTCAATGGCATATATGGGACATAGATTTTTCTTAGGATATGTGGAGGGATGTTTTTACCTTTGAAAACTAGGGTGTTTTGGCCTAGCCAAATAGTCCAGATGGTGAAAGCAAAGAAATTTAAATTTTGAATTTTCTTTTATTGTGTTCTATTAGGCTTAGTTGAAATGTTTGAATGGATCTTTTGTGTTTTCTACAAATCCTGGTAAAATAACTTTTCAAGATTGTAAATTTCTTATTTGTTTTTATTTTTTCTTGGCAGTGGGTGAATCTAAATTAATGCATTTCACTCAAGTAATTTGTCACATAATTTATTAAGTAGCAAATACATATTTTCTAGATTTTTTTTTTCCCATGTGGAAAAATACAAGTCAATCCAGCCAACCAACCCAACCCATTTCTAACCCATTTAAGATGACATGTTTTGGACTTGAACCCCCGATTGACCTAACCCAATCCATTTGCCACATCTAGGTTGGAGGGAAAATTCCTAATTTTTTTGGTAGCATATAGAAAATCTTATTTTTGTAAGGAAATATTATTTAATCTCTTGTCTAAGTCTTTTATATTAAAGGATATAAAGATTATCAAAAGATTAAAAGATAGTATAAATTTCTTCCTCATTTCACGTTGATATATCTCTCTCTCTCCCTCTTGACCGGCTGCCCCTTCTCTCTATTTCTCTATCTTTCTATCTCACCCACCCACCGAAGCCCACACACCTACACACTCTAGCTCCCTCTATTTCTCTCACTCCCTCACCGATAAACCAGCCATCTACCACCACTTTTGGCTAATTTCACCGGAGAACCCCATTTTAAACCCCATACGCTCCATTATCTCAAACTTTAAAGGTAAAACTCTTTAACTATTTTGGTAGCTTCTCAAGTTGTTGTAAGATTTCTTTCTAATCTAAGCTACTTGAGTGATATACATGTGATTGAGTACATGGGTTTTTGATTTGGTGGACTTAATTGTTAAATGGTTAAGGGTTTTTACAAATTGTGATCATTTGGGGTTTCTCCATGGTTAAAATTCGGGTTCCTTGAGCAATCGTGTGGGTTGATTTTGTGGAAGTTTGGGTTGATTTTTGGAAGTGTGTTCTTTGCTTTTTAGATGACTTTGGCAAGTGTGGGTGTGAGTGGAGTGATAACTTCGAATTTATGCAAGTTAAGTGTGAGCATGTGCTTTTGCATACCAAGTGTTTGATAAGTTGTTTATGTGAGATTTTTGGGTTCGATTCCTTGTTTTTAATATGCTTTAAATCTGGTGGTTTTAATGTGAGTAAATTCTCAAATAATTTGGGCTAGTCTTACAACTATAGCAATTTTCTAAAACTGTCACGATAGATTTGAGTCAGCTGCAATGCATGATTTTTAATAAATTACAGAAAAATCTTTTTAGGCTGAATTTTCTGTGGTACATTGTATACATATAGGGGAATGTTCTCTTAAAGTTTTGAATTAATCGGATAACTTTTCAAACAAATTTTACAAATGGCTGCCCTGTTATGTACTAAATCTGAAAGCAAGACTAAAACGCTGAGAAATTGTGGAATTAATCCCAAACCCCGGTTGATCTTATCTTGGCTTAAATATATTATTTAGTACTCAAAGAGATTCATGAATATGTTATATTATCTTATGATGCACATTTTTGCGGTAGTGAATTTAAAATGTTTTGGTTGTGTCAGCATTATGAGTTTCTTGGATGCTTGTTTGGTTCCTGCTTGGGAAGGGTACTTGTCTTAGGACGGGCAAGCTAGACTTTAGGGCCTTTGGTTTGATTTTAGGGTATTGTTATGATTTATGGAGATAAGTGTGATGGTACTTTGTGGAAGGCCTTGTTATTGATAGGTTTAATCATTGTGTTTCTAGGTTCCGATATTCTTGGTGATGGACCTAGTGACTGGATTAGTTGATTTTGTGGTGCCCGATTGAGGTAAAATTGGTTGGCCTTCCGAGGTCAATAGCTATTTAATGGGATTTTTGAAAAATAAACATGTTGCATAAATGATGTTTTTGGGTTAGACACACTTTTGGAAATTACCTATGGAAACTATATTTTCCTAAAAACTATTGTGTCGTAACCTTAATATATATATGATTATATATATGAAAATGCATCATATTTGGTATTGCATTTGGGAAAATGCATGAATTGTTGATATGGAAAAATGAGCATCTTTTATATTAATCTTTGATAAGGAAATCTTGGAATTCATGGTATATTAGAAAATTTAAAAATGCTTATCTTGTCTTGTTATGTGGGAAATTGATAGAAAATCTTTTGACAAGAATGAAGTTGAAAATCTTAAAAACTTTGTGGAAGTTAAATTATTTAAGGTTTTTCTGAAACTACTTGGATATAAACTATGTGTTTCAAAATAATGTAACCTGTGAGCTTATGTGGTTCTTAACACCATGCCATGTGTGATTTTTCGGTGATCACCCGATTTGGTTTCCGTAGTCTTTGTGACAATGGAATCAAATCCAGGTCAGTGCCCTTTCACTTTGGATGACGCGTTCTTCCCTGATACCCATGGGGGGAAGAGGTTCCTTGATTGTGTGTGGGTGAGGCTGCTGCCCACGGGGCCAAGAGACCACATGCAAGAGAGGTCCTATTTGACGCGCTCTCTCTGCTGCCCATGGGGAGAGAGAAAAACCTTGAGGGTATGGGTGAGGCTGCTATCCATGGGGCCAAGAGTCTGCATACTAGAGATGACAATATCATGCCAGTTGTGAAAGGGTGGATCCCCTGACCGGTCTATGTGGTAGTATGGTATATTTGTGATAAATTACCGTATGTTAGATTTTATGGCTTTGGAAACTATATTGTTAGTACTCACAGATTATGGTATATAGTTTCAAGGTATTTACTTTGAGAAATTGTGTTCCATTATTTAATCATTCTTGTCATACTATTATGGAAATGATCTTCTAGTATTCGGTTAGAATTTTCCCAAATTAAAACATGCTTTGTAAACTGTTTATCATCATGAAACTTGCATTTCCCCCACCCCCATTAATTATGCTACTTACTGGGCTTTAGCTCATTCCACTCTCCAATAGTTTTACAGATAAAGTAGCTATATGTCGGGCACGGAGCTTAGTTATTGGTGGTGATTGGAGTACTATGCTAAGTGGGAGATTTGTGCTATAAATTGTTGGTGCTCAATTTACTAAATTATTCGAGGCCATAGCTAATTTTCTCTTAGAGGTTGGGCTCTTGAGGTTTGTTAGCCTTGGGCACGATAGGCCTAGAATTTTCTGTTGAGATTACTTATCTTAGAGAGGATCGTGATTTTGTGTTTATTTATTTGGAGTTTTGGATTTTCATGTATATTTGGAGACGCATGATTTGTAGTTTGTATTGTTTGTAAGTGTGTCATAGAGCTCTGACTTGTAATATGAAAATTTTAGTATGGTTATTTATTCTTATTATGTGTCGAGGAGAAAAAAAAAAAAAAAAAAAAACATCTCCTATGTACTCACTTTTAATGGTTCTTCCCTCACGCTTTGGACCCTTTTGGGTTTGGGGCGTGACACAGAATCCCTTTTAAAATCATACTTTTCTTTCATCTTTTTTTTCTTTTCCCCTTTTCTGGATATTTTTAGATGGAAGCCACAGTAAGCTCCTATTGCCATTAGTAATGTTTCTACTATTCTTCTTGTTGTCTATATCATGTCTTGTTTTCTTCCAATTACTAATTCATAAGCTTGTTCTTTTGTTGTAACCTCAATCTATTATTGAGTAACATCATGGTAATCCATAAATTACAGGACACAATGGTCATAAAGCCTCCTAAGGAGACATATGCTCAATCTATTTTGATATTGAGTATGGTGGTAATTCTCCTTTTTTTCATGGTTTGTGGAGTCTACATTTGCTCAATCTATTTAAATAAAATGAGCACCCATAAAAAAGCCAAATTTCTAAACATTAAAGTGATGGGCCAGCCCTGTCAAGCTACAAGTATTGAACCATCTGAGGTTCCCCATGTTCATTATCCAAAACCCAAAACATATAACAGGTACCCATAAAGTCATCGTTTTTTTTTTAATTGATAAGTCACACATGCATGCTATCTTGGTTTATTGTAAAATTTTCAATTTAGATTTGTAAAACATATATAATATTGGTTTTATTCTTTTACAGCGAGGAATGTGCATGCAATCCAGTCAGGTTCTTTGCCATTTTGTCGAACACCCTTTCTAAATAACTGTAATAAGTTAAGAATTTCGTTAGTTGCCCGGTTAGGAAAGTATATATAATATTAGCATCTCGAGTTTCTGAAACTCGAGATCTAAATTAAATCTCGAGTTTTAGAAACTCGTTTTTGTTGTTTTCATATGCTGATCTGGAATACGTTTTCCACGTGGATAGCGAGTTTTAAAAACTCGCTTTATGAACTCGAGTTTTTAAAACTCGCCTTCCGTTTAATATTAAGACCCATTTTTGACCGCCTAACACTCTCATTCTCTCAGACTCCACTCTCTCACTCTAAAATTTCAAACTCACTCACTCAGTACCAAATCAGCTACCCTGTGCTCTCAGTCTCCACGGGCTCTCTTCTGCTTCGTTCTTCCTTTCTTCGTTCTTCATCTCGCGTTCTTCGTTCTTCCTTTCTTCGTTCTTCATCTCGCTTGCAGGTAAGAGTTCTCCATTCCTCTTTTGCTGAATTTATTTTATAGATTTGGGTTTTTTGCATGGTGGGTTACACATTGTTGCTGCTGTTGTTTTTGTTTCTGGGTTGTGGATTTACTTGGGTTTTCAGTTGCTTTTGATACATGCCCATTTGGGTTTTGTTTAAAATTGCTCATCGCTCATCCATATTTTGTTTGTCACTCTCTCTCTGCTCTTAATTCGTATTTTCATCATATTTAATTGCTTTCAATATTTCGGTTTCTTTTCTTCTTTTTTGAGTAAAGAAAATTTTATTCATAGTCTTTAAGAATGAGTCACCCAAGTATACAGCAGGGGATCAAAACAATCAAATACATAAATTACAAAGCATCCATCAAATCATAGACCCAAAGATAGGAGAAGATGGGTTTTGGGATAGTTGAGGAATGGGAGACGGGAACAAAAATAGGATTTTTTTTTTTTTTTTTTTTTGAAAAGCATTGAAGAAATGTTTGGGGGAGTTTAGAAAGATTCATAGGTTGAGATTCAATGGAAAAACAGGTGACTTTCTGATTAAATAAAATTCATTGCTTGATTTGAGTACAGGTTGCGGCAAGTGGTTTGATATGTACTATTTATTGTGTGGCCTCACTTTATTAGGCCCGCAACACTTTGATAGCTCATCAGACACAGGAAAAGAAAGTTAAAATTTTGAAGATCTAAAGAGTTCAAAGTTAAAATTCTGATTGAATGTTGGGTGAAGTTGATTTTTAGGCATGGGGAAGAGAAAGTGAAAAGGGTTAAAATTTTTAGGTGGGTGAAGCTGGAAATCTCTAGATTCTTGGGTGGTAGTATTTTTGGGCAGTGTCAAAGACCCAAATTCACGTTTTCCAGGAATTTAGTGAACTTGTCTTTTTGAAACCCAGGTTTTATTTCAACTTTAAAAATGAAAAATTCCAATCTAATGCTTTAAAGACATGTTTTAGGAGTTCTGGACCCGTCATGGTTTGCCTTCTTCATCAATTGACTTTGTGAATTTCCTCATTAAGTGTATCTGCAGCTGGTGTTCTTCCCCGGCATTGTTTTCACAGTGTTTTAACACTTGCATTAATGCCTTTCTGTTTTTTTGATCAAACCTTTTTCTCTTTAGTCTTTATTACTTCACTTCTCAAAAAACAAAACCAAATCTTGTTTTGGGGTGTTCTTCTTGCAAGCTACTTTAAGTAATAGTGGCTCCATTATGTCACCCACCTTACTTTGATGTATATAAAGTAGAATACCAACACTTGTGTGGAGATCCCTTAAAAGTTAAAACCCAATTTTTTTTTTTTTTTTTTGATAAGCTGTTAAAACTCAATTGTATAATAGCCCCAATTAGGTCTTCTGTTCCTTTAAAGCTGCTAGTATGATTTTTTTTTTTTTTTTTGGTGGGGAGGGGAGAATGGTCTAAATTTTTGGGAACTGTTTATGTTTTTTGCTTCCTAGTTTGTGGTAGCTTTTTTCGTGCAATTTACATGGGAAAGTGATTCTTTAAGAATGTGGGTGCCAGTTACTTTGGTTTGTAGTACTTATCATAGGGAAGCTAATCATCTTGAATTGAACTACATTTTGAAATGCAGCCTTATTCTTAGTGGATGCAAATAGACAATAGTTGCAATCAAAACTATAAAGTTTGTTTAAGATTTATATGCTTCCTTCTTCATTCATTGACTCATTTGATGTAGTGTTATTGGTGTGCCATAAACTGTGTTCCTTTCTGTATATAGAAACATAATATTGTAGGTTCAACAACCATAAAAAAGCAATAAAAAATTCATTCTTTTCTGTGTACACACACACACACGCATATATATTACCACTAGTTTTATTATGATTCTCTTGTTCTCAATTTATTTTCCTAAGCATGTGGTATTGTTGATTGGGTTTGATTTAGATTTTTTTGTCTATGCAATAGATGCTTAAGTTTTGCAGTTCAGTTACTTAAGTTATATGGGTGTGATTAAAAATGTGCAGCTTGGAATTATTGATGATAATTTATTTTGGGAATCATTATAAGTTTAACTCCGGTGTATCACCGTATTTTGGACATGAAACTTCCTTTGCAAATTGTCTATGTGGTTGAGTTTTGGCTTTTACTTATGTTTTTTATTTCTCTTTTGGATTTATTATCCCCTAGATTCATGAGTACAAGTACTAAAAGTGTCATTCTCTTTGATCATAAGACTCATATGTACTATGACACAATGGAATGTACTATGTTCCCTTCCTTTATATTTTGAATTAAGATTCTGCATGTTGGGAAAGTTTGAGCAAAGAAATTTAATATGGATTATCTAAGTCCTGGAATTTGGATGTATCATTTCTATTTTCTGTTCTTCTTTATGGTTTCATCACTTTCATGGGTGTCAAATGACATGATTTTAATTTGATTTCTGACTATGTGGGCATTGATTTTGCATCTAAGAGTTTTAGTTGCCTCCTTCAATGACTTGAAGAATGTGTAAAAGGGTGGTTAAGCTTTCATAATAATAATAACTTTTTTTAGCCCATTTTCTCAAAATTGGAATTTTGATGCTAAGAAAGGTTATATTTTTTGCTGTACACAGAGGTATATATATGTTTATCCCTGCTGTTCTCTTATTCTTTCAATTGAAAGCGTTAGGAATTTGCATCTAGAGTGTCATCTTGATTTGTATCCTTTGTTCATATTTGGTAGTGCTATCCTCTCTTATTTTATTTATTTAATTAAATAATAAATTTTTTTATTTATTTACTTAATTAATTAAATATGTAGCACTCTTTGCAGTATGGAGCCTCAGATTGATGAGGAGCCACAGATCTTGGAGCCTGGTCCTAGTGATGGGTCATTGTTGACGCGACAACGACATCATCGATCAGAGGACATTTGGAATGGCGAGGTGAAATATCTAGTTCTAACAACTGCTTTAATTTTTACGTTATCTTTGACTTTTAGTTAGCAAGTTCTTTCAAAGTTGTATTTATAGTTCTAACAACTGCTATAATTTTTATTGATTTTGCAGGACCCGGGCCCACTTATGTGCCGTGGTCGCACTAAGGAGATGCCAAAGGTTCAAATGCGAGATAATCGGGTGATTGACATTATCAAGTTGCTAAGGCTTGAAGGATTGTTTAGGGCCCCTTCCAGAGAGATAGATAATTGCCTCATAACGGCCCTAGTTGAGCGATGGCGGCCGGAGACTCATACGTTCCATCTTCCACACGGTGAGATGTCAATCACCCTACAAGATGTGGAGGTCATTTTCGGACTTCCAATAGACGGTGAGGTCTTGGTTGGGCCGACTGCTGTGTTAGATGGAACTTGGAGCACTGTTTGCAGGGAGTTTCTTGGTTTTACTCCGGCGAATGACAACAAAACTTTGGTGGGGCAAAGAATTCTGATCAGCCGCCTTCTTGAGGCCGTTGCAGCGCCACTGCCTGATGACGCAACGGAAATTCAGATACACAAGTATGCCCGGTGCTATATTTTAGTGCTACTAGGGGATAAGCTTTTTATGGACAAATCGGGAGATAGGGTGCATCTGATGTTTTTGGAGCAACTGTGAAACCTGAATGATCCGCTGCAGTATAGCTGGGGCAATGGTTGCCTGGCCTGGTTGTACAGGGAGTTGTGTCGAGCAAGCGAGAAAGGGGCATCGCAGATTGGTGGGGCGTGCACCTTGGTCCAGTATTGGGCATGGGCAAGGTTGCCATTCTTGTGCCCGAGGATAGAGCCCCCACCTGGATGTGATTACGGCCCATGGCCGTATGCTCCACTTGCCTTTAAGTAAGTATTTTTTTGATATTTAGTGTGTTATGCAATGTACTCTTCTTAGTAACTAAGTAACTACTTATCTTATGTTATTCGCTCGTAACTGTAGGTGGGTGCGGGTGCCAGGCTTGAAGAGTAGGCCATCCGGGATGGCCTTGGTCTACTATCGTGAGCAATTAGTTACAATGCAGCCGAACCAGGTAATAATATTCAAAAGTTCTGTTCGATTATGTTAATTTTCCTTAAGAATATGATTGCTTCATACTTTAACATATCTTCTGTTTTAATTTTTGTTTTTCCTTGTATCTATGTATTCTCCCTTGTTTCACATTTTAAGATGCTATGATAATTGTTTTTTGTTTCTATTGTAGATTGTGTGGCAGCCATACGAGGCACATTTCGTCCACCTTCCTGACTTCTGCGTTGCAGGGAGGGGTACGTGGACAGTAAGGGTGCCACTTGTGTGTTTTTGCATAGTGGAGACACACCACCCGGACCGTGTCCTTCGACAGTTTGGGTTGGCGCAAGGGTGGCCTGACCATGTTGTGTACAATGAAAGGCTGCATAGAATAGACTTGCGTGGGAAGGTGGACAAGAATTGGAGGCAGGAGCATGAACCGTATATCATTTCATGGAATAGCAGAGAACAACGACTTTGCCATGCACCTCCTCAGACTGGTGAGATGGACCGCAATCATGACTATTACCAATGGTATCGTCCGGTCACTGTAAAGTATGTCGACCGCAACAGCGCTAGATTACATCAGATGGTAATGTGTTCTAATTATATTTTATTGCTTGCTTTGTTTTTTATTTAGTACATGTACAAACGTAGAATCAATTGATTTCTTCTGTCAACAAATTTGGTTTGATCTGACTGACATCCAATTAAAAAGATTTTCTGTTGCATGACTTATAATAAAACTTTTTGTTCTTAGTTTAGATGAGTATTAAGTAGAGTAATAAGTACTATATTATGCATTCTATAATTGTTACATAAATGTGAAAAATTTTGATTGTACTAGTTCTTTCTTTGTTTCAGATTGAAAGCCATTTAGCGTTGTTGAATTGGCTTCCTGCAGGCAGCCGAGAACACAACCATGTTCGGCGCATCCTATATAATGTGGCTGGGCTTGGTGGTGATCCTGCAACCACTGGGCAGGCAAGTGCAGCACCCGTAACTACTGCAGCCCCAAGCATAAGTGCAGCACCCGTAACTACACCGACCCGCAGTCGGCGTGATACAGCAAGCCCAAGCACAAGCGCAGCTAGGGGCCGTGGTCGGCCTGCTACAGTAAGCCCAAGCACAAGTGCAGCGAGGGGCCGTGGTCGGCCTGCTACAGTAAGCCCGAGCACAAGTGCAGCTAGGGGCCGTGGTCGGCCAGCTACAGCAAGCCCAAGCACAAGTGCAGCTAGGGGCCGTGGTCGGTGTGCAACAACCCCTCGGGTTGTAAGTAGTCCTGAGATACATGCTCCCACCCCGCATGTATCTCCCCAGCTTGAGGTCTCTCTATCCATCCCAGTTGCATCTCCTCAGTCTGAGGTCCCTTCATCCATGGTAGATGTATCTCCTCAGGCTAAGGTCCCTTCACCCACCCCACCTTCGCAGCCCAGTCCCTTGACCCCTCCTATGCACCCTGAGACACCCTTATGCCCACCCACTAGCTCCAGTGCACTCACTTTGCCCATGGACCCACCCCGTACTGAACCCATGACAATGATCCCCACTCCTGGCCTGCACATAGAGCATCATTACCCATAGACCTCATCCTCATCCGACCCTCTAGGACCTCCGGTTGGGATTAACACGCTACAGCCAGATATTGATGTACCGGACGAGCATCCCCCTCATCAGCCGTCACCCCCACGAGGTAGACCGCAACGTGCTAGAAGAGCACCCACTTGTGGGACAGGTGGACACAAAATAGGACACAAAGGCAGCTCTATGGTACGATAACATTAATTACGATGTTTATGCCTATTTTGCAATATGCTATTTACTCTTATCATTACACCAAATATTGATTGTATGCACCTAATGTCTTTGCAGCACGATGATGAGCCTAAGGCTGATGCCCCGCAGCCTCCTCCCCCGCCCAAACATTACACGAGGGTTAAAAAACGCAAAATTGGTGAACCTTGAAAGAGAGGTTTGTTAAAGATGCATGCAGCAACTTACTTTGTGTTATGGATGGTGCATGTGAGATATATGTCATAGTAAATTCTCAAATGTCATAGTTTTTGTATGTTGAATTCAATTGGTTTTTGAGAAATATGATGGATTTTCAGTCTTGAAAATTTATCTTTTTTGTAGTTTTATTAACTATGTGTGTAGTTTGGGTTTATGGAGTTCAAAATCTAAGTTATATCATACTTTTAAACCCATATAATGTGATTGAAGTTGCAATATTTTGACTTTTTTTTTGTGTTGTTGTTGAGCGCGTCTACTGCAGTTAGCACTCAGATTTTTCCTTTATTTTATGTGGAGTTGTCCAATTCAAAACTGCCACTGATTAGGCTTTAGAATTACTAAGTCCTGCTTTAGTAATCTTGTTCAACTCTTACTTTTGTAGGATATTTGAAATCTTGGGACAGCTCTATCGATCTTGTTAATGTCCTCAAGCATGAGATTCGTGATGGACAATTAAGCTTCAGAGGCAAAAGGGTACTTGAGGTAATACGGTGACCTGCATGGTCATAGTTATCATATCCATATTTTGTGGTCTGATAAATTTGTTTGACGCTGTCATATGTATATGTAAAAACTCAGGAATATTATATAACATGCTCATTGTTTCTGGTACTAGCATGGTTCCTGCGATGGTGTGATTTGCCATTTCATTGGGTTGTTGTGAGGTGTACTGTTCAAGGAGTGTTGTTATTCATGCTAAGTATGAAAATAAATTGAACAAAATACCTTGTTTCTGTTGAGAACCTTCAGCCTGAAAATGCTTCATAAAGCTCCTTCATTCCTATGTTTTGATAGAGGAGTCTGTGGTGAATGTTTATGACAGTGGGGTTTTTGAGATATAGATGATATATACTTCTTTTCTATAAATGACAAAATGAATTCTTTTTGTTTTTGTTATTATTGATATAAGTCCAAGAATCTTAAATGCCAAGAAGAGATATAAAAAAAATGTTATTGAAATAAAAGAACAAGCCAAGATAGTAAATGTCGGAGATGACAAAGATGGACAAGAAGAAGATTTCAATGATGAATGATTTTGCAAGATGATGATAACATTGACTTTAAGCATGGAGATGAAATTGTTTAGGCAAGATGATGAGAAAAAAAGATTATTTTAGCTTATATATCATGGATCATCACTTTTGAGTTTGACCAATTTTAATGTGGATGTTATTATGTTATAAATATGTTTTAATTTGCCAAGAGCCTTGTAGCCAAACCGGTACCTCATGGTGTTTTTAACTGAGACTCGACGGGTTCAAATTTTTCCACCCCCATTGTAACTATTGAATTATCAATAAAAATATATCTTAATTTGATTTATTTAGTTAGCCTTGTTAAATATTATTGCGTACTGATAATTAAATTAGTCACTAGATGAATGTGTTCCTAATTTATAATAAATTTACCTTTTGTATATGTACATCTAATTTTGTTTAACAAATTTTATGATGCGTTTGTCTATATTACAATGCACGACACAACAAATTGAAAAATTGATTCATGATATGATTCATATTTGGCCAACTATAGTTGTTAGCCTAATACCTTGTTTTCTAAATAGTGAATAAGTATTGATCACTTGGATTAGGAAGTTGAGGGTTGAAGTTTGATTAAATTTTTGCTTCTTTTTTTTTCCAACATTTTTGACAATTGCAATGTTTCTCTTTATAGTGACTGTAAAATGCCAAAAAGAGCTATTTCAAGCTGTGGAAATTGATACTAGCCAGCCTGCCTATGTCTTCAAGTGCCAGTTGTATGATCTAACTGGGGTTCCTCCTGAAAGGCAGAAGATTATGGTTAAGGGTGGTTTACTGAAGGTAAGTAGATGCCTTTGTAGATGTTGCTTAAAATTGATCCATATCTTGATTTTTTCAAATATAGTGCATCATACGGTAAATCTGCAATAAATTGCTTTTCACGCATGATTGAAATTTTCAGTAAAATAGTTTTTTTATTTTATTTATTTGTAAGTCAGACACACACCTGCTGGGACTTGAACGCATGACCTGTTCAGCCTTGTTCTTATAAAAGGAGGAGGCGACATTAAGCTAGAGCTCATTAGCAACATAATAAAAGCAGCTTTTAAATTCTCAATCTAAGTTTTTTATTTGGATAATGCAGGATGATGCAGATTGGTCGACATTAGGAGTGAAACAGGTGCTTTTACTTTCATAGTGACTTTGTTACAGATTTTAATTCTACATCTATATTTTGTTCTTATGTGGTGCGCTGCGTTTATTTTTTCTAGGGCCAAAAATTAATGATGATGGGAACTGCAGATGAGATCATTAAAGCTCCAGAGAAGGGCCCTGTTTTTATGGAAGATCTTCCAGAGGAAGAGCAAGTGGTTGCTTTGGTACAGTTCATGACTCTACAGTTCTAAATTCTGCATGTTTTTTTTAATAAGTAATAGAAAGTCTGCACGTGTATTATTAAGAAGTTGAATATTTAAATATATTTGAGCTGTTACAGCAGTGCTATTGTGTAAATGGATAAGTTTTTTGTTGTTTGATCTCATTCTATAATCACCATATGCTCCAGCCTCATGCTAGTTAGGACTTCAGAATAATATACCATTGCATTCCTTTTGTACATCAGTCAGGGAAAGCAAATTAAACATGATTTTAAATTGTAAAATTTATTTGTATTGTTAATGATAGCTTTCAATCATGAATATTGTGGATCTGTGACCAAAGGGAGAAAAGGTTAATTGAAATCTAATATTAATTTTTAGTTAATTATTTTAGGCGATCTTCTCTTCAAAATTTTGATAAGTAATGAAAACTTCAGTCTTTATATGAAAATATAGATTTTTGGAGACTTGTGCCGCATTGCTTGATGTGGTGTATTTGGAGTGAAATAAATGCTAGACGCTTTGAGGGATGTGAGCGGTCCTTGCTAGAGATTAAGTCATTTTCTTACATACTCTCCTTGTATGGAGTGTGGCTCTATCGCATTTTTCTTGTTTTTCCCTTCCTATTTTACTTGATCATTATAATTTTGTTTCTTGATTTGTGCCCCCATAGTACATCCCCAATGAAATTGGGTTGGCTATTTTTTTACTTAGTAAAATTTTTCGTTACCTATAAAAAAAAAAAAAAAAAAAGTCCCTACAAAATATAGAAGGATATAGTGATGCTTAATTTAGGCTGGGCTTGTCCTATTCAGCTTAAAAATCATTACACACGGTGCCTATTATGGCACATCCTCTGGCCCACTCACATTTTACGGTGAGGTCTTGGGTTCAATCCTGTGTGAGTGTGACTTTGTGAGTCGTGTATTTACCTATGAATTTTTTTTTTTGTTCTTTGGTTTTAAAATCAAGATATTATGTTCCTGTGTCTTATGGTTTGATCCTCAGCCCATGTCGTTTCTGTTTCCAGGGTCACAGTGCTGGTCTATTTAATTTGGGAAACACCTGTTACATGAACTCCACAGTACAATGTCTGCATTCTGTTCCAGAGTTGAAGTCAGCTTTGATCCAGTGAGTTCTCTTCTTCAGTTAATCAACTTTAATTGTTTCAGAATTTGTTTTGTGATTGTTGTTTTTATGGTTAGTGTGCATGGCCACTGTGTATTCTGCTCAACTTGTAAAGAAGCTAGATTGTCTTAATTAGATATCACAAGCCTTTCATGTTCTCCATACACTTGCAAGCTAGCAATCAAGTAGTGTGCGCATTCACAAGTAACATGGTATTTCATGCAAGATTGATAATATTTGTGTTTGGTTGGATTTGCCAGGAGCCTTAAGAACTGCAGTTTGCAGGGAACGGTTCCTAATTTGAGCCAAATACCAAACTTTTATTATCTGTAAGTTGCTTTATTTTGTTTTCCTTTTTTAGTATAACTATGATGATCAAGTATGGGATATAATTCCAAAAAATAAATGCACCAAGCTGAATAAAATTTTTACTTTGTGTTATCAAAGACAACTCCACTAGTTACTTATACTTTATATTTTACTTTATATAAACTTAAGAGATCTCAGTTTAAATCAGCTAAATGGAACCATACCCTCAGATAGGCTTTCAGGGAATATGACGACTATGTAAGATTCTCCATCTTCTGAATGACATGTATTTTTTTTTTTTTTAATTTAATTTCATGGTATTACAAAATATTTACAGACGTGTCTTTCAGTTTTGAATTTTTTTATTTTTATTTTTTGAGTAGATTTTGAGATAATTTATACCATTCTGATATCTATTATTTGAACGATTTCAGCTTGTTATCCAACAACAGTCTTACTGGAACAATTCCCACCAGCTTTTCAGATCTCCCTCAGCTTCAAAAATTGTGAGTAGTCTCCCTTTATTTTTCTTCTTGTGTTTATTTATATGGTTCAATTTTATTGTAAATTATTTCATATTTATTTAAATTTGAGCCAATGAGCTCTAGCTCAAATGACACTTCCTCTTTTTCTAAAAATGGGTGGAGGGTTAGGTTGCAGGATCAAAACCCGCTACATGTGTGTATAACTTACTAATAATAATTTTTTCCTAAATTTGAGTTTCTGCTGATCTCAACAATGAAATTGTAAAGTAACTAGATAATATCATTCATTAAATTAAACTGTTAATGAAAGAAACTGGATTTATTTGATAAATTATTCCCCTTGGCAGGTCAATTGCAAACAATTCATTGAGTGGCTCTGTTCCATCCAGCATTTGGCAAAATAGGACTTTGAAAGGAATGGAGAAACTTACAGTGTAAGACCTGAACGACAATGTTTTTGTATTTTGATGAATGAATAAGTCTTTCCATTTGACAGTATATATTTTTACAACATTTACAACCAGCAAGGAAACTGCTATTCCTAAGAAACACGGCCAAAGAGAAAAAAAGAAAAAAAGAAAAAGAAAAAAGCAAGCAAAGAGAAGTTATGAAATCTTACAATGATAGTGTTTCAAATACATAATTTTTGTCACAGAGAGAGAGGAGAGGGAGAGAGTTGCACTCAAGGAAGATGAATGTTCCTTGATATATTAGATCCACTCAAGGAAGATGAATGTTCACCCAGATGTAAATTTTGAAGAATTGGCCCGTTCCACTGATGATTTCAATGGGGCACAACTAAAAGCTGTTTGTGTGGAAGCAGGCATGGTAGCCCTTCGCCGCGATGCTACTGAGGTGTGCATTCTCCAGGATTTCTGCAACTTGTTGCAAATCTGACAAATTGTTTTAATTTGGGCCTTGCATGAGAACAAGTATTGATCACAGTGTTGGTTTTGTCAATTTCAGGTGAACCACGAGGACTTTAATGAAGGTATCATTCAGGTACATGCAAAGAAGAAATCAAGCTTGAATTATTATGCCTAGATTCTGTTCAATTTCACGGTTCAGATCATGCAAAGGCAGGACTTCTGAAATGGTATTATGTGCCCTAAATTTCAATGAAGTCAAGCTGAGTTTACGACTTGATCACAGAAGTAAAACCTCTGTATTGTGTAATCTTGCGGACTAAACCATAAATCATTAATTTAATCTTGCGTATTAGTTTCTTTTGCTCTTTCCTACATACGGATTGCAGATGTGAAGACTGTACATTCTTGTCTCGTGTTTTGGGTTAAAGATTATTCCCCTTTTAAGATTCAACCCCTTCATAGCTTATATTATCAAAAGAAATAGGACGGTAATTGGCTCATGCCTTGACATTGACAACCATTGAAGCTCTCCCACGCCAAAAAAAAAAAAAAAAGGGTAAATTCCACAGACCTACCCTGAGGCTTGTGAAAATACCAGATAGGTCCAAAACATTGTAAAATCTACCAATTTGGTCCTCAAAAGACAACTTTGGTCCTTATGTAGCTTCTAAGTTACCTGTGGTTGCGATTGGTGGTATTGGTGCTTCAAATGCAAGTTCTGTGATGGAAATTGGTGTGCTGAATCTGAAAGGAGTTGCTGTTGTCTCAGCTCTTTCTGATAGGGAATGTATTCTTACAGAGACTAGGAAGTTGTGTGTGATTCTAACAGAGTCAATGTCAATGCAGAGAACATATTGAAGCTAGTTTGGATCATGAGTTCTATAATCACTTGTTACTTGAAATTTATGCTTACATTTTCCACCTCCATGAAATTTTTCAAATTTTTGTTTTCTTAGCTATGATCAAAAGCAAAATGAATGACTTTGTTGTTGCTGCATTTTGTAATAGTTCATTTTCCTTACCCCTTTTGCCTTCCCCCCATCCCCAAAATAAGATATATACCCAAAAAAAAAAAAAAAACCTTTCAAGAAAGCAGGAAAATGTATGATCCTGTAGCTAATGCACTTAGTCATAACTTTTGAAGGTTGAGGAATCGGTTGAACAATCTTACAGTTATTACTCTGGATATAATGGAAGTGACAAAGATCCTCAGGCACACTTAAGTTCATCTTGTGTTACATATCTCTCTCAACGTTTCTTTTATTTATGTTTTGAAATTGCATGACTTAAGAGTTGAACGAGTTATTGAGTTATCCCTTTCTGAGTTATTTTCCAGAATTTTGGGGCATATGTCTTCCACCCAAATGGCACATTTCCCATAAAGCCTGAAGGACAGGTGTGTGATACCTTTGCTTCACAGATGCAGCAATTGCTTGGAAATGCAATTCAAGAGAAGGACCTGGAACCACCTAGATCTATCATGGAGGTCCGTTCAATTCTTTGCAAGGATGCTCCGAATCACAAGGACAACACATTTTACTATTGAGCCTTTCAGTAAATATGACGGGGGGAAGAGGCATGTCTTACCAAAAAGCAAGGGTTGCTGCTGTCAGTGTGGCACATGGATACCTTATGCATCTATAGAGGCGTTCTGTGGCCCTGGCATTAAAATTCTGAGAAGGAACGCGGGTCTTTAGTATACAGAAGAGGATCCGAATTTATGTAATTAAAATGGTCTGACACCACAAATACTTTTTTGGTACTTAACATGTGATATAGTAGCCTCTATGAGGTGTGCATAAAAACAGAATATAAGTAATAGAAATATCGAAATTTTCTTGTGGTTGGTTGTATTTATATTGCAGTGAGATTATAGTGTTTTCTAGGTTTTCTTTTCCTAACACTCTGATTCTTTTTTGAATTGTAATGGCTTGGGATTGAGATAATATTAAAGGACGTTATTTTAGTTGGGTAACATATGGCTTTTCAACCACAAGTTGCAAATCAAATTTGATGCCAACCATTGGTAAGGTTTAAACCTACCCTGCGACTAAAGATCGGGCTACTGGGGGTTTTTTTTTATTTCAAAAGCATTGAAAGTTTGGAGCCAAGTAAAAAAAAAAAAAAAAAATTCCCAGTGGAACTCGAGTTTACAAAACTGGAGTTCCACTGGGAAAAACAGGGGAAACAGGGCAACCCCTTCTGCCTGAACAGGGAGTTGCCCAAACTAAAAAAAAAAAAAATTTCTCAGACGAACTCGAGTTTTATAAACTCAAGTTCCACTGGGAAATTTTTTTTTTTTTTTTTAGTTTGGGCAACTCCCCTGTTCAGGCAGAAGGGGTTGCCCTGTTTCCCCTGTTTTTCGCATTGGAACTCGAGTTTTATAAACTCGAGTTCCACTGGGGAAAATTTTTTTTTTTTAGTTTGGGCAACTCCCTTGTTCAGGCAAAAGGGGTTGCCCTGTTTCCCCTGTTTTTCCCAGTGGAACTTGAGTTTTATAAACTCGAGTTCCACTAGGGAAATTTTTTTTTTTTCAGTTTGGGCAACTCCCCTGTTCAGGCAGAAGGGGTTGCCCTGTTTCCCCTGTTTTTCCCAGTGGAACTCGAGTTTTATAAACTCGAGTTCCACTGGGAAATTTTTTTTTTTTTTTACTTGGGCAAATCCCCTGTTTAGGCAGAAGGGGTTGCCCTGTTTCCTCTGTTTTTCCCAGTGGAACTCGAGCTTTATAAACTCGTGTTATACTGGAAAATTTTTTTTTTTTTTACTTGGGCAAATCCCCTATTCAGGCAGATTGGTTGCCCTTTTTTTTTCCTGCACATGCAGGCAAATCAGGAACTGAAATGTGTACATGCACCTGCTGAGAAACATAGATAAAGAAGCTGAGAATGTAATCTAACACTCATTGAGAGGCAAAGAAGTTGAGAATGTAAATGCACAACCATTACATCAAAAGGCGTTCTCGCACCAAGCTATAGAAACTGTTACGCTCTATTCATAAATATATTTTTACAATGCAAATACATTTGCATCACAACAAAAAGGCATTCTCAATATATCAACATTCTAAACATGCGCAACCATCCTTAATTTGCAATTCTAACCGTACTACTCAAATCACAATCTTCATAGAGGTACATTGGGTAGAGAATTATAAGTACATTCAACAAAAACCAAAAAGTTAAATGTGCCAATACAACGTAGTCACTTTTCCTAAGATCAGCAGTTCGCACAACAAAAACGACGTCCATGGAAGCATGCCTGCAAAACGTAGACTAATCACGTTAGGAGAGAAGTAGTAAAAACAGTAGTTACTGGTAGAATGAACAACAATTATATTTAACCAATGCATAATATTTTTCCATCTACCTACCTACTGTGGAACATTACTGCTTGTGGAAGCGCCACGGGATTGCGGACATTTTCTACGGTTATGCCCGGAAGCATGACACAATCCACATGTTTGCTTGGGTTGACTCTCTATCAAATCTGCATCCTCCCTCCGCCACCTCGAGCCTCGATCCTTATTCCTCACTCCATCCATCTCATTCCTTATTCTTGACTTCACTGGTCGACCTTTGGCCCGCAACAATGCTGGATTAGGCAACCACTTTGGCCCCATGGGATCCCTCCACAATGATTGTGACTTGGGAATCACAAATGCATGCTGATAAGTGTTAAGGGCATTGTCCAAACCATAACATGGGTGAATATATGCGGTCGAATCAATATTCAAATAGTCACATACTCTAATTGCATGTGAACACGAGATCCCTATGTTTCGCCATTTCCCACAACTGCATGTTCTTTCCCGTAACCGAACTTCATAACTGTGGTTTCCCCCTCCTGCGCTACACGTGAATGAAGTAATTATCTGATATATCATCTGTTCACTGTTAAATGGCTTGAGATAATGTTTCTCAGATTTAAGCTTATTTCCTTCCCACTTCTCAAAGGCATATTGACTCCATTTCTTACCCTCTGACAGGTGATTCAGGTATTCTTTGTGCCGGTCGTGGAAATATTCAACAAGTTTGGACCAAGTGAACTCAACCAACGCGGCAATAGGAAGGCCCCGTGCACCTTTAAGTACACCATTGAAGCACTCTGATATATTGGTTGTCATTGCCCCAAAACGTCTTCCACCATCATGTGATTGGGTCCACATATCCACAGACTCGCTCATTAGGTATGTGTATGGAAGATAATCTTGATTCTTTTCCTTCCCATCCTTCCCCGTCACCTTCTTCTTATTCCGAATGGCCTCCATTTCCACTTGCTTAATGGACTCCATTATGGTATCAAATTTAACTACCTGAGTAGCATATCCTGCTTTCAAGCAAGCTGACTTTAGAGTCGAGTTCTGAAAATGTGTGTTGAAGTTGCTAGCAACATGTCGAAGGCAATATCTATGAAATACCCGTGTTCTTCCATCATCCCCTCTAGGCCAGTTTGCAATGGCATTTTTGATACCGAGATGTCGGTCAGAAATTATGCAAATGCCGTCGTCGGGTATCACGTGGCCAATCGTATCTCTGAGGCATTGTAAAAACCACCTCCAACTGGACCCTGACTCACAATCCACAACAGCAAAGGCAAGAGGGAATACCTTGTTGTTAGCGTCGGTTGCCATTGCAACCAACAACTTTCCCTGATATTTACCATACAGATGGGTCCCATCAATACTGATAACTGGCTTGCAATATTTGAATCCATCAATGCTTGGACCGAAAGACCAAAACACATAATTCAATAATACGGTGTCATCTTCATCGGTGGATATCGTACGATAGAACACTTGGGTAGTCGGATCCATATCAATATATGCCATAAGCAACTTTTGCAACCTCTGGTAAGACTTTTCCCAATTCCCAAACAGCTTCCCAATCGCCTTTTGTTTCGCATCCCATACCTTGTAGTAAGAAGGCTTATGGCCTTCATATTTCGACTCTATCATAGATCTGAGATGCTTAATTGGGGTAGTGTGATCCTCACTTAACTTCTTAAGGATGTCTGATGCAATAAAGTTACAATTCATCATTCTACCATCATTTCGCACCCCAGTCCGTATACATGTGTGAGGACCCTTGTACACGGTGACCATCCATAGTCTCTGGAGATTGGGCTTCATGACTGCGCAGACATACCACTTGCATGACTCATCCACGCATTTTGCACAAAGTTTTGTCGTCGTCGACCTACTGATCATATACTGTTTGTTTTCCTTGAGGGCACAAATTGTTAATACACGCTGCACCTCCACTTTATTGGCAAAAGTCAAGCCTTTGTACAAATTCATCCCCTCTCTCCAAGTAGACACAAATGGTATCTCCATATGTGAAGGATCAACCATATTTTTCCAAGTATTTGCAGAAAATGACAAAGCAGGAGGTGCGTAGCCAGAGATTGTGTCCGTATTGTTTTGGACACTAAGAACATTGTCTGCATTAGGTTCACTATCGTCCAATGTCTCATTATCATCAATGTCCCTCTCAAAGTCCCTAAAGTCCCCTCTCTCAATCCTGTCTTCAATCTCATCTTCATCGACAAAATCTTCATCGTCAATGGCAGTACTCCCATCAACATAGTCGTCATCATTATCGTCATCCTCATACTCATCATCATTCTCATCCTCATCCTCATCATCATCATCATCATCATCGGCATGAACATTATCATGCTCTACATGTGTAAAATACTCATATTGAGCATCTGGAACTGTAACCTGTAAACTTGTTTGTGTTTGTTGGATTTCGTCGATACCAACTTCTGCATGCGGCTTCAACTGTATGTACAACTCAATGTTAGTTACTTCAGGTATTCTCTCCAACTTGTCAAACATAATCTTCACATGTTTGTCTGTTTCTATCGCCATGTACTTGTAATTAATTCGGTGCCTCAGGATTTCATTTGGCATACGATAAGTAATTTCTATGTTGTGCACAGCAGGATTCTCACACAACTCTTCCATAACCATCATCTTCAATTCGTCAAGGGTCTTGAACCTACGATCAATTTGGGTATAATAGCTCTTTATACCCGGCCCTTCAAATGGCAATCCCTTGTTCACATTGGCATTCTTCAGGGGACCACCGTGGTATAAGATTATATCAATTTCAGGCATTGTGAACCTGTTAAAGTCAAGTTACCATGTTAGTTAAATCACATAGTCGTAAACTGGGGGAAAAAAAAGTAATGTGATCTTAAGGCAGAACATATTCAAGCCAGAATTTTCATAGGTAATTACTAGTTTTATAGCCATTATGTAACTTGTGGTACCCATGGTTCTAAGTTTGGCTTCAGAACAAAATTTGAAACATATCTAGTGGAGCAACCCCAAAAAATAAAAGGTAAGGAAAAAAAAAAAAATATATATATATATATATATATATATATATATAAAGAATACATAGAACAATATGAGAGACTTTACAAAGATGATGTAGCATTAACAAAACATATTAAATTCACAAAACCAAAGTATTCCATATCCTTAAGGCTTAAATGTCATTACCAGATACCAAATTGTTTCCAAAATGACCAATTCTTATCCTTTTATTTTTATTTTTATAATGATCAATTCCTTATACAGCCATGTATTGTATAGGTCAGTGCATTTTAAGAATTACTTTCAGGCATTTGATTATGATACCCATTCATTCACTACCCATTTCATACCCAAAATAATGATGAACAAAGTCAAAAAAACGTGTAAGATCATGCTAAAAATAAAAGCCTAGAAATGATGAATACAATTTTGTTAACAAAATGGGCAAATAAATACTCAAAAAATTAACACTGACAAAACAAAGTTCTAATTCACAATATTGGAAAATTAACTAAGTTATGTCAACTATCTACAAAATAAATAGTCAAACTCTTTAACCCACACCCATAGACAACTAATACCCAACTACAATGACAATCAAATTATGCAAACCCTTACCTGAGATATGAATTTGTTGAGAGGAAAGAGCAGTGAAAGAGGCAGTGTGGTGAGTGAGAGTGAGAGGCAATGTGGTGTGAGAGTTATGGGTGAGTGAGAGTTAGTGAGGCTGAGAGACTTAGTGAGGATGCTCTGTTTTTGGGTGAGAAGGCTGTGTAGTGAGCGTGTTATATGGCTAAGTGTTAAATTTTTTTACGGGCTCAGCGTGTAATTTTTTTTTGCCCAGTGGAACTCGAGTCTTATAGACTCGAGTTCCTTGAAATTTCACTGTATATCTGTTTTTAATATTTCCAGTAAAACTCGAGTCTTTAAGACTCGAGTTCTGTAAATCACATCTCGAGTCTTGAAGACTCGAGATCTAAGTGGACAAAATTAAGTCCAGCTCACCAACTGGTCCGCGACGCGGTGGAGTGCGATTGAAAACAGCATCTCGAGTTTCTAAAACTCGAGATGCTACTTTCCATTATACTTTCAACCGATGCTTAACTAACTATATACAACTATATTACACAGGTATTCTGCACATTTCCTCCCATTTTGTCAATGCAAAGATCCGGGAGTGGATGGTTTGAGACATTATTAAATAGTCACATTAATGTATGCTCATGTACTAGCAAAATACAAGCCAACAATCAATTCAACATTACTTATACCCGAGCTGAAACAAGCAGAGGAGACAACTAAGAGCACCCTCCACATAGTTCTCTATGAACAGAAATGTAAAGAAAGCAAGGAAAAGCAGAAAGCAGAGAAAAGTTCTTGAGAGAATATTGTAAAACTGAAATTATGATTCTTGATTTACTCAGATTCAGATACAGCCCCAATATAATACATACATAACTAATCAGATCATGACACTTGTACATATTAATAACTAATTCTACTTAGCCTTGCTTCTCCTAAACTACACACAGTTTAGACCTCTTACATTTATACTACCTATCATTTTGGACACTCATCAGAAGCATCAGATATACATTGCTTTACACTCTACTATGAAGATCTCATCAGTTATAAACAAACACACTGTTAGGGTCATATTTTCTATGTAATTGGCTAATCCTTTGTCAAAACACGCTTTACTTGTAATTGGGTATATCTAAGATGATTTTAATATATCAAGAAATATGTTGCTTAAACATATCGAGTGGTATCTTTGAAGTCATGAAGATTGATTTAAGAAATAAGTGAAGAAAAACTGTTTCATTAAGTCTTGACAGAAGTTCGACAGATACTGCTATCGAGGTTAAATGAAGAAGCTCAATCTATCGAGAATTATGATTTCAGAATTTCTAGATCTGAAATTTAGCCCATGCTGTTTTATTTGATTAGGGTTTCTTTTCTCACAAGCCTAGTCATATATAAGACATATTTTAAAAGTTGTCATATATGGATACGGAGACCTATAACTTATATACTCTATGTGAAGTTACTGTGTTTGTACACCTTAGGGTTTTGTAACTAAGTACTTCTTAATCTTCATCATTTATAAAGTGAAAAACTTTGCAGCTAACAATAATTATTCAAGTTGCTGTAGTTAGTCATGTACTAGGATCCGTGTAAAGGGGTTAGTCACAGATTAGAGATTTGTGCAACAAAGGAAAGAATGCTACTATAAAATCAAGTCCAATTGGGTATTGGAGCAAAAGTTCAACTATATGTTAGTATTTTGGGATAGACCAAGGTAGTGGTAAGATTTTTCATACTTGTAACCGTTTGATTATTGATTAGTGGATTCTTAGAAGTGGTAACCTTAAAACTTAGCAAACAAGAAAATATATTCTAAAATAAGTCCTAATTAATACCTAACCATAACATGAACTAAATTTGACCTAAAAAACATTAAAAGTACCTAAAAAAAGGAAATAAATCACCTAAACCTAAAATAACATTTTTCTACATAAAAATACCTAAATTAAATTATAGATTCTATCCTCCATTAGTAATGGCATGCTTTTTAGTGCTTTATGTTTGTGCTTCAAGGCCTACCCCACTATGTACTTAGCAACGAAAGTGTTGAATTGCTTTGTCTTTGGAGGGTATAATTGTTAGGTTCTAAGACTTTAGGAACTAAATGTATTAGAATTTCAATTTGTAACGTGTTGGCAAACCATGATCAAAACTTAGAGTCTAGATTTAGGCTGTTCAAAGTGTGTTTAATTGTAAAGTTAGAATCGAGTAATTGCAGGATTTATTGGTGTAAATCTGCAAGGCTCGATCGATCAAACCTCGTGTAGATTAATTTTCTGCAGAATTTTCCAACTCAACCTAAGCCCAGTTTGACGTGTAGGGTTTTATGTTTTACTCCGACTATAAAAGAAAAAACCCTAGCTACATTTTAGAGGCCTTTGATGTGCTATGTATTGAATCTCTTGTGAGATCTAGAGGTGTTTACCTTCATACACACTTAGGGTTATCAAGATCAAGATTCATATCAAGAGCTTGGTGATCGTTTTAGTTGCTGCATAAAGAACTTAAAGAAAGTCACAAGTGGGAGTACTTGTGGTTGCAGTGGATCAAGGAAAGAAGTGGTCCGTGGAATCGGAGCTATCACGTGGTCATGATAGTAAGTTTTCTACTCGAGGTAGCAATAGGATGTTAATAGTCTAAATTTTATTATACAAACTTCAATTCTTTCATAGTGGATCTGTGTTACCTTGAGGATAGCTAGGTTGAATCATCCCCAGGTTTTTTACCGGTTTGGTTTTCCTAGGTTATCATATCGTGTGTTCTTTATATTTCTGCATTACTTACATGATATGATTTGATTGTGTTAACCTAAATCTGAATAATGTATCTAAGTAATCACTTGGCTAAATAACTAGGTTAAACAACTTGTGTTTTAAGGAGTCTAAAATCATACAATAATGTTACAATATTCCATATCCTAGGAGTGCTACGGGTTGAGGGGGGTTATATGAAGTATGAACCACATTCTGGTGGATTTTTTAAATTAAAAGAAAGGTCAATTTATTTTGACATTTATTTTTATATTTTTTATATTGGGTCATATTAACAGATGCCCTTAGGGCAATTGTTAACAAACTATATTAGGAAAGTTTTGATATCACTGTTTCCATGGCTAGATGAACCCATTGATTCGGGATACCAATTTTGAGCATAATCCTTCGAAGAAACTCCCACTATACTCTATCATATGCCTTGCTGATGTCAAGCTTCACTGCCATGTGGCCTGTTCTTCCTTTTCTCCTGTTCCTCATACGGTGCAACATTTCAAAGGCCATTGTGGTATTATCTGTTATACTTCTGTCAGGCACAAAAGCACTTTGAGAGCCAAATCTCACATTGGGCAAAATACATTTTATCCTGTTTGCGAGGACCTTAGAAATGATCCTAGATACAATATTACCCAAGCTGATGGGGCGGAAATCCATAATATATTTTGGGTCATTTTTCTTTGGGATGAGTACAATATGTGTAAAATTCATTTTTCGTAAATATCTGCCTGATCGTAAAAAGGATAAAACAACACTAGCGACATCATGCCCTACAATATGCCAGAATTTTTGAAAAAAGAAAGGCGACATACCATCAGAACCTGGTGCTTTGGATGGGTGCATCTGAAAGAGGGTTGTCCTTATTTCTTCTTCAGTGTATGGCCAAACCAATGCTTATGCCATTTCCTCCGTCACCACCCGGTCCACTGACTCTATCACCCTCTCCATCTCCAACCTGTTTGAGGAAGTGAACAAGTTTTTATAGTACCCCTCCGCTATGTTTGCTACCTCCTCCCCTCCTGTTTGCCATACCCCATCATTATCATACAGCCCATCTATATTATTCTTCCTTCGTCTTTGGCTTGCCCTTTGGTGGAAAAATTTTGTGTTTTTATCCCCCACTGGTAGCCAAATTGACCTTGATCTTTGTCGCCAAAAAACTTCCTCATGATGTAGTAGTTCCCTTATCTCCTTCTTTACCCCATTTATTCTTTCCATATTTTGCCCAAATCCTCCACGTATCAAATCAGCCAATTCTCCCTGCTTGGCATCCAACTTGGCTCTAGTATTACCAAAGGTCTGCCTACTCCATGCTATAAGGTCCATCCAACACTTTTTTATTTTTTCAAAGAGGCAAAACATTAGGCTGCCCCGTGGTTGAGCTTGATTCCATGAATCCCGAATAATGTTTTCGCAATTGGGATGTGTCACCCATTTCTCCTCAAAACGTTGTATTCGGCGACGTCAGCATTGAGGGTATATAGCTAGGACTAGGTCCAGCAGGATTGGGTCATGATCAGAATAAGCCACGGCAAGGTGGTGCACTACGGCCTTAGGAAACAACTCCCTCCACTCAAGTGTGGAAACAAACCTATCCAATCTCTCTTCCACAAACGCTGCCCCGTGCCGACCATTCCTCCAAGTGAACTGATAGTCCCTGAAACCAAGATCAACCAGCCCACAATGAAGAAGAGTATGCTGAAATGCTACCATAGGTGTAACTTGTCTGGGATTGCCACCCCTTTTCTCATCGGAGGACAAAATCTCATTAAAGTCTCCTAGGCATAACTATGGTAATGTCCCACGTGCATGGAGGTGTCGCATAAGCCTCCAAGTTTCAGCCTTTCGCTCCTCCTCTAGATGCCCATACACCCCAGTTAACCTCCATGAAGGTGAGTTCTGCGTACATATATTAGCATCTATGTGGTTTGGAGAATAGGTTTGTGTGTCGACAACCACCCCAGCAGCCCACAACAACACCAAGCCTCCTTTTCTTCCTTCACTTGATACGGCTAGCATGGAAGGGTACCCCAACTCAGTCTTTATAGGTTCCATCTCACGAACAGACAAGGAGACCCCATCCCGTGGCATTCAGCAAGGAGATCCCTTATCTCCCTATATGTTCCTACTTTGTGCAGAGGGACTCTCCTCCCTTATCAGAAGAGCCATAGAAAACCATCATTTGAAGGGCGTGGTATCCTGCAAAGGAGGGGTCAAGATGTCACACCTCTTTTTTGCGGATGACAGCCTACTATTTTGTGAGGCAACAACAAGGGAATGCAAAAACCTGCTGGATATTCTAGCATTGTTTGAGGGTGCCTCCGGACAAGCTATCAATAGGCAAAAACAACACTCTTTTTCAGCCTCAATACCAACCAAGGAGTGAAGCTCGCAATTCAGAATATGTTGGGAGCATAAATTATGGCAAACTGTGAAAGATACCTTGGGTTACCAATGGTTGGAGGCAAATCAAAGGTGAGCACTTTTAGGGAGATACAAGAGCGGGTAACAAAAAGGGTGATAGGATGGAAAGAGAAGCATATCTCAAAGGCCGGAAGAGAGGTTTTGATCAAAACCGTAGCACAAGCAATTCCAACTTACTCCATGAGCATGTTCAAGTTCCCCAAAAAAAATTGTGATGACATCAATTCAGCCCTAGCAAAGTATTGGTGGGGGCAAACTCGAAATGAAAGAAAGATCCATTGGATCAATTGGGGAAAATTATGCAAGCCTAAAGACAAAGGGGGAATGGGCTTTAGGGATATTTATGCCTTTAATCTAGCCATGCTAGCTAAGCAAGCATGAAGGTTGATCCAAGGTAGGCCTTCTCTTTTTGTTAGGGTGTACAAGGCTCGATATTTCCCTAATAGCTCTTTTATGGATGCTGATCTAGGGGCCACCCTTCTTATGTTTGGCGTAGCTTGTTGGAAGCTAGGGATTTGATTAGAGCAGGCACGGCATGGATTGTGGGTGATGGGCAGAGCATTAGTGTTACGGATCATAGGTGGTTAACCCACCCACCTCTGTTCAGACCTGATGCTAATACAAACATGAAAGTGGCTGATCTTATTGACCACCGCACAAGACAATGGAACAGTCCATTACTCCACACTACATTCCTACAATCTACCACGGAGGATATCCAAAGGATTAAGATTGGTGAGGAGGGTGTTCGAGACAAGCTTCGCTGGAAGGAGAACAAGAATGGGTGTTTTTCAGTGAGGACAGCTTACAGAGTAGCACTCCGACTCAAACAAACAGAGAATGTTGAACACTCCACTGCTAGAGAAGACAAAAAGTTCTGGAACAAGATGTGGAAGCTCCCTGTACCCCCAAAGGTTCGAAATTTCATGTGGCGAGCATGCTCTGATATACTCCCAACATGTGTAAACCTATGCCGAAGGAGAGTACCGGTGGATCCTACTTGCTATATCTACAGACAACATGATGAAACAGTGGCTCATGTTTTATGGGAATGTCCATTAGCGAGGAACGTGAGGGCTATGGTAAAGGGAAAGTTGCAGAAATGTAATTCAGAAGCTCAAAACTTCTACACTCTTGCCCGACAAATGGAGGAAAAGCTACCAAAAAAGGAACTGGAGGTTTGGGTGATAGTGTCGTGGGCCATCTGGAATGCAAGAAACCGGTTCCACTTTGAAGAAAAGCAAAGCATGCCCAACGATATCCTGCATGGAGCAATGACACTGCTGCAGGAGTACCAGGAGCTCTGCAAGACGTCCACTAGCACCTGAGAGTGCACCAAAGCCCAAAGGGTTATAGTCTTTTTAAGTTTCACTAGATACATTGCATGTTTATTTTTACGTGTGGCACTGTACTATGCTCAATACTAGAATGTACTCGGGCTGGCTACCATAAGCTGAGGTGGCCTAGCACGTTTTTGGTTGAGCACACCATGTAATTTACTCATGCAATATATATATTTCTACCTTTCTCTCACAAAAAAAAATTTTAATATCATTTTCATGAGAAATATAAAAAGTTGTCAACAAAATTAATTGTTTTCTCATTTTCCCACAAAATGTTTCTAAAACTTGTTCCAAAACCAATACTTTTAGGGCATTTTTTAACATTTACCCATAAATAAATGTTAACAGATCCCTAGTCTAGCCTTTCATGCATAGCTAATAGCTTGGCTTAAGCTTGACTTATTTACAATCCTAGATGAGCAGTACTGCATGAAAAAAGAATGAATATTGTACAATTGATCATGTATCGCACTGCTTTACAGTCGGCCCTAGTCAGCAAGTATTCGACCAAGAAATCGGATATATTATTCTGTTTCACTTCCACTTGTATCATCATCAGGAGATTTAGAACTATGTTTTCGTTGAATATCGAATTTGTCAATAATCCGAACAGTTTTTAACGATTCCTGATCTGCATCAGCAGCCTTCCATTGGCTGGGATTCTCTCTAAGGTGGCTCAACTCTTCCGAATTCGGCCCCTCCCATTTAGGATCCAGCTCCCACTCCTTTGGTACCTAAATGCCAATGATCCAGCTCCCATATTATCATTAGGTTCAAGGTTCTTATTATACAAGTTGTAACAAAATAAAAACTTAAAAGTAAAAATATTTTTCTATAAAAAAACAGATTCTGTCCATGTATTTACTAGTACCATTCCAATTCAAGCACAACTGAAAGCTCGAAAATGTGTTGAAAACACAAGAGCTGTTTAGACCCCCCAACTAAAATTACGGCTTGGTTGATTTTACACTAACTTAATACTAAGTGCGGAATCGTGTAAACACAAGCGTATAAGCAATAAGCTACTCTAATCCATAAACTAAGCAACACAGCAGTATAATGGAATATAAAAGAGTAGGGAAGAAAGATGCAAACACAAAAAACACCAAGACGTGTTTTCGAAGAGGAAACCGAAGAACTCGGCGAAAAACCTCTCCGCCGCCCTCCAAGCGGAAATCGATCCACTAGATAATCAGTTAGGATACATGAGTAAGCAAGAGACCCTTCAAGCCTAATCTACCCGATGCACCTAAGCCCTCCAAGCTCCTACTCCAACAAGGCTTCTCGGAACCGTGTCTTGTCTAGCTCTCCGGATCCCGCAACAAGCTCCATGTTGCATCTACCATCCTTGGCTTCTTCCAATGCTTCCCAGCAGCACCAAAACGTCACTCAACACTCTCAAAAGGTGTGGTAAGTGTTTGGGCTATCAACCTCTCAATGGTGTGGAAATGGAGAGGGAAGGGTTGAGGAGATACCACAAGCAAGTGTATAGAGAAAGGTGGGGATGACAATCTCTAATTGCAAATGTGTTTGGCTAGGGTTTTCTCTCTGAAGCATTCCTCAACATTTGTGGGTAATGGGGGTTTATATAGGATAGGTGCAGAATGTGTGAGTCAGTCAGTACAGGCTGGCAGAACAGCATGTCTCGCGGGTGTCTCGCGGGAAGGCCTTACCCGCGAGATACTCGCGAGAGACAGCTGTCTCCATCTGTCCTGACTTTTCGCATTCCAGCATGTGCAAGGCACATGCTTCACTTCGCGGGAAGCTTAGTCGCGACATACCCGCGAGATTCCATCAGCTTCCACTTTGCTTGAGTCTTCACACACTCTCTATCACACACCCCTTACATCAATTCCCACAACAAATACAGGGTATAAACAATTGATAGTAATTACAATCAAATTTGGCACGGAATAAAAGCCAACAAAACACATAGTTGTAAATCACAACTTTACAATCTCCCCATTTGGCTATTCCGTGACAAAACCCTAAAACAGACTCTAGACTTAAACGTGAGTTTGGGAACACAGGCAAAACTCACTCATACTTAATTCTAGATTCTGATAAGCTCTTGAAACATATGAACAAGTAACTCCTGAAACATAACAACAAAATATTATCATTGTATGCAGAAAACTTGAAAAACATATGGAGCATTAAAAGCATGATCAAGCAAGATGAAATAGAAAACACTAGATCATGGCAAGATCAAACAAGTAATCACTATACAGAAGTGATTACTATGCTCATTCACACAAGGAATGAACATCCGGATATGCAAGATGATAAGCTCATATGAAGAGTACCATTTGCAAATCCAACACTCAACCAATGCAAAATACTCAAAGTATTTGCATCTAGGAACAATCCTACATGGGCACAAGAGTGTTCATCACTCAACCAATGCATAGAACGTATATGCATCTAGGAACAATCCTACTAGGGCACAAGAGTGTTCATCACTCAACCAATGCATAGAACGTATATGCATCTAGGAACAATCCTACTAGGGCACAAGAGTGATGTAGTGAAGTAAATGTATGACATTAAACTTCAATAGCACAAGCATAAAGGCTGCATAAGCAAAGTATTGCAAATACATGGCACAAACCACAAAAGCCTACAAATCATGCAATGAAACAAAACAACCCTTAAAGCTTACAAAAGCAACATGGGTACATGCAAAGTATGCTACAAAGCATAGAGAATAACACAAAAGAAAACATCTGAAATAATACTTAAATAAAGCGTAGTATCAAAGCTTTAAACCAAAAGCAGTAAAACAGTTATAAACACTAAAAATACTGAATAAAAACCGTCTTTAAAACCAATAACCAATGCTACTGTGTATCTAGGCTATGCTCCCCCTAACACTGTGCAAGCTCTTCTCCAGCTCCCCCTCAGAAATTTCTCCCCCTTTTTGACCGGAATGGCCAAAGGACTAGAACGGTTCGGACTCCGAATCAGAGGCATGAGTGGAGGACAACTCCTGAACTTGCGATGCTAATGCGGTGATCTGTCCCTGAAGATATGCGAACTGATCTGCTGTGTGCTGCACATGGGAGTCAAGCACTGTCGACATCTGGTCCATCTTAGCAAGCAACTGATCAAGTTTGCTTAAGCCTGATGGTGGAGCAGAAGATGATGGCTATGCAGAGGGCTCTGGAGCCGAGGTGAATCTGTCAATCTCTTCCTCTGTATCTTCAGCTTCCTCCTGCTGAACCCGTCGTGGTGGTGGTATGGTATGCACACCAGTCTTAGAGCCTCTAATGTGTGCAGTGCTCCTAGTTAGTGTGTGACCACCAATGGGGTAATCCCTCGGAACAGCTGTGAGACCACTGGGTAGCTTGAGCTTTGTCTTGGCAATCAAACCCATGATCAAAGAGGGGAACGGCATCACAGTTCGGGAATTCTGTTTTGTGATGCTTTTCTTCAAGACATGCATGATATGACCACAAATGTCAATCTCCTTATGTGTATAGAGATCATACATGAATCTTGTTCTCGGAGCAGATAAAGTGGTGAGATTGGTGACTGGATACAAATTGTGAATCATCACATAGCTTAATGTCCTCATTTCTGGAGAGAACTTGAGAGTGTCCATGGATGATTTCTTCGATACACCACCAAGGACTTTGATCATATCATCAATCTTACCCAATCTGTCCTCATAAGCAACTGTGATTTGCTGAGATGGAGGACGAGTCTCCAAAAAGTCTTGGATGCTCTCTCTAGTAATCTGAAACTCCTTGTGTCTCACCCAGCCCTCAATGCGATCTCCGTTGACAATGGCATTAGAGAAGAACTCTTTGATGATCTCTGAATAGACCACTCCAGTTGGGTTCAGCAGCTTGGTCCAAGTTCTATCTTTGAACACTTCAGGGATGAAAGTGCCCTCAAGAGTCTCTAACTGGACTACCCGTTCCATGATGATCGTCTTGTCCATGTAACAGTCATTGTACTTCATATCAGCATCGATAGACCGGAAATGTTCAGAATCAGTTCGGGCTCTCTTTGAAGTCGATTTCTTCCTCGCTGCATGCTTGGTGGGAGACATCTGCACAAATTCACAAAGCAAAGAAGGAACAACAATGCACAGACACAAACCAGAAGACAAACTTCATTAGATTCAAGTTAGTGCTAAATCAGACATAGACTAACTGAAAAACAGAGCATGATAAACACCAAACATCATGGTAAAAGACTCCAACTTATAAGGCATAACTACAATGCAACAAATTAAGAAATAGTGCAAGAGTGTGTGTCTGTGTGCAAGTGCTGATGAGTGTGTGCGGCATGAGATGCATGAGGGTGCCTAAGTGTGCTTAGTTGTGTGCCAAAAATGTGCAACATGAACAAAGTGATTGAAACACAAAAACAATGACCAAACCAAGTAAAATAAGGTCATACAAGAGAGAGTCCATTGATTGAAATCACTTGATTTCAAAATAGCACAAAAATGTCACTCGGATATTTTGACAAACACTTAGTGTGCACAAATGCAAAAACTACATGAATAATGCATGAACATGTGAAAATCTACCCTCAATACAAGATAAAATGCCACAAGGGGCCAACACATATGCAGAAACACCAAATGGGACACAGCCCAATCAAAATAAATGAAAAAGATTCACCCAATTTTGAAAACCAACCCAAAGTTTCGAAAATCCCCAATTATCAAAACCCTAAAAAAAATCTGCATAATCTGAGTAAAAACTTGAAAAGAAATAGTTAAGAAACATACCTTGAAGAAGAAAATGCAAAAAACGTGCTTGGTTTGAAGGGAAATGAATGGAATAGTGATTTTGGGTTGAAAAACTTTGAGAGAGGTTGAGCGAGGGAAGTTTGATAGTTTTGAAAAACTGTCACATCAGCTATATAAAAACTGAAAACACGCATTTTTCGCGGGTTAGAGAGTGGCGAGACAGTCGCGAAACAGTCGCGAGAAGGGCCACTGAAGCATAAAATTTTTCGCGAGAAGCATTAGGTCGCGAAACAGTCGCGAGACAGTCGCGGTAACTTCTGTCTGAAATTGGAAAAATCCAATTTTAGCCAAACAGTATTTCGCGAGTAGCTTTTGGTCGCGATACAGTCGCGAAACAGTCGCGAAAGTTTCTGTGTGACATATTAAAAGAAAAAATTCCCTCAACTCCTTTTCGCGGGAAGCTCTAAGTCGCGAGCTTCTCGCGAAACAACCCCTGAACCAGTTTTTGAAGACACACAAAAACATGCTTTTTAATGAAAAACAAATGACAAGAAAGTATAAAATCACTTTCAAAAACAAATAAAACACTCAAAAATCTTTTTGGGTTTGATCAACAAAGATTGAGCATGTGAAAACACATTTAATCAAGTACAATCACACAAATGAATACGACATTCATTGAACATAGACTTGTGTGTTGTGTGTGGATATCAAAAATGAGATAGTCCTTAGTCCAATGTGAAGCTTCAATGATCAATTCAATCAAGGCATACACAACTAGCACTAGATTATGTGATCTATCTCAATTATAGAAACATGCATATATGACCTCCCACACGTACTTGACAATAATTCATTGAAGCTTTTCATTTGGCTCCATATTTAACATATCATTTGCAACTTTTGAGTAAAGAGTTTTGATATTTCAATTGATGAGTTAGCCTTTGGCTTGTTGGGCATCATACATTTTATTTTGGTCGCTTTCCCTTTTTCCTAGTCGAATACTAGTTTGTGCGACAGGCTTTTGCAGCTCTATATCTCTTTTCATTTGGAGATTTACAATTAGAGAGCTCTTTTAAGCAAAAAAAATAAAAGTGGGAAGATATATAGGCATGAGTCTATGCATGTCTCAAGATCAACAAAAACATTCACTAATCATTCATGACAAGGTTGAAGATCTATTTACAACAGTCACATAGATTTCAGAATTTCTTCCACAATGATATGAGTGCATGAGAGACAAGCTAAGCTCGTTAAATGCACAAAGCCATAAGTACAAAGGTACAGGGCAAAACATGCTTTGAAACAAAAACTCAACAAAGTGATCAAACTTTTTGGATTTTCTATTTTTTATGTGTTTTTGAATTTTTTATTTTGAACACACCCAAAACAGAACAGGAAAATAAAGATTAACAAAGACAACCGGTACAAATCAACTGGACAAAATAACAATATTAAAGATAGAGCAATGCATGAAAAAGATGCAACAGCAAATGTCCCTAAACATTGAAAGAATTTATGCGTGGACATGTTATAATGCTTATGCATGAGTACCCCTTTTCACCCACACGTCACGTGCGTTTGGGGTGATATCCTTAACGGATTGGGTACGAGAATTTGGACTATCAAACCTTCTGGTGAAACTCTCCAAGCAGGTGGTGAAGGCACCAATCATTTTCATCACGTCCATCATGCCAGGATCACGATTCTGACTTCTCGGTTGTTCACCACCCCAAGACCTCATGTCATTTCTCCTTCCTCGTGACCGAGGTGCGCTTGAATTGTTGTCTGATCTCAGCTTTTGACAGTTGGGTCTGGTATGTCCTTGCATTCCGCAGTAATGACACACATAGTCCGTTCTAGGACTCCGTTGTGATCTTGGGAGAGATCTTCCTCTGGTTTCATGTCTACCCATGGAGTGATTTCGGGGCTTATTCACCATTCGTTGCTCACTCACATTCTTCTTCTCAGCCTTAACATTCTCAGGGATGGTTTCTTCTACAATAGGCACTGCGGCCTTCACAAACTTCACTTCTTTGGTAGCTTTGGCTGATGAGCTGCTTCCTCCGGTGTATCCCAACCCGGACTTGTCTGACGAAGGTTTTTGAGATGAGATAACATCATCTAACTTCTGGGAGGAGACTCTCTCTATCTTGGCATGAGCTTGCACTACCTCTTGCTCAAGAAACCTCACCTTCGTATAGGCTTCAGACAACTCGCCATTTAATGTCTCAATTTCGCACTTAGCCTCTTTATATCTGACCATGAGACTTCTGTAATCTTCCTCAGCCTTCTTCATTTTCCTCACAGCTGCCTTGGCTATTCTGGTATACTCTCCAGACTTCTCAAGAAGTAAAGAGTAATTTTCTTGAAGATTAGCTGTATTCTCTTCTTCTTCTTCAGCATCTGATTCATCCACATTCCCAATAGACTCTGAATCGGAATGCTCACCAAGCTCCTTCACAAGAGCACCCAAATCATCCGATGACTCCACATGAGCAATGGTCATGAATGCGGAGTAGTTTCCCTCTCCGTCACAGCTCTCTTCCGAGTCAGAATCAGAGGATTCTGAATCACTGAGTGTTGTGGCATAAGCTTTGCCTTTTCCCCTTAGAAAATTTGGACACTCCTTCTTTAGATGTCCATGGCCATTGCACTCATAGCATATAATTTTTGAAGAAGGTTGAAACTCCATCCCTTCTTTTCTTGGAAACTCTTTCCTATCACCTCTTGAAGATGAAAATTTTCCTTTGTTGAATGGTTTCCCACTGTTCTTCATCTTCAGAACTTTTCGGAAGTTTTTCGCAAGAAATGCTACTTCCTTCTCCACCCCATCTTCTTCGGAGGAATCACCCATCCTTTCGGTGATGGTTTTAAGAGCAAGTGATTTACTCATCTTATGGGAAGGCAGTCCCATCTGATATGTTTGGAGAGACCCAACTAATTCTTGAATTTTAATCTCATCCAAATCCTTGCTTTCCTCTATGGCTGTAACTTTTGCTCTAAAACTTTCAGGCAAGGACCTCAATACTTTTCTCACCACCTTAGCATCTTCAATCTTCTCCCCAAGATTGAGTTTAGCAATTACAATTTCATTGAGCTTCCCATAGAATGAATCAAACGGTTCATCATCACCCATCTTGAGCTCTTCAAATTTGGTGGTAATCATCTGAAGCTTTGTGTCCTTAACTTTCTTTGTACCCTCATAAGTGGTCTCCAAAATCTCCCAAGCTTCTTTGGCTACTGTCATGTGAGAGATCCTGTGGAATTCATCAGGAGACACAGCACAAAATATAGCATTTAAAGCTTTACTATTAGCATTGGCTGCTGCAAGAGCCGCCTTATCCCAATTAGCCTTAGGAGCTTCCGGCTTAGTCCAGCCGAGCTCTACCGCATCCCAAACGGTATCTTCTATAGAGCATAGAAATGCTCTCATTCTGACTTTCCAGAATGCGTAATTGTTCCCATCAAAAAATGGTGGAACATTGAGTGATTGAGACCGGTCCATCTCAAATAGGGTCAAGGATCACACTAAGGTATTTAAACCAAGCAAGTGTACCCGCTCTGATACCAATTGAAAGCTCGAAAATGTGTTGAAAACACAAGAGCTGTTTAGACCCCCTAATTAAGATTACGGCTTGGTTGATTTTACACTAACTTAATACTAAGTGTGGAATCGTATAAACACAAGCGTATAAGCAATAAGCTACTCTAATCCATAAACTAAGCAACACAGCAGTATAATGGAATATAAAAGAGTAGGGAAGAAAGATGCAAACACAGAAAACACCAAGACGTGTTTTCGAAGAGGAAACCGAAGAACTCGGCGAAAAACCTCTCCGCCGCCCTCCAAGCGGAAATCGATCCACTAGACAATCAGTTGGGATACATGAGTAAGCAAGAGACCCTCCAAGCCTAATCTACCCGATGCACCTAAGCCCTCCAAGCTCCTACTCCAACAAGGCTTCTCGGAACCGTGTCTTATCTAGCTCTCCGGATCCCGCAACAAGCTCCATGTTGCATCTGCCATCCTTGGCTTCTTCCAATGCTTCCCAGCAGCACCAAAACGTCACTCAACACTCTCAAAAGGTGTGGTAAGTGTTTGGGCTATCAACCTCTCAATGGTGTGGAAATGGAGAGGGAAGGGTTGAGGAGATACCACAAGCAAGTGTATAGAGAAAGGTGGGGATGACAATCTCTAATTGCAAATGTGTTTGGCTAGGGTTTTCTCTCTGAAGCATTCCTCAACATTTGTGGGTAATGGGGGTTTATATAGGATAGGTGCAGAATGTGTGAGTCAGTCAGTACAGGCTGGCAGAACAGCATGTCTCGCGGGTGTCTCGCGGGAAGGCCTTACCCGCGAGATACTCGCGAGAGACAGCTGTCTCCATCTGTCCTGACTTTTCGCATTCCAGCATGTGCAAGGCACATGCTTCACTTCGCAGGAAGCTTAGTCGCGACATACCCGCGAGATTCCATCAGCTTCCACTTTGCTTGAGTCTTCACACACTCTCTATCACACACCCCTTACATCAATTCCCACAACAAATACAGGGTATAAACAATTGATAGTAATTACAATCAAATTTGGCACGGAATAAAAGCCAACAAAACACATAGTTGTAAATCACAACTTTACAACAACAATAAATAATTTGGCTTTACTAATTTAAATTAATTGATAGTCTATAAATTTATTTGAATATTTTTTATTTGTAAATAATTCCACCTATTTATTAAATTAGAAGTATCTTAGGAGGTTAATTTCTTACCTTATCAACTGCAAGGGTGAAAACTTCAAGATCACCATTTCGTTTGATGTGAAATCGAGTGAATGCCTCGTAATCAGCAATGCTAAGTGAGGAAAAGGCTTCATCATAGTGTAAGTTGAACCAATTGATGCAGATGTATAAGTAGATTCCAAATACAAAGGAAACTACAGGGGTGAACAAGACCCAGAAATAAAGGAAGATGGAGGCATAATATATGATTGCACCCCATCGAGAGATAGACTCCACTCCATTCTTGCAAATATTGCTCCGTGTCACAGCCATGAGCTAATACAATTCATTTGAATTAATATACACTAGCCGCGAACCCGCGCGTTGCGCGTGATAATTATTTTTATGGTGGTTTTATTAAAAAAAAATTTATAATTTAAACTAATCTAATAATGAGTAATGTATTTCGTAATTATATTTTTTATTTATTATAGGAACAATCATAAATACAAAATAGGAACAATCCAAAACACCAAAAAAACGTAAACTAAAAAAAATTGATAAAACTTAACAATGATTAATTGAACCAATATTATGATAAAATTTTGTTTTTGATAATCTATTAAGGTTATTTTTTTTTTTTTTTGTAGAAATTATAATTTCAACCACCCAAAACATATTATCAAATAAACAATTATTAGCAAAATCTAATAATTAAATTTCTATACATGCATTGTTATAAAATAATAATAATTAAAATAAAATTGCAAAAGTTAAAATTTGTCACCTATCCGATTATTTTCGTTTGGTTAACCTTTGCTTTTCTTTAAATGAATGGCATTATAGAGTATTTCTAATACAACTATTAAGAGTACTTTGTCCACCACAAAGGATTAGAAAATAAACAAAAATTAGTAAAGTCTTATAGTTTAACATTTAAATTGAGTACTATAAAAAATCATGCATGTAACAGAATAAATACCAAATTATCAAAATTATGTTATGTAATAGAATAATATTATATTTTTATATGCTATATTTAATTCTTTAGAATGCAATAGGATAACATTTAACAATCAAAGAAAAAAAAGAAAAAGAAAAACAACAACAATTTAAAAAATAAAACTAAATCGCATTAACCCAAAATAGAGTTTTAAAGAATATAAAAAATTATCAACCTAAAGTAGAGATGCAAGAAAAAAAAATCCACCAAAAAATTTAGAGAGAGAGAGAGAGAGAGAGAACCATTTTTTTTGTGAGGGAAAACTATGCATAGAATAAAAGAGATAGTGACAAATTTATAGTAAGAGTATGTGAATAAGAAGAGACAAAAATAAAGGAAGAGGAAGGGAAATAGGAAGAATGGTATTAATGAGACTCTCAAAAAAAAAAAAAAAATGGTATTAATGTTGAGGGTAGTGGGGAGATGAAAAGGTAAGGAAGGGAGAAAGATTGAAGAAGTAGTGGGGAGATGAAATGGTAAGGGAGAGAGAAAGGTTGGAAATGTGTAAATATTAAAAATAAATAAATGTTAAAAACAATTATAGGAAAATTGAAAAAAAAAAAAAAAAAAAAAAACCCTAAAGCTTGAAATGCTTCAACTTTTTTTTTTTCTTCCTTTAAGTTGAAAAGGCTCACACAAAACCCTAAAACTGAACTGAAAAGGTTTTGAGTTGGGCTTGATAGTAGAATTAAATAAATAAGAGGTGGGCTGGATTAATTATACAGATTTATTATAGGGTGATAGTAGAAGTAAATAAATATGTAGTAGGCTAGATTTATTATAGGGTGATAGGTGATAGTGGAAGTAAATAAATAAGTAGTGGGCTGCATTTATAGGGCTGAAAATTGTAAAAAAACATTTAAAAATTGTAGAACAAATTATATTTATAAATAAAAAAATGACGTGGCAACTGATGTGGCGCAATGTGAGAGCAGCAGCATTAAACGCTACGCTTCAGCTTTTAGTAATATATACATTAGTAAAGAAAAAGAAGAAAAGAAGCCATGAGCTATTACAATTGCTATCGTAACAAATTGTGATTAGAGATATATCACTCTTACTTGAAATCAATTGTGTTTAGAGATATATCACTTTTACTAGAAATTACCACTAACATTATTTTTTATTAACACTAATTGCAATATGCCGTCTTAATAATTATAAAAAAAATATTAGTATCCCTAAAATTATTGTTTCTCACCTCTTACATCAAATGCAGACATGACGTACTTGATACATGAAGGATAAAGTCCAAAAGTCCATCATTTTATACCATCTTGAAAGGCAATTTGAACTGGAAGATGCCTATGGAGCATAGATTGGTGACATCGATATAAAGAGTGATAGCGTGAACAAGAAAAAATTATGGTTAAACTTGTTAGCTTCTTAGGTCTTATTTTAGTTTTTTCTCTCTTACTCAAGTAAGAGATATTCCTTAACCCATTTAACATCTTAGATGTCACATAAATCAATCATATAAAGTAGATTTAAAAATTTAAAAAAAAAAAAAAAAAAAAAAAAAGAAGTCAACATATAAAGAAGTGAAATCTTTTCAATTTCACTCTTAAAGATTTTAGGGCAACTTGTAATAGTAAATTACTTCTAAAGCTACTTAGGACTATATTTTTTTGATAGGTTACAAGAGGCCATTTTCACAATGTATTTAGTTTTTTTCTCACATAGTATAAAAAAGCTAATGAGACTTCTATATTTGAAAGATTCATCACCAACATTGGAGATGATTTGTCTTCAATCATTTTGCATGTGCCATTTGCATGTCTTAGGGTGGTTAGAAAATAAGATAGGGACAATAAGTTAAGTTGGTAGGTGGTTGTCTTTCGAAAAAAAAAAAAAGAACAAAACAAAGCAATGTGAACATAAAAACTCAAGATGAAGAAAAGTTGCTTTTACTGACTTTTCCTTTGCATTATTTTTAACTATAGGTGAGTGATTGTAGTTTCTCAAAAAAAAAAAAAATGGTGAGTGATTGTCGGAGCTTATCTCCTTTGGGTTCTATATAGTATATAACTATTTATAGCTATTCCTATTCTCACCAGTTGTAGAGATATCCCATTTAGTGTGCTATCCAAATGTAACAAGTAAGAAAGCAAAAGCAATTTCAAGGACAAATCTCAACAATATTATACTTGCTATATATGCTAAAATACATGCTATGTTTAACACTAGCTGTAGCTTCTCAACTACAGAAATGTGTAACTTCATTACTATATAGAAAAGCTTGAATATTGAATTGCCGTACACTTTACAACAACTTGAATCAAGAAAACATTCGTTGAATGTCACACATATAGAAAGGGAAAAGGAAAACTGACCTGAAGTTTCTACTAGTTTCTGCCGGGCAAGGAACTCAATACCTACTTCGAACATCAACATGAGAATTAGAGCTGAGGCCAGATGTATTGAAGCATGAAGAACTCCAATCATTATCCGTGTCTTAAATGAGACTTTGGAGGGTACAAATGCAACTGCCACAATTAGCAATAACGTAGCACCTCCTAGACACACATAAGAGTGCTCCAGCAAGTACATAAAAGAATTCCACACTGTGCCAAAGAAACTCCTCGAGAAACCAGAAATTGAATCTTCTTAAAATATGTGATCAAGCTTACACAAGAGAAGAACATGAAAAGGGAAAAAAATCAACTTCATTCAGCTGTTTAAGTTGTTTCAATTCAAGATAGGAACAAAGAGGAAAGGCATCATAATTGTCACAATAACTACTATTATGAATTTGATAATTACTTTTAGGTTAATTGGCACTTCCTAACTTTCGTAATGATTAGAATTAGAATTTCTCTCTCATCTAAGATGAATAGAGGGAGAAAACTGCTATAAATTTGAATAATGAACAAGGAGTTGATAAGAAATTCACCTGTGGGAACATAGAAAAGACCAACATAAAGTATGTAATGCCACCAATAAAGTCAAATTGCCAATTTTCCTTTCTGAAATTCCAAATATTTCTTAATGCAAGCTGCAAATTAAAAATTAATAAGATGTATTAAGCAAGAAGCAGAAGAAAATGTTATAAAATGTGAAGTTGGTAATAATAGGAAATGGAACAACAGAAGAAAATAAAATTTCACCATTACCCTTCTTGAAATTTTATAAGGAGGATAAGCATGTTTGCACTTATAGGAAACTCCATGAGATTCATTGAAATCATGAAAGACATGGGTGGGGTGTGCAAATGCTCCACCACAACCATTTACAAGTAGATGTTGGGGATAAACTGGCTCATTCTTTTTATTTGGTTGAGAAAAATCTGACTCGTTTGAACTAACAGTTGAGTGGCGCATATAGTGATGTATATCCCCAACAATTCGAAGCCTACACCTTTCTTTTAAAATGTTATATATCAGGTCTAAGAAATTATTTTTGTTTGATTGGTTGTCTAAGGCATCTTTTCTAGAATCACCATTCTCATACCAATCAAGAAGCCAATTTGGTTTGTTAGGTTCTAAGACTTTAGGAACTAATGTATTAGAACTTCAATGTGTATTATGTTGGCAAACTATAATCAAAACATAGAGTCTAGGTTTAGGCTTGCTCAAGGTGTGGTTTAATGTAAGATTGGAATCGAGTGATTGCAGGAATTATTAATCAAAATCTACAAGGCTCGATCGATTGAAAATTAGACTCGATCGATCGAAAGTCGTGCAGATGTAATTTTCTGCAGAATTTTCAATCTAGCCCAAGCCGTATGATGTGAAGGGTTTTGTGTTTCACTCCAAGTATAAAAGGAAAAACCCTAGCTACGTTTTAGAATTTTTTTTTTTTTTTGGAGAGTTGTGTATTGAATCTTTTGTAAGATCCGAGAGGTGTTTACCTTCATATGCACACAGAGTTATCAAGATCTAGATTCACGTCAAGAACTTGATGATTGCTTCAGTTGCTGCATAAAATTTTTTAAAGAAGATCTGAAACCTTTGAGAGGTGTCTCAAAGTCACAAGTAAGAGAACTTGTGGTTGCTGCAGATCAAAAAAAGAAGTAGTTCGTGAACTCAGAGCTATCACGTGGTCGTGGTAGTAGGTTTTCTACACAATGTAGCAATATGATGTTAGTGGTCTAAGTCTTATTGTACAAACTTCAATTTTTTCATAGTAGATTTGTTTTTACCTTAAGGATAGCTAGGTTAAATCCTCCTCAAGTTTTTTACCAATTAGGTTTTTCTGGGTCATTAGATCTGTGTGTTCTTTATTTTCCGCTTTATATTTGTTTTACACATATTGGTTTAACCTAGATCTAATTAACAAACTTGTTAATCAACTTGGCTTAATATTAGGTTAAACATATTGTGCCTAGGGGTCTAAAAACTAACATGGTTGATATGTCATGATGATCACAGAGTCTGTCCTTCTCACCTTAATTACACAGTTATACATGCAATGTAAATTCACTTAACATTAATATCATCCATATAATAATACATAGAAAAAACTTGTTGCACACAATATATGTAATAAACACTGCCCTAATACATATTCACATACTTTATGTAAGGGTGGCAATTCGTGTTCGCATGTCGGGTTCATGTAATGTCAACTCATCAGTATCCAACTATATGGGTCAACACTAACCCGACATATTTATTAAACGGGTCAAGATTCCTTAACCCTAACACAACCCATTTATTAAATGAGTCAATCGTGTCCAGCTGTTTATCAAATTTTATCAAAACAAAAAAAGAAAATTATTATTAACCAAATTTATATGAATTATGAAAAACCAAACAAATAAATACTTTTTAATATAAAATATAGAACTAACGAGTAACTGCATCACAAATAATCATTCAAAACTAAAGCACATCTCAATATCACAAATAATCAATCATAATATGTCAAAAAAAATAAACCACAACAACTAATAAGTTTATATACTTAGGGTTTGAAGGGTATATTGGTAAAATGTTATTTAATTAAATGTATCAAACAGGTCAAACGGATTCCATGTGATAAACCCTAACTCAACCCTTTTATTAAACGGATCAGTTGTATCAACCCGAATATGACACTAATCCATTAAACTTCAACTCATAACCTACTAATTTCGTGTCGTGTCAGGTTCGCAGGTTGTGTCTAATTTTGCCACCCCTAATTTCATGGTATAAATGCATGTGCATGCACAAGCAATTAATTACTATCATCCACTAATTTAGTGATTCTAGTAAGTAAACATATATATACCGTTTTTCTAGCTAGTTTGGAGAAGAATTCGAATTGGTAGACATCGATATCACCATGGAGTGCAAGATCAAGACCAAATATCCACCATCCCATAGGTAGTTGCAAGGCGAAATAACTCTTTTTCTGAGGCATGAACCACCCACCCAACCAACTCCTATGACATATATTCCTCGTAAAGGTATGGAGTCCATCAAACCAATCTATGTCAAGCCAAAATATATAAAATATTACCACAAAACAATGACAATCTAAAAGCAAACTTACTTTAAAGGGTTTTTAAAGGAGTATGAAGAATGGTCTTTCTAAAATAAAGTGATACGTGAATGTCAATTTTCATGGAAAATAGTATATATAAAAAAAAAAGGACCAATAAGGATGAAGCTAATACTTTATATAAAATCCTATAAATGAATGTGTCACCAATTATAAATAATAATAATAATAATTAGATATTTATTAGTATTACCTCACCTTTTTTATATTAAAAGTAAAACACAAGTAACTAAGAGGAGGCTAAAGCTAAAACCTAAGACCAACCATGGTTTCCAGGATTAATAAAACACCGAGGGCCATTATATGGCGTCGATTGTCTTCCTTTTTTGGTTCTTTTTCTGTCTTGCCTAAGCTCTCTAGACACCCCAAGAGGCACTATAGGCTTGTTGACAACCATACGTTGTTGTTCATGACAAGAAGGTGTTGGGCTTTGTGGAGCTTAGTTATGTTTGATCCGGTTGACGACTCGACCCGACCCGAATAATGTTGCGTGGTTTTTAATGGGAGATTTTCTGAGGCTTAGTCCATAGAGCGGAGGCTTGAAAAATTTTTGGCTCGTTTTGTAGCCCATTGTGAATCCTATGTGCAGGATATAGAAAACGCAGTTTTAGTGATTAGGATTTTGTCTTGTTGTTGTTTTTGAAACAGTGAAAAACTGTAGCCGCACTTTGTATTTTTTCCCTGATAATAATGAAATCTCTGCAACTCCGTGGATATAGGCAAATTGCCGAACCACATAAATATTGTCTTGTGCATATGATAATTTTTTTCTTTAGTGTGTGTTTTTCTCTATTTTTGTTTCTCAGAGGTTGGGAATTTCGGGTTAATTCCCTATAACTGGTATCAGAGCCTAGGGTTAGGTTTGAGTGGGAGCAATGGCAAAGGAAGCAAGAAAGGCATATGGAATAGAAAAGTTCGATGGCACAGACTTTTGATTTTGGAGGATGCAAATCGAGGATTATCTTTATGGGAAGAAGTTGCATCTGCCGCTTCTAGGGGAAAAACCTAAGACTATGAAGGCTGAGGAATGGGCTCTTCTTGACAAACAGGTACTGGGAGTTATCAGGTTAACTCTGTCTAGGTCTGTTACACACAATATTGTAAAGGAGAATACCACAGCAGATCTGATGAAGGCTTTGTTTGGTATGTATGAAAAGCCATCAGCAAACAACAAGGTACATCTGATGAAGATACTGTTCAATTTGAAGATGGCAGAGCATGCATTAGTAGCACAACATCTGAACAAATTTAACACTATCACAAATCAATTGTCATTTGTAGAAATTGATTTTGATGATGAGATTCGTGCACTGATCATTTTGGCTTCTTTGCCAAACAGTTAGGAGGCAATGAGGATGGCAGTAAGCAATTCTACAGGAAAGGAAAAGCTGAAGTACAATGACATACGAGATTTAATTCTGGCTGAGGAGATTCGCAGAAGAGATGCTGGTGAAACCTCAGGATCTGGTTCTGCCCTAAACCTTGAGACAAGAGGCAGAGGTAATGATAGAAATTCAAATCGGGGCAAATCAAAATCTAGAAATTTTAATCGGAATAGAAGTAAATCTAGATCAAGCCAACAAGTACAATGCTGGAACTATAGGAAAACGGGTCACTTTAGGAGGCAATGCAAAAGTCCTAAGAAGAAGAATGAAGATGATTTTGCTAATGCTGTAATAGAAGAGGTACAATATGCATTACTTCTTGTAGTAGACAGTCCATTTGATGATTGAGTTTTGGACTCAGGAGCTTCGTTTCATACCACTCCACACCGAGAAATCATACAAAACTATGCTGCAGGAGATTTTGGTAAGGTGTATTTGGCTGATGGTACAGCTTTGGATGTTGTGGGTATAGGAGACGTCTGTATATTGTTGCCCAATGGGTCTGTTTGGTTACTAGAGAAGGTTCGACATATTCCTGACCTAAGGAGGAATCTGATTTCTGTTGGACAACTTGATGATGAAGGGCATGCAATACTATTTGTTGGTGGTACTTAGAAGGTTACAAAGGGAGCCAGAATATTGGCTCGAGGAAAGAAGACTGGTACTCTATATATGATCTCAAGTCCAAGAGATACAATTGTAGTTGCTGAAGCAAGTATTGATACAAGCCTATGGCACCGCAGACTTGGTCACATGAGTGAGAAAGGGATGAAGATACTGCTGTCAAAAGGAAAACTACTAGAATTGAAGTCCATTGATTTTGACATGTGTGAAAGCTGCATCTTAGGAAAGTAGAAAAGGGTGAGCTTCTTGAAAACTGGTAGGACACTGAAGGCTGAAAAATTGGAGTTAGTACACACTAATTTGTGGGAGCCTTCTCCGGTTGCATCCCTTGGAGGTTCAAGGTACTACATCACTTTCATTAATGACTCAAGCGAAAAGGTATGGGTTTATTTTCTGAAAAATAAATCTGATGTATTTGAAACTTTTAAGAAGTGGAAAGCCATGGTTGAGACAGAAACAGGTTTAAAAGTAAAATGTTTGAGATCAGATAATGGTGGAGAGTACATAGACAGAAGGTTCAATGAGTATTGTGCTGCACAAGGAATTAGGATGGAGAAGACCATTCCTAGGACACCACAACAGAATGGTGTAACTGAGTGTATGAACAAAACTCTCAATGAGTGTGCTAGGAGTATGAGGTTGCATGCTGAATTACCAAAAACTTAATGGGCTGATGCTGTTAGCACTACAGCTTACTTGATAAACCGAGGACCATTAGTCCCCATGGAGTTTAGACTTCCTGAGGAGGTTTAGAGTGGTAAAGAGGTAAAGTTTTCCCATTTAAAAGATTTTGGTTGTATTTCTTATGTTCATATTGATTCTGATGCTCGTAGTAAACTTGATGCAAAGTCTAAAATATGTTTTTTCATTGGCTATGGTGATGAGAAATTTGGCTATAGGTTTTGGGATGAACAAAACAGGAAAATCATCAGAAGTGGAAATGTGATATTTAATGAACAGGTTATATATAAGGACAGGACAACTGTAGTGCCAGATGTTACAGAGAAAGATCAAAATAAATCTGAGTTTGTCAACTTAGATGAATTGACTAAAAGTACTGATATTCTTGATTTGCATGTGACTTGTGTCTCTGCCAGAATCCTTGTCTTCTTAGACCCATCTAAGGGTATTTTTGTCACCTAAGTCATTTTTAGGTGACTTACATCCAATTGAGAAACTTTGCCACTTAGGCTTTGTCAGTGACTTATATCCGTCTAAGGGAATTTTGTCACTTAGCCATTTTTAGGTGACTTACATCCAGTTAAGGAATTTTGTCACTTAGGCTTCGTCAATGACTTACATCCGTCTAGCAGAATCTTGTCACTTAGCCATTTTTAGGTGACTTATATCTAGTTAAGAAATTTTGTCACTTAGGCTTCGTCAGTGACTTACATCCGTCTAGCGGAATCTTATCACTTAGCCTTTTTAAAGTGATTTACATCCAGTTAAAGAATTTTATCACTTAATGCTTCGTCAGTGATTTATATCCGTCTAAGGGAATCTTATCACTTAGCCATTTTTTATGTGATTTACATCCATTTAAGAAATCTCATCACTTAGGCATTGTTGGTGATTTACATCCATCTAAGGGAATCTTATCACTTAGCCATTTTTTATGTGATTTACATCCATTTAAGGAATCTCATCACTTAGGCTTTGTCAGTGATTTACATTCGTCTAAGGGAATCTTATCACTTAGCCATTTTTTATGTGATTCACATCCATTTAAGGAATCTTATCACTTAGGCTTCTTTCGGTGTTCTAGGCTCGCATACAATACGTTGGAATATTGGTTGAATAGTGCTTTTATTGCTTTATTTCAAATGAAGATACTATTCTCATGAATACAATTGTACTTTACATCTACTGATGATATTTCTTCAAATGCTCAATATTCCATGGTCAGGGTAGCTTCTTCCCGTCCATTGTCTCCAGGTGATAGCTGTCTTGTCTTGAGTAATGGATGACCTTGTAGGGCCCTTCCCAGGTTGGTCCAAGCTTCCCTTGGGTTGGATCCTTAGTTGCTGGCGTGACTTTGCGTAGGACGAGGTCTCCTATGTTAAGCCTTCTGAGCTTCACCCTCTTGTTGTAGTATTCGGCCATCTTCTGCTGATATTTCATCATCTTCTGGGATGCTCTGTCTCTTACTTCATCTAAGCAATCCAGATTGACTCTCAATTGATCCTTGTTGTTGTCTTCACTAAAAGCCTCTTTTTTCATGCTGGTGACTCCTACTTCAATTGGAATTACTGCCTCGGTGTCATAGGTGAGCCTAAAGGGCATTTCTCCTGGGAAGGTTCTTACTGTAGTTCTGTATACCCACAAGACATTAGGCAATTCCTCCGGCCATATGCCCTTTGCCTCCTCCAGCCGAACTTTGATGATCTTCAGCAGCGTTTGGTTCGTCACTTCCATCTTTCCATTGGCTTGCGAATGTCCCAAAGATGAAAACTGGTTCTTGATCCCCAATCCCGAGCAAATGTCCCTGAAATCTTGGCTGTCGAACTATCGTCTGTTGTCTGATATGTTTGTCCGTGGTATCCCGAATTTGCAAACTATGTTCTTCCATACGAAGTTCTAGATCTTTGCCTCCGTGATAGTTGGTAGTGCTTCTGCTTCAACCTATTTTGTAAAGTAGTCAATTAAGACTAGTAAGAATTTTACCTGTCTCTTACCTTGGGGTAGTGGGCCCACGATGTCAATTCCCCACTACGCGAATGGCCACAGGGAGGTTATGGGCGTTAACTTCTCTGCTGGGACGCATTGAACATTCCCAAACCTTTGGCACTTGTCGCATCGTTCAACGAACTCCTTTGCGTCTCTCTGCATAGAAGACCAGAAGTAACCAATTCTAACAATCTTACTTACTAAGAATCTTAGGCCTACATGGTCTCCACATACCCCTTCATGGATCTCCTCCAGGATGTACCTAGCTTCACTTTCCTCGACACACTTTAGGTAGGGCATAGAGAACCCCCTTTTGTACAGGGCATCATTCAGGATAGTGAACCTGGCTGCTCTCTTCCTGACCTTCCTGGCCTTCTTGACGTCTGGTGGAAGTCATCCATCTCGAAGGAAAGATAGGATTAGGGTCATCCAGCTAATTTTGCTTTGAATTGCGAAGGTGTGGAACTCTTCAATGCTAGGACACTTCTGGACTTCCATCTTTAAGTCTATGATCGTCAATCCTGCTTTTGACAAAGCCTGCTTCGCTATCTCGTCTGCCTCCATGTTCTGGCTCTTGGGGACTTGTACAAATTCTACCCGATCAAATTCGTGGGCCAAATGCCTCGTCAGTCTCAGGTATTTTTTCATCCTCTCCTCCTTTGCCTCATATTCTTCCTTTATCTATCCCACGACCAGCTTAGAATCACTCTAGAGGAGCAAGTTTCTAACGCCCAATGCCTTTCAGACTCTTAGTCCAATCAATATTGCCTCGTATTCCACCTCGTTGTTAGTGGCGGGGAACTGAAGTTGAACTCCATATCTGCGTGTATCTCCTTATGGGGTAATGAGGATAACCCCTACTCTACCCCTTTTTCGAGCTGACGACCCGTCAGCCTAGATCGTCCATCTCTCTGCTTCGTCCTATGCTCCTTCTTCGTCAGGGGTTATGAACTCGACGATAAAGTCCGCTAATGCTTGTGCCTTGATCGCTGTTCTGGGGTGGTACTCAATGTCGAACTGGCTAAGTTCAATTGCCCATTGCACCATTCTTCCTACAGCCTTGGGCTTGTTCATTGACTTCTTTATGAGTTGATCCATCATCACCAGAATAGGATTCGCCTGGAAGTAGTGGTGCAGCTTACGAAAGGCTACAATCAAAGCAAATGCAATCTTTTCGATTTGTGGGTATTTTGCCTCGGCTCCTTGGAATGCTTGACTGACATAGTAGACCGAGAGTTGTGTTATCCAAGTGAAAGCTTGCTTCAGAGTTCTGAAGAAAGGTAAGCATTTGTCCGTTGCTTAAGAGATGAACCTATTGAGTGCTGCTATCCTCCCTATTAGTTTTTGGACTTCTTTCACCGTCTTTGGTGATGTCATCTCCAATATGGCTCGCACATTTTCTGGGTTTGCTTCTATCCGCCTTTGGAACACCATGAACCCTAAAAACCTCCTAGACGCAACCCCAAAGGCGCACTTGCTGGGATTCAACTTCATCTGGTATTGTCTGAGAGTAGTGAAGGTCTCCTCGAGGTCGTCCAAGGGTGCAGATTCTTCCTTACTCTTGACGAGCATGTCATCCACGTATACCTCTATGTTTCTCTTAATCTGCTTACTGAACATTCTGTTTACTAACCTCTGGTAGGTGGCTCCTGCATTTTTCAATTCGAAGGGCATTACCTTGTAGCAGTAAAGCCCCTAGCTGGTGATGAAGGCAGTCTTCTCCTGGTCTTATTCTGACATCTTGATCTGGTCGTATCCCGAGAATACATCCATAAATGTAAGGAGCTTGTGTCCTGCCATGGAATCCACAAGTTGATCTATTCTTAGTAGGGGGAAACTGTCTTTCGAGCAAGCCTTATTCAGGTCTGTGAAGTCTACACACATCCTCCACTTCCCATTTGCCTTCTTCACCAAGACGACATTCGCCAGCCGGTCTGGATAGTAGACCTCATGAATAAAATTTTCTGCCAGCAATTTGTTTACCTTGTCCATGATTGCTTTGTTTCGTTCAGGGGCAAAGACTCGCCACCTCTGCTGGACGGGCTTTCTCTCAAGATCTACATTCAGTTGGTGTTGGATAACCTCAATTGCTATGCCTGGCATATCCTCGTGACTCCATGCGAAAACGTCCAAATTGCCTTTAAGGAATTGGACGAGCCTTCTCTTCATCTCTTCGCTCAAAGTCGTCCCTATCCTTGTGGTCTTCGTTGGTTCCCCCTCTACTAGCTTTACAGTTTCCAGGGCTACCACTTTTTCTTCTTCATTCTCTTCGATCATCTATGTATGGTTCTCTTTCAAGGCTAACACCGCTTGGTAACATTCCCTAGCCAGCACTTAATCTCCTTTTACTTTGCCCATGCCACTCTCTGTTGGGAATTTTACCTTCAAGCAGTAGGTGGATGTGGCTGCCTTCCAGCAGTTAAGTGTGGGCTTTCCAATTATCACGTTGTACAAGGAGGGGCGGTTTACCATCAGGAAGTCGAGCTAACGAGTTAATTGTTGGGGGTAGGATCCCCCTGTGACCGTCAACGTCACTATACCTTTGGGATACACCTAATCTCCACTGAAGCTGATGAGGGGGGACTCAAAAGGCCGTAACCTTTCGGGATCTACCTTTAGTTGCTAAAAGGCAGAGAGGTAGATGATGTCTGCAAAGCTGCCGTTATCTATGAGAATTCTCCTGGTGTTAAACCCTTCTATCATAAGCATGATAACCAAGGGATTGCCATGCGGCTGCTTCACTCCTCTAGCATCATATTTCGAAAATAGGATGTCCCTGTTCGTCCTCCTTTGTTTAAGGGGTGGTATCCTGTGGACACTATTAACCTATCTCTGTTGTGACTTCTTGAGGGATTTAAAAGATCCACCTGTGGACGGTCCTCTTATGATCGTTTTTATTTCTCCTATCGCGCTTTGGGGACAGTTGAACTCATTGTCCTCGTCCCTCGGAGCAGTTTCGTGCTTCTCCTTGTTATCACTCTTAGATCTACTGGGCTCCCCCTTCTTTATAAACTTTTGCAGCTTCCATTTCCAAATGAATTCTTCTATCTACTCCTTCAAATCTCTGCAATCTTCAGTGTAATAACCGTGATCCTTGTGGAAACAGCAGTATTTCTTCTTGTCATGCACATTAGGTGATGAGTGCAGCGGCCTTGGCCATTTAAGGTAATGCTCATCCTTAATTTGCGTCAAAATTTTGTCGACAGGCATAATCAAAGGGGTAAATTTTACCGTTCGAAGGGTTTTATAGTCCTTTCGCTTATTTCCGTCGGTACCCTAACGGTCTCCCCTTTCTCTTTTTCATCCCCTCCGATCTTCTTCCTTTCCTTCCCTATCCCTGGGCTTCTCCTCGTTCCTTATTGCTACCAGGGCGTCTTCAACGTTCATATATTTCTGCGCTTTCACGAGCATTTCCGCCATCGTCTGAGAAGGGCTTTTTGCAAGTGCAACCACAAACTCTCTGGACTTCAATCCAGCCGTAAAGGTCGTCAGCTGCACGTTGTCATCTGCTACATCTACCTCCAAGGTTTCCCTAATGAAACGCTTCACATATGACCTCAAGGTCTCCTTCTCCCATTGCCTGATGGTAAGCAGGTGGTCTGCCGGCCTTTTTGGGCGTTATCCACCAACAAAATGGCATAAAAAGGAATTGCCCAATTGTTTGAAGCTATCAATGGACGATGTTGGTAGCTTACTAAACCACTCCCGTGCTGCTCCCTTGAGAGTGGTGGGAATGAACGACAAAATATCTCATTAAGGGGTTGTTGAATACCCAGAGTTGTCTTGAAGGTGTTAAGGTGGTCTAAAGGATCTTCCAGACCGTTGAATGACTCGAGTTGTGGGAGACGAAACTTTGAAGGCATTGGGCATTCCAGGACCCTTGTTGTAAAGGGCGAGTCCGTCCTCCTAACCATCCTATCTAAGCTCCGATCTATTTTCTCCCTTATTGCACTTCTCAGCTCATCCATTTCCCTTTTCATTTCCCTGAGGAGGTCTGAGTTTGCTCCTTCAGGGGTAGTTGGTCGTCGGTGGTCGTTCCTTCTTTGGCTGTCTCTATCGTCGTTCTGGTTGGTCCCAGAGCAATTATCTTCCTGCTGAAGCTGCAGTCTCATCTCCTGGTTCTGCCTTGTGGGTTCCTCTATGCTGGCTGTGAGTGTTTGGATTTGCAGGGCTAGTGCTGCAAAATCTTGAGGCGTGTCGGACTCCATTTGGACCTTAGAGTTGAATGGAACTACGTTTTCGAACCTAAGTACGAAATTGTCGTTCCCACAGACGGTGCCAAATTGATGATGCCAAGATTGTCAATCAAGTAGGTTCATCCAGATAGGTCAGCATGGGCTTCGTCTCTGTACCTGCGAGATTAAGAATGGAATCCTCTTTGAGTGGTCACCAATGTGGTGCCAGCCATGGAACCTCCAATGGTAAAGTCAATGAATGGAATTGGCAGAGAGGGCTTATGAGAGCTAGAGTGAACAAAGTATTCAGTGTGTGTGTATGTATATACCTTGTTTAGTTCTGAAAGGTGAATATATATCCCTTTCTCTTCTAGCCGTTATACCCTATTTATGATGGCTTTAGTGCCTCTTCTGTAACGCCTTTGGGCTCATTAATGTGGGTTTTGATGGGCCTCCCAATGGTCTTTTGGTAGGTTTGTAACTGTCAGAGATATTGAATGCCCTTTTATGGCTTCTATTTCTCCATCCAGGCAGGGTCGGGGTGAACGAAGGTATCTAACAGATTCGTTTGGACAATGGTATTTATTGGGCCTATCAGTCTCCATCCTCAAGATAGTTTTCGTCTTTAAGATTGTCTTCATCTCCAATGCAATCTTCGTCTTCAAGATTGTCTTTGCCTTCAAGGTATAGTCTTCATCTTCAAGGTAGTCTTCATCCTCAAGATTGTCTCCATCCTCAAGATAGTCTTCTTCTTCAAGGTAATCTTCATCCTTAAGATTGTCTTCAAGATTTTCTACATCCTCAAGATAGTCTTAGTCTTTAAGGTAATCTTCATCCTCAAGATTGTCTTCAAGATTGTCTCCATCCTCAAGATTGTCTTCGTCTTCAAGACTGTCTTCATCTTCAAGGCAGTCTTCATCTTCAAGATTGTCTTCATCTCCAATGCAATCTTCGTCTTCAAGATTGTCTTCGAGATCGTTGTATTGGTAGCTACTTGGCTTGAGGAACAAAATAAACTCTTGCAAGTTCTTTGTAGTGCCACTAAGTCATCATATTACCTATCCTAAACGGAGGTGGAACAATACACACACACACAAAAAAAAAAATTTCACAAGTGAAAAGCTTTGATCAAGAATGTACCTCCAAAGGTTTGTGTGATTGAACTCTTGCAAAACTTGACGCCAAATCCTTAAAGATGGATCTGCTGCATGCAGAGAAAAGTCGTCAAATAGTGAAGATTATATGAAGAAGCTAGTGTACATTAAATCTGTCGAACTAAATATCATACATGATCTCATATGTGATATTAGTTTAAAAAGGTCAATCTACATTCGTTTAGATCCGGTGAATTAAAATGATCGATAATGCTGGACCACTACGTTGACACGCTTCCTTTGAATCAAAAGAATGTTATACCTGATGGAGGGAAAAGTCTCCGCTTCCTAGATACTAGTAATTATTACTAGTGGCGTGGATGGCTTCGGGAAGGTTGAAATCAAATCTGCACTAGCAAACATAAGTCAATATATTTGAGAGCTTACAAACAAAAGAGACGGTTTACAAAGATATAAACATGAAGGTAAAATCATGAGAAAAGAAAATTATTCTGTTACCTGATTGAAAAAAGGGAAGAAAAGAAAATTCCTATGCCTTCTTCAAGAATTTTTCTTGAGATTTCCGAACTTACGCACTACCAAAAAAAAAAAGTGAATTACATGCAGCTGAGGCTACCCTTTTATAGTGCTGGTCAGAGAGAGTTTAATTGCAACTAAAACTCATTTAGTCAAGACTAGATTGACCAGGAAAAGAAGTCAAAATAAAGAAGGATTCATTGCGAGTTCCTTTGTTCTAATTGGAATTAAACTCATAAGGACTTTAAGTAGGATAGAGTTTCAATTCTTATAGGACGTTGGCTGTTGATATCAGGTGTACTGTGGCCAATATTACTTTAAGTAGGATACGAATTCTCCTTATTGAAGTTATCTTCGCAAGACTACTTCGACTAGGAAACAAACTTCCTTCTTAAAAGTGGAAGCCCTTATGGCCGCCGACTTGAAGCAAATATGGAATCCTAAATTGTCAAGATTAGGCTCGGAAGAATTGCAATCCCAGCCAACGTCTTAAGAGCAATTGTGATAGCCATTAGCCAAATCATAATAGAAACTTTCCTATCACGTGGCATATTTTAACTACACTTTGATTAGGAGTAAATCTCTTCTCATAGTGGGGATATTTGTTTAATTCCTACTAGGAGTCTAACTAACACCACTTTCAGGGACGGAACCAAGATTTGAACCTAGGGGGGGACGAAAGCATGAACCAAAAAAATTTCAAGTGACACGGTTTATTAAAAAAAAAAAACATGATAGACAAAACAATTGCATTTTATTACCATAAATATTTAAGTTAAGAAGAAAATAATATGAACCAAAAAAGTTGAAAGTTACAATATGATATTCAAACCTTTTCGAAGAAGAATAAAAAAAGAAGAGGATTTCGGATCTCCAAATTTTGGATATTTGGAATTAATATGTTGATTTTATCATATTGACCAACTCACCAATATGATAAACTCATACTTTTGGATGCAACTAAAAATCACACTAATGAAGTTTTCAAAACTTTGTTTGAGAATTTTAAAAAATTGGGATATTAATATTAAGAGTTGGCAATGCTACATCATCAATATTGGCTTCTAAAAGAATTTTGCATTTTATCTTTTGAAAAAAATTTAAATATTATAATTGACTTTCCCATAATTTATAAATCAATTAAAAAGTTATATAAATTATTGACACCCCCTAAGGGAATTTTTTTTTTCTATGAGATTTTTTTGGTTATGAGTTATTGAATTATGATATTGGTGATTTGTGGATTTTTTGTTGTGTTGTATTTGGACTATGGAGAGGCCATGGGTCCAAAGAAAGGGTTAAGTGATTAGTTTCTTTTGGGCTATTTGGACCAATCCAAAAATTTGAGGGGGGCCAACTATAAACTCTAAAATATAGGCATGCAAATAAAATAGCTAATTTGAGGGAGGAATGGCCCCCCTGCCCCTTAGTGGGTCCATCCCTGACCACTTTGACTAGAAAACAAATTTATCTAGTCAAAGACTAATTTGGCTAGGAAAAGAAGTCAAAATGAAGGACAATTCTAGTGTCTGATGGAAGGCATGAAGGATCATCACTGCAAAGGATAGAATTTCAGTCCTTGTATGGTTACTACTTTGACTAGGAAACAAATTTCCTTTTTAAAGTTATCTTCGCAAGACAAATTGATTAGGAGCAAAGCTCTTCTCATAGTGGTAGACTCCTGCACATGTTCAAGCTCTTGGAGAAATGCCAGCTTGCAAATTTCTGAACAAATGAAAGGTGCTGATACTAATTGCATCAAAGAATGAAGTTGTCGAGACTTGATCACTTTCCACATTCAAAATTGTGAACATGACCAAGTCTAGAGGGGGCATTTGTAGGAGTCAAAATTTTAAGCCAATTATAAAATGCCACATCAAAATTTAGAGGCAAATTCTAAATTAATGTCATTAAATTAATTAAATTAGATGATGACATGTGATGATGCCGAGATCGTCAGTCAATTAGGTTCGTCCAGATAGGTCAGCACAGGCTTCATCTTTATACCTACAAGGTTAAGAATGGAATCCTCTCTAAGTGGTCACTAGTGTGGTGCTAGCCATGGAGTCTTCGAAGGTAAAGTCAGTGAATGGAATTGGCAGAGAGGACTTATGAGAGCTAGAGTAAATAATGAAAGTATCAGTATTTCAATGTGTGTGTGTGTGTGTGTGTGTGTGTACCTTGTTTAGCTCTGAAGTGTATCTGATGAACCAGAAATTTATGGTCGTCATTACACACAGATCGTCATTCACCCAGAGAAGACGTTACGCATTTATTACGCACATTGATGACGAAACGTAACGAACAGAGCAACGGTCACAGAATGAGTTGTGATCTCCAGAAAAAGATTCTGTAACGCACTAGCCGTTGAGCATAAATGCAGCACATCATTGCCCATTAATGGGGCACATAACTATAAAAGAGAAGACAACAGAAGTTAAAGATACAAAAAAATACTCTACGAAATCACTCTCGACTCATTTTCTCTCTAAAATCTTTCTCCTTTACTAACTTAAGCATCGGAGGCGGTTTGGCTGATGCCACACCGGCGTGTAACTCTTCCCCTCAGCTCATTTTGCAGGATTCTCACCTACAAAGACGACCCCATTCACAGAGTCTTCTATCCGCTACGACGAGAAGCTCAACTATTGATTTTTTGCATCATCAGTATCTATATATATATATATATATATATATATATTCCTTTTTCTTCTAGCCGTTGTACCCTATTTATGGTGGCATAAGTGCCTCTTTTGTAACGCCTCTAGGTTCATTCAATGTGGGCTTTGATGGGTCTCCCAACGGTCTTCTTGGCTGATTCCTCTTTATGGCTCTTCTACCATCGTCCATGCTGGGTTTGGGTGGACGATGGTACTTAATGGGCTCCTTTGGACAATGGCATTTATTGGGCCGATCAGCATGTGTCATCCAAATTGACATCACATTACCATATCAAAATTTGCCACGTGTCATTTGGCCTACAAGACAAAGATAAATTTCCTATTTAAAATTTATGGATAATTATCTTTATTAAAATAAATAAATAAATAAAATAAAGATAAATTTTCTATTCAAAATTGATAGATAATTATCTTTATTAAAATGAATTAAATAGAGATAATTATTTATCTTTGTTGATTATTATCTTTATCAAAATATGATCTTTATCAAAATAGATAAATTGAGATAATTATCTCTAAGAAGAATTTGGGCCAATTAAGAGTCTACTACATCTTTTCAAGCATATCAATTCAAAGTGGAGTTTATCCTCTGAAACCACTATAGATAGAGGACATCCCCTCTCATTTTGAACACCAAGTTTTCAAGAGGTCTAAGCTCTGGAGAAATTCTGTCTCAAGAATCTTTGAAGAACTTGAAGAACATTCAAAGGGCTTGAAGAACTTGAAGGACATAAAATCTCTAATAAGCTCAAAGCTAGAGATTTATTGTGAAGACCGATCAATCCATCTTCCAACTAAAGTCAAGAAGATTTCTTGTTCGAGTCAAGTTCAAAGAAGATAGAATTAGAGAGTATTCTTTTGTAAAAGAATTGAAATAAATATTGTACTCATTATTCATCAATACAAATTTATATTTGCAAACCATATTTCTTTTCAATTGTTTGATTTTCTGCAATTGAGAAATTTTGTGTTTACATATATATAAGCCCGACTCTGACCATTTCTTTTGCCTTATTTTTCTCAGCATATACAAATAGAATGAAACCCAAAACCCCTTAAAAATCATACTTTTCTTTCTTTCTTTCTTTTTCTTTTCTGGAAACTTTTAGATGGAAGCCACAGTAAGCTCCTATTGCCATTATAGTAATGTTTTCTACAATTCTTGTTACCTATATCGTATGTCTTCTTGTTTTCTTCCCATTACTAATTCAAAAGCTTGTTCTTTTGTTGTAACCTCTATCTATTATTGAGTAACATCTTGGTAATTCATAAATTACAGGACACACTGGTCATAAACCCTCCTAAGAAATCTCCATTGATAGTGGTAATTCTTCCTTTTGTCATGGTTTGGGGAGTCTATATTTGCTCAATCTATTTAAATCAAATAAGCACCCATAAAAAAGTCAAATTGCTAAACATTAAAGTGATGGGCCAGTCAAATAAGCACCATATGTGCATTATCCAAAACCCAAAACATATAACAGGTACCCAATAAAGTTTTTTAATTTTTTAATTTTTTTTTTTTTTTATTGATATGTTACAACTTACACATGCCATCTTAGTTAATTGTAAATTTCTCATTTAGATTTGTCAAACATATATATAATATTGGCTTTATTCTTTTACAAGGAGTCATGTCAAATGTGCATGCAATCCGGTCCGGGTTCTTTGCTATATTGTCAATGCAAAGATCCGGGAGTGGCTGGTTGGAGACATTATTAAATTGTCTTTTTTTATTTTTTAAGGTGACATAATCTCATGGATTTCGTTTGCTATTTTAGGGGACATATTCTCATGGATTTATTTTGCTATTTTAGCATTTTTAATCCTATAAATGAGATTTAGTGCATCTTTTAAATATTTTAAAGTCTAAAAATGACTTTAGAACAGAGGTGAAATGTTGAATGACAAGTTTACAATTTAACCTAAATATAAATAAATACTATATATAACAGCAATGAGAATTCTTTTAACGAAGAAAATAACAATGGATTCCACAATTGAGAGAGAGAGAGAGAGACATGCATACATGTTGGATTTATAAAAGGTTCACATAATGAAATCACATGGAAGATCAGAACTAGATCACGTATACAGAAGCATTAATTGCTCGAATCAAAAAGCAACCAAATCAGATTAACGAACATACAGGCTCAACAAGTTCAAAAGGAAATTCTTGGGATAGAGAGAACACTGTTACCTGCATGTAGATCAGGAGTGATCAATAGAAAAGAAAATGAAGAGACGTATTGAAGATAAAGAGAGGCAAGGAAGATTGCTGGAAGTTAACAACTTTGTAAGTTTGTATACATTTTGTTTAATTACAGAAATTATTTTGGTAACCTATTGACCCATATTTCAGATACCAATTATTTTGGCTTGATGGTCACTTCATAAGTACAAAGTTCTTGTGGAATGGGGGTAAAAACCAGGATTCAAGTCTTTAGGAGAGAATTTTACACACATATATCCTTAAATTATGCTAGAATAAAATTTCTATCTTATATAAAAATAAAAAAGATGTATACATAGCTTGTTGATAATTCTTTAAACTAGGAATTTGAAGAAAAAAAATGCTAGGTGCTACACTCCATGCTGGAATATATATATAGAATAAAGTTTTTCTCCAAACTAGTTTGGAGAAAAACTCTTCAAACTTCTCATATATTTCTTTTTTGGGTGTGAATTTTGAAAATCTAACCGTTGAATTTCATGTTCCTTATGTTTTTAACATACGTATCAAATTTCGTTCAAATTAGATGTTATTTACTATTTGATCAATTAATTTATTTTTTATATACAACTTTAGATCACAAAAACTTGAAATTATAACATTTATTTGATGACATAGCAATTGATCTTTGATCTTCTTAAAATTTTGTAAGCATTAAGAATGTAATAAGAACATGCAATCTAACGGTTAAATTTTCAAAATTCACACTCAATATAAAGATATATGATAAGTTTGTAGAGTTTCTCTTCAAACTAGTTTGGAGAGAAACTTTGTTCATATATATATATATATATATATATATATATTCTTTTACATGCATTTATCAACTTTCCAAAGATTATTACTTTTGGGCTCATCTCAAAACATAGACCGCAAAGAAAGGAGAGTTTTTTAGGTAAATATTGCTAAAATCTGAATTAATTTATAGGCTTTATGTTTATTGTGCTAAATCTTTTAGCTAAATGAAGAGAGATCTTGGCATAGGATACAGGAGACAGAAAAAAAGAAGTTGAAATTCGACACATTACCGAATTCAATCCCAATTCCCAAAGCTTTTCTTGAGAACTAGTTTCTAATGTTAGCTTTAATGTTAGTTTTTAAAAGAAACAGAAACTTTTTTTTTTTTTTTTTTTTTTGAGAAACAAAAACTTATCTTTTAAATGAAAAGAAATGTTAACGAATGCCCTTAAAGTAATGGTTAATAATTTATTTTTAAAAAAATTATATAGGAAAAAGAATTAATATTCAATAAAAATGATATCAAAACTTTCCTAGAATAAATTGTTAATCATTATTCTAAGAGCACCCGTTAACTAATAGTAAAAAGGTAACATTAGAAACTAGTTTTTTCAAGCTCGGGAAGCTTTTGGGAATTGGAATTGAATTCTGTAATATGGATGCCAAATTTCAATTCCATTTTCTTTCTCCTCTCTTATGCAAATTTAGCAATCGTGGGTGCCATTTTTCTGAGCAATTAGGTACGTGTCAAATTTTACTTCTCTCTTCATTTCGCTAAAAAGCCTTTAAACTTATATTGTAGCAATATTTATTATACAAAAGACTTGAAGTCTAACAGTATAACATCACGAATTAGATTATCGACTTAATGATGCCTCAACCATATTTCTTTTTCTTTTTTCCAATATCAGTAACAGATGCTTGCCTTGATCTGATTTTTTCAAGCAAAAGCCCGACTCTGGTCATTTATTTTGCCTTGTTTTTCTCTGCGTGTACAAATAGAATGAAACCCAGAATCCATTTAAAATCATACTTTTCTTTCATCTTTTTTTATCCTTTTCTGGAAATTTTTAGATGGACTCCACAGTAAGCTAGCTTGCCAATTGTAATGTTTTCTACGATTCTTGTTACCTATATCATATCTCTTCTTGTTTTCTTCCAATTACTAATTCATAAGCTTGTTGTTTTGTTGTAACCTCTATCTATTATTGAGTAACATCTTGGTAATCCATAAATTACAGGATAGAGAGTTCATAAGGCCTAAGAAACCTCCATTGACATTGAGGATGATGGTGATTCTCCTTTTTGTCATGGCTTGTGGAGTTTACATTTGCTCAATCTATTCAATCCAAATAAGCGCCTATAAAATAGCCGAATTGCTAAACATTAAAGTGATGGACCAGCAGTGTAATGCTACAGATATTAAACCATCTGAGATTCCCTATGTGCATTATCCCAAACCCAAAACATATAACAGGTACCCATAAAGTCTTTTTTTTTTATTTTTTTTTTATTGATAAGTTACGCATGCACTCTATCTTGGATAATTGTAAATTTTTCAATTTAGATTTGTCAAACATATATAATATTATTGGATTTATTCTTTTACAGGGGGGAATGTGCATGCAATCCGGTCCGGTTCTTTGCCATTTTGTCATTGCAAAGAACCGGGAGTGGCTGGTTTGAGACATTATTAAATAGTCATATTAATGTAACCTCCAATGGAGAAGTTTTTACACCTAGAGAGAGGAGGACTAATATCACTACTATTGTGAAGACAATGAATAAAGTTTATAGACTTGACTGGTTCAATAGTGCTTCCAAGAATGAGTGCACAGCTGCGGTTGGGTTCAAATGGATGATTAATCAGGTGAATAGCATAGTAGAAGTTGGATTACAGATTGAAGTACTTAGGATATAAATATTTTGTTCAATATAACATAAGTTCTTTGTAGCTTAATCTCTTTATTTTTGTTTTGTCATTTTTAAAGTAATTTCCAGCAAAAGACACCTATATCACAAGCCAAAACATTGACTTAAATTCTTCCTATTCAATAAGTTTAGGAAGATAATATTTTTCTAAAAAAATTCCAGTTGCTTACAAAGTTTTTTTTGATGGGTGCATGTCTGTAATAGACCAGAGTAAAATTGATGTTACTATTAAAAAAACAAGTCATATCAACCGTTATGAAAAATGTCAAGTCAATTGCGGCAAATTGTTTGTTGCATATATCTCCTAATTCGCTTAATACTTGGCAGGGTTTTTACCGGCATCGCAGACAGATACTGAAGTACTTTAAGAAGAGAGGAATTTCATCAATATTCCTCTTTAGAAAGAATATACTGCGCAGGATGATCTCTGTGCTTGCAAACTCCCATGACAAAGATGCTAGGTCACTCAATGGAACCCACCAATCTCATGTTTATTCACGAAGGGAGGTCTCTCTCTCTCTACATAAACAAAACACATGGATGTGAGTTTCACCTTTCAAGTGGTAATTAATTTCACAGTTACATGGATTGCAGGCTCGTACACTAGCAAAATACAAGCCAACAATCAATGCAACATTTCTTTTATACGAGCTGCGACAAGAAGCGGAGGAAACTGCCGAGGCTATAGATTTCTTTAAGAGAACCCGCCACATGGTTCTCTACTACGAGGATCTTATCAACAACCGCACGGTTAGCTTTTATTTTATTTTATATAATTCGATAGTTTCAACAATATGGCAGAACTATGTTGCAAACATCAGAAAGTGTTAGTTAAACAACAACACTCTTGATCGCATAGTTAGCTTATATACGAGCAAACTTATGATTGGCACTTCCCTTTACCTATGTCAAATTGTAATGTCTATATATGTCTTTCTTTCTGCGCAGAACCTTAACCTAAAGGAGGTCCAAGAATTTCTAAGGTTGCCATACAGAGAGCTTTCGAGCAGTCAAGTTAAGATACACACAGCCCCCTTGTCGATGCAAATTCAAAACTGGGAAGCTGTCCGAGAAGCATTGGAAGGGACACCATATGAGAGATTCCTCTATGAAAACTAACGTAGGTAGTCTTCCAAGCAGCACTAGATATTTTGTAGATTACAACTCGGCAAATCAAAGTTTGTCATTATTTATCACAAACAATTTTGGCAATAGCAAGAAAGCACACTGAACAATTTTTGGTTCTGTTAATTAGTGTACCTCTTTTTAGAATGTTTATCTTGTTAGTGTGCATTTGGATACCGCTTATTTTGCTGAAAACTGAAAACTTATTGCTGAAAACACTGTAGCAAAATATTTTTTATTGTTGCAAATTACTATTCATGCATTTTTATCACTTGGCTGGTCCATGAACAGTGCCTTAGACCAGCCCAAAAAAAACGTAATCTCAAAAAACGCAGCAGCATCTGCTACACAAACCAACCCTTAATGCACATTTGCAAGATTTTGTCCATTTGCAGCGTACTTGTAGATAAACCAGAGGAATTAATGGACAATTCACAGCAAGAATCAGTTCTTTTTCCCTTGTGAAGAAACTCAAGGAATTCAGAATGTGGCTTACTATTATTTTGCATTACTCTCCAGCAGAAAATTTTAGAACCACCGTGACCCATTGCTGGGAAAATCGAATGATTATTTGAAACTTTTTTCTTTTTTGGGGCTGAAATATTACCTTAACACTTGTTGTCACTTACAAAAACATGGAAAAAAAAGAGAATGATTATTTGAAACTTTTTCTTTTTTGGGGCTGAAATATTACCTTAACACTTGTTGTCACTTACAAGAACATGGTAAAAAAAAAAGAGAAAATGGTTGTTACCATGAATATTTGCATCAGACAATGCAAAATATATAAAAAAAAATGCTCAATTTTACACATTTAAACTTCGAAATCACCCGTATTAGTCTAGTTAAAGATAGATAAATTTATACATGATTAGCTTTGTATTTCATCTATATCTATATATTACTAAAAGCTGAAGCGTAGCATTTAATGTTGCTACGCTCACATTGAGCCACATCAGCAGCCAAGTCATCATTTTTTGTTTCTAATTTTTGTTATATATATATATATTTTAACATTTTCTCATTTAAGGTGACTTAAAAACTCAATTATCTTTTAACCATCATTTTTATTATTAATTTTCCAAAACTCTTCATCCCTTTTACCTCTTCATCTCCCCACTACTTTCTACCTTAATATCATTCTTTCTCTACCTTTTTGTCTTCCTTTATTTTGACCTTTCTTATTCTCAACATCTTACTATAAATTTGACATTTTCCTTTTCTTTCTATGCATAGTTTTCTCACACAAAAAAAGGTTACTTCTCTCTCTCTCTCTCTCAATTTTTTCATTTTTTGTTTGATTTTTTTTTCATTGCATCAATTCTTTAGGTTGATGAATTTTTATGTTAATTAGAATTCTACTTTGGGTTGAAGCAATTTATTTTTGTGTTTTAAGTTGTTATATTTTATCCTACTGCATTATGCATATAGTATATAATAATATAATGTTATTATATTACATAGAATGACTTGGATAATTTGATGTTTATTGCTATATAGTTTATTTTTACTCTTTTTTCATCTCATCTTATTTTATTCAACATTTAAATCAAGTCACATCCTCCATACTGTTAAATTATGCAGCACAAATCAAGAAAATGGCTAAATACAAACCTGCCTAGCTTCCTTTACCGTACATTGGGGGAATCAATATATTTGTGTGATAAAGGGTCATATAATTTATAATTTAGATAGCACCCTTTGAATGTGACTAGGCCCATAGATTGAGCAATTTGTAGACTTAAAAAGGTTATTGAGAATGAATTTTTTGAATTAAGTCTAAAAAAAATATGAACTACTATATATCATTTAGATAAAAACTTTTATCATAGATACATTAATATTTTTTTTGCCACATATTTAAATCACGTAAACTTAATAATTTTATATTATGTGTTAGCATAGTCCCTATTTCTTCTTCTTCTTCTTCTCAGAAATATTATGTATCATCTTTAAAGGATGCCAACAATATTGATCTTATGGGAAAAGTTACATAAAATACTGAGAAAAAAGTGTTTTATATTACAATCTACTAAAAATGTTTTACACATTCATCTATTTTAATTTAGATTTTTTTCCAAAATAATATTTTAATTTAGATATATATAAGTAAACAATGAAATAATGATTCATGAATAATTAAAAAATATATATATCTATACATATTTATCTTGTGCAGTTGTAACTTTACATATACTTTTGCTTATATATTCATCTACTTTAACTTAGAAGTTTATAACTTAATAATGAAATCTATAAACAAGGTGATTAAAACAATCATATTTGTACAATTCAAAAAGTCACAATTTCCTTTTTTTTAAAAAGGCCTTTTACATTTCCTTGGAAATATTTTTTTAATTTTTTTATAAAACCTTTGACATACCACTAACCTAACCACTTCATACATTAAAAAAAATTAAGGCTCATTATTACTTCCGTTAATATGTTATGGATATCTTAATTGATTGAGACCAAACTAGAGAAATGTCTTTCATATTTCCTTGAAAATTCAGAAGGAAAAAAAAAAAAAAAAAACTCCTTTGACATACCACTAACGTAACTATATCTATAACTATTTAAACCATCCATGATATCTATTTCTTATTGATAACCATAAAATTTACAACTAGCAAGGGAACATACAAAGTAATAAAGAATATTGAAGGAAGAAAAAAAGAAATGAAATCAAACGTTAATTAATAACTATTATTTGGAAAATAAAAAGGTAGTAAAGAGGAGTAAGAAATAAAATAGAGATAGCTATACAGAGGACATTAAAAACTTTATAGTGCAATAAAATCAACAATTAAATATAATAATACAAAATAGTAACTTAAAACTAATCAAATTCTAACTAGGGAAATTATATATATATATATATATATAATCATAATCTTCATACACCTCTTATTTAATGTCTATTTTATACAAATCATCAACCAATAAATATATGATAATGGTAAAAAATGTAATAGACAAGATTATGAAAAATATGATAAAACTTTTTTTTTTTTCTTTTTTAAAAACTCTTTATAAATTCTATGGAGTAAAATAGTATTTTATCTAAAAAATTATCACGCGCAACGCGCGAGTCTGCGACTAGTTATTATAATTTTTTTTCTCACACCTCTTGCTCTCACCAGGCTCTCTTTCTCTCTCTTTATGAAGATGATAATAAAAAAAGAATGAAAATAATTATTTAAATAAAATAAAATGTAAAATAGGTAATCTAATATAAGTTTTTTCTTTTTTTTATAGGTTGTGTAGAATAGAAAAAGTAGAATACAATTTATGTGGCAAACGAAAATATCGGACATCTATTTTATATGAAAGCAACCAGATCTTTCCAATGTTAGCCTTCTAGGGCATTCACAACACCAAGTCCTGACCAATTTTAAAAATAAAATAAAATAATTTAAAAGTAACCTGTGATCTTAATAACCATCGCATATTTTACTATACAACAATCTAGAAAGAAACCTATTTAGTAAATACGAAATACTCGTTAGTTAGACACCTAATCTGAGTCCTAAGAACACTTGGGGTCCATGTGAGACAGATCTAATAGCACTTAGCACCCTATATATAGGCAGCAGACAGCTGGAAAATAGAACCTCAAGAAGTATAACATTACATTTTTCTTTTCCCTCTCTTTCTTCTTCTTCTTCTTCTTTTTTTTTTTTTTTTTTTTCATTGCTTCCTCCTCGGGTGAGGACTACATTAATATTACAATTGAGAAGCACAGGTCACTGATTGACTGACCCATTACTTGATCCAATATCAGATTTATCAGTTCTCTGTATAACAAATTGATCAACAATCTTAACAGTATGAAGTGGGTCTTGATGAGTAGCAGCTGCACTCCATTTGCTGGGGAACTTATTAAGGTGGCTAAACTGCCGAGGTTCTTTTGACTCCGCTTCCCAATCAGGGTCCAGCTTCCATTCCTTTGGGACCTGCTTGTCAAAAAAGCGTTTGTAATAAGGGTTAGACAACTTCCAAGTGTTCCCAAGAATGTGTAGTCGTTAATATGAACTATAAAATATTCAGTAATATAATGTTTCTTTACAAAGTGTTCTTCAAACTTCAATTTCTCAATTACCATCACAAATATGTCCAGCTTGGAAGTCTTACAAACCACTTTTTTTTAACGTAGAGAACCTTTCTAAAAAAGAGCCCTTTGAACTTGCTTCTAGCCAGTAAAACCTACGAACAATTGACCCCACCCGCTAGAACCAGTTGTCAGGTAATTCAAGGGCATTCACCCCTACAGGCTAAGCAGTTTCTGCTCATGCCCAGGGGCCAGGACTTACAAAACAATTTTAAAAGGAAACCACTCTCTAGTTTAAGATCCATTGACATCACTTGACACATTTTGATTCACTTGATTGGTTAATTTCTCTAAAATCACAGAATATGCTGATAATGGATGTCTTGCTGATTGCTGTAAGATGCTAAGCTCTAAGGGCAATTATAATTATCTTACTCAGTCAAAACATGAATGCCATAACATTGTTTTAAAATAGAAGACAAGAAGTTTGCTTATAAATTGCAAGAGCTATCCTTCTACTTTAATAAGAACAGTTTTTGGGCTAATCATAACAAAAAGCAGGATAGTAGCTTAGTTTATTAAAAGAAAATTAATATAAGAATAAAGGGGAGAGGCAGGTTTTATAAGGTCCACAATCAGGTACACTAGATGAAAAGCCCTAACCATTATCACCTAATTATTAGCTCTAGACCTTGGTTCCTACATCAAGCACAGGGCTGACTGTAAGAAAGACTTCATCAGGTAGAGCAAGTAGAAAATAACATTGTAATGCTGGTGATCTGGAATATAATGCAATTCCAATCCTAGTTTATTGGAGGGAGTGGGGAATAAAGTAATGAGTCAGTGGAGAAAAAAATCATCACATCAAAGGTACTTAATGATTTACTCACCTTATCAACAGCAAGGGTGAAAACTTCAAGATCACCATCAGACTTGATATGGAAACGAGTGAATGCTTTATAATTAGCAATTCTTAAAGAGGAGAAGGCCTCATCGAAGTGTATGTGAAGCCAGTTTATGCAGATGTATAAGTAGCTTCCAAACACCAAGGAAACCACAGGGGTTGAGAAGACCCAAAAGTAAAGGAAGACTGAAGCATAATATACATAAGCACCAGCTCGAGAGAGTGAATCTATTCCATTCTTGCATAGGTTGCTCCGTGTTACAGCCATGACCTAATTATACTTCTCCATTAATATAGATGAATATGAAGCACATTTCGGGAACACACAAAAGATTCTCTTACCTCTGGAATATCAAATGCAGACATGAGATACTTGATACATGCTGGATAAAGGCCATGGGTCCATTGTTCTATACGAGCTCGAAGGCCAGTTGGGTCTGGAAAGTGCTCACTTTCCACCGTGCGGTACCACTGATATAAAGTGTGATAACCTGGGATGAAAAAAATTTTGATATTATCAACACATTAAACCACATCAGTCACTGTAATTATCAATCATAACACTGTTTTTGTTACTATTGTTGTACCAATAATTAAATTTAAATAGCCAAACTAAAATTTCGGTTTCATTAAATTTGTCACAGTTTCAATTTCATCCTTCAACTTTCTATAAAGGTCTCTCAATATTAATTGTCAATTTCATTGCTCAACTTCAAAATCAAGTCAATTTTATCCTCAAAAGTTGACTAACGATAAAATTGACTTGGTTTTGAAAGTTGAGGGACAAAATTGAAACTACCCCCATTGTTGGAGGACCAAACATGTAGTGAGTAAAAAAAAATGAAATCTAGATTCTTGCAGTCATGACACATGATTGTATAAACATAAAAATGTCAAGCTCCAAACTTGTCATATGCATAGGAATCTATATCATACAAATAATGATAAGCCAATGAGCTCTAACTTAACCAGCAGCTCCTCCAACCATAAGAATGGGTGAAGGATGAGGTCATCCGTCATTGGTTCAAGACCCACTGGGTAGGTGTGTAAATTACTAATAAGAAAACTAATAATGATATTAATATAATTAACTTTCCTCATCTCCATACAGAACATATAAAATTAATAATGAATTTTGCTGCTGCTTGTAATATAAGATGGAAATGCTTCTAGACCTTACCAAAAAAAAAAATATGAAACAAGCAAATTTCTAAGTAACACATGACAGGAAAAAAAAGAAGTCACCTGAGGTTGCTAGTAGTTTATGCCGGACACACGTCTCAACACCCAGTTCCAACAGCAACATAAGAATTAAAGCTGAAGCCAAGTGAGCAGAAACATGAAGAACTCCGATTATTACCCTTTTCTTCCGAGACACTTTGGGGGGTACAAATGTGATTGCTACAATTAGCAATAGCAGAGCACCTGCTAAAGATACATAAGAATGTTCCAGCATGTATATAAAAGCACTCCACACTGTGCCGATGAAGCTCCTCAAGTGACCTGAAAATGAACGCTCTTGCAAGATGTGATCGAGCTTGCACTAGAAAAAGAGAGAGAAAAAAAAAATGTCACCTCTCAGTAACACAGTAATATTTGCCATGTTATAAGCAACTAAATTAACTGCTTGCACACAAGGAGGGAGACAAGAAAGCCAGCAAGGTACAAGCTCTTTCAAGAGAGACTGTGTGGGGGGAGAAAATTCCGTACTCATCTCTGTTCAAAGATGCTATCTAGATAACTACCATAGATGAATATACACACAGAACTTAACAGAAACCCACCTGTGGGAACATAGAAAAGACCAATATAAAGTATATAATGCCACCAATAAAATCAAATTGCCAATTCTTCTTCCGAAACTTCAAAATATTTCCCAGTGCAATCTGCATAAAAATAAGAAATATATTAGTGCACCAACAATTAAAAGGAGAATGATAAAAAATTTTGAACTTGGTCTTATCCAGGAAATGAAAGCACAAAAAAATATGTTCCACATTTACCCTGCTTGAATCGACATACGAAGGGTATGCAGCCTGGCACTCATAAGAAACTCCTTGAAATTTTTTAAATTTACTGAAAACATGAGTGGGATGCAGAAATGCCCCACCACAACCATTTACTAGTAGGTGTGGCACATGAACTGGCCCATCTGATTTAACAGAGGAATGGCGCATATAGTGATGCAGGTCCCCAGCCATTCGAAGCTTGCACCTTCCTTTCAAATAATCAGATATCAGGTGTGAGATATTCTTCCCAGACACGTCATCCCAATACCAATCAATAAGCCAACCTGGTTCATGTGTCATAATGATCACAGAGTCCTCATCCCCAACCTTGATCAAACAAGGTGAGTTAACGATGTTAGGGTCAACCAGGAAAAATATTTATAAGTAAAAAAATTATCAGCATAGAATATATGGACATGGACACAAGTGTCATCTTTAAAAAAAGATTGTGTCAAACATGACAATTTCCATATAAATCTCGACATATGGACCAGGCTATGTATCTGTGTTCTGACCATTGATAATAATAAACATGTATACTCACATATATTTGATTACCAATTTCTGTGCATAAGCACAATCATTTGTATGGAAATTTGAACAGTGATCATGCATTAGTTTCTTAAAAAAATTTGCATAACACTTAAAACTTTTCTTGAGTATTTATTATTGTCCAGGCAAACCCTGAACAAGGTTCAACATGAGCACCATGTCCAGCAAGCAAGATTTCAATATGAAACTGTCCAAGACATCATAGCAGATAAGTAAATGCCTATTGAGTGCACACAGAGGATAGAAGCAATCTACGCCATTTAGTAAAAGAAGTGCTTCCCACTGAAAAGCTCTGGTTAAGTCCCTTATTACATAAGGCATCACAAGCGCCTTGCCTTCTGCCAGAAAGCAAAGGCAGAAAGAAAATATGGAGCAGGCCATGAAGAAGGTCCATATACCATACAGAAAACAAGAGATGAATCGAAAATGATAAAATTACTTCAAAGGTGGACAGTTCAAAAGGGAAAAGTCACAAGCAGAAAGAGCATTAGCATTGGAACACTCAATGATGCAGGAAGCACAAGCAAAGATTCATTTCAATTTAAACTTATTTAATTTTGCAAATCAATTGTATTTTTATTGGTCAATTGTATTTTATTCCAGGCCCTAGTGGTTGATTGGGTTTATTAGTATTTTGTTTAAAGTCAAAAGGTATTTTTTGTAATTCAATAATTGAGAGATCCCAAGTTATTTAGTATTAGAATTTCCTACTTCAATTAAAATTAGGGTTTAGTAGTCTTATAAGCAAAGTATTGTACTCCTTTGGTGGAGGGGATTATTTTGATTAATAAAATTTCTATTGAAATTTTCCCAATGGTCTAGAGCCCACTCAAACCAATCCTAAGTGCTGACTCCTAGAGGCTTTCTCTTGCTTTGTGCTGATTCAAGGCAAACCTACGTGTTGACTCCAAGGTTATCTATCCTTTATTTTCCTGTTATTCTATTTTTGTGTCACAATCTTATGCTTTGTCCTATGTCGCTCAAATATTATGATAAAGTGGAATCACAAGGATGTACGCTAGTTAGTAGTAGCATCATAAAATTACATGATTTTCGGATATATAAAATTAGCTATTTCAAAATGAGAAAAAGGATTTGGTCGTGCATAAATATCAATGCCTGCACCAGTTGAGACTGATATCTTTCAAATTCTTATAAGAATAACAGGAAGGCCAAAAATGAAGCTAATGACTATTAGCCAGAAGAATAGTATACGATTCCCTAAATAAAGATATGAAAACCAAATCCAGATTCATAACCACAAGAAAGTAATGTAAGTGTTTGTTGGCTTTGTAAGTCCACACTTTTATAAATTTATAAATGACAGTTAACATATAAACACTAACTTCAAAAGTGTAAAGGTGAGTAGTCTGACACAAGCAGCCCTTTCAAGAATATAAACCTAAAAGGCGGTAATCCTTCTACATTTTTAATAATTTTTGGCCCCAAAAGGGATTTTTTGGGGGGGGGGGGGGGGGGGGTGTTGTTTTGTTGACCATTAATATAGACATCCCAAAGCAAATATATTTAGACCCACATTGCAAGATTAAGTGTTTCACTATCCACTATAGTTAATCTGTTAGTGGGTGACAGCAGGCATGTCTTGACACAATGACAAAAGTCCGATATGCACTCTATATAGTGCTTGTCAAAATGTGTAACGGACACGTTATAATATGCCCATCTCTAAAAAATTTATTATAGGCATCAGATTCAACCCGACAATAACAAGGGGACCATGGAAACAACTCTCATGCAGTAAGCATCCCATCTGGTTAGATTGCCGGTGCACCACCAATCTCATCCACTTGTGATATTTTCAGAAAAGTATTAAAATAGCAAAAAAGGAAAAGAAGAATTACCTTGTTCTTTACTACTTCTGAAAAGAATTTGAATTGGTATACATCAATATCACCAAGGAGTGCTAGATCGAGACCAAATACCCACCACCTTTTAGGGAGTTGCAAAGCAAAATAACTCTTCTTTTGAGGCATAAACCACCCGCCCAACCAGCTTTTATGACATATATACCTTATAAAGGTATTAAGACCATCAAACCAATCTGCATTCAAAAAGAGAATATTATTTCACCATAGTGACAATCTAGATGGTTACAAAGTTTAAGGGCTTCTTATGAGGAAAATCAGGGTCAAAAAAGCTGATACTAGTTCATGTTATCAAATAAATGCAGTAATAAATTCATAAATGAAAACAACAGAATCAGTTCCAAAAACTTTTCTCTTTTGTGGAGGAACAAAAGTAAATCATGAAAGGCTCAGACTTAGAATTTATACAAACCATGGTTTCCAGGAATAACAAAACACTGAGGTCCATCATATTGCTTCAGTTCAGACACCCCACAAGGTACCTCAGGCTTGTTTACAGCTACGTGCTCTGGCTTATACCACAAAGGGGGCTGGAGAGCATACTCAAAAGGACGGAAGAAGCGTCTTTCATATGTGAATGCTGACGGATTAGGGTACCTATAATAGAACCAGACAATATGATATTCAGCTTTTTTTTTTATATAATTAGAACTCACAACAATACGGAATGAACATGCCCTACAGGGAAGGAGATGTCATTTAGAGATACTTGAGTGTGTATTTGAATAGTTTAGCATATAATAATTAATTCTTCTCCTACCCTTGCCATAGATTTTTTTTCCCCCTTCTTTTTTTCAAAATCAACTGTTGACAATTAAACACTCAACATCAATACAAATTAGAGTGCTCTTAAGCAAACACCTCCCCCCCCACCCCCCCAAATATATATATATATATATATATATATATATATTCAATTTGAAGCAATTGCCATAAATTGTCTACTTACATGTCGAATGCTGAAAGCAAAGTTACAATAAGGTGATCCTAAAATTACCAGAATATGTGGTCTGCAACATGCTAAACAAGTAACTATTGAGTCCATTCCAAGAACTTCTAACATAACAGGAAGTCAGGAACAGCCAGCACGGAGTTGCGCTCTAAAGAGAACAAACCTTAAATCCAGCACACTTATAAATTGATGCCAGAGTGGTTGGCACTACAAAGTAGGCAGAGGCAGTGGTGGCAAAAGGGAGTTGATGTGGCAATTAAGAGGTGGTGTACAGACATATGATAAAGGCAGTAGGGCCAAAGTTGAAACATGTAACAATGGTGGTAGTGGTGTTGAAGATTGTTCTTTTAGGTCTAGTTACTTTCAAAGTTGGAATTTCAATAATGTTGTGTTTGCATGAGAGATTTTTATGTAGGATTTTACTCGGTTGCAATTTTGGAATTTCCAACATTGATTTCCCTTGTTTACTTTAACAATAGAGTGAACTTGGTTTTCAAATATACATAGCCCAAGTTCAAATTCCATGGAGGAATGTACAAAGCCCCAAAAGAAAAAATCATGGAAGAAGCTGTCATTGTACAAATTTCTACCACCATTATTATCTCAAACAACCCACCATTGCTTTTCACATCATTACCACTGCTGTTGCTAATAACAATACAATCAGCACCACTGTCAATGCTACCACCATCATGTGTCACTACATCCGCCACTTGCCATAACATCCACCACCATACTACCGTCATCACCAAATCATTGCCATCATCATTGAAAAGATTATACTACTCTAATTTCTAAATTCTTAATTGTACTTATCTAAACAATAGAGATTTAGATTAACGGGATTAAAATTCCCATCAATTTGAATCCCTTCAATTTGGAAATTCTAAGAATTTCTCAAATTCTTCATCCAATCACAACCTTAAAGATCAATTCAGCTCCCAACAATAGACATTAATGTATCCAATTCTAAAATTAAAATTAAAAATTAAATAAAGTTCAACAATCACAACCATTTGGAATTTTCATTTTCGGTATTCTTTTTTAGTAATAATGACTATAGGATTCAAATTTTCTGATATTCATTGCTTACTTTAACAAATCATCAAGACCAAAAAGGTTACATCAACAGTAAGCATTATATAAATTGGTGTCAACTTTTTTTTAATGAGTATAAATAGATGTCAACTTATAATTTCCAATAAGCATAATTACATGTAATCACGTCATGTTATGAATCATAAGTAAGAGTTTTCAACTCACGCTAGATCTCCTCCAATAAGTAGCAAGTTTCCACGTGGTAGGGTAACCACAGAATCACCTCTAGTGAGACGAATGGAAGGCTGAGCAAGTAGTCGTGCCACAGCATACGATGAGTTCCCACCATCACCAGTATCAGCCATGAAGTCAAACCACATCTCATCCTTTTCACTTAAATGATCATATAGAAGATCGCCTTGTTCTCCTCCATCTTGAACCTTGCTCATTGCTGCCTAATGACCAGAGAAAGGGAAGGATAACAGACATAATTACATAAAGACCAACATTGAGATGGAATAATTATTATATGGAATAATTATTAATTAACTCCACTCCTTGATTATCTCATATGAAGGAGTTAACTTGAAACAAGTTTAGCATGCGGTTGGTGAAAAAAAACTACTACAAATAATTAATTAAAACAAGTATATGACTAATCTAGATGGCTATTCTGCAACTCAACAGTCAGGAAAAGTACTGAAATTGACTAAAAAAGGAACTTGCCAAATATGCAAAGTTTCTAACATGATATCTGTAGGTGAAGAATTTCACACAACATCTAATTGTATCCTACCGCGGTGCCTGGCGCGGTGCGGTTTTGTCCTCGTCCCCGAGTATGGCCCTAGCATGCAAGCGCTTAGCTTGGACAAGTGGAATCCCACATCGGTTAGAGAGAGCGCCCCACTACCCTTTATAACACTTCAGGAGCTTGGGTAGTGTACCACTACTCACAAGTGGAATCCCACATCGGTTAGAGAGAGCGCCCCACTACCCTTTATAACACTTCAGGAGCTTGGGTAGTGTACCACTACTCACCCGCGGTGCCTGGCGCGGTGCGGTTTTGTCCTCGTCCCCGAGTATGGCCCTAGCATGCAAGCGCTTAGCTTGGACAAGTGGAATCCCACATCGGTTAGAGAGAGCGCCCCACTACCCTTTATAACACTTCAGGAGCTTGGGTAGTGTACCACTACTCACAAAACCGCACCGCGCCAGGCACCGCGGGTGGATACAATTAGATGTTGTGTGAAATTCTTCACCTACAAAAAGCGCTTTTTGGGGTTAGGATGAGCCTTAGCTTGCCTCCGCCCCGTCTAATTGTTGTCCGTCCGCGGTGCCAGGCGCGATGCGGTTTTTGCCTTCGCCCCGAGTGCAAGACCAAGCAAGGGCTAGACCTTGGACTTGTAATCCCACATCGGTTAGAAGAGCGCTCCCACTAGCCCTTATATGCTTCTGGAGCTTAGGCTAGTGTACCACTACTCACATGTGAGTAGTGGTACACTACCCAAGCTCCTGAAGTGTTATAAAGGGTAGTGGGGCGCTCTCTCTAACCGATGTGGGATTCCACTTGTCCAAGCTAAGCGCTTGCATGCTAGGGCCATACTCGGGGACGAGGACAAAACCGCACCGCGCCAGGCACCGCGGTAGGATACAATTAGATGTTGTGTGAAATTCTTCACCTACAATATCATATGACTGATTTTTTCCCCATCTCATAAAAATTAAATATGGGAAATTTCAAAATATATATATATATATATATATATAAACTTCTAAATTTAAATAATAAAAAATTATAATGATTGTTAAATTACCAATTGTCCATCTTAAACTATTAGGAAATGCGGAATTTAATCACTTAACCATAATTCTAACAATGATATTACTACTTATGGGTACTTCATTTGATAACATCACATCCTAAAATAGATAAGAATTTTCAAACTTTAAGAGGATATTCACTAAGTAAGAAAATGTTTAACTTAAGAAAAAGACATATTACAGAACCTTGATGTATAAAATAATAAATAAATAAGGTTTTATACCTGCATCATACGCATGTCAAAACGGCCAAGAAAGACAGTTACTGATACCAGGAGATCAAAAACAGTCTTGAATAAATCAGCTGATGTCCTGCAACATGTAGTCATCAGCATGGTGAAAACTACAAACTGAAAATCAGCTTCAGCAACCCCCTCCCCACCCTTCACCCCCACAATGCAGAGGCAGCAGAAGAAAAAAATGAGTGCTCACCCTGAATACCAAGGAACCATATCCAAAAAATCAGGCTTCATTTGTTTCTTCTTGAATTTCTCATATTCTTTAACTGACACAGGATGAGCAAGAGCCCACCTGTTCATTGTAAGACATCAATGAAGTATTGAAGAGGAAATGGAGGGAAAAATGAGAGAGAGATGTAAAAGCAAGTATCAAGCATAAGCATTATCTAAACTGATTGTACAACAGAAAAAGGATTGATTTAACATGATAAACCATCTTAAAGTGTTACATCTCTTATCTTTGGATAATTATAAAAATTTCTCTCTTCTACTTCATTCTCAACAGGCCAATCTTAATCTATAATAAGATATTAAAAAAATATTAAATAAATAAATAAAAATAAAAAAAAGAGGGTCCCTAGTGCACAAAGCTCCCACTTTTTGTGGGGTTTGGAAGATGTCATGGTAGGTAGCCTTACCCTCAATTTGTTTTGGAGAGGTTGATTCCCAGCTTAATGAGATACTCAAGAAGGATACAAAATTTATCTATCATGCTACCCAAAACCTAGCTACAATACTTTATAAGCCGAGATTGTAGCTGAATATCCACTCTAAGACCAGTAACATAATAACATCAATTCACACAGCAATTACTTACATAGTCCCTCCCAGTCAAAACAACAAAAAGCCAATGATACCTTCACATTAATCAACTATATACAACCTTAATTGGATAATTAGGACAGAAGCTTAACAACATAAAAGAAGAGAAAGAAAGTACTCAGTTCATACATTCCTATTAGTGAGAATCCAATTGCAGAAATAGAGACAGAAGAGAACCCTTGACATCAAAACCTATACTTTAAAACAAGAAATCCTACTGATGTCAAGAGAGAACAACCAACAACAGTAAAATAATAAAATCAACTGCACATTTGCTACTCACCCTGTTGACCTTTCCACTACATAATTGGCAATGTAAAGACCTATAAATGTAGCCCATAGTGAGTATATGGGAGATATTCCATCCGATGAACCAACACATGAGCCATTGCAAGCTAACTGAGAAATGGAAGGGAAAAAAATTACAAACGAAAAATGGGGGTAAAAGGTTTTGCATAAAAACTTATAGTGGATGCTAAATGTACCTCGCCATAGATAACCCATTTGGACAAAAGTGGATAATCACTTGCTGAACCAACTGGAGCAAACCAAGATGAGCAGACCTGGTCTTTCAACTCATTCATACGGAGGAACTTTGCAAGCCATGTGTTTCGCTCTTGTTTCTTCCAAAAAGCAAACCAATTAGAGTTTTTCCGTTCAAGCGGTCTCTCTCTCAAAATAGCACGGTTGCCACAATGACTATAAAAAACACAGCAGGCTATACTAAGAACCTGAACCAAAAGTAAGGGCATAAACATGATATTCAGGGTTTATATGTAATGGCAAAACCAGCAATGTGACACAGAGGTACCAAAAGCATCATCACAACTTACAGCACAATTTTGAAGAATGGTCAAGATCTCTGGTCTCTTTCCAGCCACACGTGAAACAAGGCCAATGTACCAAAGACCATAAAAGATAATATGGAATACAATAAGAAACAAAATAGAAGACACAAATATTGTTAAAAACATTGACAGATTCATCCTCATATCCACTCCCATTGACTGAAAACTAGGAAGATGATACACAGCTGCTACTAAAATCCAGGCTATGTACCTGCAGAAGTAAATTTCCAAAGATTACTAACACCACTAGATTTTATAGTTCACCGTACTAGAAAAGTGACAGAAATACATAAATATTAAACACATGTGTGCATCTGAGTATGAGAAGCAAACTCAATAGCATAGGAGAGGAGTAAACTACTTACCACCGACTGAAATTAGAATAGCTTGGTTTAATAGTCTTCCCTATAAATGGAGATGAAAAGAAATAGAAGAAACCAAGCAAACAGCCATACATAGACCACCATTTAATATTGTTGTCCAACTTCTCTACAAGAGTATGGATGTTATCTGATGAGATAAAAAACAGGCAACCTATAACAACAGCAATTATAGCATGCCGTGAATGTTCATGTGGGTACGGATATGCCGGAGTAAAAATTGTTCTAACTCTCTCCATTTTGAGTGTCTCCAGTAAACCAACAGACTGCTTATCAGAACCCATTAAACAGCCTTGCACTTATTCGGATCACTTCGCCTTGCAAATAAAACTCTCTTTGGGATTTCCAAAACCACCATAGAAACAAGTTCCAGAATCCTGAGCACAAATTCATATTATTAAAAAAAAAAAAAAAAAAATTAAATAACTTGAAAGGATTACATTCATTGACAATGCTACACGTATAAATACACAGGACAAGAGACAAGTTCAGCAAATTGCATGTGGAAAAGAAAACAACATATCAATCACTACATTCTAATCAGGCTGATGGCCCTCCTAGTTGAGGCAGATACGAGCATGTAAAAGCAGACCCTCATCCCTCCAACATTAAGACCCAACATTTCCTCAACATTGTGATCTAACGGTTTTTTTTTTTTGGAATTAAAAATAAAATAAAAGATAAAAATCGTGCGCTTGCCAACGAGTTATAGCTCAACTCGCACTTCCCTCTCCCATAATAATGGGTTGGACGGTGAGGTCATGAGTTCAAAAAAACATTAGATGCAAAACGAATTTTCAAGAATTAGCATTAGTGATTTTTTCCATCAATTAATCTCATCAACTTCAATTCAAAAAAAAATTAAGTCTACGCAAACAGTGAGTACTGATTGGAATTCACAATTATCTCGAGTAAATCAAAAAACCACCAGTTCCATAATATGGTTCAGCAACTTATTAAAACCAATTATTAAACAATAAATGCAATGTCCATAACACTTCAAATTAAAATCAAAAAGCACACAACAACACAAAAGAGACCATACATACTAACTACTTACATATATACACACACATACACATTACATTATATATATATTCACTTTTATCTAAATTTGCGCAGTTCTTCTACGTTGTAATAACGAATTCAAATCAGTCACACACAAAAAAATCAAACAAGTACAAACCCTAACACAACTCTTAACCGCAAAGTAACCGCTACAAACACAAACACAGAGAGAGAGAGACGTACAGTTAATTGAAAAATTATAAAGCACAAGAACATAAAAGCAAAATTACAAAGAGAGAGAGAGAAAGAGATTGTACCTGAAAGAGAGAGCGGAGATGAGAGAATACAAAGAGTGAAGGAAGAGAAAGATAACACAACATGTGCTAGCAGAAATTTTATGTAATTATTATAAGAAAGAGAAAATAGGGGTTGCGGTACGCTATCATATGTTATCTAATGTTGTAAAAGAGCGACTTTGGTATCTGAGAATGTTTTTGAGGAACATAGGCACATTGCAATGGCATATTCTTTTTTTTCTTTTCTATTTTTTTCAAACTCTTGCCTATAGCCACCCCCTCTCTCTTTCTTTCTACTAGGAATTATTCTTTAACAGAAAAAATTAAAAATTAAAAAAATTATTATTGTTTATTTATAACGATATTGATGTGTCAGAATTTAGAATTACATGGAACTGTGGAGATTGGGAAGGAAAGAAAGGTTGCTTCAGTTTACGTTTTGTTTTTTTGTTTTGTTTTTTTGGGTTTATTCAAAGTTTGAAACCCAAGTTAATGTTGTTGAGGCGGTTCGGTTGTGTCTGTGACACGTAAGAGTGGCCTCGGGCTTTTTCTTCAATGAATACCCAACCTACTTGTATTCATTGATTTCTTGACTTTTGACTTTGAGCCCAATTTGAATAAGTTTATTTTTTTATTAATGGAAAGGGAAATTATTGTGCCAATTAATAAGGAAAATACTTTTTTTTTTTGAGAAAAATAAGAAAAATACTTTTTTTTTTTTTGAGAATCCTAAGAAAAATACTTAGTTACTCCTAGAATATAGTAAAATAATATTCATAATAGACATTCTTCTCATATTCATAATAGACCTATTATAAATTTAATGGGTAAACTTCACTATGAATACGAGAGATATAAGCATCATTCAACGTGATCAGTACTTAAGAATTACTCTACGGTTAAAATGTAAATTGTATCTTCTAAACTTGGCTGAAATTTATTTTATTATCTAACTTTATTTTTATTCAATTGGGTATTTTAAGTTTCAAATTTATTCAATTCATGCCTTCTGTCCAATTGCTCATAGAAAAATATTATTTTCACATGAAAAAAAATTCTATAAAATTAATATAAAAAATCTTATAAATTTTTTATGTAAGAATTTTTTTTCAAAATTTTTTTTTTCATTAGTTAATTGCATACTTAATGGCAATTTTTTTAAAACAAAATTGGATAAAATGCCTGAATTAAATTACTTTAAAATTTAAACTACTCAATTGAATGAAAATAAAGTTAAAAAATTAAAATAAATTTCAGTCAAACTTAGATTATGCAATTTATATTTTGGCCAAATAATATCACCGTGTTTTTGGAGGCTACTGAAAGTCTGAAAAAGATTGTTTAGGGGAGAATCAGATTTGAGAATCGTGTAATGTTCAAAAAAACAAGAAACGTGAAGAATGTATTATCAAAACAAAAAAAAACGTGTAGGATAGAAAGTCAACTACGACGGCGATGGTTTGACGGGCTAGGCTGTGAAGAGTGCTGAGGTTACTAAGCCCAAATAGGATAAAGGTGGCTCGTGGAGGAGGTTTAAAACTTAAAAGATTGGCAAGCCCAGTACATGCCGAAAGATCGGAAGAAAAGAGAAAGGCCCAGTCAGAGCTCAATTTTTCTTTTTCTTTTTCTTTTTATGAATAAGAATATATTAAGATTTTTTTTTTTTTTTTTGTTGAGGGGGAAGAATATATTAAGAGAGAGAGAGAGAGAGAGGGCCATAAAATCATTCGCACTTTTAATTCATAATTTAGCCAAAAAATAAAAAATAAAATTTGGATCTTCGTCCACTTCCTCTAATGTTACTGCATATGACTTTGAAAGCCACATTTTTTCATACCATCATTATAATATAAATTTTAAATTTTCTTTAGAGCCCAAAATAGTGTCAAACTATATTAGTTTAAACTTTAAACCAGTTAGCTTGCCCTTTTTTTTTTATCAACTAACCTAACACCGAACAAATTCTAAATAAATAGGTTTGACCTTCTCTAAAACAAAATTGTGATTAAATTAAGCAAGTTAATTTATATAAAATTCAATAAATTTTACTCTCTTTTTTTATTAATACTCATTCATCATATACATATCATATAAAAATAAAAATAAATAAAAAGATTTCTCTAACTTTTTCATACATTGCTTAGGTTAATGACTAGTTACTAGAACCTCCAAAACAATTTAAAAAATGTAATCCAAATACCTCCAAAGCAGATACTATTTAGGAATTATCACGTAATCCAAATACAATGGCATAGTTATCTGTTATCCTACAAACAAACATTTATCTATATATGTAAGTACTTTTAAAAATATATATATATATATATAAAAGTAGCACCTTTTAAAATATTTTCAAAGAAGCAAACCAAAACATAAACTCTTATTATTCTCTCTTTATCGTGATAGCAAAAGAACCCCTTCCTATTTTTTGTAAACTGAACAAATTGTTCAGATTGATGTAAATGACTCATTTTTGTTTTTTTCTTCCCTACATGTCTTCAGTATGTTATGGGGTATAGTGTAGCTAGTTATATTGGTTTCTCAGTGCAATTGGTATCCAGTTCTCAATAAATGTGAGGTTAAAATGTCATGACAACATCCTTCGGGTAATCAGGTTGGCCGAATATATACTATATTATATATTTAGATATGTAGGTTGTAATTTGAGAGATCGTACTTTTTTTTTTCTTTTTTCTTTTTTTCTTTTTTATGTGAAACTCATTACTTTAATTCATATCAAGACAAAACGTTACATCCTGGGACACTTGTTGCTCAACACAGCCTGGTGTTTCCTCAACCCAAGCGATTTGACTAGACACACCTTTTGCAAATTGAGCTAACGTGTGTGCAGCCTTATTCCCTGACCGACCCACATGACTGAAGTTGACATTCCTAAATTTATAAAGTTGGGACAAGGAGCCAACAATATTATTAGCAATAGACGAAGGAGGGTCTGTGAGGCACAGCATGGCATTCACCACAATGAGGGAATCACTTTCAAAATGGCAGTCCCTGATCCCCATATCCCACGCGAAACTGACTGCTTCCTCCATTGCCTTTGCCTCCACCTCAATAGCACCCAACGGAACTTTTAGTTTCTTGCTTAGTGCTGCCACCACAGTCCCGTGATGGTCCCTGATCACAACTCCAACTCCGGTTTCCTTTTGCTGAGAAAAAACTGCACCATCCATGTTAGCTTTATACCACGGAGGCTTAGGAGGCTGCCACGTTGCTTCCACTGATTCTTTATGTGGCCGAGTAGAGTGGTTAGCCATCACATAAGTCTCCAAGTAAAATGAAGAATATATTTAAAGTAAAATAAAGTTGAGTTTAAGAATCTCACTAGAGGGAGGTTAAGTTTTACTCTAGCAATAGAGACATGCGAACTTTCGATCTAAATTTTAATTCGATATTAAAGAGTTAACTCTATTGAGGTACATATAGAAAGTCTATTTTCTACCCACAAAAAAACAAACATAAACAAACAAGAAACCAACAACGAAGTGACTTAAATTTGTTAATGTGTCCACAGCGAATAACAATCGTATCAACATTTTAGAATTTTATTCCAACATAAGTGACCTTTCAAATGTATATTTTATTTGGAAAATCTTCATTGTGAGTCAATGCAAGAATAAAAGAAAAAGAAATCAGTAGATCATAGAAATTTTATGTGTTTGAATATTTAATTAGTTCAGTTTCTAGTCATTCATTGAATATCTCCCCTCATGATCTTTGGTCAAATATTTGGAACAACTGCTTTGTGCAAATATATAAGGTGCCAAGGGCACATGATCATATGCATCAAAGCCAAGAACTCCTTTTTCTATCGTGCGGATTGAAAAAAATAATTTACCACCTTGAAAATTTGAGCCAAAGCAAGTTTATGGTGTATTATTATTTTATTTCACATGAGTACCGAATATCTTTCTCGGCCTTTTGGCTAAGATCAAGCCTTTTTTTCTTTTTCTTTTTTTTCTTGGGCTTAGTTTGTTTATTAAACAAGCTTAAAAAAATGCTCAAGCTTGTCTTGTTTACAAATAAGCAAATATGAACAAACTTTTTATTAAGTCAAGTTTGAAATGTTTATAAACAGTTTGGTTCATTTATTTGTCTAGAAATTTATCTTCCAAGAAGTTTGAAAGAATTAATTTTCATTGATTTATCAAGCTTAAAAAAGTCAAGTGTAATTAGAATTGTAATTGAAAAAAGAAAATCTTCAAAATTATATATATAAGTTAACTGAAAATAAACTATGACAAAATCTCAAGTCAAATGAAAAAGGATCCACGGTGCTTTCAAAGATTCCTTTTTAGTACCACAATTGGATTTTTGTTTCCAATTCTCCTAGTGAGACATAATTTACTACACACTTTAGCATAATTTACACATTTGTAAACTTAATGATTAGATTACTTACTTATAACCTATGAGACCATCAATTGTATTTTGTGAAAAACAATTCAATCACCACTTAATACATGCACAAATGATTAGATTACTTACTTACCTATGAGACTATCACTTGTACTCGGTGAATAACAATTCAATCACCACCAAATATATGCACAAATTGGGGTAACATGTGACAAATGTGTGTCCATATACCCTTCTCTTGTTTTATTTCATCGTCTAAAATTCAATAATATTAGAATCACATATTTTCACATATATTTTGTCACAATTGTCCGATATGACAAATAGTGAGCAGTGGGAAGAAAAAAAATATGGGTTCATATAATAGTAACAGACAATCAATCACAATCTGCCATGTAAAACAATTATAGCAAAGTGTTTATAAAAATGTGTGGTACTACCATTATTGTCTAGAATGAGTGGTTTTCATTTTCAAGCTCAGTCATAATTGCCGACATCCCATCCCACGACTTGTAACAACCAGTACCACTATCTCAATGACTGCAAGTGGTCATGTTCTTGGCCCAAGCTCATTAAGTGGTGAGATGAACCTCCCCAAACTTTGAGGAGCCAACCACATTATTTTGTCAAGTGACCTCATTTTTTGGTAGAGAGAGAAAGAGAAAAAGGCATGGCCGCATGGGGGACATTTGAGAACAAAAGAGAATCATTAGATTCATTTGAAGTACCAATTAACTTCTCTGGGATTTTATATACGTTAATGGACAAAGGGGTCCTCTTCCCTTTAGGGACATTCTTTCTGTGTGGGGTTTGAGAGGCTCTTGACCTTTCTTTTACTACTAAACGTATTGAAAAGTTAGTGCGCCCTCGGTCAAGATCACTTAACAATTTTAGTTTGTGCATCAAGATCTAAATCCTCTTTTAACTTACTAAATTGTTGATGTGATGTGATTTGAAGGAAGATTACGTAGTGTTTGGCTCAAAGAATCTCACACGTCCCTCATACTACTATAGATTTGTTTAAACTTAATGCCTTAGTACCTTGAATATTCGAGAATTTAATTATGTTTATGTTGTCAACACTACAAAAAAAAAAGACCTTAGGCCACGTTTGTAAAACGCGGCCTTAGGTCCAAAAAACGTGGCCATAGGCCCATTTGGCCTATGGCCGCGTTTTTTTAGGCCGCGTTTTCAAATGTGGCCCAAACTCCGTGACTATAGGCCCGGGGGGTCTATGGCCACACTTTTCAAACGCGGCCTAAGATGGGGTCTATGGCCGCGTTTAGAAAATGCGGCCATAGACCATGTCTTAGGCCGCGTTTGCAAAGTGCGGCCATAGACTCCCCTATAGCCGCGTTCAAAACGCGGCTAAAACCCCTTTAATATATTTTTAATATGTCTATAGCCTCGCTTTCAAATCTTTCACCTTACTATTCTATCTATTATATAAATAAGAATATATATATATATATATTTAGAAATAAAGATATAAAATCATATTTGATTTGTTAAAAATTTGATAAAATTCTCAAAAATATAAAATTGTATGTTTTGCTTTAAAATCAACAACAGCGTGACAAAATATTAAATAAAAAAGGATAATTACACTTTACCCACCTGTGGTTTGCCTCTAATTCGATGTGCCAACCCGTAGTTTCAATTTTGACACTTTGCCCACCTGCGATTCTCACCATTACTGTGCTGTAACCCACCTCTCCACTTTCCGTTACTCTAACACAGAAAATGTAAAAAACAAAACCCCAAACGGATCAAAACACTTCTCACATGAAGAACATACACAAACATGAATTGATCCAATCTGGATTGACTGGTTGTATCAATGCTTTGCCAAAGCAAAAGGGTCCCAAGAAATAAGAGTTACACTTTACACGAAGAAATAAAGCCAGAAAAGAAAAGAGAAAGAGAAACTAATTACAGCCAAGCAGAACCCAAACCACAGCATCCAAAAATCAAACACCTTACCCACACAAATCCATAGCCAAACTCCAAAAATCTACCAAGAACAAACCACAACCTCAACAAAAACCCAAACACCTTAACTACACAAACCCACAGGCCATAGCCAAGCAAGACCCACAAAACAAAAGCCCACCAAACCCATCTCTTCCAAAAAATACAGAACCCTATTCAAACTCAAACGCCTTGCCCAGGTTACAAAGCACAAAGGCCAAACCCACCAAGCCAAGCCCCATGACATCATAGCCATGGCTGAATCAACTTCTCTCCATCAGCCATCGGTGTTGCCTAACCGCATAAAAGGACCGTCGCAGAGAGCATCTCTATCGTTGCCGTCGTACGTCTCTGTGGTGAACTACTACGAGACTCAGTCGCTGAGAGCAGACTTGATCGAGCGAAGCCATGGACAGCTTGGGATTTGACTTGGGAGAGAGTTTCGATGAGAGTTAGGCTAAAACAGTATTGCTTGATTTGATTTGTATTAGTTTTGTGGGTTTATGTTCTTCATGTGAGGAGTGTTTTGATCCGTTTGGGGTTTTTTTTTTTTTTTTACATTTTCTGTGCTAGAGTAACGGAAAGTGGAGAGGTGGGTTACGGCACAGTAACGGTGAGAATCACAGGTGGGCAAAGTGTCAAAATTGAAACCACGGGTAGGCACACTGAATTAGAGGCAAACCACAGGTGGGTAAAGTGTAATTATCTCAAATAAAAATATAGCAACAGTATCACACACACACACACACATATATATAAAATTAAACTGATTCTCAAAAAAAACATATATATATATATATATATATAAACTCAAATAAAAAGAAGTTAAATCATAGTATGAAAATCTTTCATTTTGTTTTTGCAGAGAAATTTGAAATAAATAAATCTTCCACCGTTCATATCTACATAATGATAACCCCTCCCAAAAAAAAAAAATCAAGACTTAAATTGGGAACAATGAAGAGGTAGAAAAGGATTTATGTGGAAAATGAAAGATTAACCTTTGCTAGTTGGATATTAGATGAGGTTATTATTTTCAATTGGGATAATTACACTTTGTCCACCTGTGGTTTGCCTCTAATTCTATGTGCCTACCTGTGGTTCAAATTTTGACACTTTGTCCACCTGTGATTATCACCATTTATGTGCCGTGTACCCACCTCTCTCTCACCATTACTCTAACATAGAAATATGTAAAAACTCACTCTCATCAAGATCAAAACACTCTCATTCCCAAAAATCACTCTATCCCATCCGGCTTGCTCACCAAAAATCACACACTCTCACTCCCAAAGATCACTCACTCACTCACTCCCATCGTTCATGCAAACCGAGCCGAGGAAGACAGCTCCTCTGTTCAGCTATGGCAGGAAGACTCACTCACTCCCATCGTGCAATGCGCTTCTCTATACTTGAGGTAACTGGGATTTGTATGCTTGAGATCGTGCATGCAAACCGAGCTGAGGAAGATTAGGATTATTGCTCCTCTGTTCAGCCGTTGCAGGTAGATTAGGATTTTGCTTTTTAATCTTTGAAATCTAGGGTTCTAAATTGGGTTTTAAAATTCCTTCTTCCAAAGTGGGTTTTAAAATTCTTTCTTCCACATTCGGTTCTTGCTTAACCATGGAACTGGTTAAGCAAAAACCCAATTTTTTTTTTTTTACAGAGTCGGAGAAATTTCCGAGTTGAAGAAATTTTTGAGCAAAAACCCATTTTTTTTACAGTTGCTCCTCATTTTTATATATTTTAGGCTTTGCTAAATTAAAAAAATAAGGAGCAGTTGCTAAATTAGTATTTGTGAAGATAGCTTTTTTTTGCTAAATTACTAAGTTTATATGTTATAAACCTTTTTTTTTTTTTTTTGGGTTTCTGGGTTATAACGAAATTGGGTTTAGTTTTCTGGGTTTTGGTTATTTGAAGTTTATATGGGTCTTTGGAATAAGATGTAGAAGATTGTTTTGGTTTTTTGTTAGATTCATTCGCCTTAGGGGACCATGAACTGAGAGAAGAAAGAAGTGTGTTTTTCCATTTGATTAGAACAGGGCATGAAGATCTGCAAATTGGATACCATGATAAAATATTGCCTTAGAAATTCATGTTAGTGACGAACAACTAAAATTCTAATAATAATGTCAAACAGAAAAGCTATGTTATAAACTTCTAGTCATAAATACTCATTCTTTTCTAGAGCCACCAATTGTGCTTTTATGCTTGTATTTTACAGTGGTATTGGACTCTCAGGAATTTTCTACTTACAAGTTACAACCAAATAACACAACCATTGCTGAACAATCTTAGAAATGAATACCCCAATCAACTTCCTGTCCACCACAGAAACTCTGAATTTCAAAAGCGTTTAGAATTCTTTAGTTCTTTAATCCCTTCATTACAAACAGTGGTTGAGGCTACATATTAGAAGGCACAATAATTCCAAAAACTTCACTATAAAAAAGTGTCTGAATTAAGTATGTAAATGCTGTATTGGTTATTGCTTCCATTAGTTTTTGTGGAATGTTACCAAATTGAAATCAGTTTGATCATTGGTTACTGCTTCTATCAGTTTGAAATCAGTTTGATTTATTGCTTCTGTCACCAAATTAATCATTGGTTCTGATTTTCAGATTAATTAGAATGTTACTGGTTGAGTCTGTTTTGGACAGCATGATAGAATTAGTGTCTGGTTCCAGTGGTTTGGCTGGTTGTAACTCATTGTACAGGGTTTTATTGCTTGTTGTGAACTAATGGACCTGTGAACTCATTGACTTGTATGATAGTAAAGGCTCAAGACTGGTTCTAGGTCTTGGACCAGTGAACTAATGGACCTTGTTTCTCATTTGTGGAAAAATGATGCAATGTGCAGGTGTAGCTGATGAGGTGTTGAGTCTAGGTCTTGGACCAGTGAACTAATGGTGCTGCTCTTATTACTACTCTTATCCATATAGGTATTAAGTCTTTATTAACAATAGAACTAGATGCCTCATTTTTATATGTATGCTTTAAGGCTTTGATCATCTTCATTTATAAGTTTAAAAAACCCCAAGAAGGAATATGCTTGTCATAAAAAAAAATTTTGAAAAAAAGGGGCAATTTTGTTGTGTTTTATCATCTTCATTTATTCTGTTGTGTTTTATATGCAGATGGCTGACTTGGCATTCAATTTTGAGATTCATCATGGTGGCCAGTTTGTGTGGAACCCAGATTTGGTATATTTAGGAGGTAGTACTTCTTTTGTTGATAATGTTGACCCAGATAGACTTAGTTATTTTGAAATACAAGATATTTGTTCTGATGTGGGGGTAGTTAGTACAAGTAGATATCATTATCTTATTCCTAGAGGTAATTTGGAGCAAGGGTTAAGGCTTATAAATGGAGATGATGATGTAGTTTATATATGTGAGATTCATGCTGCATGGCCTACAGATAAGATAACACTATATGTTGAGGATGCTGAGGAGCCACTTGCAGTTGAACAACCATTTGGTAATGAGGAAGTAGCAAATGATGATGATGTGTATGAGGTGGGTCAGAGTGATGATGATGTGCATGAGGTGCATGAGGGAGGTACTGTGGATGCTAAAGGAGGTGGTGGACAAGATTTTGATTGGTTAGAGGAAGGGTTTGAGGGGCCAGATTTTGATGATGATGTATTTGGAAATGTAGATGATGGGTCATCTACACATGCAGCCCCACATAGGCCCTCTGAAGGAGATGATGGGCCATCTACACATGAGGATGTACATGTGTATGCAGCCCCACATAGGACTACTGCAGCTGACAATGACCCACCTCTTGAAGAGGGTAAATGGATTGACCCACCTCTTGAAGATGACATGGAAAGTCTAGTAGGGTCTGATGATGATCAGCCAGCACCAACTGCTGCAAAAGAACTTGAGTTTAATGTCCAAACTGACATGAGAAAACCAGAGTTAAAGAAATGAATGAAGTTTCCAAACTCTAAGGTATTTAGGGAGGCATTGAGGGAATATGCTATAAAGAAGCCAGTAGATATTAAGTTCAAGCTGAATGAGAAGAAGAAGATATCAGTTTATTACATAAATGAATGTGGATGGAGGTGTTATGCATCTCAACTACCTGGGGAGTTGACATTCCAAATAAAAACATTGAATCCAGAGTGCACCTGCCCTAGATCCTTCAAACACAGCCAAGTGACTTCAAGTTATGTTGCAAAGTAGTTTATGTAAGAGTTTGACAAAAACCCCAATTGGAAAGTGAGTGGTGTTCAACATCATGTGAAACAAGCACTTGAAATTGACATAAGTTACAGTCAAGTGTATAGGGCAAAAAGGAAAGCTACTGACTTTATTACTGGGGATGAACAGCTACAATATGGGAAGCTTAGGGATTATGCAAAAATGATAAGATTGAATGATAAAGGAAGTAGGGTTATTTTGCAAATTGAAATGGAAGATGAAAATGCACAGCCCAAATTTAAGAGAATGTATATCAGGTATAATGCACAAAAACTTGGGTTTTTGGGAGGTTGTAGACCAATCATTGGTTTAGATGGGTGCCACCTGAAAGGGAGATTTGGGGGGCAAATACTTTCTGCCATAGCTAGAGATGTAAATAATAATATTTTCCCAGTTGCATTTGCTGTTGTTGAGCAAGAGAACAAAGATTCATGGGTATGGTTTCTGCAGCAGTTTTCAGATGATATTGGGAATCCAGAGCAACTTAATCTAGTCTTCATCAGTGATAGACAAAAGGTATGACCTACAATTGTACTAACATATTTAACCCACATATTTAAAGTTCAATAATACATGCTTCAGTTCATTTCAACATGTTTAACTAACATATTTACTTTATCTGTTTTGTATATGAATTAGGGCCTTATACCTACAATTGAGATGTTGTTCCCAACTTGTGAGCATAGGTATTGTGTGAAGCATATCTATAATAATTTCAAAGTGGATCATAAGGGCTTGGAGTTGAAGGATGCACTGTGGAGATGTGTTGGAGCCACAATAATCAGGGAGTTTGAGAGAAGAATGCAGGAAATGAAGGATTTGGATGTCAAGGCATGGGAGTATCTTGTTGACATCAACCCTGCACAATGGTCTAAGTCTCACTTTAGTAGTAGAGCTTTGTGTGACTGTTTAGCTAATAACTTGAGTGAGTCTTTTAATGCCATAATCTTAGAAGTTAGGGATAAGCCAATTTTAGCAATGTTGGAGTGGATCAGAGTTAGGCTCATGACCAAACAATACAAAAAGATGAAAGGTATAGCAAAATACACTGGAAAAGTTTGTCCTAATATTCAAGACAAATTAGAGAAGTTAAAACATGAATCTATACCTTTCAGTGCTACTCCAGTAGGCAGCTTCATGTATGAGGTTGATAATGGTCGTAAAAGGCATGTGGTTGATTTGGCTAAGAAAGCATGCAGCTGTAGGATTTGGGATTTGACAAGACTTCCTTGCAAACATGGGATCTTTGGTATTGTTAAGAACCAGGAGAAAGTGGAGGACTATGTGCATCCTTGTTACTTGAAAGAGACATTTGCTGAAACTTACAAAGAGATAATACAGCCAATGCCTAGCCAGTCTAAGTGGGTTGAGACTAACCAACTTGCTCCTGTTGCTCCTCATGTGTATAAACCACCTGGCAGACCACCAAAGCAAAGAAAAAGAGATCCTGAAGAGCCAAGTAACCCTTATAGAGTTTCTAGGATGAACAAGACAATCAAATGTGGGAAGTGCAAGAAAGGACATAATGCAAGAGGGTGCAAGGCAGGCATCACTGGTGAAACTCCATGGTAGAGAAGAGATAGACTTGCTAAGTCAGCAGCTGTAAGTATTTCCATGCTTTGAACTATATTCATTTCCTCAAGTATATCGTGTGTATGTAACTTGTACTACCCTCTTTGTAGGCACAAGGCAGTAAATCTACAAAAACAAAGCAGACTGCAACACCTCAAACTGCATCTCAACCACCAAGTACTAGATCTCAGCCTGCATACAGAGCTTTTGGTCAAACTGCATCTCAACCTGCACCAAACAATAGATCTGAAGCAGCAACTCAACCTCCAACTAGATCTAGGGCCAACTGGTTCTCTTCATCCTCACAACCGAGCTTCCATACTCCTAGAGAGACATGGGATTCTTTACCATCTCAGGCACCTCTGCTTTGGTCAATTTTGTTTATTTTTTTCCTCTTACTTGCTATTGTTGGACCATCTTACTAACTGCTGGATTTTGGTTATGTAGCCAAGTGCATCTGTGAGCACTAGTGGTGTACCAAGTCAAGGAAGTGGTGGTGGTGGTAGTGCTAGGGAGCTTAAAGGCAGAAAGTTTCAACCAGTTGGTGTAAAGGGCAAAAATGCAGCTGGCAAGGGCACCAAAAGTAGTAAATGACAACTTGAAAGATGTTAAAATTTCAACCACTTTTTTTGTTATAGTTCCCACTTTTTTTGTTATAGTTCACACGCTTAATGTATATGTCAAGTGTCAAAAACAATATTGGCAATTTTGGTTGGAAGATGTGTATGTTTGAGCACTAGTGGACTAGTAGTTGGGTTTTAGTTGGAAGATGTGTAAAGTCACAAGATGTGCCAAAAACAATGTTGGCAATTTTGTATGCATGTGACATAAAGTATTTTGTTAATGTCTTCACTTTTATTTTGTAAAGTCACAGGATGTGCTCAATGACTGTCTTCACTTTTATTAATGTTAATGTGCATTGACACAGAATAAAATATTTTGTTGTGTTGTGCTTGTCTTTGGTTGTCTTGTGCTTTTGGTGGATTTACACAGGTGTATGTATTCACACAACAAATCATGTGTATGTGTAAAACATGTTCCATTTATAGGCAGGTGTGCATTGACACAAGTGTATGTATTGAACCAACATGTTCCATTCATGTTATTATGTTCTTAACATTTCCACATAACACTTTGTGCCAATATATATCAATCACAGAATGAAGTAAAGAAAAAAAATTTATACTAAAAAATATTTGCACAAAAACAACACTTTCCATTTCAGGAGATAGATACAATAATCAGAGACTTTGTATTTCAATTACCCAATAACATTTCAACATCCCCCCAAGCATCATGGCATATTAAGGTTCCTCACCCTTACATTATTGTTCACTGAGGCAAAACACAACAACAACATTACAAAAATGAAAAATAACCATGACAAAACTAGTGCCACCTTGTACAATCTCTCACTCTCTCTAACCCTCTTAAGTTTCTCCCTAGTTTCTACATAAAGCTCATGAGTTTCTCTTTCCCTCCGGTTAGATCTTTCTTCCATTTCCCTAGTTGTCATTTCTCTCTGATTTGCAAGTTGCAATTCATTCTCAAGCACACTTATCCTTTCACGGTCACTCTTACAAGTTTCGTTATCCACCCACTGAAAGAAGCCACATTTAGGACCAACCTGATCATTACAATTATAACAATTAATTTCACAGTTCACAATTAATCACAACTAATAATTCAATTCAAATCAAATACAACAATGTAATTGTTACTTACATTAAATTGACTACAACCGAGGAATCTTCTTCCATAGTTACCAGCTTTTCGACTTGTTCTTAGGGCACAATTCTCAAGGGTACATAAATGATCATCTCCAGCACGGTAGAAACCACTAGTTGTAGAGCCATTGCCAGTTGATGAAGACATAGTAAAAATTTGTTACAAGCTTATAGGCCAACAAATCTGTTACAAGTGGCAAGAATCAACTCATCTAAATTTAGTAACAACTACTCATGCTACAACCACATTGTTAAAAAAGTTGAAAGGCCGTAGACCTTTATTTTAAAGTAATAAGAAAATGCAAATATATTCATAATTGTCTAAATGCTTTTTATCTCTACTATTTTATTTATCAAAAAATAATTGACTGAATAATTATTTCAATAAAATCATGAGCATTATTCTAAAGAAATAATGAATCATACCACTGGACGTATATCAACACCTTCATTAGTTTGTACCAATATTTTTACTCTTTTTGATTCAACCGAAGCATTTTCAATTTGCTCAGTGTCCTTAACTTGAACAACTGCATCAGCACCATTAGGTATTGGTCCTGGGAGAAAGCAAAATCAAAGAAGGGGATGGGATGGAGGGTATTGGTCCTTTGACAACTTTTCAATTCTATCAGGTAAACATTAGTTCACTGGTCAATTAGTTCACTTTACTATCATACAAGTCAATTAGTTCACTGGTCCATTAGTTCACAACAAGCAATAAAACCCTGTACACCTACATTAACTAGTCAATGAGTTACAACCAGCCAAACCACTGGAACCAGACACTAATTCTATCATGCTGTCCAAAACAGACTCAACCGGTAACATTCTAATTAATCTGAAAATCAGAACCAATGATCAATTTGGTGACAGAAGCAGTAACCAATGATCAAACTGATTTCAATTTGGTAACATTCCACAAAAACAATTAAACATTCAAAGTAGCCATATTATCTAAAATCCTTCAAAACACACACCAAAATCGAAAAAACACACACACACATACACACACACATTTTAGAATCTTCAATTCTGTGGCAACTTGGCCTCAAGCAATAAATCAACAGTTAAATTTACCACAGTACATGAGGAGCAAAATAAGATTAGTGTCAATGCAGTTAGTGTCAACCACCACAGTACCTCTGTAACATTCGAATTGAAGAAAAAAGCCAATAAGCTACTACGAATATCAACTTATGGTCTAAATCCAACGCAATCTACCATATAAAAATTAATTAAAAAATGAAAACACCATTAATATTTTATACTTTTCCAAATCCTTCAGCTGGTCATTTTAGAATCTTCATGGTCCCCTACAGCGAATGAATCTAACAAAAAACCAAAACAATCTTCTACATTTTATTCCAAAGACCCATATAAACTTCAAATAACCAAAACCCAGAAAACTAAACCCAATTTCGTTATAACCTAGAAACCCAAAAAAAAAAAAAAAAAGTTTATAACATATAAACTTAGTAATTTAGCAAAAGAAAAGCTATCTTCACAAATACTAATTTAGCAACTGCTCCTTATTTTTTTAATTTAGCAAAGCCTACAACATATAAAAATGAGGAGCAACTGTAAAAAAAATTGGGTTTTTGCTCGGAAATTTCTTCAACTCGGAAATTTCTCCGACTCTGTAAAAAAAAAAATTGGGTTTTTGCTTAACCAGTTCCATGGTTAAGCAAGAACCGAATGTGGAAGAAAGAATTTTAAAACCCACTTTGGAAGAAGGAATTTTAAAACCCAATTTAGAACCCTAGATTTCAAAGATTAAAAAGCAAAATCCTAATCTACCTGCAACGGCTGAACAGAGGAGCAATAATCCTGATCTTCCTCAGCTCGGTTTGCATGCACGATCTCAAGCATACAAATCCCAGTTACCTCAAGTGAAGAGAAGCGCATTGCACGATGGGAGTGAGTGAGTCTTCTTGCCACAGCTGAACAGAGTAGCTGTCTTCCTCGGCTCGGTTTGCATGAACAATGGGAGTGAGTGAGTGAGTGATCTTTGGGAGTGAGAGTGTGTGATTTTTGGTGAGCAAGCCGGATGGGATAGAGTGATTTTTGGGAATTAGAGTGTTTTGATCTTGATGAGAGTGAGTTTTTACATATTTCTATGTTAGAGTAACGGTGAGGGAGAGGTGGGTACACGGCACATAAACAGTGATAATCACAGGTGGGCAAAGTGTCAAATTTTGAACCACAGGTAGGCACATAGAATTAGAGGCAAACCACAGGTGGACAAAGTGTAATTATCCATTTTCAATTTATCAAAACTAAAATGCTCTTTAGTCATTGAAATATAGATGTGCAAATATTTTAAAGAAACCCACGTTATGCTATATATGCACTTGGATTTACTTGATTAATTTGCAACCAAACAAATAATATGCATGAAAATTCATAATGGGTACGATAATTTTATAATACATGCATGACAATAACTTATTAGTGAATAACTCATATATCACAATGAACTAAATTATTAATTAATGATGTGTTTGGATGAACTTGTTTTCATTAGTTTTTTTTTTTTTACTTTGTTGTGTAAAAATATATATAATTGTAACTTATTCTTTTTCCCTCATGATTTAGAATTTGGACCTACGCACCTATAAGCTAGGCCTTACCCGGTACTTAAACTTTAGCTCTACTATATGCAGGCATGTAGATACAGAGATCAATTCCAACTTGGTTACCATTTCTAAGACGGCACCTCCGTTAATGTATGGTTCAATACTTGTGGAGCCCTAATCATGGCAACCAAGAAACATAGTGAAGGGCAACCAAAACATTTCAAGACTATTGAGCTCATGATGAGCTCATAAATATTAAAAGCCTCCTCTTAAAATCACACACACAAAAACACAGAGAGGGGTAGGTATTTACTAGGGCTTTTATTTTCAACATTTTCCTTTCTCTTTTGCTAGTTTGTTTTTAGCCTTCTGAAGTGCCCAACAAAGAAACTCCTGGTTCGTTTTGAAGGGGTGCCTGAAAGAAAGGACTTTCAGTCAAAAAGAACCGCCACAAAAATCGTACTTTGATTCTTTCATCATTACCAACAGACGCAAATGGCCACTAGCAAGCAAAAACTAAATTATATATAGTATATGTAGAGCAAAAGTAATTTTTTTATTATTATTGTTGTTGATATTATATTTTTGTTATTATTGATGAACATACAATAATACATATTGTAAGCAACTAAACATACACATATCATCAGCTGAATCGTTCTAAAAGAAAGAGCATTTAAAAACATAAAGCCACTTTTTATTGTTAATGAAGGATACTAATTTGGTGTTCCCTATGATTTTTTTTTTTTTTTTTTTTTTTTGATACGGGTGTTCACTATGATTATATGCATATAGAACCTTCCAACTTGCCAAATATAACTTAAGAAATCTATTTTTGGCTAGCTTATTAGTTACTTGCTTAAGAAATCTATTTTTGGCTAGCTTACTAGTTACTTGTTTAAGGGTCTTGTTATTGCGGGTTTAAGGACAATTATTAAGGTGGCATTCTCAATGCGAGTCCAAATCTTCTGTCCTACTTTTCCTGCTCTACTCTATATTCCACAAATAAAAACTTGTCACATGTTCACCTAATTAATTAAATACTACCATTATTGACTTATTAATACTACCATTATTAATTAATGGTAGTATTTAATTAATTATATGAATATGTGACAAGTTTTTATTGGTAGAATAGGAAAAGTGGGACAGAAGATTTGGACTCTCTCAATGCAATCAAGTCAATTTCAGTAATAAAAAAAAAAAGTCTAAATTTTTATTAATTCTTACTATTTTTGTTGCTTCTCAATATAAGTAAAATTCATTTTTTCTCATAACGATTGTTTTAAAGACATCCGTTAACACACTCACTTGTTTAACAATACCTCTTATTTCAGATTTTTAGTAAAAGAATATAAATTAAGTTGTATTTGTTTGAAGTATAAGTCCTTGTCTCATTCTTTTGCAAATGAGCTAGGACTTAGGAGATTCCAAACGCACATGACCATTTGGTTACATCTCTTTCAATTTCCATAGAGATCTTTTCGTGCAAACAATTAAAGATAGGTGTAGTTGATCATGGTAGCACGTGAAATGTGACGCATTAACAGTGAACGGTTACAGAATTTTGAGCAAAGATTCAAGGGCTAAACACTGAAGTAAAATGATGGATTCGCACCAGAAATTATGTCTTGTCATACCTTGGCTAGTGGGTATAGTCGTATAGATGTTTCGCACTATTTTGATCCTATTATAGTCCAGACATTAGTATTTTCTCAATGTAAATTATATGTAGAGAAATGGAGAATAGTTGCATGGCACATGCACAATAGAAATCTAGATCCTCAAAACAACATAGAATATACTCATGTAGTCCCTTCCAAGAAAAAACTTGGCAAACATAATCATAGGAATCGTTTACAATGTACCAATTTAGAATTTCCAACATTTTAATTAGAAAAATTTATATTATATTAATATAATTCGCAGCCGCATTACCCAACTCTCTAGGCCTATATATACCCTCGGATACAATAGCTCTTGCATGCCAACCCTTCTTTCTCTCTCTCTCTCTCTCTCACACACACACACACACTCATTCTTGCTTAGTCAATTCAGAAACAAAATCATTCTTTTTAATAATCTCTCATGGCCACCTTCAAGCTCATTTACACAATTGCTTTCCTTCTTGCAATAGTCTTTTCTTATGGGATTATTGCCACTGAGGGAACTAGGCAGTTGAGGACACAGAACATTAAGAAATGTGATCAGAATCACGTAGCTATTTGTGAGAAAAATGTCAGGGAAATGAGAAATAGTCTCAATTACTTGCGCCGTGCCATTTTAGACCATGAAGCTGCAGGTACTGAACCTGCATCACCAGCTGGTGGTGGTCAAACTCATGTTGAAGAAAGCAGAACTGATGATTTCCGACCCACTGATCCAGGTCACAGTCCTGGTGCTGGTCACTCCAAAGGATCTCAAAGCGTGGATCCAAACGAGTAGACATATATTTACATAATTAATTATTAGGTACTGGGTATAGTGACGTGATGCTCCTCCTCTCATATTAAAACAATAAATCTCACTAATTACAATAATGGTGAGATTCATCATGTGTGAGAGGAGAAAGCACTACGCTACCATATTCTGAAAATATCTAATAATTTTCCTATCAACTGCATGCATGATTTCTATCAATTGTTCATAAGAATAAAAAGTTTATTATTGTGAAATATTTAGAAATTTAGATTTGGTTTGGCTGATAATGATGCATATGTATTTCCTAGTCTCTTGTGTATTTGTATCATGTTAGAGATACAAACTTTTTTACAAAAAAATTTACAAATTGCTGATGTGGTGAGTGGTTATTGGTAAATGAAAAAGTGATATTAATGGTGGATGTAGATGAAAACCAATAAGAAGTTGGTCACATCAACAATTTGTAAAAATATTGTAAAATAGTTTGTAGTTGTAACATTACTCTTGTATCATTGTATGTAATCCTATGGTCTCAATCAATAAAATTGGACTTTGTTACTTTGTATCTGTTGTAATTGAAGCCTTAATTATACTAATTTAGTCTAAGATATTATTTGCTATTTCTGAGCTATCTAAGGTTGTATTAATGAGTACTTTCAAGACAATAATTAATGCCTCTGTTATATTTCCAAGCGTCTCTCTCTTTTTTCCTTTTTAAAGTAATCAAAGTTTAGAAAGAAAGAAAGAAAAAAAATCAAATAAATGGAACCCTTGAAGAGTATAAAATGGAACATTCCTATCAACAAAGAGGATTTTTGTTTTTTTCCCTCAATAAGATGATAAATACTTAAATAGAATAGAAAAATCCAGTTTCCATTAACTTTTGGCTCAACTATCTATTTTCCTTCATATATTAATAAGGACAAAACTTATGTACAATACTTTAGGTGCTATTCTTTAGTTTCTCCTATTAAAATTCTGTTATATGACTACTTAACTTAAAAAATACACTTTCATTCATGAAAAAAAAAGCTACATGGCAGAATTTTAAGAGATAAACCGAAAGAACAACACATAATATACTGAATCTAAATCTTGCTCTATTGATAAAATATATCGCAAATACAGTTTCAAGTTGATATCTTATGTTATATATAGTTAGATGGTGAGTTTAATTTATATATAATATTGCAAGAACTGTGTTAAAAAAAATAAAAAAGAAGAAGAAGAAGGAAGATTGTATTTTTACAAGATTAACAACCATCCCATATATTAACAACACAAATAGTTATAGTGAAGAATACACAGAGTTCTTTCTAACCTTTTCTATTAAAAAAAAAAAAACAAAAGGAATACTTGGAGTTCGGAATATAATTCGATATATATATATAATATTGAAAGAACTGTCTTAAATAAAAATAAAAGAAGAAGAAGAAGAAGGAAGATTGTATTTGCACAAGATTAACAGCCATCGATCCTATATATATATTAACAACAAAAATAGTTATAGTGAAGAACACACAAAGTTCTTTATAATTAACCTTTTCTATAAATAAATAAATAAATAAAAAGGGTATACAGGGAGTTCGGAATATAATTCGAAAGATATATATATTATGACTTGATTCACTTCCATCGGAACCTGTAATTTGAGCTTTACCAGTCTGATGGTCACACATTGAAAGCAGCTGACGGTAATATTACACATACTAATTAAGAATGGAGCATTAATGTTGATTCTTAACTATCTGAATCATGAGGTTTCAAACAAATTAAACAAAACCAAAAAAAAAACTTATCTGAATCATGAGAGCCAAATAATTTAATAGATTGTTCTAATGATTGACAATCAAAGTGAACTATCTCTTGACTTCCAAGTCTTCCATGATAAATAAGATCTTTCATTTAAATTATTATTAAAACCATTGGTGCTAATACCAGTTATATTATAACCAAATATATAATTTGATTAGCAATTTGATACTATGCATATATTGTCATCCCTCCAAAAGCAAGAATGGAATAAACAAACTTTGTTGCTCCATAGAGAGAGAGAGAGAGATGTTTGCCTTTTTAATAGACTAACTAATGCCTTTCAATTGCATGATGGCCCACACCAACTTATATTGGCAAGGAATTTTTGGGAATTTTCCTGAATGGGGAATCAAATCCTAGATAAATTGACTTTCGACTGTTGTTGTCCCTTGATGAGTGGCTTTCTTGAGTGATGGATGGACATTAAGGATAGCAACAGCTTTACGCACTTTTTTTCTTCCTTCTAAGTTTGTAGCTTTGACATGTTTATACATGTGAGTGGAAGTATTTTAGAAACAATTACAAATTTCAAACAGATGTGGAAGTATTTTAGGAACAGTTACAAATTACAAACAGATTCAATATAGCCAGTTGATTCATGTAATAATGATATTATATTGAAAATTAGATTTATTACCCTAACACTTGGAGTCTTTTAATTTTACCTTCATGATATTTCAAATGTCCAAGACTTAAATCATCTTATTTGTCGATGCTATAGTGTCATTTTTATGGAGTGGTAAATAACTAAATATTTAAAACATTTAGCAAAAGATTACGACTAGACTAGGGTTTGAAATAAGGCTAGTGAGAAAGGGGTTATGATAGGAGAAATTATAGAGTCCTCTGGTGGACCACATCACTTGTCCACCATTCTACTAAAAAACTTTCACTTGTTTAAAATTGTCGAGTCAGTAATTAATTTCTGCTTAAAAAAATTTTCTAATTAACAATTTTAAACAAATGGCAGTTTTTTAGTGGAATGGTGGACCACAATACTTGTCCACCATGTGGATCTTATAATTTCTCCTATGATAGGGTCTGGAATAAAGAAAATATAATAATTTTGTAATTAAAATTTATAAGAATGAAGTCAATGGACAATTTCGTATAAATTATTACATTCCCATAAATAGGTAATATGAGATTACCATCATTTAATATAGTGAGATTATCATAATTTATTATTTATGGTAAGAGCATTCACATTGGATTCTTTATATATATATATATATATATATATAGAATAAAGCATTCTGCATTCCCATTATCACTTAAACAACATGTCCTACATCTCATTCTTTATTTTACACTAAATTCATAATGAAGTAGCTTTTTTTTTTTTTTACACCATTTGCAACAATAGCAACAACCAAAAACAAACAAAATATGTTTTACACCGTGCTACAATAATATGTATATTTGCATAATACTATAGCAATGTTTATTGTTTACTACAGTAATGCATGCATAAGATAATCTTTAGGAGTTTTAATTACTACATGGAAATGCAAAATGGATTTTGCATTATTCGCTAAGAATGCTCTAATCTAACATTTTTGGTAATCTTACACTGCCCTGATGTTGTGTACATATAAACAAATCAAAAACCAAAACACTTTATAGTAATGTGGTTGTAATATTTCGTTTTATTTGTTTCGCTATAAAATGTTTGCAGTGTTATATTATGTTTGTTTCATTGTAAAATTTGATTAAACCTAAAAATGTTTTCCATTAATCGTAAAATCCTTTATATAATTTTGTGAAATCTTTTTTTTAAGGTAAAATCTTTTACAAAAATGCACTACTCCCCCCTATCTAGTGGTGTATTAGGATACAATTAAATAAATGAAAGAAAAAGAGGTTGTTATAAATAATTAAGTTTTTGTGTCTATTAAAAGAATTCATAAAACAGTAAAAAAAAAATTGATAAGAATAGTTAAGCCAAGATTGGATAAGAGCAAAGGAGCTTATATTATATTATATATATATATATATATATATATTAATAACAAAAAAAAAACACACACACACACACACAAATCAATGGTAAAAGAAAGAAGAGTAAGTGGTGTATTAGGATAGAATTAAATTAGTGAAGGAAAAAGAAGTTGTTATCAACAATTATCTTTTAAGAAATGTTATATCTATAACATTTTTACAACAAATCCTAAGTAGTAGGATGTTACTGGTTATTATTGTTGGGGCAAATAAGTAACCTCAGTAGTAGGTTCAAATTTGAACTAATAATTACTAACTACTTATGATTTGTTGTGTAAATGTTGTGAAAATATTGTGAACGTAGCACTTTTCTTAACTTTTTCTCAACAAAAAGGATTTTTTTGTGTTTATCAAAAGAAGTTAAGCTGTTATTTCTATCTAAAAATTTGCTAATTTGGTGTAACCACTTAGCAATTAAACATGATAGACACTGGATATTAGAATCTCATTCCCTTCCTTTTTTTTTTTTTTTGGTTTAATTTCCAAAAAAAAAAATGTTTCTCAAAAAATTTGTTTCTCTAAAAATATATATATATATATATATATATAGCAATTAAACAAGATAGACACTGGATATTAGAATCTCATTCCCTTCCTTTTTTTTCAGTTTTCAAAAAAAAAAAAAAATTGTTTCTCAAAAAAATTGTTTCACAAAAAAAAAAAATATATATATATATATATATCATGAAAAAACTTGAATGGGCCAATTTGCCTCATCAAACATTTAGCTTCGATTTTGGTCTTGCAATGCACCTTTAGGCGAGAGGGAATCATCAACCTAAGCCCAGTCGGCCAGCCCTACCTTAATCTATAACATTAGCCCATTTATCACATATGCTTTTTTTTCTTTTTCTTTTCTTTTTCCTTTTTTAATTAGGAGATATCAGATATGTATGTTTAATAGAAGATGTAACAAGAAGTTGACTCCAACCATTGCTACAAACTTTTCTTAGTTTTTTGGGGCCTAATTTAGCTAATATTTATTTAGACAAAATTTAGCTACAAAAATTGTTGTAACTTAAAACTACAACTTTACTCGATAAAATATATATTATTATATATTTTGAAAATCTAACTGTTGAATTACATGTTCTTTATACTCCTAGTACACATGTCAAATTTTGCGACAATCAGATTTTATTTACTATATGATCTGTGGGGCTAGAATAAGTCAGCAACCCCGGCCCATCCGAAACCGGGCCCAGAGGCCCACGCCGAGGACGCCTTGAAGGTCTGAGGTCCGAGGACGAAAGTTTAGAGCCCAGGGCCCAAGGAGCATTGCCGAGGATGGTTACATCCTCGGGAGACCGAGGTCAGAAAGTGGGCATACAGCATACCTTTAAGGGGAATCTCCCCAAGCATCCAAGGAGCAAATAGCAAGAACCAATCACCAGACATTGAAGCATGGTGGAGGAACAAGTCCCAGGTGAACTGTCACCTCCACATTAAATGCCCTCAACTAACGCTCTGGCCGCATTAATGAGGATAGGACCTCTAAACAGTGCCGTCTTGGGCACTGCAACCCACTGGAGGTATGGGAATGCGGCTGATGGGACAGGCTCTCAAGTAGAAACCGGGTTGATCAACAAATGTAGGGCTAGGATCATCTGAAAGAGAAGTATATAATGTAAAAAGTCCCTCTTGTGAAGGGGACGGACGGAAAACCAGAGAAAAAGAAATACTGTAGTAGAGTATTTTCTCTCAACCATTGTAACCCCACTTGAAAGAAATAAGAACAACTTCAACCCCTATAAACCCATCCGAGGAGCCTTATTGTGTATTCCAACCCATATTTAGGGTACCAGCATTCACGTACAACCATGCATGGTCGTTGCATTCTTTGCTAAGGCCTAGCTCTTGAACCCATACTCTATAAATTTATTGGAGGGTTAGCTGGGCTTGGGTCCACTCTCTCAATCTGTAGAGAGCGCTCGAAACCGGTCCCTACAATTGGCGCCGTCTGTGGGAAGAGCTTGTGCGTTAGTAAGGACAACAGTCGAACATGGTAGGATCAGGCCCTCACCAAAGAACTCCCAATCGACCTGAACCGGCGAAGTCACGACCTCAGGGTCACTACGGCGACCCCGGGGGCGGTCAGAACGACAACAGACGATTTCGAGAAGGAAGCGTGCGTACTTCAACGGCGAGTGAGAGCCAGGGGGACGGGCACATTCCCCAGAAGTGCGACGATGGCCTGGCCACGCGGTCGCAAGAGGCCCATAGCCACGCCTCCCAGAGAAAGGATGATAAGGTGGCCATGCAGCGCGAGATAGACGATCTGAAGAGGAAGCTACGCCGTGCGCAGCGGAGACAGTCCGAACTCAGCCCTGACCTGCCCTCCGACGACGAGAGCGATGATGAATACAGGCAGAGGTCAAGAACGCCCCCCAGCGAGACTTTCTCCCACGAAGAGGAGCGCTACCAGAGGCGTAGGCGTGCCAACCCAACCCCTAGGGGCTCAGGAAGCGACGCCATGAGCAAGGCGCTGGATCAGCTTTCCAGGTCGCCCTTCACGCGTCGTATAGAAGAGGCAGAGCTTCCTCCGGGGTTCCAGCAGCCAACCTTCATTGCTTACAATGGCAAGACGGACCCCGTGGAGCACGTGAGCCAGTTCAACCAGAGGATGGCTGTCCATTCCAAGAATAAGGCGCTGATGTGCAAAGTCTTCCCATCCAGCCTAGGACCTGTGGCGATGAGGTGGTTCAACGGTCTAAGGACGAATTCCATAGACTCGTACAGACAGCTGACTCAGGCCTTTGGTTCCCGCTTTGTCACGAACAGCAGGCCTCCTCGGCCCATGAGTGCATTGCTGTCCTTATCTATGCGTGACGGGGAGACCCTCAAGGCTTATTCGGACAAGTACTGGGAGATCTACAACGAGCTCGACGGCAAGTATGACGCCGTCGCCATCAGTACATTCCAGAATGGGCTACCAATGGGGCACGACCTGAGGAAGTCCCTGACCGGAACGCCCGTCACCAGCGTGCGGCAGCTGATGGATCGGATCGACACGTACAAGCGGGTGGAGGAAGATATGCTGCAAGGCAAAGGCAAGGAGAAGGTTATCCCTCAGGAGAGGAGGGATTTCAGGTCGGATAGGTACAACAACGCCCGTCCGAGGAGGGATTTCGGTGGGCAATCCGGGGCGACCAATGCCCAGACTGTCGGCGCAGTATTCCGAGAACCCGTGCACAAGGTTCTGGAAAAGATAAAGAACGAGCCATACTTCAGATGGCCGGCTAAGATGATGGGGGAGCCTGGTAGGCGCAACCAGGATCGTTACTGCCAATACCACCAGGACCACGGACATGCCACGGAGGATTGCAGGAACCTCTGGGACCACCTGGACCAACTAGCCCAGGAGGGAAGGCTGAAGCACCTTCTGCACCATTCCAGCGACCAGCGGGGCCGAGCCTACCACGAGCCTCGGAGGGACGCCGCCATGGGGCAGCCCGCCGGGACGATCAATATAATCCTGGCCGCGCCAGGAAGAACAGGCACACCCCCTTTGCGAGTGTTGTCTGTGGCCCAACTGCCCGCCGAGGACCCTCGGACGGGGCCAAAGAGGTCCAGGAGGAATCCTCCCCCAGCCCTGAGTTTCTCGGAGGAGGACAAGATTGGGACCATCCAACCACACGAGGACGCCCTAATTGTCACCCTCAGAACAGGGGGCTATGACGTGAAAAAGGTGATGGTGGACGGTGGCAGCGCAGCCGAGGTCATGTGTCCAGACCTCTACAAGGGGCTGGGGCTAAAACAGGAAGACCTCACACCTTATAGCTCCCCCCTAATGAGCTTCGACGGAAAGCTCGTCATCCCAAAGGGCATGATCAGACTGCCTGTACAGACAGGCCCAGTGGTGGTGGAGGCGAACTTTATAGTGGTGGACACATACTCCCCCTACACAGCCATCGTAGGGAGGCCCTGGCTACACGCCTTGGATGGCGTAGCCTCCACCTTGCACCAGAAAGTGAAATTCCCGTCAAGGGACCAGGTTCTGGAGATCCGAGGTTGCCAATCCACAGCTAGGCAGTGCACGGTGGCTGCCATATCTTATCGGCTTGATGCACAATCCTCGGCCCCAGCCGAGGAAGATTCATAGCAACCAAAGACCCAGGTGGCGCCTCCGGATGCACCTGCCGAGGATGCCGAATGCGAAAACCTGGAGAAGGTGGTAATTGACGATGATCCGGAGAAGTTCTTCCAGGTCGGCACCCAGCTGCCTCCACAGGAGAAGGAGGAGTTGCTTGAGTTCCTCAAGAGGAACCTTGACGTGTTCGCATGGGACCCCTGCGATGCCCCTGGGATTGATCCATCTTTCATCTGTCACCACCTTAACGTCAACCCATCTGCGATCCCCAAGCAGCAGCCATCTCGGCGCCCGTCGAAGGAGCACGCTGATGCGATCAGGGAAGAGGTCGATAAGCTTAAGCATGCGGGGGCTATCAAGGAGATCTTTTACCCCACGTGGTTGGCCAACACTGTGGTGGTCAAGTCGAAAAATGGGAAGTGGAGGGTTTGTGTAGACTTCACAGACTTGAACAAAGCATGCCCAAAAGACCCCTTCCCAATGCCACGAATAGACCAACTAGTAGATGCGATTGCAGGCCATCCACGGATGAGCTTCCTGGATGCCTTTCAGGGTTATCACCAAATCCCACTAGCCTTGGAGGACCGAGAAAAGACGGCATTTGTGACACCCATTGGGAACTACCACTACAAGGTTATGCCGTTTGGTCTGAAAAACGCCGGATCCACCTACCAGAGGATGATGACGAGAATGTTCGAGCCGATGTTGGACAAGAGCATCGAAGTCTATGTTGACGATATGGTGGTGAAAAGCAAGCTGGTGTCCAAGCATTTGGAGGACCTCGGCCGCACATTTGGCGTCCTGAGAGAGCACAAGCTCCGCCTTAATGCCTCAAAATGCTCATTTGGCGTAAGCTCTGGCAAGTTTCTGGGGTATATGATCACCCACTGTGGGATCGAGGTCAACCCTGACCAGATCAAGGCCATTCACAATATGAAGCCTCCGCAGAATCCCAAAGAGATCCAAAAGCTTACTAGGATGATCGCGGCGCTGAACCGGTTCATTTCCAGGTTGGCCGACAGGTGCAGACCCTTTTATCTCCTGATCAATAAATGGAAGGGATTTGAGTGGTCCGAGGATTGTGCCGTAGCTTTCCGGCAACTCAAGGAGTATCTATCCCGGCCGCCTATCATGTCCAATCCTGAGCCCGACGAGGTCCTATACGCCTACCTGGCGGTGGCACCCCACGCAGTGAGCTTAGTGCTGATGCGGGAAGGTAATGGCATCCAAAAGCCAGTTTACTACATCAGCAAGTCGCTGCACGAAGCAGAGATCAGATACCTACCCCTGGAGAAAGCCATACTGGCGGTGGTCCATGCCACGAGAAAGCTCCCCCATTACTTCCAAGCTCACACGGTGGTTGTCCTGACCCAATTGCCCTTGAAGGCTGTACTCCGGGCCGCTGATTACACAGGTAGAGTAGCGAAGTGGAACACAATTCTGGGGGCTTTTGACGTCAAGTACATGCCCCGGACTTCCATAAAAGGCCAGGTTCTAGCAGATTTGACGGCCGAGTTCGCCAAACCAGTCGTAGAGGTGACAGCCGAGGATAAGAGCCGTGATGAGAAATCAGTTGGGGCAATCTCCATCCCAAAGTCACCATGTTGGAAAGTATATGTGGATGGCGCGGCAAACCAAAGGGGGTCCGGAGTGGGGCTGGTCCTAGTATCCCCTGAAGACCATGTCATTGAGAAGTCCCTGAGGCTCGGATTCACGGCCACAAACAACGAGGCCGAGTATGAGACATTACTACAAGGGATGATCATGGTGCAAAAGATGGGAGGAAGGTCGATAGAGATGTTCTCAGACTCCAGATTGGTGGTAGGACAAGTAAAGGGGGAGATGGAAGCTAGATTCGAGAATGCAGGAATACCTTAGCCAAGTCAAGCGCTTGCAGTTGGAATTTCGCCCCTTCAGCTTGTCCCATATTCCTAGGAATGGGAACAGTCATGCCGATTCACTTGCCACACTCGCAACCTCCTCGGCAGGGGCTCTGCCTCGGATCATACTTGTGGAGCACCTGGAGAGGGCAAGTGAAGTGCCAAAGGGAGTAATCCCCGTCCATCAAGTTGCGATGGGTCCCAGCTGGATGAACCCCATAGTGAGATTCCTCAAAGATGACGTCCTGCCTGAGGAGAGGTCAGAGGCAGAAAAGATACGAAGGAAAGCTCCTCGGTTCTGGTTGTCCGAGGATCACAAGCTATACAGGTGGTCCTACTCTGGGCCATACCTTCTATGTGTCCACCTCGAAACGGCGGAATCCTTGCTCGAAGAACTGCATGAAGGAATTTGTGGGAGCCATACAGGGGGGAGATCCCTGGCTCACCGAGCCGTCACTCAAGGATACTGGTGGCCGGGAATGCAGCAAGAGGCCCTGGAGTATGTCAAGAAGTGTGACCAATGCCAAAGGTTCGCCCCAAACATCCACCAGCCAAGAGGGGTCCTCAATCCATTATCCAGTCCATGGCCATTCGCCCAATGGGGCTTGGACATTGTGGGACCTTTCCCCAAGGCACCAGGGAACAAGAGGTATCTGTTGGTGGCCACGGACTACTTCACCAAGTGGGTCGAGGCCGAACCACTAGCTAACATCAGGGATATAGACGTGAAAAAATTCCTTTGGAGGAACATAGTTACATGGTTCGGGGTCCCTCACACCCTCATCTCGGATAATGGGCTCCAATTCGATAGCAAAGCCTTCAGGAGGTACTGTTGTGAACTTGGGATCACAAACAGGTACTCAACGCCGGCCTACCCTCAGGGGAACGGACAGGCCGAGGCTGTCAACAAGGTCATCGTCAACGGGCTTAAGAAGAGGCTGGATGATGCCAAGGGGAGATGGGTAGAAGAGCTGTCCCACGTCCTCTAGACGTACCGGACTACGCCCCGGCGCTCAACGGGAGAAACACCTTTTGCCATGACTTATGGTGCGGAGGCAGTAATCCTTCTGGAAACCAACTTCCCAACGCTAAGGACGAGCTCCTTCGTTCCAGGCAGCAATGATGAACTGCTGGGGCGGGGCCTGGACATGGTAGACGAACGAAGAGAGCAAGCAATGATCCAGCTGGCCCACTACCAGCAAAAGCTCAAGCAAGGATATGACACCAATGTAAAGCTCAGACCACTAGCACCGGGAGACCTGGTACTGAGAAAAGTCGTGGGAGCTGCCAAGAACCCTTATTGGGGAAAGCTCGGACCCAACTAGGAGGGCCCCTACCGAATCACCTCAGTGGCAGGGATAGGAGCATACTATTTAGAAGATTTAGATGATAAACCTGTACCTCGTCCATGGAATGTAAATAACCTGAAAAGGTATTACTATTAATAAAAAGTCCTTTTTGATTCAGATGTTCTGCCTGTCATTATCACGCGTCTCGCGTCCCAACGCCACTTATATCTGGGTGCTAGACAGAACCTAGGCCTTGCATGGTCCAAGGACTCAAGCCTATGGGGAAACTAGTCACTTACAGCCAATTGAAGGCAGCAACTGTACCTGGGTCTTGCGCGGTCCTCGGACCCAAGCCTATGGGGAGCTAGCCACTTATCTTGAAGGCAGCAACTGTACCTGGGTCTTGCATGGTCCAAGGACTCAAGCCTATGGGGAGCTAGCCACTTATCTTGAAGGCAGCAACTGTACCTGGGTCTTGCATGGTCCTCGGACCCAAGCCTATGGGGAGCTAGCCACTTATCTTGAAGGCAGCAACTGTACCTGGGTCTTGCATGGTCCAAGGACTCAAGCCTATGGGGAGCTAGCCACTTATCTTGAAGGCAGCAACTGTACCTGGGTCTTGCATGGTCCAAGGACCCAAGCCTATGGGGAGCTAGCCACTTATCTTGAAGGCAGCAACTGTACCTGGGTCTTGCATGGTCCTCGGACTCAAGCCTATGGGGAGCTAGCCACTTATCTTGAAGGCAGCAACTGTACCTGGGTCTTGCATGGTCCAAGGACCCAAGCCTATGGGGAGCTAGCCACTTATCTTGAAGGCAGCAACTGTACCTGGGTCTTGCATGGTCCAAAGACCCAAGCCTATGGGGAGCTGGCCACTTATCTTGAAGGCAGCAACTATACCTGGGTCTTGCCTGGTTCTCGGACTCAAGCCTATGGGGAGCTAGCCACTTATCTTGAAGGCAGCAACTGTACCTAGGTCTTGCATGGTCCTCGGACTCAAGCCTACGGGGAGCTAGCCACTTATCTTGAAGGTAGCAACTGTACCTAGGTCTTGTATGGTCCAAGGACTCAAGCCTACGGGGAGCTAACCACTTATATCTGGGTGCTAGACAGAACCTAGGTTTTGCATGGTCCAAAAACTCAAACCTATGGGGAAACTAGTTACTTACAACCAAACTCAAGCGTCAAGCAGGACCAAGGCTCTGTATCGTCATCGGACTCAAGCCTGTGGGAACACTATTTACCCCAAGAAGCTAAGTATCAAGCAGGACCAAGGCTCTGCATGATCCTCGGACTCAGGCCTATGGAGAAGTTAACTACATTGAAGAAACACTAAGTGTCTACTCGAAGAAATTCTACCTGGTCCTTAGGAAACGAAAAGTGCATCAGAGCATACATGCCCTCTCATTATAATGACTAATGCCGCGATTGGCCGAGATGCAATTGAAACTAAAATCGTGCAAGTAAACAAACAGCCACAACAAGCAGAAAAGGAAATAAAGTTCTCATTTCATTAAATTCAAGGGAATTACACCAAGGAAGTCACATTACAAATAAAGCAAAAAGGAAGCAAAAGATGCAAAAATGAAGTGCAGCAGGCAGAAGAGCCAAGGAGCCTAGTTGCCCGTTTCAGTGGGTGGCTGGCCCGTAGCTGCCTCAGGGTCCTCTGAGCCCTGACTAAGGGGGATGGCCTGCAGAGGCACGGCAGGAATGACTGCCCCCTCGACAGGAGAAACCTGGGCGTCAAGGGAAGGCTTTGCAGCCTGCTGAGGTGCATCCTCGTTGGAGCCATCACTCAACTCAACCGCCAAGGATGGACTACTCCCTGGGACTGGCGCACCTGTGACCCCAGCATCCGAGGCCCCCTCGCCCGGAGTGGCAGCAGTTTCCGCAGCAGCCTCCTCGGCCTCAGAGCCATCTGGGGCAGCCTCGCGGATAACAGGAGGGTAGTATACGTTTTCCTCCTTCCACAACTCAGAAGAGGCCTCCACCCCAGCCTGTCTGAGGGCTTCACTCCAAGTTTCGGAGCAGTAGCGCCTACATACCCCAGGGACTTGGGATTTGTAGGCAGCTGCTGTCTCAGTTGCCCCGGCAGTATAGGCTGCCTCCTCGGCTTCCTGCTTGGTGGCCCAGGCTTCCTCCCTGCCCTGCTCTGCCTCAAACTTGGCCCTCTCAGCCTCCCCTTTGGCCCATTCAGCCACCCTTTTGGCCTCCTCAGCATCGGCCACTTTCTTCGTCAAGCCTGCTATCTGCTCCTCGGCAAGCTTCAGCAGCTTCTCTGCCTCACCCAGACGCTTTGTCTGAGCCTCGGCCTGCCTTTGGGCACCCTCAAGGCCTGCCATTGCACTGGCCCTAGCCTGAGTCATTTGCTTCAGCTCCTCCCTCGCCTTGGCAAGGTCCTCCTCGGAGGTCTTGAGGGTTCGAGTGGCCACCAGGCGCCTCTCGCGCTCTTCGTCCATGGCCTTACCATGTTCATTGGCCGCCTCTTCCAGCCTGAAAGTGGCCTGTACAGCCTGCCAAACGAAACAGATAAGTCATAATTAGCCGAGCTCAAAAAAGAAAGGAAAGCAGAAAGAACTGAAGCAAGAAAAAGCACAAGGGTTAAGGGTCTTACCATCCCCAAGTATCGCTTGAGGCAGAGGAAGACGTCCCTACTCCTCATGGTCCCCAGCTCCGCCATGTCCGCGGGAAGGAGCAGGCATCTCTCCACAGCGTCGGCCACATACGCGCCTTCGCCATCTTTGAAGTCCCTGAGGGAGGAGTCATCCCTCAGGGGTGCCCCACGGAGCATTGGGGCGGGGAGCCAGGCCTGGACCTCGGGCGGGGGAGCGACCTGTTTTTCCTGCATTGAGGAGCCTATCCTCAGTTGCTTCGACGGCCGCCGAGTGCCATCGCCCTCCCGCGCAGGCCCGGATTTGTCCTCAAGGGTCCTCTTGCCCTTGTCCTTCCTCTGCTTAGGATCAGCAGGCTCGTGCCTTGATGGCGGGATCGCCTGAGGCGGAGGAGGAGGAAGCTTGGGCTGTGTTGAGGCCGACCTGGTCTGAGCAGGACGAGCCTTTGGAGGAGGAGGAGGAAGCTTCGGTTTGGACTTCCCCGGCTGACCTTCGATTAGGTCGAGTAGGGTGGGTTGGGCTTTCTTTTTGTAGCCCATCTCGAGCCGAGAAGATTTGTCCGACGCTAAAAAGTCTGCCTCGGATAGACGAGGATCACCCAAGTCTCCAGAAGGGTCCTCGGACTGATGGAATTGCTCGAAAACACTGAAATTGTCCTCAGCAGGACCACAATCTGCAGCGTCCCCTTCCCTCTCTAAGTCCTCTTCCGCGGCCTCTGGGAATGTATGGGAAGACGAGGGGACTGCTACTGTGACGTCTTCTGAAGTGGAGGTGTCCTCGGGAAACTCGAAACTGTCCTCGGTCACTTTTATTTTCTGCAGCCGAGGATCCTTAGCTCTGATCACGTACTTTGGGGCCGCAAATGACTTTTGGAGTGGAGTGTACCCCAAAATCTTGTGCACAGCTCTGACTTGGTGGTCTGCTTCGTTCTCAAAATCCGCAGACCTGAGCACCTTCTGCAAGTCCTCCCTATTGATCAAGCTGAAATGGCGCGCAAAAGAGTGCGGATCTGCAAAGAGAAAACACATCCATGGTTAGAAGCCAAACAGTACAAGAAGAAACAATGCAGAAAAGAAGCCAGAATCTTTGAATCCCCTCCTATTCCCACTGCCCCACCTGGTGTCCCCTCTGTCGTCGGGCAGTGAAGGCCATCGTGCCACGCTCCAGACACGATGAGGAAATCCTCGTTCATCCCCTTGTTGGACTCGAGGAGGCATTGGATGAGCCGGACCCTGTCGTCCCTCGTCCTCATGTAGTAGGACTTGCCCTTCAGATGTTGAAGATTGTAGCAGTAATTAACATCATGATGGGTCAGCCTCAGACCCATCTTCTCGTTAAGGGCATCCACACTGCCCAGAATTCTGAACATGTTGGAGGCGCATTGGGTGGGGGTTAACCGAAAGTAGGTGAGGTAACCCCTCATCACTGGCCCCATGGGGATCCTCATCCCCCCTTCAAGGAAAGCGATGATGGGAATCACCACCTCGCCCTCCTGCCTTTGGAGGTGCCACTCCCCCTCCTCACAATACCTTAGGCCCACGTTGGCCGGTATCTTGTAATCGGCGATGAATTTCTCCATCGCCTCCTCAGAGCCAACATGCTTCTTAAGTCTACCCATCCCCAAATGACGCCTAAGCGAACTAAAAGAAGAGCGAATGAAAGAGAAGGACGAGTAGAAAGGGAAAAAGCTCAGAGAGGGATAAAGTGACTTGCAGAAATGAGGAGGAGCTCCTCGGACTGGTTTTTTGTGCTGGAAATGGAGATGAAAATTTGGCTGGACTTTGAATGGAGGCGCAAGAGCTCTTGATTGTAAATGAAGAAGGAAGGAGCGGTTCAAATGGGTATTTATACCCTAGATGGAAGAGCCGCGCGAGTTTTCCCGCCCATAAATGCTAGACGCATCCCCACCGTTAGATTGTCATCTGCCCGTTGAACGTGGGGAGCATAAAGCCGCCCGAATTTAATGCAGGACACGTTACGCGCACCGAAGCGCCAGTAACGCACCTTGGGCAGTTGAAAAGGCTCCAGTGCTGACGAGGGACAAGACTCGATTGGACATGAAACAGGTCTGAGGATATCAAAATCCTCCTTTCCGTCCGAGGATGCGGACAGCAAGATTTTAAGGGGCTATTGTGGGGCCAGAATAAGTCAGCAACCCCGGCCCATCCGAAACCGGGCCCAGAGGCTCACGCCGAGGACGCCTTGAAGGTCCGAGGTCCGAGGACGAAAGTTTAGAGCCCAGGGCCCAAGGAGCATTGCTGAGGATGGTTACATCCTCGGGAGACCGAGGTCAGAAAGTGGGCATACAGCATACCTTTAAGGGGAATCTCCCCAAGCATCCAAGGAGCAAATAGCAAGAACCAATCACCGGACATTGAAGCATGGTGGAGGAACAAGTCCCAGGTGAACTGTCACCTCCACATTAAATGCCCTCAACTAACGCTCTGGCCGCATTAATGAGGATAGGACCTCTGAACAGTGCCGTCTTGGGCGCTGCAACCCACTGGAGGTATGGGAATGCGGCTGATGGGACAGGCTCTCAAGTAGAAACCGGGTTGATCAACAAATGTAGGGCTAGGATCATCTGAAAGAGAAGTATATAATGTAAAAAGTCCCTCTTGTGAAGGGGACGGACGGAAAACCAGAGAAAAAGAAATACTGTAGCAGAGTATTTTCTCTCAACCATTGTAACCCCACTTGAAAGAAATAAGAACAACTTCAACCCCTATAAACCCGTCCGAGGAGCCTTATTGTGTATTCCAACCCATATTTAGGGTACCGGCATTCACGTACAACCATGCATGGCCGTTGCATTCTTTGCTAAGGCCTAGCTCTTGAGCCCATACTCTATAAATTTATTGGAGGGTTAGCTGGGCTTGGGTCCACTCTCTCAATCTGTAGAGAGCGCTCGAAACCGGTCCCTACATGATCTATAAACTTATATTTTATGCATAATTTTAAATTACAAAAACTTGCAATTTAAAAAATTTATTAATGACATAACAATTGATCTTTAATTTTCTAAAAATTTTGCAAGTATAGAGAATATAAAAATAAGATGTAATTCAATGGTAGATTTGTCTATATTCTCCTCCAATAAAAAAAAAATATTGAATAAGATTCTAGCCTTAGGCTATAACTAATTTTGTATCTAAATTAACTTTGTCCTATCTATTTGGACAATCACATATACAAATGTTTAAGCTCTTGATTGCTTTTTAACCAAGAAGATCAAACTAAAAAGAAACCTTGCTTACAAGCTATTAGTATTAGTATTTATTTTTTGCACTTCAGTTCTTTCCTAATTCAGATCTCATATCACAAAGAATAAGTAGAGATCCTATAATGGTATTTGATCATTTCCAAATTTAGAACTTTATCTCACAACATAATATGTAATGGTATTGTCAAAGAGCCTTGTGATTCAATTGGTTGGGACTTATTAGTGATTTCAAAGGAGACATCCAAAATTAAAAAATCCCCCTCTTCACCCCATTGTAACTATCGAATTATCCAAAACAAATTATAATTGTAGGGACTCAATTTGGATTGGACCCAGAATAGGGATGGGTTTCTGACCCAACAAGCCCAAGCAATAAATTTGTAGAGCGTAGATGCAAGAACTAGTTCTACTACGTAGGAAAAAGTATCATAGTAACTGAGTCAAGAAGATTCAATGTCGACCAGCCTGGAAAATATTATCTTCGGCCTCTTCTTTTAGGAGTTTTTGGGATTTCTCTTTTATATCTTAGGGTTCCAATATTTTGGTCTTTTTTTCCTCTTTCTTTGTTTTTCGATCCCTCTCTTTTAGGCCACTTTCTCCCGTTATATATCACAACCCTCATATCGTTTTCACCATACACGTGTAAGTTAACTTTGAGGAACTCCTTCCTGTCCCATCCAACACCTCCCAGAACCTTCAATCAACAGCCATAAGGCTGCTTGATTACTGTTCAGGTATTACCTCCACATTAATGCGGCCAGAGAGTTAGCTAGGAAGCATTTAATGTGGAGGTAGCAGCTTTAGAAGATATTTGTTATCTCACCCTGCTCCTCCTTTGTTCTATATTCACTTTTCAGTTCTAATACAACTTTGCGAAGTACCCTGAACAGTAAAATAGTTACATCTACCTCGGATCATGGTATTCGAGATGGATCTTATCCTCGGACGCGTTTTGGGCCATTATATATGATTTCCATCTCTTCTTCTTGTACTATTCCCATAATATCTTTCTTTAACCATCCTCAGATAGATGAACGTCCTCGAACTGGGCCGTTGGGCCATAAGCCCATTTCCTATGATTTTAACATCACCTTTTTGGATAATCGGCCCCACAATAGCCCCCCAAAATCTCGCTTTTTGTCACCTCGGACAAAGGGAGATTTTGATATCTTGCCCTCACCCCTTTTGTGGATTTTCCTAATCTCCAGAACGCCTTTCTACCTGCCCAAGGCACGCTCCTGACGCCGAAGCGTCAGGAGCACGCCATCATTAAATTATGATGGCCTCTTTGTCCCCCACGTCCAACAGCAAGATGCAAATCTAACGGTGGAGGATTTTCAGTATTTATGAGCGGGATTTTTCCCGCTTACAATTTCTGCGCCACTATAAATAGCTTTTCAAATCAACTCTCTTTCCAGTTACAACAATCACATTATCTTAGCGTACATTCATTGAACCTGTCACTCTCTTTTACCTCTCCATGCACTCATAAATACTGAAAGTCTGTCCGAGGACCTCCTTTTTAAACCTATAAGTCTCCTTAACCCTTCTTAGCCTTCAATCCTTCTTATTAATTTTTCTTCACGACTTTTAGAAAATGGGTAGGTTTAAGTATTTGGTTGAATCCGAGGAAGAAATGGAGGAATTTAGAGCTAAGTATGGGATTCCCCCAACAGTGGGTATGAGATACACCGCTCTAGGAGCATGGGCGGATGATAGGAAGACCAGAGAAGTGGTCATCCCTATGATCGCGTTTATAGAGGGAGGGATGACTATTCCCATGGGTAAGCTTACTAGAAGTTACCTTAGATTCTTTAGGTTATCTCCTACACAGTGTGCCCCAAATATGTTTAGGGTGTTAGGGAGTATAGAAATCCTAAACGAGAAGATGAATTTGAACCTGACCCATCACGATGTGAACTGGATGTACAATCTACACCATCTGAAAGGGCAAGGATATTACCTTAAGTCTAGGCACCCTGAAGTAAGGTTAATCCAATGTCTCCCTACATCGAATAAGGGCTTAAAAGATGACTTTTTAATCTTTTTCGGGGAATGGCATGACGGTTTACCCTGTCCAACTAGAAAGGGAAAACCAGGTGGGGTTTTTGGCTATAAGCCTATATAGTTTGGATTATATTCTTTAGTTCAAGTTATTTTTATTTCTGACAAAGTTTTCCTTCTGTTTTAATGACTTTGCAGATAGGCACGCTACCAGACCTCAGTTCAGACTAGTCAACAGAGAGAGTTTAGATTAAATCTTGCGATCCGAGGTGTATGTGAACGAGTCTGATGGTCAACTGAGAGCAGCACACGTAATCCTTGGGTATAAACCCATTTCCACAACATTTCAAGCTCTCAAGTGCGTGATAAGGGCCAAAGATCCTCGGCTTCACCGCATCAGTGTAGCTTTTGAAGGATTTATTGTTCCCGAGGGCGTTCCGATTCCTGAAGGTACACATTTTACTCAGCCGCTATTTGTGGCCACTCCTTCTGTAGGAGCCTCTTCGTTGCGCCCCATTCCCCAGGAAAGGAAGGAGGAAGAAGAAAGAGAAGAAGAAGAAGAAGAAGAAGAACAAACTTCAGAGGGAGTTGTAGAATTGTTGGATTCTGCAGACGAATTTGAAGTATTCAACCAACCCCCATCTCCCGAGGTGATTTTCGATGAAATGAGCATCCAGAGAAAGAGTCAGAGGAGTTTGATGGAATCGATCGAAGACCAGCCGAGGAAGTCAACTCAACCCAAACTCCCTCCTCTTCCCAAATCCCTTCTTCCCCCTCTTCAACCATCCCAACAACCTGGGATCAAACCTAATGATCTGAAGAAGAGGAGAGAGCCAAAAGATAAGGAAGTGATGGAGACTGGGAGACCTCGACCGACTCGTGAAGACGAGGTTCAACGAGCTGTGAAGCAGCAAAAGGTTAGCCATAGGCCTCAACGAGCCGTGGAAAGGACAACCACTCAGTCCTCGGGACCCGAGGCTTGGCTCCCTGCACCCATGCTCGGTGGTGAGCCCCTGAGGGAAGATGCATCGATTTGGGACTTCAACGGCAGCGTTGGGTGCCACGTCGCCTCGGCCTTAGAGGAAACCCTCCTACTTCCAAAAGATATGACCAAGTTGAGAGGCTTAAGGAGGAATGAGGTTTTCCTGAATGCTAAAAGATACTTGGGCATGGTATGATACCCTCCTTGCTTTGTTTCTTTAATTATAAATATCATACACACAATTTTATTTGTTGCATCTCTAACTCTTTTTCCTCTAGGCTGTTCAAGCCACTTTCAGGCTGGAGGAGATAACCAATTCTTGCTACCAGCAACTAGACGATGAGAGGAAGAAGCAAGCAACAACTATGCAAACACTCACCATTGCTGAATAAAGCAACGTACAGCTGAAGAAAAAGTTAGCCCAGGAAGAACATGCTCTGAAGAGTGCTGACTCAGCTTTGGAGAACACCCAAAGGCAAGCCGAGGAACAGAGGAAACGTCTGCATGAGGCTAAAGACCAGCTGGCAACTTCCAAGGAACAGATATCAACTTTGAAGAAACAACTGGAGGAAGCCCAGAGGCTCAAAGACCAAGCTGAAAAAGCAAAGGCAGAGGCGGAGAAAGCAAAGGCAGAGGCTGAAAAAGAAAAAGACAAAGCCGAACAGTATGGATACGACGTCGGCGTTGCTGAGACAGAGGATAACCTCCGGGCTGAGGTGCCCGCCGTATGTCAAGCATACTGTGCCCAGACTTGGGAAGAAGCTCTCAACAGAGCCAAGGTTGAATCTTCTTCCAAGCTGAGAAGGCCAGAAAACGTTTATTTCCCTTCGGCTATACGAGCCTCAAGCCCTCCTTCTCAACAAAAGGAGGCATCCTCCACAGTTGCTGATTCGGCCAAAGAAGCCCAAACTCAGAATGCTCCCCTTCTCAATCAGCAGGAGCAACCCAAAGCGCCTGAAGTTCCAAAAGATATTTCTTCGAACAAAGCAGCAGAGGTGCCTAAAGATGGAGCAGCTTCTCAAAGCTTTGAGCAGGTTTTAGCTTCAACCATCTTACCTGCTGGAGAAGTTCCAAAGGAAAAAGAGAAAGAAGTTCCTCCTGAGGCAACTAGCAAAGCTCCCCAACCCAAGCTCCAAATAAAATTAAAACCATAGTTAACGTAGTTAAATTCCCTTTATCTTCCTTTTTTTTTTTGAGGATATTTTTAATGTGATGTATACTTTCCCTTTCTAAATTTACATGAGATGTTATTGCTTTATCTATCACTTGTACAATTTTTTGCACGAATACTCTTTGTTTTTACATGATCACATGCTACAGAAGAATAAAATCTGATAATATAAGGGAAAACTTAACTTTATGTATGCTAATTGGAAACCAGAGTAGACTATAACAGTGAACTCCACAGCACTACAAAGGCTTGCTTTTAATTCATTAAGAAGTGTCCACATTTGAGAAAGTATTCTAAATGTTTAACCCAGGGAGATACTAAGCACCTTAAAATGCTTTAAGTGATGCTCATGGAGTTTGCTTTGATACACAATTTTTGTTGTACGGACCCCATTTAAGAAGCATTGATTTCTACTAAGTTTGTTGTCCGAACAATCTGTCATACCTTAGTTTCTGTTTAATACTTCAATGGATGTCAAAGGGTATTAATTTTTACTAAGTTTGTGGTCCGAGGACCTGACATAACTTAATTTCTGTTTAAACTTCAATAGATGTCAAAGGGTATTAATTTTCACTAAGTTTGTGGTCCGAGGACTTGACATAACTTAGTTTCTGTTTAATACTTCAATAGATGTCAAAGGGTATTAATTTTCACTAAGTTTGTGGTCCGAGGACCTAACATAACTTAGTTTCTGTTTAATACTTCGATAGATGTCAAAGGGTATTAATTTTCACTAAGTTTGCGATCCGAGGACTTGACATAACTTAGTTTTTGTTTAATACTTCGATAGATGTCAAAGGGTATTAATTTTCACTAAGTTTGTGGTCCGAGGATCTGACATAACTTAGTTTCTGTTTAATACTTTGATAGAAGTCAAAGGGTATTAATTTTCACTAAGTTTGTGGTCCAAGGACCTGACATAACTTAGTTTCTGTTTAATACTTCAATAGATGTCAAAGGGTATTAATTTTCACTAAGTTTGCGGTCCGAGGACTTGACATAACTTAGTTTCTGTTTAATACTTCGATAGATGTCAAAGGATATTAATTTTCACTAAGTTTGTAGTCTGAGGACCTGACATAACTTAGTTTTTGTTTAATACTTCGATAGATGTCAAAGGGTATTAATTTCCACTAAGTTTGTGGTTCGAGGACCTGACATAACTTAGTTTCTGTTTAATACTTCAATAGACTGAGAAACACAAGTTGCAGAATTAGGATAAATTGTAAAAGGAAGTAAAACAGAACTGTTCTTATTAATAGTAATACCTCTTTAGGTTGCTTACATTCCAGGGATGGAGTACAGTTTTTTCATTTAAATCCTCCAAGTAGTAAGCACATATTCCTGCTACAGATGTGATACGATACGGTCCTTCCCAATTAGGCCCTAATTTTTCCCAGGTGGGATTTTTGGTAGTTCCCAAGACTTTTCTCAATACCAAGTCTCCTGGGGCTAACGGCCTCAGCTTTACATTTGCATCATAACCTTGTTTTAGCTTGTGTTGGTAGTAGGCCAATTGAACCATCGCATTCTCTCGTCGTTCGTCTATCAAGTCTAGATTCTTCTTCAACAGTTTATCATTTCCATCCGAGGTGAAAGCACTAGTCCTTAGTGTAGGAAAACCCGTTTCAAGAGGAATCACAGCCTCAACCCCATACGCCATCGAAAATGGGGTTTCCCCTGTTGACCGTCGAGGCGTTGTTCGATACGTCCAAAGGACATGTGGCAGCTCCTCCACCCATTTTCCCTTTGCATCATCCAACCTTTTTTTAAGCCCACCCACTATGACCTTGTTGACAGCCTCGGCCTGCCCGTTTCCCTGTGGATAGGCTGGAGTGGAATATCTATTCTTTATCCCCAGATCGGAACAATACTTTCTAAAAGCCTTACTATCAAATTGAAGACCATTATCCGAGATGAGAGCTTAAGGAACCCCGAATCGAGTAATGATATTTTTCCAGACAAACCTCTTGACATCCACATCCCTGATATTGGCCAGAGGCTCAGCTTCGACCCATTTCGTAAAATAGTCTGTGCCAACCAGCAAATATTTTTTATTTCCTACTGCTTTAGGGAAAGGGCCAACGATATCTAAGCCCCACTGAGCAAAAGGCCAAGGACTAGAAAGAGGATTAAGAACTCCCACTGGCTGATGAATGTTTGGTGCGAACCTTTGACATTGATCACATTTCTTAACATACTCCTGTGCTTCTTTTTGCATGCCCGGCCACCAATACCCCTAAGTAATTGCCCGGTGAGATAAAAATTTTCCTCCAGTGTGACTCCTACAAATCCCTTCATGTAGTTCTTCTAGAAGTGCCTCTGATGCTTCGGGATGTACATAAAGCAGATATGGCCCAGAGAAAGAACGTTTGTATAACTTTTTGTCCTCGGACAGCCAAAACCGAGGAGCTTTTCTTCATATCTTTTCAGCTTCTGATTTGTCCTCAGGCAGTATATCCTTCTCAAGGAATAACAGTATAGGATCCATCCAACTATGCGCCAAATTGATTTGATGGACCTGAAGCGAGTCCCCCGTCATTGAGGTAGGTGTGTTTAAGTCTTCAACCATTATCACTCGGGGTAAGTTTTGCTCTGAGGAGGTAGCAAGGGTAGCCAAAGAGTCTGCATAGGCATTTCCACTTCTAGGGACATGGGATAATTCAAAAAACTCAAAATTTACTTGCATACGCCTAACCTGGCCCAAGTACTCCTGCATTCTTGTGTCCCGAGCTTCCAACTCCCCTCTAACCTGGCCCACGACCAGTCTTGAATCCGAGAACATCTCCACTGTTTTTCCACCCACTTTCTTGACCATCGCCATACCCATTAACAACGCTTCATACTCTGCCTCGTTGTTAGTAGCTGAGAATCTCAACCTTAAAGACTTCTTGATAATGACCTTTTCAGGAGATACCAACACCAGCCCCACTCCTGACCCCTGCTGGTTTGTTACTCCATCCACATACACTTTCCAGGGTGAGGCATGTTACACGGAGATAAGGCCAACCGATTTTTCATCCATGCCATGTTGACTTGCTTCAATTTCTTCAGGGCCTTCAGCAAATTCGGCCACTAGGTCGACGAGAATCTGGCCCTTCACAGAGGTACGAGGCATATACTTAATATCAAAAGCCCCTAAAATTGTGCCTCACTTGGCAATCCTACCAGTGTAGTCTGCACTCCGAAGTACTGATTTAAGCGGATACTGAGTTAGGACGACCACAGTGTGTGCCTGGAAATAATGGGGAAGTTTCCTTGCATCGTGCACCACTGCCAAAATGGCTTTTTCTAACGGCAAATAACGCACTTCGGCCTCATAAAGCGACTTGCTCACGTAGTAGACTGGCCGTTGTACGCCATTATCTACTCGTATCAGAACAAAACTGATCGCATAAGTAGCTATCGCCAAGTAGGAAAACAGGACCTCATCCACCTTAGGACTAGACATAATGGGTGGCCGAGATAGATACTCTTTAAACTGTTGAAATGCCAGGGCACACTCCTCGGTCCATTCAAATCCTTTCCACTTATGGAGTAAAAGGAAAAAAAGTCTGCACCTATCCGCTGACCTGGATATGAATCTATTCAAAGCAGCAATCATCCCAGTCAACCTCTGGACCTCCTTGGGATTCCAGGGTGGTTGCAAGCTATTTATGGCTCTAATTTGATCGGAGTTCACTTCAATTCCTCGGTGAGTCACCATGTAGCCCAAAAACTTCCCTGAACCTACTCCAAATGAACATTTGGATGCATTTAGTCGCAGCTTATGCTTCCTCAAGATCTCAAAAACACTTGTGAGGTTTGTCACATGCTCGGACACCATCTTGCTCTTCACAACCATATCATCAATATAAATCTCGACACTCCTGCCCAACTGTGGCTCAAACATTTTCGTCATCATCCGTTGATAAGTAGACCCTGCATTCTTCAAGCCAAAGGGCATTACTTTGTAGTGATAGTTTCCAGTAGGAGTGAGAAAAGTTGTTTTCTCCTGATCGTCCAATGCTAGTGGGATCTGATGATAGCCTTAAAAGGCGTCTAGGAAGCTCATCCGAGGATGGCCTACCGTCGCGTCCACCAACTGATCAATACGAGGCATGGGGAAAGGATCTTTCGGGTAAGCTTTATTAAGATCGGTGAAGTCTACACATACACGCCACTTGCCATTCTTCTTTTTCACTACAACCGTATTGGCTAACCACTGGGGATAAAACACCTCCTTGATAGCCCCTGCCTGCTTAAGCTTTGCTACCTTATCTCTGATAGCTTCGCCATGCACTCTGGATGGGCGCCGAGGTGGTTGTTTCTTCGGAGTAACAGAGGGGTTAACATTCAAATGATGACAAATGAAGTTTGGATCCACCCCTGGGGCTTCGTAAGTATTCCATGCAAACACATGAATGTTTCTTCTAAGTACCTCAACCAATTGCTCATTCTCCAACAAAGGCAACTGTGCCCCAACCTGAAAGAACTTATCCGGATCATCCCCAACATTCACCCTCTCCAAATTATCACACTCCGTCTCACTGACAGGTGTGCTGAAGAGGGTCGCTGAAGTCTTTGATTGCTATAAACCATTCTCGGCAGTGGCCGAAGTATCCGTCTCAGGCCGACATTGAATAACCGTTATCAAGCATTGCCTAGCCATAGATTGGTTTCCCAATATTTCTGATACCTGGCCTCCTAACGGATATTTCACCTTTTGATGAAGTGTGGAAGAAACGGCTCCCAAGGTATGCAGCTAGGGCTTGCCTAAAATAGCCGTATATGGAGAGAAAGCATCCACCACGATGAAGTCCACCTCCACTACTTCCGAGCCAGCCTGGATGGGTAATTTTATCAGACCCATCGGAATGACTTATCTACCTTCAAAACTCACCAAAGGGGAATTGTAGGCTGTCAGATCCTGGAGTGTCAAATTTAGCCCCTTATAAAGATCAGGGTACATAACCATGGCTGCACTTCCTTCGTCAACCATCACTCTCCTCATACCCCCCAATCCTGAGTGTAACCACCAAAGCGTCATCATGCGGTTGAATGGTTCCCGCCTTATCTTCATCTGAAAAACCCAACACCAATGGAGTGCTCGTTTTGACCTTCTTCGACATTGAACTAGAGCCCTCATCCAAGCTATGAGACACAGACATTACCCTGGAGGGGCAAGACCCGGTTCTTCCTGGGGCAGCAAATATAACATTTATCGTGCCTAAGGGGGGTCCTGAAGAAGCATCTCCCTGAAATGTCGAACCTGCCTAGCTTCCTCGGCCACTGGAATGATGCAAAAGCTGGGTCAATTTCCCTTCTCGGACCAGTTGATCCAAATGGTCCCACAAATTTCTACAATCTTCAGTAGTATGTCCATGATCCTGTTAATATTGGCAGTAAATGTTTTGATTACGTTTCACAGGGTCCCCTGCCATCTTATTGGGCCATCTGAAGAATGGCTCGTTTCTTATCTTCTCCAGAACCGGTTGTACTGGTTCTCGAAACATGGCATTAACCGCCTGGGAGTTAGCAGATCCTGATTGCCCCCCAAAGTCCTTTCGAGGTCGATTATTATTGTACCGGTCCGACCTGAAATCCCTCCTTTCCTGAGGGATTACCTTGGCCTCTCCTCTACCCTGTATCTGATCCTCCTCTACCCTTCTATACTTATCAATCCGATCTATAAGCTGACGCACGTTGGTAACAGGTTTACCAGTCAGAGATTTCCTTAGATCATGCTTGGATGGAAGGCCAGCCTTAAAGGTATTAATAGCCACGTCATCATAGGCTCCATCTACTTCGTTGAACATTTCCCAGTATCTATCAGAATAGGCCTTCAGGGTTTCCCCCTCCCTCATAGACATGGATAATAACGATCCCAAGGGCTGAGGAACCCTCCTGCAGGTGATAAAGCGAGCACCAAAAGCTTGGATGAGCTTCTTAAAGGAATCAATGGAATTTGCTCTCAAACCATTGAACCATCTCATCGCCACTGGACCCAGGCTAGATGGGAAGACCTTACACATCAGGGCCTCGTCCTTAGCATGAACGGCCATTCTTTGACTGAAATGGCTAACATGTTCCCCTGAATTTGTTCGACCATTATAAATGGTGAACGTGGGCTGATGGAATCGCCGAGCAAGATCTGCATCCTCAATGCATCGCGTGAAGGGCAATTTGGAAACTTGACTCAACGCTTTGTTCAGGGAGTCATTCCCTAAACCCTTGCGAGGCGGACTCTTATATTTTCGTTTATGGTGGTACTCCTTATCATAGGAAAAAGATTCACTGGGTGGAGTTCTTGACCTTTGTCTATAACTGGTGTCATCTGACTTCTCAGAGGATTGCCTGGAGTTGTGAGTCATACGCCTTCGTCGCTCGTGCCGCAATTCTCTTTTCAATTCGTTAATCTCACGTTGCATGTCCCTATCATTCTTTACATGGGAAACATGGCTTTTCCCTCAAGAATGACTTCTATCAGTATGGGTTGTTCACACACTTCCCTCACGATTCCTTCTTTATTCAAGGGTTACCAATGGATTATCCTGCTGAGACCCCCTGGACTCTGCCTGGTGTGGATTAACATCCATCTGCTGTGGGCCCACCACTGCATGCTGCAGTGCTCCCCCTTCCATCACAACCGCTGCACTTACCTTTCCCTACAAATAGATCAAGTTCTTCCCCCAGACGGCGTCAATTATAGGGACTCAATTTGGATTGGACCCAGAATAGGGATGAGTTTCTGATCCAACAAGCCCAAACAATAAATTTGTAGAGCGTAGGTGCAAGAACTAGTTCTACTACGTAGGAAAAGTATCATAGTAACTGAGTCAAGAAGATTCAATGTCGACCAGCCTGGAAAATATCATCCTCGGCCTCTTCTTTTAGGAGTTTCTGGGATTTCTCTTTTATATCTTAGGGTTCCAATATTTTGGTCTTTTTTTCCTCTTTCTTTGTTTTTCGATCCCCCTCTTTTAGGCCACTTTCCCCCGTTATATATCACAACCCTCATATCGTTTTCACCATACACGTGTAAGTTAATTTCGAGGAACTCCTTCCTGTCCCATCCAACACCTCCCAGAACCTTCATTCAGCAGCCATAAGGCTGCTTGATTACTGTTCAGGTATCACCTCCACATTAATGCGGCCAGAGAGTTAGTTGGGAAATATTTAATGTGGAGGTAGCAGCTTTAGAAGATATTTGTTATCTCTCTCTGCTCCTCCTTTGTTCTATATTCACCTTTCTGTTCTAATACAACTTTGTGGAGTACCCTGAACAGTAAGATAGTTACATCTACCTCGGATCATGGTATCCGAGATGGATCTTATCCTCGGACGCGTTTTGGGCTATTATATATGATTTCCATCTCTTCTTCTTGTACTATTCCCACAATATCTTTCTTTAACCATCCTCGGATAGATGAACGTTCTCGGACTGAGCCGTTGGCCCATAAACCCATTTCCTACGATTTCAACATCACCTTTTTGGATAATCAGCCTCATAATAATAAAATATGTAATGGTATTGTTTATTCTGAAAAAGATGCTTACAACTAAGTACTTTTTGTCCATTTTAGTTCTTTCCAATATCACAACATCTATACTATTAATAACATGGTTTCCGGTTTGGTTTTAAACTTTTTGCATACTAAAATACCCTCACACAAATTCTTAAATTTTCTAAAATACCTCTATCATTTAGTTAAATAATTTTAAATTAAAAAACACAAACGATTAAAAGAGTAATTTACTTTTCCTAAGTTTTAGGTTTTTTCCTTTATCTTTTCCATTCAACCTAAAACTTAAGACACTATCTCTATCTTATTTTGAAATAGTATTCCAAGTTACCTTATCTCTTTCTTTAAAAAAAAAAATATACATGATTGTTTATATATCACTTTTAAACACTATAAAACTAAACCAAAAAAACGAGTTTCTCAAAAAAAAAAAAACCTAAAAAACAAATAAATAAAAAAGAAAATTATTGTATGTGCAAAGTGCATCTGATAAGTCTTTTTTTTTTTGATAATCTGTGATGAGTCTTTTATATATATATATATAAAACAATTTTTTTTTAAATTTCTTTTTCATAAGAGGATGTTTACTAGTTACTAGTGTTAGTATTTTTCTTTTTGTGTGCTTAAGTTATTTCCATGTATAAAGAGTATTATAATTCAACTGAAATTTTTTCGTGTTTTCAACATAAATGTATAAGATTCAAATGCCTCATCTCTCAACTCTCAAGTTATCAAAAAAATTAAAGCATTACTACTAGTATTTTTTTTTTCTTTTCATGCATTCATATTCTTTCCAAATTTAGAACCTCATCTCACAATAAAGGGTAACATATATATATATATATATATTTTTTTAATGAAAGGATGTAACTTTTATTCATGTAGAAGATAAATACAATATATCTTAGGTCAAAGTTAACTCAATCATATTTAGATTTTCTTTTATTCAAGTTGCATAACTGTCAAGAGATGTGCTGATCTAAAGTGTATCAATTATTGAGAGAGTTTCAATCTATGGCGTCTGCTCTTGATAATAGCTCTTTATTATCAGACTAAGATACCAATCAGTTTTTGGTGTGGGCAGAAATTGAATCCTAGATCTCTTATACAACCATTATAAATTTTACTAGTTGAGCTAACTGAAACCCACGTGTATCAATTATTAATTACTAATACTAGCATTTTACAAGGTTTAATGATAACTATTGGTAATAGGATTCTTTGTCTGTCTCATATATGCTATTCCAGCCATAACTCCCTTCCCCCCACACTATTTACCCAAAAAAAAAAACTAATTTTTTTTATAAGTTAAAAAGTAACATTTTGTTTTTGTAGTTTTTTCTTCTAAATGATAAATCAAAACTGAACTAGTTCAGATTGACAGATTCCTAGGAAAATTTCCAGTTTGGCACAGATCATGTTTCAACCTTCAAACTTTCAAGTACTTCTAGGATCTTCATCTACACTGCCATAAATAGTCATAGTCACTGTAATTGAAAAGACATGACGTGAGGTGAAAAAAAAAAAAAAAAACTAAAAAAAGTAAAAACTGACTTGCCCTGAACACACTGTCATTTTTTTTTGTTGGTACACGAACGTAAATAGTAAAAAAGATTTCTAAAAAAAAATAATCTCAAATTCCAAAAAATATCTATTAAGGGAAGGGCAAAATAGCCACACCAAAAAAAAAAAAAAAATGTTAAAACTCAAAACCCAAGTGGAAGCTCAAGCTGGCGGCGGATCCAAAAGAGAGAGAAACCTCAACAGTAGCTATAAATCTCAGTTTTATGAATCAACGGTCCAGATCAACCCTTACTTCCTAATCCAACGGCCACGAACACAACCGCGTTTTACAATGAATCCTTCTCTATCCTCAAAATAAAATCCTCACCCTAACCGTATCCGTACCCTTCACTTTCTCTCTCTAAAAAAAAAACCTTCAGATTCAGAGACTTTCTCTCTCTAAAATCCAAAACTTTCATTTTTTTGTTTTTTTTTTAGAGTGAGAGTGAGTGTAAGATATTACGATGCAATCGAATAACGGCGGCTCTGATTCAAAGCCACAAGAGAAGCAGCAGAATAATAATAGTAATAATCAACAACAACAACAACAACAACAACAACGACAGACTCCGCCGCCGCAGTCGTGGGTGGCGATGCAGTATCCGCCGGCGGCGATGGTAATGCAGCATCAGATGATGGCGCCGCACCATCAGCATTACGGTCATCCTCCGCCTCCTCCGCCTCCACCTCAGCATTACGTGCCGTATCACCCTTACCAGCTACAACACTCTCAGTCTCAGCAGCAGCAACAAGGATCTAGCGGCGAACACAACAAGACGATCTGGGTCGGCGATTTGCACCACTGGATGGACGAGAATTTCCTCCACAATTGCTTCGTCTCCACCGGAGAGGTCCAACTTTTTTTTTCTTTTCTTTCTATTTTCATTCATATCGTATTCGCATTCGTTTGTATTTGCGTATATTCGTCTATTTTTTGTGTTTGTTGATTTGGGTTTTTTGATTGCTTTATTTGGCATTTTCTCTGTTTGCGAACGTTGGGGTTTAGTTTAAGTTTATGTATGTGAACGTTTTGTGTGATATAATGAGAAAGGTTTTAAATATGTTTGCTTTTTACTGAGAAAAGTGGTAACGGTATTATGTCCTTATTAGAGGAATTTGTGTTATTGGCTTATAATAAAGTAAAGAAAAGGATGTTACACCTGTTGTTTGGTTTCATTAATTACCTAGGGAAGATGGAGTTGATTTTGCAATGTTTTAAGAAGCAAATACACTCCAAAATCACCACTCTTGCATGCTTGTCCACAATGTGTTAGGACGAAAAAAAAATTTAAAAAAAAAATTACAATGCATTTGATTTTGGATGTGTTTAACTATTAAAAAAGTATTTTAATAGTTGTAATTTATTTTAAAAGCTTAATATATATCTACACATATTAATTCATTACATATCCATCGATATGTCCTGTGTTGTGTCAAGTTTCGTGTCCATGCTACTTAGGTTTGAATATATTTTTGTGCTTTAGGATTGGTATCAAGGTTTTTATCTAGCATATAGGGTTGAAGCTTCCTAGCTAGCATTATGAGCTTGCCCTAATTTGATGTTCTGATCATTCACTAATAAATGGTGAATACACTGATGGCTGGAACTGACTGAATAACACTTCTTCATGCTTGTCCTCAATTTGTCGAGCAGGAGATTTTTTTTTTTTATATATATATTTTTTTAAAGAAATTTCCTTTGATTTTAGATATGTTTTTAAAATTATAGTTGTTATCTATTTTGAAAACTTAAAGTAAAAATAAAATATACCTAAAGATAGTTAAAAAATAAAGTCATACCTAGTGCATAAAACTTCCACTTTTACGAGGTCTGAGAGAAGTCAAATTAATTGTTATGATAGTGCTGTCGTATCCAATTATGTTGTGTCTTGATTTTTTCTAGAACTGTTGTGGTGATGTGTTTGTGCATGTGTCAATACTTCTTAATTAGATTGGAAACAATCCTTCCTATGACATGATTTTGGAAATACAAATATTGATATCAACTCACTTATTGTGCGCATGCATGGCAGTCAAATGCTTCATTATTGCTTGGAAATAAAAAATAAAAAATAAAAGAAAAGTTTTATGTTGCCGACTTCTAACTTTGGCCTTGTTTCCATTAAAGACAATAACAAAATCTGTACTTATGTGTATTTGCCACTATATGACTATATATAGGCAGGATCATAGAAAAGAATCAGCCAAGATGTCTTCTAGTGTATAGCTCTCTTTAAACTTTGCGCAACATTAATTTTGTTGTGTCTAAGTATTTAAGGTCCTAATTGATTGACAACAAAGGTGGAGGAATTTTCTACTTAAAAGAGGAGTTATAAAATATAATTTAGGTAATTAGTTAATTGCATTGAACGTATTGATGTATTTGCATTCTTTTTTCTTTTCAACTATTTATAAAATTAAAATGGGGGCAACAAATACATGGTGGTTCTGCTGATCTGAATTTTCTGTTCCTTCTTCTATTGCGATTTCACTTAGGCTTGGTTTATTTTGACTGAAAATAGTTCTTGAATATTTTTATTGGAAGAGTGACTTTATATCTACTACAAATTTTATTACATAAGACTTACAAATTGGTGCGTCAACTTTTAAACACAAAACAAAAGAAGTAATTCTAAAATTTATTTATTATGTTGTTGATGTGGCACTAATCATATTCATTGTCACGTTAATTTGTAAGCCTTTTGTAGTAGAATTGGTAGTAGCTTTAGCATTTTCCTATTGTAGATTTGTCACGGCTCTTCAATAATATTTGGGAAAAAAAACTTTACAATTTTAATTTACTTTCTTAAAAGCAACTTTGTGAAATTTGAAATTTCCATATATTGCTTCTATCTGTTTATTCGGTTGCTATTTTTGCAATCCTTATGTGTCATATATCATGCAGATTGCCTCCATTAAGGTCATTCGCAATAAACAGAGTGGTTTATCTGAGGGTTATGGATTTGTGGAATTTTTTTCGCATGCGACAGCTGAGAAAGTTCTACAAAATTATGCTGGACTTTTTATGCCTAATACAGAACAGCCCTTCCGGCTGAACTGGGCAACATTTAGCACGGGTGACAAGCGATCAGATAATGTTCCTGATCTTTCTATCTTTGTAGGAGATTTAGCAGCAGATGTTACAGATAGCTTATTGCATGAAACTTTTCTTAGTAAATATCCATCTGTTAAAGCTGCAAAAGTTGTTTTTGATGCCAATACTGGCCGTTCAAAGGGTTATGGTTTTGTGAGATTTGGAGATGAGAACGAGAGATCACAGGCCATGACTGAAATGAACGGTGTTTATTGTTCGAGCAGGCCTATGCGCATTGGTGCTGCAACTCCTAGGAAGTCATCTGGATATCAACAATCTCAAGGTATTTAATTATTCTATTTCAATAAGAAATAAAGCAGTTGTAATACTTGATACCTTCAGATATATTGGTTGAAATGCATGCTTCAATAACTATAGTTTTCCTCCAATTATTTGTTCTGCTGTCTCTCTCTCTCTTTATCAGACAAGTTTTTCAGGATCCTCTGCAATTTTTCATATGTGAAAAGTTAGACAGCTGTGATTGTGGGTGCCCAGAATCACACCATCCCTTATATACAGCTGTTATTTCTAGCTTGATCTATGCAAAGTAGTGAAATCTGTCTCTGATCCTTTCCCCTTTTCCAATGCCTTGCCAGCATAACTAACTTGTGCTGCAAAGCCTTTGAGACAGCTGCTCTGTTTTTCTGCTTCTTTTCCCTGACTTGGCTGCCGAATGACTTTCACACTACTGCTTGAGTGGTTTTTGACAGCACTAGTTGTGATGTAACCACAGTTAGCTTTGATTTTTTTCAATATATAGAATCTAGACTTTCTAAAGAGAGCATCTTTTTCACATGGTGGAGGTGTGAGATTCTTTTATTTATTCTTATCTTGCCTCATCAACAAACATTTGCAAATGGCACCTTGCTTTTTGGAGGGCCATTCCCTTCTGTGTTATGTGGACGATTTAGCAGGAAAGAAACAGGCAAACTTTTGAAGAGGTTGGGCGTCCTTGGAGCTCAAATTGTTTTTATTACAATCTTTGTAGGATTAGATGGCTGCCTTAAGTGGGCACGCTTTTTCCTCCTTGTAGGAATTTCTAGACTTGAGTACTTTTTACTATATTTGTGCATCACTAGTACACTACCTGTGTACACAAGGGGAGCCTGCTTCATCTGATTACTCAATGAATGGAACGGTTTATTTTTACTTATTCAAAAAAAATTCACCTTGCTGCTCTGTGGACCATTTAAGAATTGCGATTTTTTCTTTGTTATCAACTCCTCATTCTTGGTTATTTTGAATCTTTCTGTGTTCAATGGACATATCTGTGCTTATGTGGTACATTTCCTCTGCTTCATGTCATACTGATGGCTGACTGTAATCCAACTAGTAGAACAATTATATTCTTATTACTCTTTCGTTCAACACATGCAAAATTGGAATAAATAGACATTGGAATTAATATAAGGGAACAATTACCAATATGTTTAGTGAGGAATAAATAGACATCGGAATTAATATAAAGATTCTGGTGTTATTTTGTGCCCTTTATAATGGGACTAGATGCATGAAAGAGCTCTGTTTTTTGATAACTGAGGAGTAGTTAACTAGGATGAATATATTTTGTTGCCATTGTACAATGACTTTCATCATAAATTCTTTATGTCAATTACTGTTAGTGGACAAGTAAAACTATTGGGAGATATTTTCTTTTCTCCTATTTGTGTTGATGGACTAAACAATGCCAATTTTAATATTTGAATGACGGATGTCACAACTCCTTGGAAATTAGTTGATCTTAATACAAAAAATGTTATACAATGGCCTTAGATTGATTTCATTAGCATTCCTTATACTTATTTTTTGGGTGGTAGAGCAGAAATTTCTACTTAAAAAACAAAATCAAAATACTTTTTTGGTTGACCAGACTGATGGAACAGTTCTTTGTTTCCATATCACTGGCCCAAAAGTTAAGCTGTTTGTCTAAGGTACAAGTTGATGAGAAGAACACAGATTATGTAGATGGTAATGCCTCATCAGGCCTAGTCATGATGCAGCATATTCTGCTGCAGTATGGGTTTGAAGAAATAAACTTTTCATCAGAGGTTATGTTGAATACCTTTACGGATGTTTAAATTATGAGGGTCCTGCTGCTTTGGTATTGTTCTCAAAGAAGGCCAAAATTCTGGGAGGAGTGTTTTTAGGGCAGCTTGTCAATTTGTATGGTTGGAAATTTTGGTTTGGATCGACTATATACACAAGGGACATAATATCCAACACAAAAATTCGAATGAGTTTTGTATCTGAGGATGTCCTCTTTCTTAAAATTTTCCTTTCTTTCTAATTACTCTGCGAAGATGTTTCTCCAACACACATTTTTCTTAAATTTATGATTGAAATGCTGCTACTAGTCGTTTCTCCTTCTGTAATTTGTTAAGAGTTTTTTGAACTTTTAAATTTTAGATGCTGATTTCACTTTGGGCGTACTCTCTAGTATGCTACACACTTGCTAGCACTCCTTTATGTACCCTTTTTCTATATATTTACTTTCACCCTATAAAAAAACTGCTTGTATTTAAGAACATGGTTTGAAATGTCAAGGGAGCTACTCTTATGAAGCCATGGCATTTAACTTTGACTTTTGCTTATTTATATCTGTTTTAATTATTCTTTAATTTTTTGGTAGGTGGATATGCATCAAATGGTATGTCAGCGCAACAGGCTGATGGGGATTCTACAAACACCACAGTGAGTTTCATCTTCTTCTTGTGATTTAAGTAATAATCATTGGGATTTTCTAACCCAAATTTTGTATTAGATATTTGTTGGAGGGCTTGACCCTAATGTCAGTGATGAAGATCTCAAGCAGCCTTTCTCACAGTATGGTGATATCGTCTCTGTTAAAATACCAACTGGAAAAGGGTGTGGGTTTGTACAATTTGCTAACAGGTAGAATTTTTTTACCATAACTATGTCAAGTGTTGGCACATTTCCAAACGAAAAGAAAGAAAAGTGTTGGTACATTACAATTATGCCGGTGAACTTTTTATCAATTGGCACCTTCTCCCTCAGAAGTACATGGTGTGATTGTGGATTGAAAACCCTCTTGCATGTGTGACTTACTAATAGAGAAAAAACATGTTTCATTAAAATTATGGCTTGCCTTTTACTCCATGATCCTCTTAATCTCTCTTTACAGAAATAATGCAGAGGAGGCATTACAGAAATTGAATGGCACAGTAATCGGCAAGCAAACTGTGCGTCTTTCTTGGGGTCGCAATCCAGCAAATAAACAGGTACTCAGCAAAATCTCACCCCCCACTCCCTCTCCCTTTCCCCCAAAAGGAAAAAAAAAAAAAAAAAAAATGACACCAACACTCTATTTGTACTGCATCTACTTTTGGGTTTGAAAAGAGCTTTTTCGAGGATCTAATGGACAATTCAGATTTCACTATGCAATTAGCTTTGACAGAGCTGTTTGAAGTCATCCCTAGCTGCTGGAAACTTGGAAGGGTCATTGATCAGTTTTGCATGAATGATTGTTCATTTGAACACATCCATTGCTACCTGCTTTCTCAGGAAGTATATAATGATAATCTTTAATGGTGGATCCATAGAATCCAATTCAGAACTGGAAATGCTTACAGCAGCTCCAAAACTTATCTCCAATGACCTGCTAAAACAATTGATCTTTTTAATTTTATCTGCCTATAAATTCTGATTTGTTGTGAGCTTGTTTTTCTTAATTGGTTCTTTTTGGGGTTTGGCAGTTTAGAGCAGATTATGGCAACCAATGGAGTGGGGCATACTATGGAGGGCAGCTTTATGATGGTTATGGATATGCTCTGCCACCACCTCATGACCCAAGCATGTATGCTGCACCATTTGCTGCGTATGGAGCTTACCCCATTTATGGAAACCAACAACAAGTGAGCTGAAGGAACTGCACGAGTAGTTCTAGAAATTAGACAACTTCACGCTTAACTGGGCAAAATTTCTTCATTTCTCTGTAAGTTGAGTGGTTCTGTAGAATTCTTAAGAAAATCCCTCCAAATGTGGAGTGGAACTGAATTTTGATAGCCTGAACTAATTTTGTAGGGATTTGACTAATGATTTATTTACAAATCACTGGACTGAATGAGAAAACTTATTTGTTGGAATACTTTCTTTGACTCTTAGCATGTGTGTAGGGGCTGGCAGCATGATAATTCAGAGACTTTAGGACATTGGTATTTGATGCAAAAAGTTGCACTCAACGTTAAATCAGTGTGTGTGTGTGTGTGTTTTCACTTAACCCCCCAAAAGGATAAGGTAGATACTGTCTAAACTTAGCAAAACTAAAAAGGGTACAATCTCGTATGTTTTCAGTTAAGACTGTTAACAAGAGCATCAACCTTAAATCAGTTTGGAATGTGGTTGATGCTCTTGTTAACAGTCTTAACTGAAAACATACAAGATTGTACCCTTTTTAGTTTTGCTAAGTTTAGACAGTATCTTGGGTCTAGAAATATGCCTTTTTAGCATTTCAAGCAATGCTCCAAAGATCAAATGAAGTTCCCTACAATCATTCACCAGTAGTTTTTGCTAAATTCCAAGCATCATGGTTATGAGGAAATTTATCTTTTCAGCCTTTCGAGCAATGCTTCTAATATCAAGTGAATTAAGTATTTCATGTAGGGATAGCATAATATCAAGTGAATTAAACATTTCATGCAGGGATAGCATGGTAGAGCATTTAATTATTGACTATCATCTAATTGCATAATTGGGCTAGAAAATAGATAATAATAAATAATCAAACTAGAAAGCTGCACTCTATTTTAGGAAAAAAAGTATCTCATGCGTTGGGCGCATATGCCCTTTGTCTCACTGACATGTGGGCCCGCAAGGGATTGGGATTTCTTTCATGTGCTTTTGGGATCAAGATCGCTCTCTATTTGAAATAATTTGTTTCATCATCAGAATGTAGTAACGGGAGTGAAGTGGTTCAGGGCTTGAGTTTGAACAGAGACTAGGATTAGCAACCAAAACAAAGATAGAGGGTTGAAGATAGAGAAAGGGCTTGAGTTTGAATGAAGACGAGACAAAAACATAGATAGATTTGTATGGATTCAAATCTAGGGTTGAAGCTCGAAGGTCTCCAAGGCTTTATGGGAGGAAGCGACGATGAGTGTGAGGAGAGTGGGTTTTGGTGATGATTGGGTGGTTTGAGTTTGGAATTGTGTTTCTGATCTCTTTATCTATGGAAAGAAAAAAGAAAAAAGAAAAAGAATTTTATAAGACTATTTTAATAAAATCTATTGCAAAATAGAGAATGAGATGTATCTTATATTTTAAGAGTAAAGTTACAATCATAAACTATTTTACAATATTTTTATAAAATGTTGATATGACCAACTTTTTATTGGTTTTCATCTAAACTCATCATTAATATCACTTTTTCATTTACCAATAATTATTTACCATATTAATAGTTTGTTAAATGTTTTGTAAAATATTTTATATCTCTAGCATTATTCATATTTTAATAGTAAATAGTTAAAGTAAAGGGACTTTTTGAAAAAGCAATTTAGCCAAAAGATGCAAAATCGGATTTGAATGATTTCATGGGAAGAGGGTTATAATAAATCAATAAATTCATTGATTAAATCCACTCTAAAAGAGGTTGCTAACTTTTACATTATACAGGATTGTCGATACTTAATTAGGTTACGTTTGGCACTAGCTGAAAAATGCAGTTTTTTTTTTTTTTTTTTAATTTTTTTTTACTATTTAGCTTATTTTTATTACTATTCAGCTTATTTTTGGTACTATTCATGGACTCTATTGCATTTTTTGGTACTATTCATGGGTCCCGCTATACTATTTCAACTAACTTTTAGTTTTATTAGAAGTACTTTCAGCAAAAAGTTTTTAATTTTAGCTAAATAAGTTGTTTCCAAATAGACTCCTAATATCTTTAATTTTTTGTATGAATAATGATACTTACCCTTTAAGGTTAGACCTTGGTGTGATGGTAGGTATCTTCCACCATAAGTGATAAGTTGTGGGTTGAGTCTAAAAATCAACTTTCCAAACGAATTGGGGATAAAACTATCTACCATTGTCTCTTAAGAGCTCATAAAATGAGAGTTTTGTAGACTTGGTGCGACTAAATGATTTAATTACTATCACATTTTGCATTACACGTTTTCAAGTTAGCCATCTCCTATCTATAACTAGATATGCAGCCAGTGTAGTTCTTAATATCAAAGCTGATTCTGTAGCCTCTTGGCCTTTACCTTTTATATACAACAAGAACCTATGCAAGTTTTGTAAACAAATAAATTTCACAACTATTGAGGTGACAAATTGTTATTGGTATATATAAAAAAAAAAAATTATATTAGTAGTTGGCCTATATGAGAATCAATAAAAACTTGTCAAATCAACTATTATGAAAATAATTGGAAAAAAGAAGAAGTAAGGTTACTTATAATCAAGACCCAAGCGCACACGTACTTTTCATTTTAGTAATAATAAAAATAAAAATAAAAACATGTGCAATAAAGATGACACTATCAAAAAAATTAGGTACCACAACTTTTGCCACAACTTGCTCAAGTGGTGAGTTGTAAGTGATCGAGTTAAAGTGGTGAGTTTACAAATCCATCGCTCGCAACTCGCCACATAGAAAAGTTGTGGCTTTAGTTGTGGTCTTAGCATTATTGGGAGGGTTTGGTTAACTGATGCCCTTAGGGTATTTGTTAATAAATTATTTTAGAAAAATTTTGATATCACTTTTATGCTAACTATAAAAAGTTGTCAAAATTTCAGTTATTTTTTTTTTCTATAAAAAATTTTAAAAAATAGTTTATAAATCAATACTCTTAGAACACACGTTATTAACTTTCCGCATTTGGTTGACCTTGATTCACTGGAAACGTCTAAGAAGGGACTTGCAGTCATTCAAGAGAGAAGAATAATTTTTGTTAGAGGTATTCTTGGAAAGGACTAGATCCACAACAACTCTAGCATCAAGCTCCACGACTAGTTGGGCAATTGTTGATAATGGGTCCTTAAAACGAATGTTTTAGGTCAATTGTTAATAAAATATTTTAGGAAAGTTTTGACACTACCTTTATAGAAAATATAAAAAAATGGATTAATTTTTTCATTTTCCATAAAAAGTTTATATATATTGTGGGGGGTGAAGCCCAACCTAGCATATTGGGCCCAAGGCCCTATTTGAAGACTACTGTTTGTCCGAAGAGATGAAAATACTTGAGAAGAAGCCCATGTAAAAGAAACATGTCTGGAGAGGAGCATGGGGCATTGTCCGAGGAGACATTCAATTGTCCGAGGAGGCCATTATCCTCGGATCCGAAGAAGCTTGGTCCAACAGGCGTCTGGGAAGCTCAAATGATCCTCCTGACAAGTGTAATGATAGAGATGAACCTCAGGCGCGCATGAAGATAGCAGGAACAGAGAAATATCTAGAAGACAGACTTCAACCACCACATTAAATGCACTGCACCCACTTCTCTGGCCGCATTAATGTGGAGAAGACCCCTGAACAGTGCACTCTCAGCTACCGCCACTCACACAAGGCTAAAGAGGATACATGATGGGACATGCACTCAAGTGGGCGTCTAGATGATGAACAAGTGGACGATGAAGATGAAGGGAGAGGGTACTATATAAGGGGGAGAGGCCTCTGATAATGGGGGATCGAAGAAAGAAAGAAAGAAAGAAATAAACACCATTACTGTAGCTCTAAGAACTGTAACAAACGTTCATTCAATAAAAGGTCTCTTCGGATTTTCACATCTGCCCTTGTCCGAGCATGATTGCATGTTAGATCGTTCATAAATACCATAATCAGCTCTTGTTTAATTTACATCCAGCCCAGTTCTTTCACCCACACTCTACAAATTCATTGTCTTGGGTTCATTGGGCTCACAATCCATACCTTTTGGGCTTGGGCTACAAAAATTGACCATACATATATATTATAGCCTAGAAATTATATTTTATCATAATCTAAAAATATATGTATGTGAAGCTCATTCCCAGAAACTTAAACTCCGATCCTTGTCCCTCACACTCCACAAGCACTTATATTCAGGGACAGAGTTATTCTTGGACCGGGGCAGTGCCTCCCCCCCCCCCCCCCCGCGCACGTAAAAAACATAATCCCTAGCTCCTAACATAGTCCAAAAACAACAACAAAATTGTCCAAATATAAACATAAAAGAAATTAACCACTGGTACAATTTCTATCCCTTTAAAATCTTGAAAGAAAGAAAAAAAAAAAACCATTTTATGAAATCGTTCTAATTTCAAAAACTAGACCTCTAAATTAATACTTATTACTGATATAGTATCACTGCACCCACGCCTACACTTCACGCCGGAGAGGCCCACAGAAGACCTGCTACTCCTCGTCACTCTTGTTAGACCGATGTACTACTGGCCACCTAGTATTTGTTTCAATGTTTCTTCTCTTACTCTCTATGAACTCTTTTTTTGGTCTTTGTAAATTCTATTCTACTTTATCCAACTTTTCTAATGAGCAAAGGGTAAAGGTAAGTGTTTTGGTAGTAGTTAAGTTCCAGTACGCTTTTCATTGTAAGAAGTTAAATAGTTGAATCGGTAATGGGACATCAGAAATGGTCAGCAATGTCAAGTCTCAAAATCACTCACGTAAGCCAAGTTAAAAGTAAATTTACAAAATTATTATAATAATTTTGTAAATTTACATTAATATTAATTACTTTGTATATAATTTTTTATTATTTTTTACGCATTCCAATAATAAAGGAAAAGACAAGCTAAAAATGTATAAATTTACAAAATTACTACAATAACTATGTAAATTTACAATAATACTATTTACTTTGCATTTGTTGATATTTTGTTAACACCAAATAAATGGTAGTTTAGATTTTCATTTAAAAAAAAAAAATTGGTTCATACTTTCGTCTCCTTTAGTGGAATTCTTGGCACCGTCGCGGTTTATAATTGTGAAATGATAATCACGTCAAGAATGTAATATACTTAAAAATATATCTTAAACCAAGAGCATCCTTAAGTTTTCTCTATTATAATTTAGGGACTAACTATGTCATCCATGATGTAATCCAGGGACATGGTCCCCCAAGAATCCAACTTGTTATTTTTTAAGAGTAAATCCAACTTATCTCTTTGTCGGTGCATGTGGCGCACAAAAACCTATTACTACAGTATCACTCTTTTCTCGTCCCCATTCTCAATCGGACGGTCATAATAAAATAGTCCGTTTAATCACCATAGACCCCACACCCTCACTAACAAACCCACAAATCTACGTGGCCAGTGTTGGAAGAAAAGGCACAGAGCTACTTTACAGTGAAATTAACGCACTAATTATTACCACTAATGGGGGCTTCACCAACCAACCAATAGTTAATAGCCACGTGGCTTCGAGCGGCTTCAACTTGATTAATTAAAGTTGGTTAAGCTTAAGTCGTCTTTGTTTAATAATTTAATCAGTGTCTTCTACAGCGGCTCATCAAGTTTCTCTCTCCTCCTCCTCCTCCTTCAACTTCTGCTTCTTCTTCGCATTGTTCACAACGACGAAGAATCTTTCTCTCTACGCTCAGATTCGAAGCTGCATCGTCTTTGTCAGCTTCTACTCCGAATTCGAAGGCGAAGGTCGTGGTGACCAGAGAGCGTGGCAAGAATGGCAAGCTCATCAAAGCTCTGGTATGTCATTCCTCACTCTCTCTCTCTCTCCGCCACTGTTATCTTCTCGAGATTTTTTTTTTTTTTTGCGTTCCAGTTGGATTTCTAGGGTTTCAGAACGCATTATTTTGTTTTTGTTTTTGTTTTTTTTCTTTTTTGGGTGCTTCTGTAGCTTTTTCTTTAATCTGCTAGTTTTAGTTTCATTCACTTTGTTGTATCTTCAATTTATTTGAATTTCTTTGTTGTAGTTGAGTTTGGCATGAGGATTTGGTGTTTGATTTAATGTGGAAAAGAACGCGGTTTTGTTAAGCATTATACTCGTTTTGTTATCTGGTGAATGCGTTTGTTTATTTTTGTCTTTCTTTGGTTGCATTCTTAAAAAAAATGGTCAATCTTATGTGTGCGAGTCTCTTGGACATTGAGAATCTGCTTGATAGTTAATATTTTTACAGCTTGTGCATTATCTGCATGTACCATTGAGAGTAGACTGATGTTACATTCCAAAAAAGCCAAAATCTAATCATTTTGAACAGTTTTAGAAAGCTACATTTGGTTCACTTTCTACAAGAATTTTTTTTTTCTTATATTTTCTATTGGTGTAGGATGAAAAAGAAAAAGTGTTGCTAACACATGGTGATACTAGTTGTCTTTGTCACCGTTCCAATTAGACAAAAATGAACATATTATATTATTTATGTTTTTTGCCTTTGGTTTTGTAAAATGAAGTGGCTGGTAAGTAGATTGGATATGATTTGCATAAAACTAGACTATCTTGTAGCATTTTTGTTTTGTTTTGTTTTTTTAAGTTATTATTATCAATATTTTGATCAAATGTATGATAATTTCACAATTTTTAAATAATGAAGTAAGTGGGAATTCCTTGTGTTTGTGCTTAGTGTCATATAGTTTGTTTTTGTTCACAACTGGTCCCAAGCCTGAAAAAAGGAAAAATTCATTCACTTTATTATGAATGCAACAACACCCCTCTAATCTTTTTATCTGTTGCTGCTACACATTCGCAACCACTGATCTTGTGCATTCATTGCTGCCACCCATTGCAATTTACAACCTGTTTAGTTTTATGATTTTATCTCACTTGCCACTTCTTTCAATGCCATTGCTCAACAATGTTCACTATATCCACCGTCACTGCGTGCAAATCTTTTCTTTCAATTACTAAAAGCTATTCCTTTTTTTATCCATAAAATAGTTTCAGCTATATGGTAATAAATATTTTGCACTACTGTTAATTTTATTAAAACCAATATGGTGCTGCATGCCTGCACCGTTGTTAGTTTTACTCGCATATTGTGTTTGCTGTGTTCTTTGCAAAATAGTACATCCATTTATTATTATTAATATTTTTTTTTTGTGTATCGTACTTACTCAGCTGTGTCCAGTGGACACATAGCCGTCTGTCCACCACCAAAAATATATATTAGGTACCACAACTTGATTGAGTGATGAATTGTGAAGGTTAAAGCGGTGAGTTTACAAATTCATCACCAGCTACGTAGACATGTTGTAATTTTAGTTATGGTTGTAGCATTATTGGGAGGGTTTGGTTAATGGATGCTTTTAGGACATTTGTTAATAGATTATTTTAGAAAAGTTTTGATATCACTTTTATGATAACTATCCATCCAATCGGAAGTATTGTACAGTTACAGCCACTTAACTCTCCCAAGTCCCAACGTCGATCAACATCAAAAGGTTTCTCTGGTCGGCTAGGGTTTAGGGTTTTTCCTTGAACACGCCGCTTGTAGAATAACGTACCTAGCCTAGTCTAGGTTATTATCACCCTTCAGCCTCCGTGGAGACTGGTAGGACGGACGGCTCTGTGAGTATAGTTACATGGTGCAGCTATGGTTTGGGTTAGACGAGGTCTCATGGCTGGTTTAGATGAGATGTGGGCGAGGTTTTCTCTGTCAAAGGAGGAAGAACGTGGGGCTGAGGTTTCACGACAGAAGGAGTTGGCTGTTCATAGGTTGGCAGGTAAGTTCCTCACAAAGCGAGTGTTGAATGTGGATGTCGTGGCTCGCACTTTTAAACCTCTGTGGAAACCTATTGGAGAACTTAAGATTCGGGACATTGGGGATAATATATTACTGTTTGAGTTTGAAGATATCCTTGATCTGGTACGTGTACTTGAATATGAACCTTGGTCGTATGACAGAAACTTGGTGGTTTTTCAAAGGACCATTGATGCTGAATCGGCACTACCGCTTGATTATTCATTCACCACCTTTTGGATGCAAATCCATAATATACCACCGAACCTTGTTACTCAGGAGACTGGAGAATCGATTGGAAATAGGTTGGGCACAGTGTTGCAAGTGGCAGACCCCGAGGACGACGGAACAGGGGGTGAGTTCTTAAGGGTGAGGATTAAGCTCGATATTTCACGGCCATTGCCTAGGTGTTGCAAGCTTTGGAATGAAGGTAAACTTGTGGGTTAGGTGGGCTTAAGATTTGAGCAACTTCCAAACTTCTGTTATTGGTGTGGGAGAGTTGGCCATGGGGAGAGAGATTGTGAGGTTTGGTTGCGCAGTATGGTCCGTTTGAAAAGGGAAGATCAGCAATATGGTGATTGGCTTAGGGCAGATGCAGTCAGAACTACTAGGAAGACAGTGACCGTGATTTCCAGAGCTGCACGCAACCAGGCTCCATGAGCAAAACAAATGCAATGACAAGCCCATGGTCTCGGCACTAGGGGCGAGATGGCTTCACAAACAAACTCCTCTACCGGTTCGAGTTTTATACAATAGAGGGAGTACAGTGGAGAGAAGGAAGCAGTGCCCAAACCTATGGCACCCATAACTAAGGAGGCTGGGCGTGTAAGCACTTCAGACAGTGAAAGCATGGCAACTAGCAACTGTAGGGTTCTTTTGGAAGAACAATCAGTGAGAATGGAGAAGAATATTGTGAACTTGTCCATTGAGGAAGACACGGACCACCAAGATCCTGGGGAAAAGCACACGACTAAGGGTACTCATGTATTGTGTGATGTTCAGCCGAGTTCCTTGGGTGATAATTCTGTCACTTCTAGGCCTACACCTCAATCTACAAGGGAGTGGAAAAGATTAGCACGTGAGGTGGGGAATGCTGTGCAAGGGCCTGAAGTGGGGTGTGGGACCGGTTTGGAGGGATTAAAAAATGATTTTAGGAAACGTGGTATGGACATGGAAATAGATGTACTGATTGAGGGGAAGAAGCAATGCATGGAAGGTGGTAGTCAGGAGGAGGACAAAAATTCAAAGGTGGTTGCTGGGTTCCAGCACCACCGTGCACAATGAGTTGCCCTAGCTGGAATTGTCGTGGGCTTGGGAACCCATAGACAGAGGATGAAGTAGTTGCCCTAGTGACTACAAAAGATCCCAAGTTGGTTTTCTTAATGGAAACCAAAGCTGATAAACCTACTTTGGAAAGAGTTGGTAGACGGATTCAATTTACTAATCTTTTCTTTGTTCCTCGTATTAATTCAGATGGTGGTCTTGCTTTGTACTGGAAATCCGATCTTGATGTGGATGTTTAGTCTTCTTCTAATCGTCACATTGAGGCTTTTATCAACCATGGAGTGGATGACGCCTGGCGTTTCATAGGTTTCTATGGAGACCCTGAGACTGCTAGCCGGGAAAACTCCTAGTCTTTACTTCGAGATTTGAGTCGCCGTTCAGCTTTGCCTTGGGTTTGTATGGGGATTTCAATGAAATTTTGTTTGCAGATGAGAAACTGGGATGGTTGGATAGGCCAGAGCGCCAAATGCAAAGTTTTAGGGATGCCTTGGACTATTGTAGACTGAAAGATCTTGGTTTCAACGGCTACCCTTTTACTTGGTGTAATCGTAGGCCGAGTGATCAAAATACCTGGATTAGGCTGGATAGAGGTGCAACTACCATTGACTGGATTTTGCGGTTCCCTACTACTCGTATTCACCATTTAGATGCTTTCCACTCTAATCATAAACCATTGTTGCTTTGTCCAGATTCTGAGTTTAAGCGATTTTATAGGAGGGGCAAACCATTCCATTTTGAAGCAATGTGGTTAAAATATCGTTCCTATGAAGTAGTGATTAAAGATGCTTAGGGTGAACAAGCTGTGTCTGAATCGGTTTGGGGATTCCAGCAAAAAATTGTGGCTTGTCAACTTAATTTGAAGGTGTGGGACAAGAATTGTTTTGGGCATGTCCGTAACTCTTTACAGAATAAGCTTAAAGAATTGCAAGTAGCAGAAGAAGGTGGTAGTTATAGAACTAACCCAAGGAGAATCTACATGTTGAGGGAAGAGATTCAAAGGCTAAAAAATAGGGAAGAATGCATGTGGAAGCAGCGGTCCCGGAATGCTTGGCTCAAGGAAGGTGATAGCAATTCTCGGTTCTTCCATTGTCAGGCTAACCAGAGGAATCGTCGAAACTTTATTGCTGGCTTTGAGGATAATGATGGAGTGTAGAGAGAGGATGAGGGCCGAATGGGAGGCATCATTGAGCATTATTTCAGGGACATCTATACCACATCCAACCCTTCAGGCTTTGAGGAGATTTTGAGTGGCATTCACCCGGCCATATTTGAAGAGGAGGCTGGTTTGCTAGGCCGTGACTTCCAAGCTAGTGAGGTTAGGCTTGCTCTTGATCAAATGGCCCCTCTTACCGCTCATGGACCTGATGGTATGTCCCCTATTTTTTATAAGTCTTTTTGGCATATTATGGGTAGAGATGTAACATCTGTGATTCTTAATGCTCTTAATTCTGGTGTGGTACCTGAGTCATTAAATTCCACTTTTATTGCTTTAATTACAAAAGTAAAACACCCAAAGAGAGTTGCAAATTTTCGCCCCATTAGCTTGTGTAATGTGGTTTATAAACTGATTTTTAAGGTGTTGGTGAATCGTTTGAAAAAATTCCTCGCTAGTGCTATTCCGGAAACTTAGAGTGCTTTTTTATCGGGTAGACTTATTTCGGATAATGTACTTGTGGCCTTTGAAACTCTTCACTATCTTAAAAGAAAAACCAATGGGAAGGTGGGTCAGATGGCGCTTAAGCTTGATATGAGTAAGGCTTAGGATAGGGTTGAATGGGAATTCTTGGAGTGAGCTATGAGGCATCTTGGGCTTGGGGAAAGGATGGTGTCTCTTATTATGTCTTGTATTAGCACAGTTTCCTATTCTGTTCTTCTTAATGGTCAACCTGTGGGTAATATCAAACCTAGTCGTGGTTTACGTCAAGGAGATCCTCTGTCACCCTATCTTTTTCTTATGTGTGCCATGGGTTTACAAAGTTTGTTGAATAAAGCTGAGGTGGAGGGGCATATTAGGGGTGTGGCTATATGTAGGAATGGACCAAAAGTCTCTCATTTCTTCTTTGCAAATGATAGTGTGTTATTTTGCAGTGCTAAGGAAGTTGAGTGTCAGAAAATTCTTGAGATTCTGGCTATTTATGAGAGGGGGTCAGGTCAGAAAATTAACCGGGAGAAAACTAATATTTTTTTTAGCTCAAACACTCCTGATGAGGTCCAGGTCCGGATTCAACAAGTTTTGGGTGTCCCATCTATCCGCCAATTTGAGAAATATTTGGGGTTGTCGGCATTGGTGGGTAGGGCAAAAAAACAAAGCTTCATTTACATCAAAGAGAGGGTGTGGAAAAAGCTCCAAGGGTGGAAAGAAAAGCTATTGTCTCAAGCGGGTAGGGAAGTGCTGATTAAATTAGTAATTCAGGCGATTTCGACTTATACCATGTGTTGCTTTAAACTCCCTAAGGGGCTTGTAAGGGAACTGGAAAGCATGATCCGCAAGTTTTGGTGGGGATATAGTGGAGAGCATCAGAAAACTCATTGGGTAAAATGGGAGCGGTTATGTGAAGCCAAAGAAGTGGGTGGTATGGGCTTCAAAGAGATTGAAAAATTTGATGATGCTTTATTGGCTAAACAAGTATGGAGATTGATCAATAATACTGACTCTCTTTGCCATCAAGTCTTTAAGGCTCGGTTCTTTCTGGATTGTTCCATTTTAGATGCAAAAGATTCAAGCTCCGGGTCTTATGCATGGAATAGTATTATTGGTGCTCGAGACTTGATTCAAAAAGGAATGGTGTGGCGTATAGGGATAGGGGAGGCTGTGCGAGTTAAGGAGGATAGGTGGCTGCCTGGACGTGCAAACTGTTCAGTCATTTCACCCCTCCCTTCTATGGCCCCGGATGTGAAAGTTAGCTCTTTGATTGATCCGGATAAAGTAGCCTAGAGAACAGAGGTTGTGCAGCAACTATTTATGCCCCATGAAGCTGACATTATCCTGGGTATTCCATTGAGCTCTCGACGCCCCGATGATCGCATTACTTAGGCACACACACCATCTGGTATGTTTATAACCTGGAGTGCCTATAAAATGTTGGTTTCCTATGATATCTCTACTAGTGCAGGTGGTTCAAATCCGGACAGTCAAGAAAAATTCTGGAGAAGCATCTGGCAACTTCGGGTACCCAACAAAATAAGGCATTTTGTATGGAGAATGTGTAACAATGCACTGCCAACATTGGTTAATCTTCACCGACGCAACATTTTGCCTAGTCCAAGCTGTGCATAGTGCCATAATTTTCCTGAAGATTCTCTCCACGTGGTGTGGTATTGTGAGGCCATTATAGGAGCTTGGTCGACGTTGGAGTGGCTTCGCCAAACCGCACCGCCACATCCTACTTCATTCAGCGAGTTACTAGCTGGTTTCTTGTTCTGCAGAGAAGAGTTTAGAGCAGAGCTCTTTGTGATCATAGCATGGCTTCTTTGGAATAGACGGAATGCAGTTCATTTTGGCCACCCCCCTTTGCCCGTGGATAATATATGTAGCAAAGCAGGTAGTTATCTGCAAGAATTTTTGCAAGCTCAAACTGAGGAGCCTGTCCCACCTCGTCCTCCCCTCATGCAACAGTGGCGCCCTCCGGATCCTCATTGCTTAAAGATAAATTTTGATGCTGCGGTGTTTCGTTGATCAAGTTTGGCGGGCATTGGTGTCATTGTTTGTAACAATTCAGGAGAAGTTGAAGGTGCTCTGTCCTCTTCCATCCCCATGGCCCAATCAGTGGCGAATCTTGAAGCTTTAGCATGTTTGAAGGCTGTCCAGTTTGCTTTGGAATTGGGAATCACTCGAGTGGTGTTTGAAGGTGATTCAGCAGTTGTCACTAACGCCCTTCTACAGGGTGCGGGTGCGTTCGCTAGCTTCGGCAACATTTTGGATGATATTTGCATGCTCTCTACTGTTTTTCAGTTTGTAGACTTTGTTTTTGTTAGTCGTCATTGTAATACAGTAGTTGATGCTCTAGCTAAAAAAGCTAAGCTAATTATTGGGGCTCAGGTTTGGCTGCATGAAGTGCCAACAGACATTGCCCCTTTAGTTCTTCATGATGTTCATTGATTTTGAGTTTGGTTTCAATAAATGGCCCAGGTCCTTGATCTGACTTCTCAAAAAAAAAAAAAAAAAAAAAAAAGATAACTATCAAAATTTGTCAAATTTTTAATTATTATTATTATTATTTTTTCTTTAAAAAGTTTTTAAAAATAGTTCATAAATCAATACTCTTAGAGCATCTATTATTAACTTTCCTCATATTGGAATGGGTATTATATATTTATATTACTATAATGGATCCTTAAAACGAATGCTTTAGGTCAATTGTTAATAAACTATTTTATGAAAGTTTTGACACTACTTTTATGAAAAATATAAAAAATGGTTAAAAAAATTAATTACTTTTTTCATTTTTCATAAAAAGTGTATATATATATATATATATATATAACATAGAAATTATATTCTATCATAATCTAAGTATATATGTGTATGAAGCTCATTTATGGAGACGTGAACTCCAGCTCTTGTCTCCCATACTCTACAAACACTTATATTCAGGGGTGAGGCTATTCTTGGACTAGGAGGGCAGTAGCCCCCATAGATTTTTGAAAAATGTCAAAGTTATATGTATCTTCATAAGATTTCAAAGTTTGGGCCTAAGAAATTATTCTCCCCCACCCCCAAAAAAAACATAATTAGTGGCCCTTAACATAGTCCAAACAACGACAACAGCTGTAAGGTTGAATTTAATTAACCATCTTGTTGGCTTTATTCCGTGCCAATTTGCTTGTAATTTAAGCACTTAGTAACCCTGTATTTAGGTGGGATTCATGTAAGGGTAGTGTGTGAAGAGAGTGTGAAGAAAAGCTCAAGTATGTGCAAAGAAGCAGACTTTCGCGGCTGACTCGCGACTGGCAAGCCGCCAAATGCAGGCACGTGAGAAGCACATAGGGAAACTGAAGGGTCGCGCCAGCTGTCGCACTACAGGACAAAAGTCCCAGGTTGGCCAGGCCGTTACGTCGCGACTTGGACAAGTCGCGAGGTCAAACTGCCAACTTACCCTGTTTGGCAAAAACTGTCTCTTCGTATTCCAAACACACACCACTATATATAGACCCTTATACCCACTATATTGAGAGAGCTCCTAGAGAGAATTTTGTGAGAAAAACTCTAGAGAAATACAAGATTGATTCATCCACAATCTTTACCTTAGAGACTCTACAAATTCCTCTACTCTCTTCCTCTCCATTGTCATACCCTTGAGAGGTTATTGACCAAATCCTTTTCTCACCACACCCACGTCTGAGAATGTTCATTTGGTGCTAAGGGAAGCAGTTTGGAAGGAACCAATATACATTGGTTGATGCTATGGTCTAGTAGCGGAATCCGGGAAGCTAAAGAAGAAATAGGTTCGGCGTAACCTCGTTGGAGCAAGAAGCTTGGAGGGCTTAGGTACTTGGGTAGATTACGCTTGGAGGGTCTTCTGCTGTTCATGTATCCCAACTACATTCTTTAGTGGATTATTTGATCGTTTGGAGGGCGGCGGAGAGGTTTTACGCCGAGGACTTTGGTTATCTCTTCGATAACACATCGTGTGTTGTCTGTGTGTTTGCATCTTCCTTCCCTTTATCTTTGCCTTATATTTACTGCTGTGGATGTGTTTATATTTAGCTTAGATTAGTTATCAATTCTGTGATTGGCTTATGTTCATGTTCCGCACATTAATTGTTTGATTATAAGCTTGAATTGATATTTTATAATTTGGGGTCTAAACGTTCAATGGTGTTTCATACCCATTTTGAACTTTCAACAGCAACAAATTTTTTTGGTCCAAATATCAACAAAAAAGAAATTAACCACTGGTACAATTTCTGTCGTATTAAAATCTTGAAAAAAAAAACCATTTTATGAAATATTTCTAATTTCTAAAACTAAACCTCTAAATTAATAGTTATCATTGATATTGAATCACTGCATCCACACCTCCACTTCACTCCAGAGAGGCCCATAGAAGACCTGCTACTCCTCATCACTCTTGTTAGATTAATCTACCATTGGCCGCCTAGTATTTGTTTCGATGTTTCTTCTCTCACTCTCTATGAACTCTTTTCTGTCTCTGTAAAGTCTATTTTACTTTATCCAACTTTTCTAACGAGCAAAAAGTAAAGGTGAGTGTTTTGGTAGTAGTTAAGTTTCAGTACACTTTTCTTTATAAGAAGTAAAATTAAATAGTTTTGTGTGCACCCGTACTTCGGTTAATGGGTTAACTATTTTGTTGGGCTCATAATTTACTTCTTGTAGTGGGTGTATTAATATCCTACAATGGGAAGCTTCTAAGACGAAAGTCTATACCTAGTATACAATTGCCTTCCTTCTTCTCGAGGTGGTTTGCTCTCGGTTTCTCTCTCTCTCCCTCTCTAACTCTCTGGTTCTTTATCTTCCATTGTCTAACCCCTTCCTCTCCTATTCTCTTCCTATTTATAGCCTTCCTTAGTGGGCCAGTAATGATTGCTTTTGAGGATTTTTCGTGCAGGTGGAGCCTTTTAGGATTATTTTTGACAAAAATGGTCCCCACTTTGGAAACAGGTGTGTCAGTTTTTGGGACTTGCAACAGACGCCGGATGTTACTCGGCGGCGATATCCCCCAAGGCATTACCAAGATACCCCAGAGTCGGCCTCGAGCAATGTCAGACCCCGATGACTAAATAGTCCACGGCCTAATCCGTCGAGCATCATGGGTAGGGCTTGCTAGGGAACTATTATCTGACCTACGGCCCATGGGCCCTCCAATGATGGGCCGATAACCGTACGATAGCCCCCTCTTGATTCCTTCCCATGTCTCGGGGATGGAATCAAGGATTCTTATTAAATCACCAGTCACTTATTGGGTATATCAATCGCCACTCATTAATTACAGGCAAGACAACTTGTGTTTTTGACATACGGGGCAACATGCTGTCAAATCAAATGGTCATCATTACCTAATGGTTCGCGTAATGAGGCCACGCGTGTAACAGTTGCAAAAAGAGGGATTAATGCCCTTCTCGCCTAAAGCTCATTTAATGCCTCCCTGATTCACCACCCTATAAATTGAAGCCTTCTCCTTCATTGATCATTTCTTATTTTTCTCCTCTCTCTCAGTATTCATAGTTCTCGAGCACCATCCTCCTCCCCGAGATCATCTTTCTTAGCGTACCTACTGTAAGTTCCTTACTCTCTAACTTGTCTTTTAAGTTCTCCTCATATTTCCTGATATAGAAGATGGGTTTTGCACACCTTCTTAAGATCGAGGTTGCTTTAGCCACCTTTAGAGCTAGATTTAATGTCCCTCTAGACATAGATATAGAATACTGCCACGAGGGCAGTATAGAAAATGATAGGCGTCCTCATGTAGTTTTTTTTCCTTTAATGGCTATCTTAGAAGGGGGGGGGGGGGTTAGATTTCCAGTGGATCCCTTATTACTTAGGACACTTAGGTTCTATGGCCTTTGCCCCAACCAACTTCCACCAAATTTCTATAGAGTGGTGAGTTGTGTGAGTCGGCTCAACAATTTGTACGGTCTACGCCTTGACCACTACGACATCAATTTTTTGTACAATATGTGTGGTAATAAGAGGTTGGGCTATTACCTTAAAGTTCGAGACACCATGGTCCGACTAATATCGTGTCTCCCCGACTCCAATAGGAATTCAGCTGGAGAGTACGTGAAGGTGAGCGGTAATTGGCTTGCCGGAAAACTAACCTGCTCGACCTCACCTCGGGAGATTGGTCGTTTTTTTTTGTTTTGCGCGGGAGATGTTATTGCTCAGCATTGCTTCTTTCTTCACCCCCCCCCCCCATTTTTTAACAATTATGTTCCCTTTTGTCCACGTAGTAACAAAGTGTTTCAAGCTAGATTTCAACGTTGTACATTCTTGGGACCTAAATTTTGTGCTGTGCTCCGAGATCTTCGTGCACTACGATGGTTAGCTAAGGGCGTCTCACCTCATTCTTGAGTGTATCCCCTCATACACAAGCTACCAAGATCTCGGGCAAGCACTCACTGTTGGTAGCCTGCTGCTTTCCTACCTCGACGTTCGTCATCGCTGTTTTCTCCAAAGAGGATTGACACTCGGCGAGGCTCGAAGGCTCGGTCCCCAACAAATAAGAGAGGGGTCCTTACTTCTTGTTAGGGGCAGCTCAGCGGACCGAGTATTTCACGGTCGAGCTGAACACATCCTTGTTGAGGAGCCGGCTGCAGCTGTTCCCATTCCTGTTGCTGATCCCATTCCTGTTGAAGAGACAGAGTCCGATGAGTCTGATACTGAGATGGTGGTCCGGAAGAAAATGATTGCCGACCACTTTTTGCTCGGGGGACGGTCGGTCCCCCAACAATAACCTCCTCCTCTTGCTCCCCATGGAAGCAAAAGGCCACGAGATACTTCTGAATCTACCAAGCACCCCACTGATGCGCCATCAGGTCTTTCTCCAATCCCGACTGCCGTACCATTGGTTATCCGGGAGACACCCTCTGACCCAAGGCCCACTGAGCTGGTAGGCTCTAATATAGCTTCCTCCTCTGCATCCCTTTCTCCTGGCTGGCAGAGTGTTTTCATGTTGGGTGACCGCCTTCTTCCCACGAACTCCTGCATCCGAAACTGGGCTAGCGGGCAAGGTGGTCGGATTGCTGATAGCCTCAGGTAGGCACTTATGTTGCCCGACGACATGCAATACTTCGCCGAGGGCAGTGATGAAGCTATCTCCCTTAAGCTAAAATGGCATACTATTGCGGTAAACTTCAATTTCTGCCCTTTTATTTACTTACTTATTATTTCCATTTCTACTTTTAACTTGGCTTTTCTCTCCCTTTGTTTCAATTGTTTTGTCAGGCTGCTCAAATGACCCACATGTTGGAAGGACAGCTCAAGGGCGCCGTGGAAGAGGCTGAAAAGGAGAGGCCTCTCAATGAGGTATCTGAGGCCACTTTGCGGGACCAAGTCACAGCACTAGCGGCTGCCAAAGGGAGAGCTACGGAAGCCAAGAGATCCTGTGATGCTGAGGTGAGGCTTGCTCAGGTTGAAAGTGTCATCTCGGCCAGGGATAAGGAAGTGGCCAATCTGAAGGTTGCCATGGCGCAAAGTGAAGACAAATTCTACAATATGGGATTTGCTGACGCTAAGAACTCCAGTGAGCCCATCATGCTTGAATCTCGGCACTATAGGTTTGGAGAGGGGTGGATGGCTGCTGTAAATGCTCTAGGTCTCCCTGAGGACTCTCCTTTCAGAGACCCTGATCAGATACCTTACCCCGAGCCCCTGCAACTTTCTTTCGTCTAGGATCCCACTCAGAATGAAGAGGAAAATAGCCTTAGTATGAGGGAGTTAGTCGAAGAAATTGATTCCCATACCAAGGTGATCGAACTTGACATTCCGAGCAATCCTACTATCGCGGAAGGTCAAATGCCACAATCCACCCTGTCGAATCCCGATCCTTAGATGGTCACGGGCGTACCTCCCAATCCTTCTGAGCATGCTCTGAACCCCGAAGCCTAAGACTTATTATTACATATATTTTTTGTTTTTTTTTTTTTTTTCCCCACCGAGGTTTGGTGCTTAAATGTTTAAATTAAGCTTGACTCTTTTAAGGTTTTGACAGATACAATGGGAATGGATATATTTATTTTTAATTAATCCGGATTGCTTTACCTTTCCTTTCTTTTTTTGTATAATTATTCATTTGTCAATCCTAACTCTCATCGGATGAACCATGCAAACATTTCTCATACTTTAAAGCAATTCTAATCTTATGTATTTACTGTGTATGTCTTCCCCCGAGATCCATTTGGATTTGAAATAGGGTAGACCGAGAACGAGGCTTCGGTTTTTAATCCATTCACCGACTCTTGCTTTTCAGGGAGAGCTGAGCTTGGACTTCTGTCCTTAGAATTTTTTTTTTAATAAGGTTTCCATCTAGTCAGTGATTAGGGCCAAACCGAGGTTAGATTTCTGTCCTTAGAAATTTTTTAATAAGATTTCCACCTAGTCAGTGACCGGGGTCAGGCTAAGGTTAGGTTTCTGTCTTTAGAAAATTGTTAATAAGGTTTCTACCTAGTCGATGACCGAGGTCAGGCTGGGGCTAGGTTTCTGTCCTTAGAAACTTTTAATATATTTTTTTGAATAAAAAGCACCTACCATACTTTGCAAATATACAGTACCATTAATATGAAGATAGTTAAGTACAACACTCTTCAAAGTTTAACATAGTCAATGGTAATATCTTTTTAAGTTCTGCACATTCCATGGTCGGGGAAGTGGTCTCTCTTCCAGATCTTCCAAGTAGTATGCCCCTCCTCCAGCAATTGCAATAACTCTGTACGACTCCTCCCAGTTCGAAGCCAGCTTCCCAGCGCTTAGATCCCTAGCACTTCCCAATGCCCTATGTAGCAGCAAGTCCCCAGCACTGAATTCCCTCGATCTTACCCCTTTATCATACCTTTGAGCCATCTTTTGTTGATAGTTCACTAACCGAATAGTTGCCATCTCTTGGTGTTCTTCCAGCAGATCTAGCTGTTTCGTCATTAACTCATCATTGGCGACTAGAGAAAAGTCTGAGACTCTCATAATGGACAAGCTTATCTCCACTAGTATGACTGCCTCGACTCCATAGGTCAGGGAATAAGGGGTTTCGCCAGTTGATCTTCGCAGCGTCGTTCGGTAAGCCTATAGCACATTTGGCAATTCCTCGGTCCACCTGCCCTTTGCTCCTTCCAACCTCTTCTTCAACTCGCTCACGATTGCCTTGTTTGTCGCCTTGGCCTAGCCATTACTTTGTGGATACGCTAGGGTCAAATACTTGTTCTTAATCCCAAGATCACTGCAATACTTACGGAAAGCCTTACTGTCAAACTGCAACTCGTTATCCAATACTAGAGATTTTGGTACCCCAAACCTCGTCACTATGTTCTTCTATACAAACTTCTTGACATCTACATCCTGAATATTTGCCAACGCTTCAGCCTCAACCCACTTGATAAAGTATTTAACGGCCACCAGAACAAACCTTTTGTTTCCGGTTGCTCGGGGAAATGGCCCAATGATGTCTAGCCCCCATTGCGCAAAGGGTCATGGACTACTAATTGGATTTAAATTCACTCCTGGTTGATGTACGACTAGGGCATGCTTTTGGCATTGCTCACATCTTCTCACATATTCAGCAACATCCCTTTGTATCTTTGGCCACCAGAATCCCTAGGTCATCGCTCGGTAAGCCAGCGAATGGCCCCCAACATGGCTGCCGCATACTCCCTCGTGTAATTCAGTCAAAAGGTCATTAACTTTGGAGGGTGGAGGCGCAACAGATAGGGACCCCCGAATGATCTTCTGTACAACCTCTAGTCTCGAGACAACTAGAACCGTGCAGCAACTCTACGTACCCTTTTAGCTTCTTTACTTTCACTCGGTAACCGATCTTCAACTAGAAATTCTATGACCAGGTCCATCCAACTTGATCCGAATGCCGAAACTACCGATACCCCCACTTGCGGGTCAATGCTAGGCTCGCGTACTACCTCTATCGTAATCAACTGAGAAATTTCACTATCTAAGGATGAGGCCAATGTTGCTAATGAGTCGGCATGCCTATTCTGTCCTTGGGTGATTTGGATTACCTTTGCCTTTTGAAACTTACTCATCATCTGACCTACCAACCTCAAATATTCGACCATTCAAGAATCCTTGGCTTCAAAACTTCCATTAACTTGACTCACCACTAGCCGAGAATCTGAATAGATCTCCAAATCAGCCGCCTCTAGCTTCTGTGCGGCTTTAAGTCCTGCAAGAAGTGCCTCATACTCGGCTTCATTATTTGATGTTCAGAAACCTAACCTTAAAAATTGTTCTAGCTTTACTCCCTCTGGTGACATGATTACGATGCCAATTCCCACCTCTCGAGTATTGGATGTGCCGTCAATGAACACCTTCCTCGGTTGGGTAACAACATTATAGACCCCACCAGGGCCCCCTTCAATGGGAGTGAATTCTGTGATGAAATCGGCGAGCACCTGTCCCTTAACCAAGCTTCTGGGCTTGTACCGGATATCGAATGACCCGAGTCTAGTACCCCATTTCGCTATCCTTCCTGTAAAGTTAGATCTCTTAAGCAGAGAATGTAGGGGATATTCGGTTAATACGTACACAGTATGTGCTTGGAAATAGTGAGACAACTTCCTAGTGGCATGGACCAACCCCAATGCGAGTTTCTCCAAAGGCAAATACCTGGTTTCTATATCGACCAGTGTTTTATTGATATAATAGATTGGCCTCTGTGCTCCCTCTTGATTCTTCAACAATACGACACTCACGGCATGCTTGGACATTGCAAGATACATATATAAATCCTCCCCTGGATGTGGGCAAGATAATATTAGTGGGCTAACCAAATATTTTTTTAGGTTCTGGAAGGCCTCCTCACATTCCTCCGTCCATTGAACCCTTTCCATTTCTTCAGCAACTGATAAAAGGGTAGGCATTTGTCCGTCGATTTCGACATGAAACGGTTTAACGAAGTTATCCCTGTTAGCTTTTGTACGTCTTTTGGGTTGCTTGGTGGCTTGAGTCGCTCAATAGCGCTTATCTGGTCGGGGTTCACTTCTATTCCTCGGTGCGTAATCATATACCTTAGAAACTTTCCGGCCCCCACACGAAGGCACATTTGTCAGCGTTGAGACGTAGCTTGTGCTGTTTGAGTAGTTCAAATACCTCCGTCAAGTCTTCTACATGTCTTCGGTTTTCCCGACTCTTCATAACCATGTCATCTATATACATTTCCACTGTACTCCCGATCTTATCTCTGAACATCCTTGTTATCATCCTTTGATAAGTAGCTCCCACATTCTTAAGGCCAAAAGGCATCATCGTGTAGTGGTAATTGGCCTTAGGAGTTATGAAGGACGTCTTCTCCTAATCCTCGGCTGCTAGCGCAATCTGATGATAGCCTTGGAAAGCATCCAAAAAGCTCATCCTTGGGTGTCCACATGTTGCATCTACCAACTGATCAATCTTAGGGACAGGAAAGGGATCCTTAGGGCACGCCCGATTGAGATCGGTAAAGTCTACATAAACCCGCCACTTGCCGTTCTTTTTCTTGATCACCACGGTGTTCGACAACCATTTTGGGAAAAAGACCTCTCGAATTGCCCCAGCTTGCTTTAGTTTTTCTACCTCTTCTTTCACGGCTTCAACATGTTTCTTAGCCGACCTTCTCGACTTCTGTTTCTTGGGGGGAAATGATGGGTCCGCATTTAACTTATGAGTAATGAATGCTGGGTCGACCTCGGGGACATCGTACAGGTTCTAGGCAAAAATATCCAAATTCTAAACCAAGGTCAGCAACAGAGCTATCTGATCTTCCTGCCTCGCGCTTGCACCTATTTGGAAATTTCTATTCTCATATGGAAGTATACTTACCTTAACCATATCCTCGGCATTGTCAGCCCTCCTGCCCTCTGCGGGCTCCTGTAATTGCTATGATAGGTCCTGCTTGGTCAACTCTTTCTGCTTAATCTCCCGATTAACAGCCGCTACCAAACATTGACTTGCCATCTGTTGATCTCCTCTTACCACAGCAATCCCCTGTTCGGTATGAAACTTCACCTTCTCATGCAAGGTAGATGGTATAGCTCCCATAGCGTGGATCCAGGGCTAACCGAGAATCGCAGTGTACGGGGAGAAGGAATTCACCATAATGAAGTTTACCATTACCTCTTTTCCTTCAGTATTAACGAGCAAAGAGATTTATCCCTCAGGGATCACCATCCTACCATCAAATCCTACTAAGGGGGTGTCATATTTAGATAAGTTCTCCGTTTTTAACCCTAACCCCTTGTATAGGTTGGGGTACATCACTTCGACCCCACTTCCCTGATCTACTAACACTCTCTTCACTACAAAACCACCAATTCTTGCAGTGACTATGAGAGCGTCGTCGTGCTGCTGGGTTGTCCTTTCTAAATCCTCATATCTGAACCCAATTAGCCCCCGATTCAACCTTGGTTTCTTCCTGAGCCGAGTGTCGCCCTTGAGATTCTCCACCGAAACCACACTCAAAATTCCCTTGTGTTGACTTAAATTTGTACCAATTGAAGTCGCATGTATAACTTCGATAACCCCCAACTGCAGTGGGAGCGTGTTCCCCTATTTTCTCAATGCTTGCCTCGTAGCGTTGCCCTCGGGCGCCACCACAAACTCCTTCAAATGCCCGAATTTCACTAATTGCTCCAAATGATCCTTAAATACCCTGCACTGTTCGGTACTGTGTCCTTTTTCTAGATGGTATGTGCAATACAAGTTCTAATTCCTTCTTGCAGGGTCACCTCCCATCTTGCTCGGCCACCAGAAGTATGGTTCATTCTTAATCCGCTCCAGAATCTTATGAAAGGGCTCTTTAAACGCCACGTTGATCTCCCCGGTTCGAATGTTAGGCTCTTGAATTCTCACTTCCCTCTTTGGCCTCGGCTGAAAGCCCCCAGGTCGTGGATTCTTTGCATACTGCGAAGTAGTGGGCGCCTTGCCTTTACTTTGCTGCCGATCATCTTCCAGCCTTTTATATTCTTCAATTCGCCTTATTAGCTGATGCATACTCTCGGGGGGGCTCATGGTCAGCGAATCTCTTAGCTCTGAATCTTGTGGAAGTCCCAATTTAAAGGTGCTGGCGGCCACCTTCTCATTGCCTCCCCCAATTTCATTATACAATTCCCAATATTTGTTGGCCTAACTCTAAAGAGTTTTTCTAGCCCCCATTTTCATGGATAGTAGTGTGTTAATAGGTTGGGGCACTCGACTACAAGTCATAAATTGATCCCCGAACTCCTGAATTAACTCGACGAAACTGTGGATTGACCCTTTCCTTAACCCATTAAACCATCTCAAAGTCGTAGGTTCGAGATTGGAAGGAAATACCTTGCACATAAGTGCGTCATTCTGACTATACAATGACATCATTTGGATGTAATGGCTGACGTGTTCAACGAGGTCAACCTTACCATCATACAAAATGAATGGTGGTCTGTTAAAACGCCTCAGCATTTAAGCACGCTCAATCTCGTCAGAAAATGGTGATCGAGCCGCTCTTTATAGAGCCCAACTCATTGCATCCATTGCCGCACTGTGATGCCCGTGTCGGTTGGGGGAATTCGACAGTCAATCAGCAAACTCATAAGATCTCTCCCTTGATCGGCGGGAACCACTCTGGTGGTAAAACTCCCCCTGATTCTCCTCGGTGTTGCCAGAATCTTCGAGGGATTCACCATGATTCCTTCTCTGACACCTACCCTACACTTCCAGCTCCAAATCTCTGACTTGTTTACACAAGCGCTCTAATTCCTGATCCCTTCTATCATATTGCTCCTGCTCGAGAATGTAGGACGCTGATTGATACAACTGTGAGGATCCTTCTCTCGAGTCCGGCCGCTCCTCGTGCTCTTCGTACCTATAGTCCTGATCCCTTTTTTGCCTCTTCTCTTGCCAACTTGAGCCCTAAGATGAACCCCCAGATCAGCTATCCACAAAACTCATCGAACACTGGTTGACCATGCTCAAAGGTAGCTAATTTTTCCTGGAACTATAGCAAAGTAGGAGATCACCACAAACGACACCAATTGTGCGCGCTCGTACTTTTGTTAATGGGCTAACTCTTTTGTTGGGCTCACAATTTACTTGTTGTAGTGGGTGTATGGATATCCTATAATGGGAAGCTCCTAAGACGAAAGTCTACACCTAGTATACAATTGCCTACCTTCTTCCCGAGGTGGTTTGCTCTCGGTTTCTCTCTCTCCCTCTCTAACTCTCTGGTTCTTTACCTTCCATTGTCTAACCCCTTCCTCTCCTATTCTCTTCCTATTTATAGCCTTCCTTAGTGGGCCAGTAATGATTGCTTTTGAGGATTTTTTGTGCAGGTGAAGCCCTTTAGGATTATTCCCTAACAAAAAGGGCCCCAGTTTAGAAACAGGTGTGTCAGTTTTTGGGACTTGCAACAGACGCCAGATGTTGCTCGGCGGTTATATCCCCCAAGGCATTACCGAGATGCCTTAGAGTGGGCCCCGAGCAACGTTAGACCTCGAGGACTAAATAGTCCACAACCCAATCCACCGAGCATCATGGGTTGGGCCCGCTAGGGAACTATTATCCGACCTACGGCCCATGGGCCCTCCAATGATGGGCCAACAACCGTACAAGTTGAATTGGTAATGGGACATGGTTAGCAATGTCAAGTCTCAAAATCACCAAAATCTCTCACATCAGTCAAGTTAAAAGTAAATTTACAAAGTTACTATAATAACTGTGTAAATTTACACTAATACTATTCATTTTGCATAAAGTTTTTTATTTATTATTTCTTTACGTATTCCAATAATGAAGGAAGAGACAAGCTAAAAATGTGTAAATTTGCAAAATTACTACAACAATTATGTAAATTTACACAAATACTGTTTACTTTGTATTACAATATATTAAGAAACAAATCTTTTATGTATTTTCATTTGTTGATATTTTGTTAATACCAAATAAATGGTAGTTTAGATTTTCATTTAATAGAAAAAAAAATTGGTTTTTACTTTCGTCATTCTTAGTGGAATTCTTAGCTCTACCTCTGTATATATTTGTGAGTGATAATCATGCTAAAAATGTATCTTAAACCAAGAGCACTATTATAATTTTGGGACTATGTCATCCATGATGTAATCCAGGGACATGGTCCCCCGAGAATCCAACTTGTTATTTTTTAAGAGCAAATCCAACTTATCTCCTTGTCGGTGCATGTGGCGCACAAAAACCTATTACTACAGTATCACTCTTTTCTCGTCCCCATTCTCAATCGGACGGTCATAATAAAATAGTCCGTTTAATCACCATAGATCCCACACCCTCACTAACAAACCCACAAATCTACGTGGCCAGTGTTGGAAGAAAAGGCACAGAGCTACTTTACAGTGAAATTAACGCACTAATTATTACTACTAATGGGGGCTTCACCAACCAACCAATAGTTAATAGCCACGTGGCTTCGAGCGGCTTCTACAGGAGTACCTACTTGATTAATTAAAGTTGATTCTCAAAAAAAGAAAAGAAAAAAAGACTTGACTAATTAAAGTTGGTTAAGCTTAAGTCGTCTTTGTTTAATACTCCTAATTTTAATCAGTGTCTTTTGGGAGATATTTTGGGACGAGAGGAATAATTAATTAAATTTAAATTAATAGAGGTCGGTTGTATTTAATTTGGCAACAGCTGTCTCAGAACGGATCTTCTGTGCGCAACACGTTTCCAAATGGCTCATCAAGTTTCTCTTTCCTCGCTCTCTCTCTCTCCTCCTCCTTCAACTTCTGCTTCTTCTTCGCATTGTTCACAACGACGAAGAATCTTTCTCTCTACGCTCAGATTCGAAGCTGCTTCGTCTTTGTCAGCTTCTACTCCGAATTCGAAGGCGAAGGTCGTGGTGACCAGAGAGCGTGGCAAGAATGGCAAGCTCATCAAAGCTCTGGTATGTCATTCCTCACTCTCTCTCTCTCTCTCCGCCACTGTTATCTTCTCGAGATTTTTTTTTTTTGCGTTCCGGTTGGATTTCTAGGGTTTCAGAACACATTATTTTGGTGCTTCTGTAGCTTTTTCTTTAATCTGCTAGTTTTAGTTTCATTCACTTTGTTGTGTCTTCAATTTATTTGAATTTCTTTGTAGTAGTTGAGTTTGGCATGAGGATTTGGTGTTTGATTTAATAGTTAATATTTCTACGGCTTGTGCATTATCTGCATGTACCATTGAGAGTAGACTGATGTTACATTCCAAAAAAGCCAAAATCTAATCATTTTGAACAGTTTTAGAAAGCTACATTTGGTTCACTTTCTACAAGAAAAAAAAAAAATTGTGTGTAGGCTGAAATTTTTTTTATATGAATAAATAGTTTGAAGAGAAAATATGTTCTTTTATTTTCTCTTTGGTGTAGGATGAAGAAAAAAAAAATGGTGTTAAGTGTTAACACATGGTGATACTAGTTGTTTTTGTCATAGTTCCAATTATACAAAAATGAACATATTAAATTATTTGTGTTTTTGCCATTGGTTTTGTAAAATGAAGTGGCTGGTAAGTAGATTGGATATGATTTGCATAAAACTAGACTATCATGAAGCATTTAAAAAAAAAAAAAAGAATTATTATTTTCAATAGTTTGATGATGCGTCTATTCAAACGGATGATAATTTCACAATTTGTCAATAATGAAGTAAGTGGGAATTCCTTGTGTTTGTGCTTTGTGTCATATATTTTGTTTTTGTTCACAACCGATCCCAAGCCCCAAAAAAGGAAAAATTCATTCACTTTATTAAGAATGCAACAACACCCCCCATTTTTCTGCCCCAAAAACAAGCCAAAAAAAAGGAAAAACCCGATTTTCTTGATCTTGCATCTAAACTTTTCTTGCTTTAGCACAAAAGAATGGCGCATACTGCAGTTTATCACCTATATATGGTTTCATTGAGACCACAACTATTGCTTCTGCAGCTAATTTTTTTATCTGTTGCTGCCACACATTTGCAACCACTGATTTTGTGCATCCATCGCTGCCACCCATTCACAACCATTGCAATTTACAACCTGTTTAGTTTTATCTCCCTTGCCACTTCTTTCAATGCCATTGCTCTACAATGTTCACTATATCCACCGTCACTGCATGCAAATCTTTTCTTTCAATTACTAAAAGCTATTCCTTTTTTTATCCATAACATAGTTTCAGCTATATGGTAATAAATATTTTGCACTACTGTTAATTTTATTAAAACCAGTATGGTGCTGCACCGTTGTTAGTTTTACTCGCATATTGTGTTTGCTGTGTTCTTTGCAAAATATTACATCCATTTATTATTATTATTATTATTTTGTGCATCGTGCTTACTTAGCTGTGTCCAGTGGACACATAGCTGTCTGTCCACCACCAAAAAAATATATTACAGTGGGATTCTTTTTGAATGGGTGGTCAGATACAGTTTGGAATTAAGATGAAATTTCTAATGTTGAGTACAGGCCAAACATGGGATCAATTGTCTGGAGCTTCCCCTCATTCAGCATACACAGGGACCTGATCTAGATAGGCTTTCTTCTGTATTAAATGGTAAGATCACAAGCTTTGTGTTTTAGCTTGTTGGTGGTATGGACCCACTTTCTTTAATGCAAGTGCCAATGATGTCATTCTACCACTGATCACGATTAGGTTATCTCTACTGTGGCAGCATGTATGAGTAGCTAGAATCAAACCACATGACATATTCCTTGTCAGTGGGAATGATGTGTTTGTGCGGATAATATGCCAAGCTAGTTGGCAAGCCTGGATTAATTTGGACTGATAAATATGAGATGAATCTTTAGAGAGATATGGTTAGGATAGATCTTGGATCTGGTGTATGTCCAGGTTCCCGATTACCTTAGTTATGACTTTTTTATTCTTTGCCTGAAATTGAACTTTCTTTTTATTTTTGTTTTTTAGTTTTCTTTTATTATGATTTTGGACGGTTGTGTGGCTTTTTACAACTAGTTATTCTCATGCCTCTTAAAGTTCTTGCCCCCACCTAGTATGATGCCTAATTGCATATATTTTATGTCATTAAAGAATGATTGGTTAGTGGTGCTTGCCTGACATGTTACAAATGAGATTTATTTTTCACATTATTTCTTCTTTTCTGTTTATGGCAGCAGACACTACATTTGACTGGATAGTCATAACTTCCCCTGAGGCGGGTTCAGTCTTTTTGGAGGCATGGAAGTAAGGTTTAGAACTTGTTAACTATACTCTGGCCCACATAGTAAAAGTATTTTTCTTCTGCAAATTTTCTAGAAGATGTGACCTGAATTTTTGTTTGTGCTTCAATTGTGTCTCCTGTCTTCTTGAGCTGCATGTCAACCTTCATTTTAGGATATGTATATTATATTTCTCAATTGAAATGTTCTATACCTAGTTATGAATTGATTGGCTTTTTGATATAATGCTTAGGCTGTGTGGAAAATTATTTATTCCCTAGGATGCTGGATGCAATTCAGCATATCATAAAATATGGTGCCTTAAAGAGATCTTAAATTAAATACTGGTTTCCTTTTCTTTTCTTCTTTTCATACTTGGCGAAAATGGTAAACTTGACCTTTATTTAAAACCTTAGGGCTGCTGGGACCCCAAATGTTAAGGTAGGTGTTGTGGGAGCTGGTACGGCGAGCGTTTTTGAGGAAGTAATGCAGTCCTCAAAGCAATCACTCAGCGTTGCCTTTGCTCCCTCTAAAGGTACTCATTAATGTATTTATGTGCAGGCTTGCACTTAGATTTAAACTTGCATTTTGCTACCTGTTATTGGGAACACATGATAATCTATACGATGAGCACTGGGGGTATTATCATACATGAATCTGGATAATCAGCATGAATTAGACTCTTGACAATCCAACATTTTTTTAGTTGCTTTGCTAAAAGCTAAAAAATTGAGTGAATATGTTAGAACAGTCTTGTGTTGATGAGAATGTTAGATTTCTGGATTGCAGAAATTTGGTTTATTATATTGAGGAGACATTTAGTTGGGTTTGCTTTCCTGCATTTAGGGCTGATTATTGACTCCATTTATACATGCGAACACAGACATGCATACATGCACAGATACTTATATGCATACGTGTGTGTGTGTATATATATTGTTTGTTTTGGAGCAATTTGGTGAGTTTCTTTTGAGTATGTATCATTCATTGCTACCATGGTTTATTGTTTATAGTATTTTGTTCAATGGATAATTCATTCTTCTGAAAAATTACTATTATTTGATTCAGTTAAGCACCATAATGTGAAATTTTTGTGAATTGTCTCACTCCAGCGACAGGTAAGGTTCTAGCTTCTGAGCTTCCAAAGAATGGGCAAAAATGCAGAGTCCTATATCCTGCTTCTGCAAAAGCTAGCAGTGAGATTGGTATGTGATATGCTTCTTGTTATATGTTTCTTTTGGCCTTTTCAATACTGAGAGTCGAATGTTATTTTTTTGATATTTTATGAGAATGAGACTGGTGTTGTGCTTTGCAAAATCAGTCTGATTGGCTTGGTGCAGTAATACAAGTAAAGTTTTAGGGTAGATGAGAAGTAGTATGTGATCATGCAGTTGTTGACTCAAACTAGTAGCTAGAGTTGGCTTATAATAACCACTTTAAGAAGTGGCCAGCTGTGGATATTTTTAATTAACAATATACAGAAATAGGAAACCAAAATTAACTAGCAGTTTCAAAACCTGCAGAATACTCCTATCAAGACATAAAAATGTTAAGGAATTTGATAAGAGGGATTTTGGGGACACTTCATTAAATGAGCTTCACTTTGACCAAGCAAAGTGCTTAGATCTTGAGGCTTTGTGCTTTGAGTTTTAAGTCCGCATTTAACAATACTGCTATGATAATGATGTATTTCTTTGTGGGTAAATTACAAATTACCTTCCTATGGTACGGGGTAGTTACAAATTACTTCTGTGTGGTGAGGGGTAGCCCAAGCTTAATAGTTTAAAGTCTCAATGTTTTATAATTTAGCAGTTAGTATCATACTTTTAGTTGATTTTCTTTGTTTTTATATTTAAAAAAGGTTGTGCGAAATCTTAAACAACAATTATGGTGTATGTGTTACAGAGGAAGGATTGTCTAATCGTGGATTCGAGGTCACAAGGCTAAATACATATACGACGGTAAAGTATTTAGTATTGCTGGTTTGGTTGTGGGTTTCTTGTATAACGAACATAATGCCACATTTGATTTGCTCTATGCATACATTGAAACTTTTATTGACATATTGTTTACTAAAAACAAAAAGAGAACTTTTCTTGACATTTAATATGAATCATAAGATTACTGACATGTGTCTTATCATGAGCTTAATGCTGTTAATTTCCTATTATGGACTGTCCCTTGATCAATTTTTAATTTTTATGTGATTCTTAGAATGTATGTTCACTGCAAATGCTAATCTGCCAAATTTGCTTCCAAGGATTTTTCATTGTGGGGCCTATATATTTTGTCGATTTTCTGACATGCACCTGTCATATTAAACTTTGCTGATTGGAGTTCATTTTTGCTTCTGATATCTGCTTATCCATCTCTGTGGGATTTTTTATGGATAATCATTCGTTGTAATGTTCTTTTGGATTCAACCTTTAATTCGATCACATGCCTCATGTTCAATCTTGATGCTAGAATCTTCAAAGAAGTGGGTGTTTCTCCGGCCTCTAAAATAACTGCCTTATTCTTTTCTTGTGATATGTGGAAGTGTAATCTATTATAAGTTGCAGTTTATGTACATGGGTACTAATTCAAGTTGGTGATTTATAATTTTATACTTATCCAAAAAAAATAAAAGAAATTCAAGTTGGTGATTTATAATAAGCCAATTGTGTTAATTGTGTAAATAAGCCCCTGATTTGAAATGATTTCTTCCAGGTACCAGTCCATGATGTTGACCAAATGCTTTTGCAGCAGGCACTTTCTACTCCTGTTGTTGCAGCTGCCTCGCCTTCTGCAGTTCGGTGTGTAATTGGTGCTTTTATTTTTATGCAACATTTAGTTAGTTTCCCCAGAGTTACAGAGTGGAGTGACATGTACTTGACCGTTTCATATACTGCCTATACGCAGTTTAAGTGAACTTTATGATTACACACCTTATGATGAGGGTCAATAAAACACCTATATTTCTTTTTGTTCTTTGGGCTACCTAGATTGACCAGGGGGTTTTTGATAAGGAAGTTTTAGTCCATGTACTTAATTCATAAATCTCCATTGCAACAGTGCCTGGATCAAACTTATTTCAGATGCAAAGTGGTGGAACAATTCAGTTGCCTGTATTGGTGAGACAACTGCTTTGGCTGCGAAAAGATTAGGCCTGCAAAATGTATACTACCCAGCACAACCTGGTGTTGAAGGGTATGTTCACTTTCCTTACATATTTTTTTTGGAGATTTTACCTTATGCCAGTGTCTCTCTGATATAAGTTATTGATTACAAACCTTTTGTGCTATGGTTGTTACTGAATGCAATTGACTTATCAAAAAAATCGGAGAAAATAGGTTTCCTATATTTTACTAATTACAAACCCTTTTGTTTCTTTCATATGATGTTTCTTAATTGGAACTATTGAGATACAAGTATGTCTATCATAAGGTTACACTGCTGATTGTGGCTAAATCTTTTGTTCAAATTTGGTTTTTGAATGCATGTTTTCTTTGCATTACAGTAATCATAAGGATGTGGAAAATTTATGCCACTGATCTAAAATTTACTAACTACTGTTTCCTTTAATTGTAATTGGGCTGTTAACACCACATTTCTTATTAGCCCAGTATGATCAAATAATAATTATTCGTAAAATATTGAGAATGAATTTAATGTAAAATGTGATGAATTACGATAAGATATAAAGTGGCTTGTGCAAGAAAACTAGCTTTGAATTGTTGAGGATGGTAGTCAGATGTTTTAGTTTCTGTTAAATGAAAGAGACTTGCAATTTAAAATTTTTAACCATTTCCAGGAGATTACACATACTGTTGTTTGATGTGGTTTCAAACCGTACAACTTTTTTTAAACTTCACTTTTTTCTAAGTACATGTAAAAAAAAACCCATTTTCAAAAACTGAAAATTTTGACCAAACAGGCCCTGATAGTAGTTCTTCCAATTTTGAAATACAACCTAGGAAGTTATTACATGTAAAAACTATGGTAAATCCTAGGAAGCATGGATACTCCATTTTTTCTCAGGTATCCGTATCCGATATGTGTCGTACCAAATTCCTCTAGGATACCTCTGCATGCGTGTCCTAGCCTTTTATTTTTTGAAAAAAAAAGTGACGATGAGTCTAGGATATGCCCATGATATTGCTTGGATACAGTTGCAACCCAACCCCCTAAGATAGCCCTAACTTGTAAGGATTTTTATTTTTATTTTCTATATATTAGTTTTATTGTGGAACACTTATTTATTTACTCTTTTGGATCTTGGTTTGTATTCTAAACATCATTTAATGGCCGTTGGTTCACTTTATTTTCCATTATTGCCTTTAAATTGATATATACTTAATAATATATGAAAAATGAATGCTTAACAATGTATAAAAAGTATAAATAAAAATATATTTAATAAGTAATTAATACATGTAACCCTGCCGTATCGTATCGTATCATAATTTTTCAAGAATTTTCGTATAGTTATATCCCATATTGTACTGTATCCGTACCCGTGCTTCATAGGGTAAATCATGAGATTGAACTTGATATAGTTGGCACATTATTTACAGTATTTGATAAATAGATTTGTGTAAACATAAGCTGTTGTGTTTTTTTTTTTTTTGGGAAGGGGGTGTTAAGTTAGGAATGTGTAATGGTTCTTGAACCCATGGTCTCATCCTCCACATCTTTACAAGGGGAGAAGGTGCCCTTTGAGCTAGAGCTCATTTGAGACTTCAAATGAGTTTTGTGCAGTTCATAACTTGGTTGTTTGAGTTCACTGTCAATTTGTGGATTGTTCTAGTACATCAATCGGACTTGTCACCTCCTAAATTTTTGGCAGGTGGGTTGGTAGCATCCTTGAAGCCTTGGAAGCACATGATCATTTCTAGGTCATTTTATCTAGGTAACTTTTTCTTTTCCCGTGTTTTTGATCATAAGTGTCATTTTTCTCTTCTTTTTTTCCTTTCCTCCCAAAAAATAATGAGTTGTTTCTCTATAGCTTTTCCCCAGGATGCAAGCAGACAAAGAGGCAACATGTTCAGGATTATGTCAGCGCCTCATAGACACAAATATTGCGGCTTCTGTGCAAACTAGCTGCAAAACAGAGATTAATCTTTCGCAAGCAGATTAAGGGAATGTTATAAGACTCTTGGACACCCTGACGGGACCATATTAAATAGGCAAACATTTCTTCTGAGGTTAGTCAAGAGAATATCCGGATATTCTGACAAAGAAAGCTGTCCATTTTCACATCAAACCTGACATCAGCTATGTTGACAATGAATTTGTCTTGCTGCTACTTCATGAACACTGATTACTCGTATAAATTTTTGTTAGGTATGAAGTTGTGACTTTTGTTTTTGTTCATATAATAGGATGTGTCACACCTTTGTACATTACATTTTTATAGTGGAAGCTCAATTTATAAGAAAAGAAGCTCTTTTTCACCTTAGCTATTATGCTTCATACTGTGACTTGCCTTACTTTTGCTGTCCAGACCTTCCCAAATGACATATTTTAATCCCTCTTAATTTTTCCAAAATTCAGTGAGATTTAGATCAGGGTTCCTCTTGAATGTCAATTTTGTTTCCATAGATGGCTTGTCTGTCTTGGGAGGCTTTGGTGCTGGTTGGAGAATTCCTTTAGCTCATCTCTCGTTTGGTTTCAAGAGCCTCCCCCTCCCCCGTCCTTTACTCGTATTTTGAAAGCCGTCATCCTGGATTTTCAGGAATTTTCTCCATGAAGGATACCAGAATTGTCTAGTTTATATTCCCAGCCTTGAAAGCTACTGACTGGTAAATAATTGTTGCCATTTATTGCTATATGTAAGGACAAAAGAATCTTGGTTTGATACAATGGATGAAGGTCATATGCTCATGGGTCTGTGAGTTTCTTTCCAATTAGAAAGAAAATATTCTGTGCTCCAAAAGAGAAGGGTTTGGAGTCTGCCTATAGGGATCATTGGACAAATATACAGTTGGTCTTCTTCTGTACTTTTGATAAAGTATTGTCTAATTGTTTGGTAATCCTTATTTAGTGGGAGTGTTAGGGGGGGGGGGGGGGGGGGGGGAATCGATAAGTAATGAGTGGTTTTATTAAATAAAAAGGCTGTATTGGGTATTGCAGAATGATTGGAATATGGAAAAAACTTTATTTGTTCAAGTATTCTACTGATGAGAAAGTGGCATAGGTCCATCATCAGACATGGAATGCCTGTTGTATGATAGTAGTTATAGCAGTATTGAGTTTGTTGGAAATTGAGAGTGCATCTCATGTGGGTCAGCTAATTTTGATAGATTCGAGCAATTGGGGTTATTGCATTATGGCGTGAGTAGCCAGAGTAGAAGATGTAATGAAAATGTAGATGTGTTTATTTGGGTTCTGAGAATTTGATGATATATCTTGGTAGTTTTTTCCCTTGTAGAGTGAGGGTAAATGAGTTTTGGTGTTGCAATTTAAGGCTTGTTTTGGCTTGCTCAACACGCTAAAATATGTGAGATGAGGTTTGATGGAAGAGGGGTTAAAGCAGAGGAGGAAAGCGCTTAGTTTTTTTTTTCTGTAGTTGATCAGGGAGGTAGTGCAGAAATCTTCAGTATAGAGTTTGACTGTAAGAACTCGATTGCTTAATGTTTGGTGGTTGTATTTTTGTGTGCACATGTGTGCTAGTAGGATCTCCTTAAGCTTAAGAGTTCTGGGGAAGATTTAAAGTTACATGTCAGGGAGGTTCTCATTATTTTACAAATGAGAGATTCTGTCATCTGTACTTGTAGGCTTGATGTAGATTATTTCCACAACAAAAAAAAAGGAAGAAATAACACTGCATGTTATATGATACTAAATTAATAGTTTTTTATATTTTGAGTTTCTTTTCTCTAGTAGGAGTCAATCCATGACTTGCAGAAACAATTTGAGCTTAGGTTACAAGTTCCTGGATGGTATGAATTTTTAGAAATTACTGTGTTAGATGGCAATTTATTCTGAGGGGGGAAGCTTCCCTTTAAGGAAAGATGAGATCATGGTCAGTGCTCGTTCTGGTTGGTAGCTTGGAACCATATGCCCAGCTCCCCTTACTGTGGTGAATGTCAATCCTTTGTACCCAACCACATATCCTCCAACCTGCCAGCATCATCATGTTGAAAATTCATTACCTTGTTTACTGCTGCTGGGTAAACTATGGTATCAATTATCTTATATATTTACCTCATTGCCAGAATACCATGGGCGCCAAGTAGTGTTGACTGGTAGATTTAGTGTGCTTATGGAGTACCTAGAGGTGGTTACTGAAACAAGGCCATCCATGTCGCCACTGCAGGTTTCATTGACAGATAGTTTAAGGTGCTAGCAATTGTTAGCCTGTATTATATCTACTTACTGTAATATTTAACGGTATAGACTTTTGACTTACAGTCACGGTTCATTTATGGGGAGAGAAATTTTAGCAGGATTTTCTCTTGGATAGGAAATCTTGAGGGATCACTGGGAAAAAACCATCAAAAGCTCATGTAAATATGAGGGTTTACCTGTATATCCATACACTAATTCCACTTGAAATGATCTGATTTATAGTGGGCAGAACTGTCGTTGGGCTGTCTGTCCATGGAGTACTTCTGCAGGCAGTGCAGAAGCAAAATTAGACATTTATATTGGGTGGCACTTTTAGTACAAGAAAGATCTTAACTTTGCATATTCGTGACAGGATTATCACTACCAATGTTGTCTAGTCCACGGGTACCACAGGTTAGTCACTCATACCTGCAAGCTTCCCATTTTGTAGCTTTTGTATGAAGAGCTGTTTGCACCTCAGCAAGATTTAGATATGTATCAACATAATGGTTGGAGCAGGGATCAAAATCGTGGACCTTGTAAGATTAAAACCATTTCTAGGTTAGTTCTAATTACAAGGCCAGTTAAGTTCGAAATGCACATGTCAACTGAATACATAATCACAGATTATTGCGATGAAATTCATGCTTAGTTTATAAGAGCATCAAGTCAAACCTAATTGTATACTTCATGTATATATAATAATCTCCATAGCCATTTCTTTATTATTCTAATTAAATTTGAAATTATTTATATTTGATTGATGCGTAAAGATTTACAGAACCGCTTGGACCTGACTTGGGTGATGATAAGTTGCAAACCGGAGCATATATGTTAGAAATATCGAGCGCTCCAGCCTCTATGTTTCCTTGAGTTAGATAGTCATGACATGTGCTTGAAAAATTACTGGTAGCGAAGTTGCAGTACTTGTGAATTCCTGCATTAGTTTCGTCGGAGTTTAAAGCATGTGTCCAGAAATAATCATATGTGCCCATTTGACCAATACCATCATCTATCCAAGCATTCCCAATCTGCATACATTGACATTTACATGGAAGCCTTAATTAGCACTGAGATACAGGCACGTCTTAGACTGAAGATAGACTTCACAATATACTCACTGCAATGCCTTTGATGTTGATTACTGTTTGGTTTTTGTTCTTGTTCTTTGAGAGAATTGTGTGAGCAAGTTGAGGTACATAATGACCAGCATAGCTTTCTCCAGTTATAAAGAAATCTCGGTTTTTATATTGTGGGAATCTTTCAAGCCAGTTCACTAGAAAAGTGTAAGAGTCCTCCGCTGTTCTTTTGTCACCGTTTTTTATGTAATCCGAGGAGGTGTTCGAATATGAAAGCCCAATTCCAGCAGGGGACTCCAAAAAGATAACATTTGCCACTGCCAAAATTTTTAACAGGTATTGGTTTTACTAAAGGAGAAAAAGATTCAGATAAAATGTCCAGAGTACTTAAGCTCTACAGCTTTACTCTATCATTTGAAAGTGAAATTAGAATCTGCTTACCTGTGTTCCATGCATAATCATTTCGGTAAAGTGTTTTTCCATCACTCTTGACTCTGAAAGGTCCCAGTTCTTCCATGGCTCCATATCCAAAAGAAGAGCATCCCGGGCCTGTAAATCTCAGTATCCTTTTATTAATCTCTTCGTAGTTGCTAACTTGCTATGAACTACATATAATGGAAACAATGGAGGTGGCATCGTGGTGAGCACCTGGTCTCTGCCTCTCTCAAATTAGAGAAGTGGTTAAGCGTAATGTCTCATTGCCAATGTTGGGGTAAGCGATTTTTTGTTGTTGTTGTTGTCACGAAAAAGGTTTAGAACTTAAGTAAATCAGTAATGCAATAAAATTATGCGGTCCATCTTATTTCGGACTTCAGAAATATGAGAGAGAGAGAGAGAGAGAGAGAGAGAGAGAGAGAGGCAAATCTAAGTGAGTTTGTGGAAACCGGAAATTTGGAAGGTGCATGTTTATAATACAGGAGGAGATTGTGTTATTTTTAATAGATCACTAGTTGCAACTCACGCATAGCTATGCGTGTGAAAATGTAATACAATTATTTTATAAGAACATAAAGTAGTTTCTCAAAAAAAAAAAAAAAAAAAAAAATATATATATATATATATATATATATATATATATATATATAAAGTAAATTTTTTAGATCAAATGGTGCATGTGTTATTTAAAAGTATTTTCTATTTTTATTTGTTTTATGTAATAAAACATATAATGTGTTTTGCTCTATATATATTATAAACTGAATTTAATAAAAAGATTTAAATTACGGGTCATTCTACAATACCCCTTATTTTTTTAGAGGGTACGGTACCCACACAAATCATGACCATAAATTTGGTGGTGTTTTAATCCATACTGTTCATTTTATTTTAATGGTTTACAGGTTACTGGTAGAGTAGGTTAGATATATAAACCTAAAATAAAATTCAGATTGTTCCTTTCATGCCGTTCTCTCTAGCCTTCTCTGAGTTTCTTGCCGATTGCTTCTTCAGTTCTTCTCAAAAAACCAGATTGCTTCTTCTTGCGTTCTTTCTGTCATTCTCCTTTAGCACCTCTTCGACTTACTATCCAGTGAAGGTTTCTTGAGATGATCATAATCTCTTTGATATTGTTAAAGGTAAGGATCAAACGATGAAACCTAGTTTCAATGCCATTGTTTTGTATCCCTTTTTCTTTGTTGGTTTTTCAGGGCTACCCATTTGAAAAGGTAGATATATGCAATTATTTCAAAGGATTAATGTCGATTTTTCTATGGGTATTGGGTATGGGGTGGGTGGGGGGGGGGGGGGGAATCTTTATTCTTCTCCATGATTTGTTATATGAGTTGATTAACAGTATCAATATTCATTTATTATGTTTTATTTATTTATTTATATTATTATTGTAAACTTTCGCATGTAAGGGTATGTGGGTTTCTAGTGTTTGTGTCTGTTTGTTCTTTTGAAGTAGCATGTGTATGTGGGTTTGTGTTGTTTTATTGCTTTGCCAGATTAGACCACTTAGTGAATATCCAAAGTAAGCATTTGTTAGTTAAACTCACGAGCAAGACAGAGCTTTATGGGTTGGTTCTTATAAATTTGATTGTGCTGGTATTTGAAATGAAATTAGGAGCAGAGGTAGTAATATGGAATGGTGGCATTTACTGTGGTTTAACTTGGCCATTCCCAAACATTCATTTGTTGGTTGGATATTTATTCTTAGTAAGCTTTCAACCAAAGCTAGAATCTTGCAATGGGGTCTTCCAAGTTCCAGTGGATGGTTTGTGTTTTCTGCAGCTCTGGCATTGAGTTCAGGGACCATTTATTTTTTGGTTCTTCTTTTACCAAGAGGGTCTAGGAAATTACAATTAATTTGTTTCTAGTATCTTTTGCTAAGACTAATTGGCAGGATAGTATGAGTTAGGGGGAAATAATCTTAAAGGAAAAGGCTTAAGAACAACCCTTTGCAAACTAGCTTTGTGGGCTACTGTTTATCATGTATGGAAGCAAAAAATTCTATTATATTTTCTGGGAAGGTATACACTGAAGATCAACTTATTTGCATTATAAAGAAGGATGTTCAAGGGAGACTAGAGATCAAACTATGCAGTTGTGACTCAATGCTTAATCATATCCTTTGCTATTAATGGGGAATCAAATTTGAAATGCTACTACATTATCAAACTAGTGACAATGTGAGGATAGAACCGTCAAGTGTGAGAAAAAAGTAAGAGAACCATCCAATGTGACAAAAGAACTGTCATATGTGATGTTGGAACTGCACAATATGAGGATGGAACCGTCAAATGTGAGAAAAAAAGAGTAAAGGAACCACCAAATGTGAGAAAAGAACGGTCACATGTGACGTTGGAACTGCACAATGTAAGGATGGAACCGTTAAATGTGAGAAAAAAGTAAGGGAACTACCAAATGTGAGAAAAGAACTGTCACATGTGATGTTGGAACTGCACAATATGAGGATGGAACAGTCAAATGTGAGAAAAAAGTAACCTGGTGTAGCAGGTTATCTACTAGTGGGTACCGTACCTCCCATTTTTTTGGGGGGTATTGTAGAATTACTCTTAAATTACATAATTATAATATTGTTTTAAATAAATGGAGAAGTTATTATAAAAAAGGATTTTTTTAGATATATCATAATTAGTTGACTAATTTGAACATGTTCAAGAATATTAAAAATAAAAATCTACATCTCATTCCATGGAACACATGAAATGTTAACATTTCATATGTTAACTTATATAATAAATTTAAGCTTAAGGTAATTATATAAGTTAAGAATTATAGCAATTTTTTTTTTCAAATATAAGTTTAATTTAGGGTAAACTATATATTTGATCTCTATCCTTTATATCATATTTCAATTGTATCAATTTGGTCCATAACCTTTTAGTATCGTGTCAATTTAATATCTGCCGTTATATCTTGGATGCAAATTTCTGACATGACAAACAGCCAAAATAAAATTTTAGTTTATTCTTACATCAATGGAAGCTAATTTTTTATTTTGGTCATTAGACATGTCATCAATTTTTATCTAAAATATAACGGCAAAGACTAAATTGACATGGTATTGAAAGGTTAGGGATCAAATTGACACAATTGAAAGGTTAGGGACCAAATTGATACAATTGAAAGGTTATGGATTAAATTGAAATATAGTGTATAGGATAGGGACAAAAAACGTAGTTTACCCTATAATTTATTAATTCTTGTTGTAGGGGCTGGGTTTGAACATTTCTGCTGTCGGATGAGTGGACTCAGGCCCAACTAGCCTAATATAATAAATTTATAGAGAATGAGTTTAAGAACTAGGCCTTAGTGAGGTTTGCAACAGCTAGACATAGTTATGAGTGGATTGAACAAGGACATGGACTAAAGTGTGAAATTCTGTTCTCGGCCCTCATCTGAAGAGATTCTTTTTCTTATTATTTCTTCAGTGCTTGGTTACAAAGATTTCAAAGGTGATACACATTGCTGCAGTATCTTTGTTTTTTCTCCCCCCCCCCCCCCTCTCTCTGGATGATTTCTTCCATTATATATATATACCCCTTCCGTTGATCTTGGTCCTCCATTTGTTGATCATGCAGGTCACTATTCGAGTGCTTGTCCCATCAATCGCCTTCCCAAACCTTCTGTGAGTTGCGGCAACCACGGCAGTACTGTTTAGGGGTCATTTCCTCATTAATGCGGCCAGAACGTTAGTTGTGGGCATTTAATATGGAGGTGACAATTTCTCCTTAAATTGCTCCTCCACCATGCTCCCATGGCGGACCCATTGTACTTGTCCTTTTTCTTGGGATGCTCTGGGAGGCTGCCTTTGATGGCGCGCCGCTCTTCCCTTCTATGATCTCAGTTGGCTAAGGACAGGATTGTCCTCGGCGATGTTTCTTGGCAATTTGAACTTTCTTCGTTCGTCCTCGGACATTTCTTCCTCCTCGGTGTGGGCCTTGTGTCACGCCCCAAACCCGATACTTCGATTTGTGACCGTGACTGGCATGCTAATATCAAGCCTAAACCTGATATTAACAAGAACCAACTTAACTCTTACAAAAACTTTCACAAAAACTTCCCTCTTTCTTATCATCTTTGTTTCTTTACTTAAATGGTATAATTTTTCACTTGACATTCAGAGCATCTATACTGAACTCAAAGAATAACATAATTCACCAGTTTTTCAAATTTCATACTTTCACATAATACATCTCTTAATACCTTAAGGAACAACTTTCATTAGATCCTAAAATTCACAATACTGCAAACTAAACATCAAATACTACTTTAGGATTTATACATATAAACTAAAACCAGCTCCTTCCAAAACCTCGACTAAGGCTCCCTCTGCTCCAAAATAAACCTGCTAACTGAAAGAGTGGAAGGGGTGAGCTACACAGCTCAGTAAAGGTAAGATATATGAGAATTCAATAAGTATGCATGTAAATCAAATCATTTCATTCTATGAATATTCGAATAGGAGAATATCTTTTCATGTATAGTATCTTATACTATGTATAATAATAACTTATACGCTCTTCGTAGAAAAATAATTGTTCTCCATTTTATTATCAGAATAGTATCATCAAATGCCTTTCGAATTGAATTTCTTTCATTTCTTACAAAGTTACTATATATATTTTCATTACAAAATGATCATTTTAACTTAAAATCAGATAATCGGTAATTTTGTCTTAAACTAGAAGCATCTTAAAGAATAATAAAACTTTCCTTCATAAACTCCTTCTTGTACAATATTATAACTTTCATAATTATAAAACTTAACGTTTCATAAAGAACAACATATATCTGATAACTTCTTAACATAAACTTGTACTTTCTTCAGAAACTTTATCTTTATAGCATAACAGAACTTCAGAAACTTTTATCTTTAATGAACAGCTTTCTTTTCATCAGAAACTTCTTCTTTTCATGAGAGCTTTTAACTTTTCCCAATGCATTTAAATAAAATAATTCTCTCATGATTAATAACATAACATAGCTGTTCATAAATAACTTATTGGTTAGTCCCTAGCTGATAAGTCTGTACTTATTTGGGAGGCTTCTAGCACCACAGTGCTAGGCATCCAGCATTCCCCACAATGCCAGGTATTCCCGGGATCACATCATAATACATATCTTCCAACCATGGGGGTAGGTTGGCTTCCCCCACAAGTTGGCCGTAACCAACAAGGGGCGGGTACAGCAGAGCCAGTCCCACTTATAATGGCCAATCAGATAACGTTTTCCATGGAAAGCTAGTAATTAACCCCTACTAGCAGAGTTCAGATCACCAGAGGACATAACCCGAAAACATTTCATACTTATTCATCATACCGAAATTCATAGTTTGCATTACATTTTACAATAATAGCATTTCTATTGTTTTCTTTAATCATCATGTTCGTGGAATTAGTAATAGCATTAATATGCTCAAATCATATACATAGGGTTTCGGAAGCCCACGAACATATCTTTTTCTGATAATGCTTACATGCCATATCTCTAATCAAAAACATTTTAATGCATAATATACCTTAAAATAACCTCATGACTTACCAAATGCTCATATAACTTATCCCTTACCTGATAGCAGAGGAATCGAGAGCCTAAAGTCGAAGGAGCTTAGAACTGGCGGCTAGTAACACCTAAACCGAAATCAAAACTTATTACTATCCATAACTTCCTCATCATAAACTTACACTTTCATCTCAAAGCCTATCTCTTAAAATTAAAGAAATCCTAATCCCACCTCAAAAAGGTTCCCACAAATACAAAATACATTCATCAGACAACATGATGTACTAAATCATAAAAACCAACATTCTCACATTACTCTCATAAGAGCCAACTTCATTTCAAAAGGTGCTTTGAGTTTAGGACAATAATGCATGCATAAGTATACACTGTTTAAAGCATTGTCATGTAACCATATACACCCTTAAGGAAACATACAACATGTTCAACAAAACAGCTTCATAAATACAACTGTCGAATGGTTTAGAACTCCGCCATTGAGTACTAAACCTTGAACCGAGTTATACAAAATTACTCTATGATCCAGACATAACATATGATGAGTATAATAAATTATAGCTCAAATCATTCATCCTAACTTTAGAATCAAATCCTCAAAGTTAGGCATGCCCCTTACTGTTCACTGTTTTATTCCAACAGCATATACTTCAATTATAAAATACAAACAGACCACCAATTCACATCCAAACCTCATAAAATTTTACAGAGCAACTCCTCTGTATGTCCAGTATATACCATAAAAATTTCATAGTCAAAGCATAAAAGCATAATTTACTAAAAATCATACAATCCAGAATACTCAAATCTGTCATGACAGAATTTCTTGCAACTTCAAAATTAAATCATTATTTTTCTACTCATCCAAATACTGTGAGACCAATTCCATAACAACCGTATATTTCTTAGCTTTCATAGAAAATAACCCTAGCATCCAAATTCACTATATATAATTTAATACATAATTTATAATGCATGAACACGGAATCTGTCACAGTGACAGCTTTGCAACATTTTCTGGTAAATTCACAAACAATTATCAAACGATGGTATTTTCATATGAAGATTTTTATGCACTCATTAAACATGTTATAAAACACTTATATACAGTCATTTAACCATTTAGAGCAAAATTACATACAACCAAAAATCCCAGCAGTAACATCCATAGTACTCATCCTAACTTTTTCTCACTTCCTTAGTCATACACAATTTCAAAGCTTCTTAAAATAGCATATATATATATATATATAGACTTACAAGCTTCCCAATTTTACAAACCACAAAAAACCAACTTCTAACAATCATATTAGAGAAACATAGAAGTGAAATTAAAGCAAACCATACCACCATTAAAATACCCATGATAAGATGAGATTTTTATTTACTTACCCACAACTTTGAAGCTGAAATCTTAGGGCTAAACCTTTAATTTCTTCCTTAGAGTGAGGTATATGATTTCAATGAGAAAGGGAGGGAAAAGTTGAGAGTTTTCTTTCTTTGAGGTTGGACCCATAGGTGTGAGAGGTAGAGCTTGAGAGAGTTTTTTTTCTTTCTTTCATTAGGTGTTGGAACCGTGGGAATGAAAAGGGAGAGAAGAGTTAAGAGAATTGTCCTTCTTTTGGTGTGTGTGTGAACCCTTGGACTTGAGGGAAGACTTAAGAGAGCTTCCTAGCTTTTTCCTTAAGAGAAAAGAGAGCAAAGTGAATGAGGAATTCAGATTTTTGCTTGGACCCGTATGAAATGGAGAGTTAAAGAGCTTCTTGGAAGTTCTAGTCACTTGGAAAAGTCAAGGAAAGAATTATGTGGAGCTTGCCCATTGCATGGCCGGCCAAGAGGTCTTTGGGTTTGTCAACATGCATAGTACTTTGGCTTAATGTGTGTGGAATTTACATTGATTGCATGTGGGTGAAATTCTACTATACTATCCCATGCATCATGCTTAATTAAAACACCTACAACTATATATATATATATATATATATATATATATATATATATATATCATAACTTAGCCACTTAATATAGTCCAACAACTATATATATATATATATATATACCTCATAACTTAATCCCTTAATATAGTTTTGTCCATACTTAGTATATATATACATAATAAAATTAACCATTCAATTATTTATGATCTTTACAATTCTTATTCAAAGATATTATAAAATAATATGCTGATTGATACTCTTATATTAATTATAAAAAGAAAGTGGATTAAAAAAGTAATTAACCACTTAAACACATAGTTTAATTATAAAATTGGGTTGGGGTGTTACACCTTGGTCTTAGTATAAAATGGGCCGGGATTGTCAAATTCTTTGACCCCACACTTGTATTATTGAAACTTGAATTTCAAGTTTTTTTTTTTTTTGAATATTTTTCATTTTTATTTTTTTATGACCTATATTTTTAATTTTTAATTTCTAATGCCTATTTTGTTTATATTTTTAAGTTCAAAATTAAAGAGTTTGGCCCAATTAGGATAGCATTTCAAACTTTTTAACACAATAATTAAGAAAAAAAAGAAAGAAATTTTGAGCCTGAAATTGAAAAAGCAACCTGTAAAATAGAATCAAGACCCAATTAGTCCAAAATGGGCCGAATTGGATAGAATGGGACCGAAATGGATTGTTATGAACCAAATGGGCCGAATAGGACCGAAGTGGGTTGTTTTGGACTGAAATGGACTAAATAGGATGAATTGGACCGAATAGCACTGAAGTTGACTGAAATGGACCAAATAGGACCCAAGTGAATTGAAATAAATTAAATGGACCGAATAGACCAAAGTGGACCGAATAGACCAAAATGGACTGTAGTAGACCCAATGAGACCGAATGGACTGAAATGCTACATTGATGTAGCTTAATAGGAGCGTAGTAACAATAAATACTACGTTTCAACTTTTAGATACAAGGGTTTTCTTTTCCTTTCAATCAATTTGTCATCATAGATTATGCAAAGGATAATTTCCTCTTAGATTTTTATAATTATCAATGCCCTTCAAGAAATGTCAAAATTTGGGTGAGGCAAGACATTGTATGCACTGAAAGAAAAAAAACACAGTTGATAATACATAGCACTCATTAGGTAATTTAGGTTGATGATATGTGTCTTGTGGATAACATGATGACAACATGGTTGGAGATAAAAGTAAAAGTCTATTCTACTTTACATTTTCTAGTTGTTGCTAATGCTAGGTGGGAAGTAGTACTATGAAGTGAACTATGAAGATTCCCCAGGCCATGCCTTATACACGGATGGGATTTTACGGAAAGTAAGCCGTTATATATATATATATATATATATATATATATATATATATATATATATATAGAGAGAGAGAGAGAGAGAGAGAGAGAGAGAGAGAGTTACACCTGATGTAACTTTTGTAAAGTTACATTTTTTTTACACCGTAGATTTGTAAGTGATCTAACGGCTAAAAAAATATCATTAAATGCTATTACTTTCCATCTCATTCATAATTAATACTAATATTTTATCTCTCTCCTTATTTATTGTTTTTTGCTTGATTAAAGGGCACACTGCCATTTTTAACAACTTGCATTTCTATACTTAAAAAAAAAATAAAATATACAAGAAAAATATCTGGGATAGATAATCCGTGAGAAATAGAATGGTCAAGTAACTTCAGCTAAGTGCTTGAAAATAGTAGTTCATTTTTTATTTGATCGATTGAGAAGAACAAGTTTATTTTCAAATAGTAGTTCATATATATATTTTACCTATATATTAAATGTCTATTCCGAACTCAGTAACACACAGAACAAAACAATTATGAATAAATAAAAAATTAAAAAAAAAAGGAAGAAGAAAAAGAGAACATGATAAAGACGAAGAAGACAGAGATTTGCATAAAGGCTGTACGTTTGTGAACTGTGAAGACACTTTTTTTTTTGTATAACCATTGAGAAGATACCTATAATATAATTACATTTGGGCTTCTAATCAACAGTCAATTTTCTAGTGTACATCAACTCCAAATATGGAGGAAATACTTTTGAAACTTCAAACGCATTTCATGCGTTTTGGCATGATCGTCACCACTTTTGTTACTTCAAAACGTATTTAACATTTATTTGGACTATACCATTGCACACCCTTGGTGCGATGGTCACTTTACAAGTATAAGTGCTTGTGGGATGTGGGGGGAAAGGGCCGGAGTTCAAGTCTTCAGGAGGGAGCTTCACACACATATACACATAGATTAGGCTATAGTAGAATTTCTATCTTGTATAAAAAAAACATTTAATTGGACTATACATAAACAAGCGGTTGAATCATTTTACCATTCTTGCACATGTAAGGTGGTATAGGACCAGTCAAGAAATTCTCTAGCCTTAAGACTGATGGGAAAAAGACTTCTTTTTTGACAGAAACTCATGGGAAAAAGACTTGTTTCAAAGAAAATTGAGAGTAGGCACTTGTGCAAGGTTAGGGATGAATTAATTAGGAGAGAGAAAGAAAGTAAAAAATAATATAATATAATATTTTCTCAAATTAATTAGATTAGCTAATATGGAAAGAAATTAATTTTAAAGATGATATTGATTATAGTGATTTTCTAACCATTAGATTTTTTAGAAATCTACAGTCCAAAAAAGGTGTAACTTTTGTAGAGTTACACCAGGTGTAACTTGAACCCAACCCAGAGAGAGAGAGAGAGAGAGATCAAATTATTAATTGTAAATAATTAATAATGTTAATAGTTAATCTCATATATATCATTTTTAAAAGTATAAAATTGGTGAATCTAATTTTTGTCAGTTCATTCAACTAAAATCATTGGTATCTAATTAACTTAAATAATACAATTTAGTTAATAATTATTTGTATAGATTTTTGTGAAGTGGTAAATTTTTTTTAGTGGTGTTGTTTATTATTATATATGTGAAAATAGCAAGTTGATGAGTAACTTGTGAATAAGTTTGAACTTATACAACAAGAAAACAAATCAACCCTAAACATATAATTTAACTTTGTGATGAACTTGAGCTAAACTCTTATTTGAAGTAAAATTAACTAAATGAAATACTTTTTGAACTTTTGACACTCAATTAAGCTTGTTCACACCTTTATATATTTGGTACATGAAGATATGTATGATAGGGTGGTAGTAATGCGACTTAAGAATAAGAATATTGTGTGTGTATATTTGCTTGACCTCATAATAGTTTGTCATGTAGACTTTTGAGATCTCATAGTTTTACATGTCATTATTCTAGTATATATAAGTTTTTTTAATTAAATTAAAATTTTATTTTATATTTAAACCATCCATTAAAATCTTGGCACATCATATTTATAATTCTATTTATAAACACGGTTAAAATAATGTCTAATTATAAATTAATTAATCTCATCTACAAACCTCAATCATAATTGGTTCCTAATAATATTTATTATAATGATCAAATTTCATATTTAGACAAAAGGAAAAAAATTATATTATATTAAATTTTTTTTTGTGTATTGCACATATTACCGATTAGTGTGTGTATATATTATGGAGTAATATTAGGTTATTGTAGGGTCAATTTTTGCAGCCCAACCCCAAGAAGGTATGGATTTTGAGCCCATTGAACCCAAGACAATAAATTTGTAGAGAGTGGGTGAAAGAGCTAGGCTAGGAATGAATAAACAGTATTAAACAACAAAGTTTGTGAATGAATTTGTATTAAAACGTGCTCGGACAGATGTAAACGCAACGTCCGAAGAGGTATTTCTATTTCATAAGCTTGGGTTACAATTCTTGGAGCTACAGTAATGGAGTCCACTCTTTTCTACTTCTGATTTTTCGATCCCCTTCTATCAGAGGCATACCTATCTTATATAGCATTCCCTTCCTACATCTTCACCGTCCACTTATTCATCATCCAGACGCCCACTTGAGTGCATGTCCCATCATACTCCCCCTTTAGCCTTGTGTGAGTGGCGGTAGCTGAGAATGCACTGTTCAGGGGTCTTCTCCACATAAATGCGGCCAGGAAGGTAGGTGCAGTGCATTTAATGCGGTGGTTGAAGCTTGTCTCTTAGATATTTCTCTGTTCCTGTTATCCTCATGCGTGTCCGAGGTTCATTTCCCTCCTTACATTTGTCAGAAGGATCACTTGAGCTTCCTATACACCTGTCGGGCCAAGCTTCTTCGGATCCGAGGATATTGGACTCCTCGGACAAATGAACATCTCCTCGGATATTGCACGTGCTCCTCTCCAGACATGCTCCTTTTACATGGGCCTCAAATTGAGTGTTTTCATCTCCTCGGACGAATAGTGTTCCTCAAATAGGGCCTTAGGTCCAATACGTTAGGTTGGGCTTTCCACCCCCCACAATAGCCCTCAAAATTGTAGTTTTTCCCTCGCACCCGAAGAGAAAAAGTAGGATTTTGACTTGCCACGGAGCAAAAGCTTGAGAACAGGCAAATTTGAACTGGCACGTGTGTAGACGTAGGAACAGACGCTTCATTAATGCCGCTGCCGTTTCCATATTCCCAAGGCGCTGCATTAATTGCACCAGGTGGCGCTTTGTCCTTCGTATCCAACGGTGACTGACTGATCCAACGGCTGTGGTTTTTTCTTCAGAATTTGGGCGGGAGTGCCCCTGACCCTTCGCTTGACCCCGTATAAAACCTCAGAGGAAGTTATTTCTTCCTCACTTTGCAAATCTTCAGACGCTCCAGCAGGAACAAGCGTGCCGCTCCGTCCAAATCTCTCAGTCGCCGGTTTCAGACTTCCCCAGGATCTGCACGAACCTTTCTACAAGCCTGAAATCCTTTCTCCGATCTAGTCCTTGTGAGTCGTCGTCCACCAAATCATTTAGTTCTCTCTACGGCCAGTCGTTTTGTTTAAGCACCATGGGGAAACTCCAGTACTTGGTGGATAGCCCTGAGCAACTGGAGGCGTTTAGGGCCGCATATCGCATACCCCCAAACGTGGGTGTGAGGTATTGCCCCCCAGAAAAAATACTAACAGATCGGAAGACGGGAGAAGTCGTTATCCCTCTCATTGCTTTCAAAGAAGGGGGAATGACAATCCCCATGGGTCCCATCACCACTAGCTACCTTCGGAACCATAGGCTTACTCCCTGGCAATGCGCGCCTAATATGTTTAGGATCCTAGGAGCGATTGAGGACCTTAACTGTCACTTAGGATTGGGACTCACCTGGCTCGACGTAGTACACATGTACAAATGCCACAGCCAGCAAGATGCGGGATATTACTTAAAATCCCGGTCGGACGTTGTCAGGCTCATTTCCTGCCTCCCCAAATCCAACAAAGGGATGAAAGACGACTATGTGATCGTCTCGGGCGCATGGCATGACGGCCATCATTGCCCAACCCAGCATGGGAAGCCAGGTGGGACATGTTAGATCTAGGCACACTAACCATAGGCTTAGGGTCCTCGTCTTTTAGTAGTTTCTGATTCCTCTTGTGTTGCTATTTCTGAGTTTCTAACCATGTTCTGCTGTGATTTGTAACAGATAAAAGACAAGTTTCTCCTCGGCTCAGCCTTACAAATACTGCCGCCCTTAATTACCTATTAAGGTCAGAGATTTTCGTGAGTGAGGACGGGCAACTTCGATCTGCTCCCCTTATTCTGGGATACACAGGGAAACCAAAGGGTTTCCAACCAGTCGGCAACGCAATTGTCCAGGGAGATCATCGCCTTGCACGTATTGACGTTGGTCGGAAGGGTTTCTTAGCGCCAGACGATCTTGAGCCCGTACCCCATCCAAATCCTCGGGCTATACCCCCTCTTATCCAACCACTCCAGCAAGTTCCCCTCGGACAAGCGGTTGAAAGTGAGAGGGTCGGCTCTTCCACCTCCTCGCTAGAAGAGCAGATAGACGGATTTCAATTTGAGGGAGAGGCTTCAGGAGTGAACCGAGTGATAGAGGTCTCAGACGCCGAGGAAGAGGCTTACAAATAGTCAGGCATCCACCTTAATTTGCTAGCCACTCATTCCGAAGACTCCTCGGACGACGACATGGATCTGAGGAGTTTAATGAAGGGCAGGGGCAAGAAGCCCGAGCAGAAAGATGCTGGGACGTCTAAACCAGTAGTGACCTTGCCCCCAGTGCCTACCCAGGTCCCTGACCCAGGTCTGAAACCCATACCAAACCTGCAGAAGAAGAGGCCCCACGAGCCTGAAGAGAGGGAGGTGGTCGTGCTACCCAAGACGAATAAACAACAAAAGGTGGCAAGGGACCAACGAAGCAAAAGGGCCTCTTCCACTGAAAACCGAGATGAAGTCGTCACCGACATCCGTCGAGGAGGAGGACCTCGCAACTGGTCTCCAAGGCTGGAGCTGGATGGCTCCCCCATTCCTTGGGACACATCCCTCAGGAATTATGACGGGGGAAGGGCAAGGTACGTTGCTGAGACTCTGCAGCAGCCACTCCTTCTCCCACATGACATGGCCTCCTTCAGGCGCTTCTACCAGCAGGAGCTATTCTTGTCCCTTAAGAGGGATATGGCCATGGTAAGTGCATTATTCCTTAATTCAGGTTTTATCCTTAATTGGCTTTGCTTCCTTTCTTAACTTAATGTTGAAAATGTTGTCATGCAGATTACTCAGCAGATTTACGTGGCCGAGGAATGGAACAAGGAGTCCAACCTCAAGGCCCAAGCAGCAGCCCAGTCCCAGTCTGAGGTAGAGGCATCTCTCGGCCAGCTGAAGGAGGAATATGCTCGTCTGTCCGAGGACCTCAAAGAGGTGACCACTCAGAAGCGAAGCCTCGATGCTGGGATCAAGAATGTTAAAAAGCAGGTCGAGGAACAACGTAAACAGCTGAGCATGTCAGAGATCAACCTGGCGACCGAAAGGGAGCTAGTGAAGGGCCTCAGAGCTGAACTCCAAAAGGCCAAAGAGAGCGCTAAAGCAGCTAAGCACAAGGCTCAACTGGCCAAGGAGTCAGTTGAAGCTGAGAGGAAGGCGGCGTATCAGTTGGGGGTAAATGTGACCGGGCAGCAGCTTACTGAGCAATTTGCCTCAGTTAGTCGTGAGTACTGCGACATAACCTGGCAAAAGGCATTAGACGCTGCTGGGGTCCCCTCGGACTCTCCCCTGAGGTTACCTGGGAGCACGTACTATGATCATGATATCCGAGAGATCCCGGTGGATGATCCTTCTGCCCCACAGCTTCCTGAGGCTTCTGAGCCAAACCTGGTCAGCCAAGCTCCTCCGTCCATCCTTGGTGCACCCAAAGAGGCTAGTCAGCCAGGTGACAAGGATAAGCCAGCTGAACCAGTCAAAGGAAAAGGCCAAGGGTCGGGTAAAGAGAAAACTCCTGCTGAGCCCAAGGACCAAGCCCCTGAAGCAACTACTCGGACAGGCCAGGCTGCTGACCCCGTACTCCCTCCAGCAAAAGAATAGATATATAGGGCTTTTGTTTTTGCACCTGTACTTTCTTTTGTTTTTATCCAAGGAATTGTAAACTCTTCTTTTATTTATAGAATGGCTTCCCATTTGTCTCTGATGTTTTTAATACATGTCTTACTACTTATTACTGTTGCATATAACTGCACATTGCACTTATAACGAAATAATGCAAATAAACTTGATTGATACATCATACTGATGGTGTGAGTAATTAAAATTGATATTGAAAAGAACAATCCGAATAAAAGTTACTAACAGGTAATGATTGCAGCGAGTAGTTGTGTAAGTGAGACAGTCATAAGTGAGAATTAATTTAAACGCAATCAGGAATTTTAGCACTAAGCCCCAGTGACAATAGCTGTGTGGGGGTATTGACTAACCTGTGTCATTTGATTCAAGGACCACGGGGGACGAACGTATTCGAGTGTTAACTAACTCTAATCATCTGGTCTGAGGACTACAGGCATGATTGGATTTAAGTTTAAACACTTAGAGAACTGCACCGGAGTGTTAACTAACCCTAATCATCTGGTCCGAGGACTACATGCATGATTGGATTTAAGTTTAAACACTAGAACTGCGACGGAGTGTTAACTAACCCTAATCATCTGGTCCGAGGACTACAGGCATGATTGGATTTAAGTTTAAACACTATAGAACTGTAACTGAGTGTTAACTAACCCTAATCATCTGGTCCGAGGACTACAGGCATGATTGGATTTAAGTTTAAACACTATAGAACTGTAACTGAGTGTTAACTAACCCTAATCATCTGGTTCGAGGACTACAGGCATGATTGGATTTAAGTTTAAACACTATAGAACTGTAACTGAGTGTTAACTAACCCTAATCATCTGGTCCGAGCACTACAGGCATGATTGGATTTAAGTTTAAACACTATAGAACTGTAACTGAGTGTTAACTAACCCTAATCATCTGGTCCGAGGACTACAGGCATGATTGGATTTAAGTTTAAACACTATAGAACTGTAACTGAGTGTTAACTAACCCTAATCATCTGGTCCGAGGACTACAGACATGATTGGATTTAAGTTTAAACACTTGAGCGGTAACGGAGTGTTAACTAACCCTAATCATCAGGTCCGAGGACTACAGGCATGATTGGATTTAAGTTTAAACACTTGAGCTGTAACGGAGTGTTAACTAACCCTAATCATCTGGTCCGAGGACTACAGGCATGATTGGATTTAAGTTTAAACACTTGAGCTGTAACGAAGTGTTAACTAACCCTAATAATCTGGGCCGAGGATTACAGGCATGATTGGATTTAAGTTTAAACACTTGAGCTAGTGGCGAATAAGTGTTAACTAACCCTAATCATCTGGTCCGAAGACTACAGGCATGACTGGATTTAAGTTTAAACACTTGAGAGAAGACTTTACGCAGTGAATTGGCACATCGGTTAAAGAAAAGATTCGATTAATAAAAGTACCTCTTGAGGTTATTTACATTCCATGGACGTGGTATTACATGACCATCTAGGTCTTCCAAGAAATATGCCCCAATGCCTGCTCCTGAAGTGATGCGATATGGCCCTTCCCAATTGGGTCCTAGTTTTCCCCAAGCTGGATTTTTTGCGGTGCCCACAACTTTCCTCAGCACTAGATCACCAGGCTCTAGAGGCCTTAGCTTTACGTTCGCATCATAGCCTTGCCTGAGTTTTTGTTGGTAATGTGCCAGCCGAACCATTGCATTCTCCCTCATTTCCTCAATCAAGTCTAAACTCTTCTGTAGTTGCTCATCGTTGTCGGCCGGACTGAACGAGCTAGTTTTTAACGTTGGGAAACCGGTCTCCAAGGGAATGACAGCTTCAGCCCCATAGGTCATTGAGAAGGGGGTCTCTCCAGTAGACCTACGAGGCGTAGTCCTGTAAGCCCAAAGTACATGTGGCAATTCTTCTACCCATTTGCCCTTTGCACCATCCAACCTCTTCTTTAAGCCATTCAGTATGATCTTGTTAACAGCTTCTGCTTGTCCATTACCCTGGGGATAGGCAGGAGTGGAGTATCTGTTTATAATTCCCAGCTCACTGCAATAATTCCTGAATGCCTTGCTATCGAACTGTAAGCCGTTGTCCGAGATGAGAGTGTGAGGAACTCCAAACCGAGTGACAATATTCTTCCACACGAACTTTTGCACATCAACGTCTCTGATATTGGCTAGTGGCTCGGCTTCAACCCACTTGGTGAAATAGTCTGTGCCGACCAGAAGGTACTTCTTGTTTCCTGCAGCTTTAGGGAAGGGTCCCACAATATCCAAACCCCATTGGGCGAAGGGCCATGGGCTAGATAGCGGATTAAGATTTCCCCCTGGGTGGTGAATGTTTGGAGCGAAGCGCTGACATTGATCACACCTTTTGACATACTCGTGGGCCTCCTTTTGCATGTTAGGCCACCAATAGCCTTGGGTGAGGGCTCGGTGAGCCAAGGACCTACCTCCAGTGTGGCTCCCACAGATTCCTTCGTGCAGCTCTTCTAGTAATGGCTCAGTCGCTTCAGGATGCATGCATAACAAGTATGGTCCCGAGTAGGAGCGTCTGTATAATTTCTGGTCCTCGGATAACCAGAATTTAGTCGCCTTCCTCCGAACTTTATCAGCTTCTCCCTTCTCTTCAGGCAATATATCTTCTTTGAGAAATTTGATTAAAGGATCCATCCAGCAGGGCCCGGCCCTGACCTGGTGAACCTGGACTACCTCTGCTTTCGCCTCTGTAGGCCTGTGCAAGTCTTCGACGAGGATGATCCTCGCCAGGTCTTGCGCCGAAGAGGTTGCAAGAGTGGCCAAGGAGTCAGCATATGAGTTACCACTTCTGGGGATGTGCAACAAACTGAAGGAGTCGAACTCTGATTGCAGATGTTTAACACGGCCCAAGTACCCCTGCATTCTCTCGTCCTTCGCCTCAAACTCGCCTTGTACTTGACCTACGACCAATCTTGAGTCCGAGAACAATTCCACAGACTTCCCACCCATTCTACGGACCATAGCCATTCCCATCAGTAGGGCCTCATACTCCGCCTCGTTATTCGTTGCCGAGAAGTCTAGCCTTAACGATTTCTCGATAATGATCTTCTCGAGGGATATCAATACCAGCCCAACTCCAGAACCTCTTTGGTTGGCCGCGCCATCAACGTACACTTTCCAATGGGAAGGATTCTGTTGGGAGATCATGCCAACTGATTTTTCATCCATGCCTGACGTGGTTTTTACTTCTCCTAACTGGGGCTCCATGAATTCAGCCACCAAATCCGCGAGGACCTGTCCCTTGACCGATGTGCGGAGCATATATCTTATATCGAAAGCCCCTAAGATTGTACTCCACTTGGCAATCCGACCAGTGTAATCAGCACTTCGGAGTATAGTTTTGAGTGGGAGTTGAATGAGAACAATGACCGTGTGGGCCTGGAAGTAGTGAGGTAGCTTCCGTGTGCCAAGCACTACTGCTAGGATAGCCTTCTCCAGAGGCAAGTAACGAATCTCAGCCTCATGCAACAACTTGCTTACGTAATAAACGGGCCTTTGTACACCAGAGTCTGATTGTATCAATACCAGGCTCACCGCATAGGGAGCTACAGTGATGTAGGCGAACAGTACCTCATCTGGCTTAGGACTGGACATGATTGGTGGCCGAGCTAGATAATCCTTGAGTTGCTGGGATGCCAAAGCACATTCTTCAGTCCATTCGAATCCCTTCCACTTGTTGAGCAGAGAGAAAAAGGGCCGACACCTGTCTGCTGATCTAGAGATGAACCGATTGAGGGCAGCAATCATTTTGGTTAGTTTCTGAACCCCCTTGGGATTCCGAGGAGCTCGTAGATCGTTGATGGCCTTTATCTGGTCGGGGTTAACCTCAATTCCTCTGTGGGTGACCATGTATCCCAAAAACTTGCCGGACCCCACCCCAAATGAGCACTTAGAAGCATTTAGTCGTAGCTTGTACTCTCGTAGAATTTCAAAGGTACTTTCAAGGTCCTTCACATGCTCGGCTACAAACTTGCTCTTCACCACCATGTCATCTATGTAGACCTCGATATTTTTGCCTATCTGTGACTCGAACATCCTCGTCATCATCCTCTGGTAGGTAGCACCCGCGTTCTTCAAGCCAAACGGCATCACTTTATAGTGGTAGTTACCAATAGGGGTAACGAAAGCAGTTTTCTTCTGGTCCTCCGGGGCTAATGGTATCTGGTGGTAGCCTTGGAAGGCGTCTAGGAAGCTCATCCGAGGGTGGCCGACAGTGGCATCCACCAGCTGATCAATTTTCGGCATAGGGAACGGATCTTTGGGGCAAGCCTTATTCAAATCGGTGAAGTCTACGCACACTCGCCATTTCCCACTCTTCTTCTTTACCACCACGGTATTTGCCAGCCATTCAGGATAAAAAACTTCTTTGATAGCCCCAGCTTGTTTGAGTTTCGCTACCTCCTCTCTCACTGCGTCAGCATGTTCCTTGGACGGGCGCCGAATAGGCTGTTTCTTGGGGGTGACCAGTGGATTCACCTTCAAGTGGTGGCATATAAACTCCGGGTCTACCCCTGGGGCTTCGTAAGCACTCCAGGCAAACACATCGAGATTTCGCTTGAGGAACTCTATTAGCTCTTCCCTCTCTTGAAGAGGCAGCTGAGATCCGACTTGAAAGAACCTATCAGGATCATCTCCAATAACCACTTTCGTTAGATCCTCACATCGAGTGCCTTCATCTGGATCTTCGACGGGCAATCCCCAAGACTGTAGTTGCTATAAATCCCTTTCGGCTATGTCCGAGGACTCGGCTGGGGTCTTATGTTGAATGGCAGCTACCAGGCACTGTCGAGCAACAGACTGGTCTCCTCGGATCTCATGTATCCGCCCTTCTGATGGGTATTTGACCTTTTGGTGCAAAGTAGAGGGAACAGCCCCAAGTGCATGAATCCAAGGTCTGCCTACGAGTGCCGTGTAGGGTGAATACGCGTCCACAACTATAAAGTCCAACTCTACCACCTCGGAGCCGGACTGCACAGGTAAGCGTATCCGGCCTTTCGGGATGACAGGTCTTCCTTCAAAGCTCAAGAGGGGGGAATTGTATGGCGTCAGGTCTTGGGGTTTTAGGCCTAGCCCCTTGTAGAGGTTTGGGTACATTATCTCCACAGCACTACCCTGGTCCACCATCACCCTCTTTACATCGTACCCTCCTATTCTGAGGGTGATGACTAGTGCATCGTCATGGGGTTGGATGGTGCCAATCATGTCTTCGTCCAAGAACCCCATAACCAGCGGGACACCAGACTTAGCTCTCTTCGGTCCTCGGCTTGGCTCCCCTGCGGATGGTTGACCTACCGACATAACTCTCAATGGCCAGGATCCTGTTCTCCCCGGCGCGGCGAAGACAACGTTTATAGTCCCTAGCGGCGGCTTTGAGGGGTCATCTCTGCGTGGCCCTGAGCCCGCCTGCCCTCGGCCGCTGGAGGGGTGCAAGAGGTGTTTCAGTTTACCATCGCGAACCAGTTGGTCCAGGTGATCCCACAGGCTCCTACAATCCTCCGTGGTATGCCCATGATCTTGATGGTACTGACAGTAGAGATTATGGTTGCGCCTCTCGGGGTTTCCTACCATCTTGTTCGACCACCTGAAGAATGATTCGTTCTTGATCTTTTCCAAGACCTGGTGCACTGGTTCTTTGAACACGGTGTTGACCGCTTGAGGATTCGTCGGTCCTGATTGCCCAGCAAAATCCCTCCGCGATTTACTGTGGTTGTAACGGTCCGACTTGAAATCCCTCCTCTCCTAGGGAATAACCTTGTCCTTTCCCTTGCCCTGCTGCTGATCTTCTTCAACCCTCTTATACTTTTTTATGCGGTCCATTAGTTGACGCACGTTTGTGACCGGTTTGCCAGATAAAGATGTCCTCAAACCGTGGTCAGTAGGGAGGCCGAGCTTGAACGTGCTGAGGGTCATTGCATCATTGTTGCCCTCAATATCATTGAACATCTCCCAGTATCTGTCTGAATATGCCTTCAAGGACTCGCCTTCCTGCATGGACAAGGATAGCAGTGAAGAGAAAGGTCTGGCCACTCTTCGGCATGTGACAAAACGGGAGCCGAATGCCTGAGTGAGCTCTTTGAAGGAGTTGATGAAGCCTGCCTTCAAACCGTCAAACCACCTCATGGCAACAGGCCCAAGACTGGAAGGGAAAACCTTGCACATCAGAGCTTCGTCTCTGGAGTAGACAGCCATCCTCTGGTTAAAATGACTCACATGCTCCACGGGGTCAGTTTTACCATTGTAGATGGTGAACGTTGGCTGGTTAAAGCGCCGAGGAAGTCTGGCCTCCTCAATCCTGCGCGTGAAGGGTGACCTAGATATCTGATTCAGAGCCCTGTTCATGGCATCGTTCTCCATGTCCTCACGTGATGGGCTTCTACGTTGCCTCTTACGATGGGACTCCTCTTCATAGGTGTAGGACTCGCTGGCGGGTGTCCTAGATTTATGCTGATAAGAGACATCCTGCTCGTCATCAAGATCCTCCTTAGAATATGAGGAAGCCCGTTTCCTCTTTGCATGGCGCAACTCCCTTTTTAGTTTTTCTACTTCCAGTTGTAAGTCACGGTTCTTCTCTGCATGGGACATGTGACTTCCGCCCTATGACTGGCTCTGGCTAAGGCGCACAGTGTGTACACTGCCCTTACGATTTTGTCTCCTCTCTAAGTTGACAAAAGGGTCCACGTGTTGGGATGCCCTGGATTTTGCTTGTTGTTCACCTTGTCCTGCCATCATCAACTGTTGTTTTCACCCTTGCACAAGCTCTTCCCACAGACGGCGCCAATTGTAGGGTCAATTTTTGCAGCCCAAGCCCAAGAAGGTATGGATTTTGAGCCCACTGAACCCAAGACAATAAATTTGTAGAGAGTGTGTGAAAGAGCTAGGCTAGAAATGAATAAACAGTATTAGACAACAACGTTTGTGAATGAATTTGTATTAAAACGTGCTCGGACAGATGTAAACGCGACGTCCAAAGAGGTATTTCTATTTCATAAGCTTGGGTTACAATTCTTGGAGCTACAGTAATGGAGTCCTCTCTTTTCTACTTCTGATTTTCGATCCCCTTCTATCAGAGGCATACCTATCTTATATAGTACTCCCTTCCTACATCTTCACCGTCCACTTGTTCATCATCTAAACGCCCACTTGAGTGCATGTCCCATCATACTCCCCCTTTAGCCTTGTGTGAGTGGCGGTAGCTGAGAATGCACTGTTTAGGGGTCTTCTCCACATAAATGCGGCCAGGAAGGTAGGTGCAGTGCATTTAATGTGGTGGTTGAAGCCTGTCTCTTAGATATTTCTCTGTTCCTGTTATCCTCATGCGTGTCCGAGATTCATTTCCCTCCTTACATTTGTCAGAAGGATCACTTGAACTTCCCATACACCTGTCGGGCCAAGATTCTTCGGGTCCGAGGATATTGGACTCCTCGGACAAATGAATATCTCCTCGGATATTGCACGTGCTCCTCTCCAGACATGCTCCTTTTACATGGGCCTCAGATTGAGTGTTTTCATCTCCTCGGACGAACAGTGTTCCTCAAATGGGGCCTTGGGCCCAATACATTAGGTTGGGCTTTTCACCCCCACAGTTATGATTACGTTTTGACTTGATTAATTAATATATAATAATTTACATATTCTTAAGATGAGTAATATTACAGCCACAAATTATTTTATAATTTTGATACAAATTGTTAATATGACAAATTCTTATTGGATTACATCTAGGTCTAACATTATTTTTTTTACTTATCAATAACTACTTACTAAATCAGTCGTTTGTAAAAAAATATAAAAGAGTTTGGACCTTTAACATTTTTCCTTCTAAAAATATGTTATTTCTGCATATATTGGAAGCGGGTATGGCTACTCCCGATTTCCCACACTAATAATGGCAGCTGGGAGCCTGGGACACGCCATTATGTTGGGTGCACTGCACCATGAGTCCAGGCCACGTAATAGACATGCTCATTTAATGAGCATGTCTTCATGTTCCTTAACTTTTCTTTATTATGTACAAAAGTCAGCATGAGTTATTGGGGTTGGTTGGCTTAGGCGTGTTGGATACGCTGAATAAAGAAAGAAAAGAAAGATGCAAAAGGCAAGAGTCATTCCGCTATGGCAGAGTTGAAGAAAAGAAGTTGGTTGAAGCAAAGTCAAGATAAGTTGGCTTGTATTTATTGTGACTTGATGTGAAGAGTGTAAAAGAAAGAAAAGAAGGAAAAGATGAAGAAATAAAGGGAGAAGTCATTCAGCCATTTGGGTAGAGAGAGTGAAATTTCAGAGTGTGAGGGTACTGGTGCAGTCTTGAAGAACTGCGTGGGTGAGAGCAAGCAAAAAGAGAAGAGAAAAATAGAGAGAGTGAGAGAAAATATACAGTGAGGAAGAGAGCAGTGAGTGAAAAGAAAAAGAGAGTTTTTCTTTACTCAGATTGTAATCTCTATTTAATATAGTAAAATTATTCGAAATTTGTTCTGTGATTTTTTCCTTCAAGGAGAAAGGATTTTCACGTAAATCTTTGTGTTATTGTGTGATTGTGCTTCCGCTATGCTTGTTAAAATTTATTTATAGTTATATAAAATTTTTCCTAACATTTATTTGGGGAGGAGGGATCTGAATTTTGGATTTTCCTTTAAAAATAGTAGGAAGTGCCAAGAAAGTAAGTTGAGGGAGTAAAATATGATAGTTGGCAAGCGGGGCATAACTGCATAAGCCAAGGATTCCCACGTCAATACTTGTGTTTGATTGTGTAGAGAATATATTAGCATTGGATAAATACTTGTGTTTTATCATCAGAGTCGTTGTTGTTCTTGTTGTTTTTTTGACTGAAAAGATAGAAGTATATTGTTCTTCTTGTTACTAGCTAGGAATTGCATATATTATTACTTGATTGGCACAGCCTATGAAGCAAGACTAATCTAGTGGTTATTTTCTACATTAATTCTTTGTGCCTATACTGTTCATACAAATGAAAGATATGGTACTGTCTTTCCCTCCATTTAACCACAAGACGAGAGGTTTGGTGGCAGAATTCTGAGGTGACTCCACAAAGTAATAAAACAATGCTCTCCCAGCTTTAGGGTCAACAGTAATATAGCCAGCATACTGATCGAAATCTACTCCTTCTGGTTGTCCTGGCAAGGCATTGATCTTGTCAGCTTTCATCAACCCATCTTGAGCTCCAATATACACGGGAGAAAAATGGCTATCTTCATCTTCTAGTCCAACCCATAGTTCAGTATTTGGAGGATTTTGGGATTTTTGAGATTTAAGCAACTTGTAAAGGTTGTCAATCTGGCTGGCTTTGCAAAGGATGATAAAAGCTGAATGGTGAAAAGAGAGGAGAATAAGAAACCTTGTGAGGAATGAAAGCTTCATGGCTCTTGTTGTTCCTTATTGCAAATTAACTTAGTTCTATCAAGGCCAAGGGCTTAATTTTGGTGTCTATTTATATGGTAATACAAGTATGAGTGACACAAATTTTCACATTTTTTTTTTCATATATGTTAAGTTGGTATGTTGTAATTGATATTGATAAAAATTATGTAAATAGTAGATTCATGTGATCACATATTTACAGTTAGTCACGTTAATAGTTGCAATAAAGATTTCAATACTTTCAATACAAGTCGAGTGATACAATAAACTTCACAATTTTTTTGCTAATCGTTAAATTGACATATTATGATAAATGTTAATAACAATTCTAATATGTTTAGATGACATGATTTGGGTAATTGAATTTAGATTTGAGTGATTAAAATTTAAATAACTTATTTGAAAAATTCAAAAAAGGTTAAAAGTTTAGATTTGATAAATCTACTAAAGATTTCAAACTTTTAAAATCCCCTCATTTAAAATTCCATGGTTTCAAGTTCCAAACGCAACCTTCATATAATCGGTGGATTCATGTGATTACAGTTGGTCAACGTCAACAGTTCTATAAAGATTACGAAAAAATTGTGTCAAGTCAGTGTTTATATGGTCCAAAGTGAACGATTCAGTGCTAGGGTCCAGTCATAGGCAGCATATTATTTAAGAAAAGACCGCTCATGTTTTGTCAACACGTTGAGAGTGTGGCTGTCAAAAAAAGAAGACAAAAAGTAAAGAGCGTGTAAAACTGAGTCTTCTATGGCAAATACATGCGTGGTACACGTACATGATTGGACTCCCTAGAGTGTCTGTAGTGTTTACTTTTTAGATTGCATTTGACCTTTTGAAACTGACACAGCATAAAAATATTGACAAGACAGATGTCCAGATCTATGTAAAAACACGATTTATGGAGGTTCAATTTTTTTAATTTTAAATTGGATTTTCATGGCCAACAAATGAAATATGGTACAAATGAAACGGCCAAATTAGCAAAATGATAGTATTGCGCGGGTTTGGATGGAGAGTTTTTCTACGTTGCGTTTTTTTTTTTTTTTTTTTTTTTTGAATTTGTCGACTTTGGGAGACAAAAAGTATTGTATATGAACGGTGCGTGCACTGTTTACGCATTAAAAAAAATATTAAAAATAAGTTTCACAGTACTATTCATATATTTAAAAATTATTTTGCTACAGTATTTTCAGCAATAATCAATTTTTAGCAACAATAAGTTATATTTAAACAGACCCATTATTTTACTTATAGTTATAAAAAATTGTATTGTTTTAAAGTTATTTTTTTTAAAATTGTATTTCAAAATCACAAATTTTCTTCAAATTTTTGCTCAAAAAAATATTTATGTTAAAATTGTATTTTCAAAACCTGACTTTACATATATATATATTTTAGAACCCCAACTTTATCGGATCAAAATTTACTCGTCACATCACATCACATCTCATCACATCAACCACTTTCTAATTTCTCCCCACAATTTCACATTCTCTCAGTCTCTCTCCCATTTCTCACTTCATTGACGATTTCTGAGGTTTTTGTTCCTTTGTTGTGACACCACTGTCGTCACTTGTAGTGACCTGAGTTGTCCTATACAACTTTTGGATGACGACCTGAGCTCCACCATCAAATCTCTCTCCCCCAAGAATTCTCATATTAATATTAAGTGAAAAAAAAAAGAAACAAAACAAAAATTAAAGGAAATTTTGATTTTCAAAGATTTGAGAACCTTTTGTCGTATCTTGTGAAAATTGGACTTGATTATATCATAAAGTCAAGCATTAATGACCATCTAATTGTCATGAAACTTTAGCACATCGGACATGAGGAATCAAGTGTTGGACTTGGAATCATGCGTGTCTTCTTTCCCCATTCTGTGTAGCAAAGCAGCAGTGATTGATCATTTACAAATTTTCATTTGTATAAGTATACCTCTCCAACCAGTTAGCAACAAAAGGTTGGAATCCTAGAAACGCATATCATCTCTACTCACTTTAAATACTTCTACGTGGCCACTGGCCTTTGGAAAAGCCAGTCCCAGTTGGAAATTCTGTGAAAATTATATTGGTTTATGGAAGAGACAGTGAGACAGCATTGTCCCATACAAAATCATTTAGGTTCAATGGATCCGTGTTCCATTATTGCTGCAATTGCAGATAATGGACGACTTGGTTGCCCGTCAGTCATACCAGCTGATTTTTATGTGAAAAACATGATTACAATTATAAAATGAGTTATGACAATAATTAACTGTTTCCAACCTTATTGACATACAAAGTATAGAATGTCCATGTGCATTAAATCCATTGAGCTCTGACACAAGGGAAAAAAGAAAAAAAAAGGATTAATGCTCGCTCTATCAAAAATTTGACATTTGACATATTTCAAGTACTGGGCAAATTCCAATCCATCAGGCTGTCTTGGGGGTTGATGTGATTCTCAAATATATAATGAAAAATTATTAGTTTAAATGAATAGTATTGTGTAAAGTGTATATTGTATGCAAAAATATGACTAACATTTGCTACATTGGGAGAAAGTGGCAAACATTATGTGTGTGTGCACGTGCTCAACCATGTCAATGCCTCAACTGGTGAAATACTGAAATACCTTTAACAATTCCTCAATAGTGATTTTAATTTTTTATTTATTTATAAATCACCAATAAAGCCTACTATAGGACTTATTGTGTATTGCGGAATGATTGGAATATGGAAAACTTTATTTTTTCAAGTATCTACGGATCTACCTATGAGAAAGTGGTACAGGTCTTTCATCGGACATGGAGTGTCTGTTGTATGAAGTAGCTATGGCATGAGTATTGAGCTAGTTGGAAGTTGAGAGATTTGAGCAATTGTGACTAGGGGGTTACATTATGGTGTGAGAAGGCAGAGCTAGGTCTTGGTGGTAATGAAGATGTAGGAATGTGTCAATTGAGTTCAGAGAATTTGGTGATATATCTTGGTAGTTTGGTCCCTCGTAGAGTGAGGGTAATTGAGTTTTTTTGGTGTTGCAATTTAAGGCTCGTTTTGACTTGATCAACATGCTAAAATATGGGAGCTGAGGTTTGATGGAATATGGGTTACAGGCTTACGGCAGAGGAGTAAATTGCTTAGTTTACTTTCTGGGGTCAATCAGGGAAGTAGTGCATGAGTGAAAAATCTTTAGTGTAGAGAATGACTGTCAAAACTTTATTGCTTAATGTTTGGTAATTGTATTTTTGTGTGCTAGTAGTATCTCCTTACTAGGCTTAAGAGTTTTGGGGGAGGTTCTCATTATTTTACAAATGAGAGGCTGATTCAAATTAATGGTAGGATCTAGTTGTCTTGATGTTGCTTAAATTGTACCTGAATCTTGAGAATATATTGGATTTAGTTTGTGTAAGAGAAGTTTTGTTCTCTGTACTTGTTGATGTGGTCTTGCTTTTGATTATTTCACCAAAAGAAGAAAAAAGAAAAAAGAAAGGAAGACATAACACATCATGGAATTCAATGCTAAAAATAAACACTATTTAAGTTCACATATTAGTTTTGATATCAAACATCTACTTTTAAGGTAAAAATTCAATCTTATTCATATTATTTAGAAACTGACTTAAAAACATGATTTGAGTTCTACATATCTATTGGATATCAGTAAGGTTAATTTGGATATATCTAAGGCAAAAATTCAATAGAATTCATGCCAAATAGAAATCATATATTAGAAATACTATTTCTGTTCCACATATCAATTTGGATATCAGACATCCTAAGAAAAAGAAGAAGAAAAGAATTCATGTTATAACAAAATTGTGTCTTAGAAACACTATTTCAATATTATATATCAGTTTTGATATCAGACATCCAAACCTTAAAGGTGTGGATATATATAAGGCAAAAGTTCAAATAGTATTCATTTTATACCAAAATAGTGTGTGAGAAACGCTATTTTAGTTCACATATCAGTTTAGATATCAAACATTTACCTTTAAGGCAAAAATTCATTCTTATTCATGTTATTTAGAAACTGTGTCTTAAAAACATGATTTCAGATCTACATATTAGTATGAATATTAGACATCCAAACCTTTAACGTTTGGATATCTCTTTGGAGAATATATAATAGTATTCATGCTATACATAAATCATGTCATAGAAAGACTATTCTAGTCTATATATCAGTTTGGGTATCTTTAAAACAAAAATTCAAATGGTATTCATTTCATACCGAAATCTTGTCTTAGAAACAAAATTTCATTTCACATATGAGTTTGGATATCAAATGTACGTGCAAGTTAGATTTGAGCTTATTTATGGGAGTGAAATAAGTTATCTAACAGTACATCTACATGAGAAAACTCGAAAAGATGTAAGCTTTGACATGACACTTAAACAAGAAATAAAGAAAGTGATGGTAGGACATGAAAAAGACATATTTAAATAAGAAGAAGAAGCTGATTATCAAAACAACACAAGATGTACGTGGAAAACCCTAGAGAAGGGATTAAAAACCACGATTTGAGCAAGAACATAATATTCTTGCTCAGCTCAGCTTGTATTATGTATAAAAGGAGATCAATTTACAATGAAGTTGCATTTTTTTCCTACCAACTCTCCACTTTCATCTCAAAATATTTACTTGGGTTCTTACCCTAATAGCACAGCTGCATGATCCTCTCATACTCTGAGGAATATGGCTAAGTACAAAAGACAAGTGTCAAGTCATCATATTCTTTCTTTTGGATCTTTTCACAGCTGTGATATTATTCGCTGACTAAGGGATAAGAATTGCGCCAACGTGGCACTGGGACTTATAGATAGGTAGCTTTGCCACTGCTTGGGAGACAAGTCTTGGTCATCAAGAGGGACATCAGGAATATTGTGATTAGTACATGTGTCTCCAAGGTGACTCATTGTGCATTCAACCAATAAGGGGTGTACTCATAGCTTTTAACTTTGAAAAGTCACTATGTCCCTTTTTGGTGTGTTTGAGTACCGTGTCAGGTGTAAATCTCACTTCCTTCCCAAGGCAGTCACACCTTTAGCACTGGCCAAGACAAGATCTCTTAGCCAACACCTACTCTCTCTTCCCTCACAGCTGCTCCACATGTAGAGTCCAGATTCAACTACTTACACATTCTCCCATGCCTTAGTGGTGTTATGTACATCAAACATCCACCTTTAAGGTAAAAATCCAATCTTATTCATGTTATTTAAAAATCCTTTTCTCCAGTAGGAGTCAATCCATGACATTGCAGAAACTATTTGAGCTTAGGTTACAAGTAACTAGATAATATAATTTTTTAGAAATTACTGTGTCAGAGAGCAATTTATTCTGATGGGGGTAAGCTTCCCTATGAGGAAAAATGAGATCATGGTCTGTGCTCGTTTTGGTTTGTAGCTTGGAACCATATAAATTTATTGTGATGGGGGAAGTTTAACTGTAAGGAAAGATGAGACCATGGTCAGTGCTCGTTCTGGTTGGTAGCTTGGAAACAAATGGCTAGCTTCCCTTACTGTGGTGAATGTCACTCCTTTGTATCCAACCACATATCCTCCAACCTGCCAGCATCAGCATGTTGAAAATTCATAACCCGGTTTAATGTTGGGTAAACTATGGGATCAATTATTTACCTCGTTGTCAAAATACCATGGGCGCCAAGCAGTGGTGACTAGTAGTTTTAGTGTGTTTATGGAGTACCTAGAGGAGGTTACTGGAACTACACTATCTATGTCGCCACTGCAGGTTTCATTGAGAGAAAGTTAAAGGTGTTAGCAATTGGTAGCCTGTATTATATTTACATTAGTTTTATTTTATTTTTTATTTTTTTGCACACAGCCTTAGAAACATGATTTCACAATTTAACTCAAATTGTGTTTTGAAAACACAATTACAATTGAAATGGCGCACACGCTCCGTACATACTTGTGTGTAGTAATCAGTGCTCTTATATCTAAATACTGTAATAGACTTACAGCTTTGGTTCATTTATGAAGAGAGAAATTTTGATAGGATTTTCTCTTGAATAAGAAATATCGGAGGGATCATTCAAAAAAAAAAAAAAAAAAAACCAAAAAGCTCATGAAAAGATGGGGGGCTACCTGTATATCCATACGCAAATTCCACTTGAAATGAGCTCAATTATAGTGGGCAGAATTGTCGTTGGGCTCTCTGTCCATGCAAAATGTCTGCAGGCAGCGCAGAAGAAAAATAGTAATTTATATTTGGTGGCAGAAAGATCTTAGCTTTGCCTGTATGGTTTGAACGGTTTTTAGACCCTTTAACACAACCGGATTAACCTAGTTAATTAGCCAAGTGATTAGCTTAGTCAAATTATGCAAATCTAGGTTATCACAATCAAACAATCATATCAAGTATATAGCAGCGGAAATATAAATAACACAAAAATATGATGACCCAGGAAACCACGCGGTAAAAACCTGGGAGGATTTAACCTAGCTGTCCTCAAGGTAAACTTGAATCCACTATTTTGAAAGAATCGAAGTTCATACAATAAGACTTACAAACCCCCACACTTGACTTCTTATTGCTACCCACCAGTAGAACTTACTGATATGACCACGTGCAAGTTCCGAAACCATGGACTCCTTCTTTCTTGAATTCTCTAGCAAGTACAAGCACACCTGCTTGTGTATCTTTAAGCTCCAATGGCAGCAACTGAGTTGATCATCAAGGTGTAGATAACATCTCCTCCTTGAAAACCCTAAGCTTTGTGTAAAGGAAAGCTCCTCTAGATCTCACAAGAGATTTACACAAAACAGCAATATGAGCAACCTCTAAAACGTGGCTAGGGTTTGCCTTATATACCTAGGGCAAAAATATAAAACCCTAAACGTTTTAGGAGTTAGGGCTGAGTTGGAATTCTGCAGAAAAAACGCATTTGACCCAATTTTCGATTGATCGAGCCTAAGCTTCGATCGATCGAACCAGGCCGAGAAGCACTATTAATTCCTGCATCATCTTGTTCCAACTTTACATAAATAATACAACTTTGAGCAAGTCTAAACAAGACTAAACAACTTGTTTTGATCATGGTTTGCCAACAAAACATATTAGAGTTCTAAATACATAAATTCCTAAATCTTTAGAACCTAACAAACTCCCCCTTTGGCAATCCGTGACAAAACACAACTAAAAGCTCAAAGTTTACAAAATAAAAAGCCATTTACAAAACAAATCCTATCCTAACTACTATCCATCAGTTGCAAGTGTAGACAGCAGCTCAATTGAATCAACCTGTATTTCCTGAAATACTCAACAAACACATAAACGCATGTGTGGAAAATACAAGTAAACAAAATAAATTCTTGATTTCACAAAAAAAACAAAATAAAGACATATATCAAATGAAAAACTCATAAAATATAAGTCAATAAGCAGTGAAACAAGAAACAAAATAAATGTATCTCCCCCTAACATAAATAGCCCAACAAAAATACATCAAGAGCCAAAAGAAAGTAAAAACAAGGTGCAGCTCCTAGATACAATCTAATCACCATAGGCTCCAAAGAATCACAAAACTCCCCCTATCAGTAAAAACTCTACAGGCTAAACCAAAAACTACTTCCCCTTTTTGTGACGAAATGCCAAAGGGCAATCATAATCTATCATCAAAAGGAGGCGACGAAGGAGATCGTCTAAAATGCGCCAACTTTGCACGCAAAGCACGAACCTCATCGAGCAAGTCCACTAAAATCTATCCATGAGCCGCCTGAACGATCAAGACATGATCCAACGTACGTTGAATGCCTGAATCATCCGAAGTAGTCGATGGAGGAACATCAGCAGTAGCAGCAGCAGCACCAGATGCCTCAGCCTGTGCATCACCTGTAAAAGAGGAAGGAAGGGGTGCAACACCAAAAGACTGAACATGATGAGGCCTCAAATGTGCAGCCCTCAGACGAAGAAAAGAGGCACCTATGGGACCAGTAATATGAACGGGCTCAGAAGCGAGGAAACCATCTAAACCTAAAAACAACAAAATCCTATGAATGAAGATAGGATAGACAAGAGCATGACCAACCGCGCTACTCCTATGAATCTCATTCAAAGAACGAAGAAACAGATGAGGAAAAGAAATAGAAGCACTAGAAACAAGGGCATACAGAAACACACGTCTCTCAATAGGGATGGTGTGGAGATGAGAGATAGGTCACAGAGAATGACAAGCTATCTTAAGAAAAAGACAGGTAGTCATAGGAAGCTCAGCGGACGTGATCCGAGGATCAGAACCCCACTGGATAGAAGACCCAGTGATGTATGACATGACGTCATCAAGGGGTGGAGACTCCTCATAAGGATAGTCAGGCTGCCTAACGACCGGGACCCCAAGAGCCTCAGCCACTACCCTAGGGGTAATGGTGAACTCAACACCTCGTATCCAACTCCTAACAAGGGTGTTGGAATCATAGACGTGGCAAGAGAGGTTCGAATAGAACTCTCTAATCAGGGCGGTCGGAGGTGGATGATCTATCTCCAACAAGGACAACCAACCTCGACTCTCAAAGTTTGCCCTAATGGCAGGATCTAACTCATCTAGCAGCACAGAACGCTCAGCCCAAATTTTCCTCTTACTGTTCAGCTTATCAAAGGCCTCTCTGCTCTTGGCATCCTTAAACAACTCACTCCTAGAGGGAGACTCAGAAGAAGAGGAGGGAGTCCTATGGGCTCTAGTTTTCCTAGGCATGGTGCTAAGGAAAGGACAAGGACACACAGCAGAACCAAAAAAAAAAAAAAAAAAAAAAAAGAAAAACCAAGGGCAGACTGCAAGTTAGCACAAAACAGATATAGAACAAAAATCTAAATGATGCATGAACAATTTAAATGTCATGATGCATGTTCTAATGCAGTGAAACTAGGTTCAATTTAAGTTCAAATTCACAAAATTGGCTTGAGCATAGAGTTTCTAACAAAAACCCCAAAAATTTGAAAACCACTTGTATGTTTTTAAAGAAATTTGACCAATTGATCATCACACAAGTTAGAAAACAGATTAGAATGATCAATTACATCAATCCAACAAGCCAATTTCATCAATTTTAACCCAATTGAACAAAAGCCCCAAATCGGATTCAAAACAAATCCTAGAATTTTTAATTTTTCACAAAACCTCAAATTGATCAAATTAACCATCATAGATCATGAATATATCAATATAGCAACAAAACCCATTGATCAATTGCACAAAATAAGGCGTGATTAAACAAAAATCCCAATTTATGCATAGTCCAAAAATTTACCCAAAAACCATGAAAAAATGCATGAAATCATGAAAAACAATGCAAAAGAAAGGGTATAAAGGTCTTACCGGTGATGGGAGAGGAAAACCTTGCAAAAAAAAAATGGTCGAAAACGACAAAAATTTGATGAGTGAGCTTCTCCAAATCGGAGAGAGAGAGAGAGAAAAGTGAAAAACTTTTGAAAAAGTGAAGTTGAACAAGTCAAACCCATAATTTTTAAAAACCTTATTCACGATATTCGATTGATCGAAAAACAGTTTCAATAAATCGAAACAGACAGAGGGTCACTGAAATTTTTAATCGCAATTTCGATTGATCGAAAAACAGACTCGATAGATCGAAATTGTAAAAAAAATGAATTTTTGAAAATCAACAGAATTTGATGAAACCTCTCCTCAAAGCATTTTAAAAGTATGAAATAAATGCGTGAGTATAAGATGAAATAATTTTCACAAACCCAAGATTTAAACCCAGTTTTCCAAAATTAAGATTTTCAAACAAAACTCCATTTTTAATTCTCAAGCAACGAATTAGTTTTGCATAAAGCTCAAAGTATTTTTCAAACTTGGTTGGTTAGACCAAAAACACACACAATAACATGTACAATGTTTAGCAAAGAATAACTTGTGTAGTATGTGCAACTAGCAAAAGCTTGAGATACATGTGAGGTGATATGTGAATAGAAATTAACCACAAAGTCTACAAAATTCATTACATAGAATTTAAAAGAGATTGTCACCTAAAGAGTTACATCATATAACTCCCACATCTCTTGGAACATAAGCTTGCAATCATGTAAGTTTCTTGAATTTTGCCTCATATTATACACACCAATTTTAATTTATTCAGAAACTTATTAAAAAGCCAGGATAATGTACACACCAATTTTAATTATGTGATTTGGCATCAAGCCTAATAGTACACACCAATTTTAAGTATTAAGCAATTAAACCGAGGCTACACCTTATGTTCTTTTTGTGCATGTGCTACACTTTCTCGAGCACAGAATCTTACGATATGCACTAAGGTGTTCATGATTGGCTAGTGAACAGTGGTGAGATGGTTATTTATGCCTTTCTCAAAAGGTTCAAGTCCGACAGTCAAAGACATGTGACTTCAAAATCAAGACTAAATGATCAAAAACTATAAACATCTTTCCCACATAACATGCATTACAAAACTTCAGCTAGTAAAGTGCAATAAATAAGCTCATCAAAGCTAAACAAAGTACACAGACATGTTATGTGAAAATAAATTGACCAACCTTGTTTTCAAAAACCAAGAGAGTAAATACAAAACACAATTTGCTTTCCTTTTTCTCCTTTTTTTTTATTTATTTTTTTTTTTATTTTTCTTGAAAAGAAGAAACAAAAACAATCCTAGAATGAAATGCATGAATGTTATGCAATGCAAAACCTAGAAACAAAAAGGTAAAAGAAACCAAAGAACAAAGGTCACAAAAGATATAGCAATGAAGCATAAGGACCATGTCAGAAAGACTCAATTAAATCAAGCCTTTTGCATCCAAAACCTCTTAGATGCATTACGAGCATTGGAGTTCATATTCACATTAGAGTAATTTCTAACTCCGGGATTGGAATAAAGGTTTAGAGCTTTTACCAATTCACCAATTAGTGCCATAGGATCTTGTGCTTGAGGCACAGGCACTTTTGACTTATTTGCTCGCTTAGCTGCTTGCAGCTTATAACAATTTGGACGAATGTGTCCGGACTTTCCACAAAAATGACAAATCCAAACAGGCTTACCAAGCATCTTGTCCTTAGAAAAGGTAGACTCCTTAGGTTTAAACTCTTTCAGATCAACCCTAATCTTCCTAGGAGGTGTGACCTCTACAGGTTTAACAGTCTCTCTCACAACCTCACTTATAGGGGGTTCAGAGGAAGAAGAAGGAACAAAGTTTGTGGAATGGGGTGCAGACACAGAGATGCTCTCAATGAAACCTAATCCAGATTTGTCAGAAGCAGACTTTTGAACACTCAGCATTTGATCAAGTTTAGAACTAGCAGATCTAGCAACAGATAAATCATGTTCCAAAGATTTAACTTTATCAAGTAAGAGCATATTCTCAGTTTTCACATTATTCAAAAGTTCATTAGCATCAAACAAGTTAACAAGCAAATTTTTCTTTTCAAGCTCAAGAGATACAATTTTCTTTAAGCCTAATTCAACATTCATGGCATCCTTTGCAGCAACTTTGCAAAGTTTATTGTAGGCTTCTTGAAGATCTGCATCCTCAGAGAGTTCCCCATCAGAAGGGTTCTTTTTAACAAATACACTTTTATTGACTATGGCAGTAGCAGTGAAAGCAATGAAGTTTCATTCCTCGTCACATCCGGACTTATCATCAGAAACTTCATTATCACTAAGGGTTACAACCATAGCCTTCTCCTTAGACTTTAAGTATGTGGGACATTCAGATTTCATGTGACCATACCCTTGACATCCAAAACACTGAGTACCCATAGAATTGTTTGAAGATTGACCAAATTTTTCTCTAGGTTTTTCATTGTTATTAACCTTAGTGGGATCATTCTTCCTAAAGTTTCTAGGTTCAGCAGTGTTTGTACCTCTTGCCTTTCTATTACTATTCTTAAGAAAGTTTCTAAAGTTCTTGGTAAGGTAAGCAATCTCTGTAGCAGAGAGCTCATCATCAAATCCACCAACATCAATATCATCAATTGACTTAAGAGCCATTGATTTGGATTTGTTAGCTTTGGGTAGGTCTAACTCATAGGACTGAAGAGATCCTACAAGTTCATCAACAGGGATGGAGTCCACATCCTTGCTCTTAGTGATGGCAGTCACTTTGGGTCTAAAGTCCTCAATCAAGGATCTAAGAATCTTCCTAACAATTTTAGGTTGATCATAGATTTCACCCAGATTATATGCAGAATTAACAATATCATTCAGTTTAGCATAGAAATCATCAAAAGATTCATCATCAGACATCCTAATGCTTTCAAATTTAGATGTTAACTACTGCAACTTATCAATTTTAACGGCCTTTGTGCCTTCATGCACAGTTTGGAGGATTTTCCACGCAGTGTGAGCAACCTCAACATTAGAGATTCTCTTAAATTCCTCCATAGAAACAGTGTTAAAGATGACATTCATAGCTTTACTATTGAATCCAGCTGCTTCTTTTTGAGAAGTTTGCCACTCACTCACAGGAGTAGTGGGCTTCTCCCATCCGTATTCAACGGAGTTCCAGACTCTCTCATCAATTGATTTCAGGAATGCTTTCATCCTTACTTTCCAATAAGCATAATTATTCCCATCGAAGTGAGGAGGAATAACCAGAGAGTGTCCATGTTCCATGACAACAGGGGTCAAGGATTAGCTCAGAGATCAAAAGATCTACAACACGAGAGCCACTCGCTCTGATACCACTTGAACGGTTTTTAGACCCCTTAACACAACCGGATTAACCTAGTTAATTAGCCAAGTGATTAACTTAGTCAAATTATGCAAATCTAGGTTATCACAATCAAACAATCATATCAAGTATATAGCAGTGAAAATATAAATAATACAAAGATATGATGACCCAGGAAACCACATGGTAAAAACTTGGGGAGGATTTAACCTAGCTATCATCAAGGTAAACTTGAATCCACTATCTTGAAAGAATCGAAGTTCATACATGTTAGGAGAAATGTGTTTCACTTGTTAAGAACATATGTCATTACTTTTATGTAATTGGCTAATCTTTTGACAAAACGCACTTTACTTGTAATTGGGTAGATCTAGGATGTGTTGAAATACTTCAAGAAACTATGTTTCAAGATCAAGTGTGGAAGCCTTCAAGTCTGTCCAAGAAAACAAGCTGAAAGTGCAAGATTACTAAAGCTCGACAGCTAGTATGTGTCGAGGTTTAGAAAGCTGTTCCAGCCCGTAAGCTCGACACCTTCTCGACAACTTCTATCTGTCAAGGTTTATAAAAATCAGAATTCTGATATGATTTCTTGGGATCCGTGAATGTGTTTTTGGGCCTTCTTTTCTCCTAACCCTAGACATATAAAATGATTGTTTTTAGGGCCGTCAAACGGTACACAAGTTGCACAAGCATTGAGAAAACTCTGTTGGAGCAAACTGTGACCAAAGACGAAGTTCTTGCCCTAGTTCATCTCTTCTGAAGAAGTTGCTGTGTATTTGCACCTTTGGGTTTTGTGACCAAGCATCTTCTTGATCTTCATCGTGTAGGATGAACTGAAGAATTTTGTAGCCATCCTCTCTTTTAGTTGGTGTTTGAAGTCGCATACTGGGATCCGCGCATTGGTTAGTCACGTACTTGGGAGTCATGCATCAAAGGGGGAACTGTCACTACAGAACAAGTCCAATTGGGTATTGGGGTAAGGGTTCAACTGTAGGTTGGTAAGGTACTTGGGATTCCTTTACTTGTAACCGACTGATGTAGAACAGACAGCACATGCCTTCCTTGAGCAGCAGGGGCGCAGAAAGTCACAACGCAAGATCAAAGGGGGGTGCCACTAGGGACCATCGGGGTAACAGTGTCAGAATTGCATGAAATTTGGCAGGCTGAAGGGAAACGACATTCTGATCCAGATTCATGGCCATGATCGTCGCCAAAATTTAGGCGAATTCCTTCATTAAGGCCCCGATAACAGTGTTTTTGCTATTTATAGTAAAATTTGTTTTTCCTTAATAACTTTTAGTTTAAAAGTCAGAATAAGGTCCCGTCTGTTTTGGGACGACCCTTAAGATCAGTAGTTTATGATTCTGCATTTAACTCAATTTTGCCATTTTTGGTAAAATTCGGTAATTTTGTCACCTAATCGCTTAATTAGTGTGAATTAGGGTTTTAAACGTTTTTTTCTCAGTATTTATATGTTTTGTAGCCGTCAGAGGCAAAGGAGACTATTATCAATAAACACAGACATTTTGTCAAATTTTCTTCTGGTGGATTCCAGTTTTATTCTCCTTGTGGATTCAAGGAAACCCCTCGTGGATTCGAGGTTTACTACCAGGAACTAACAGTTTAGTTTCTGTTCCATCAAGAGAGCATCGTGTGTACTTTTCTTCAGGCTTCCACGACATCAGTTGGTATCAGAGCCTTGACTTACCCTGGTCTGATGGCTAACCGGCGAGACGGTAACCACCACAACAATGACGGCAGTGACGACGTCAACAACCTAGTCCTCACTAGGGCTGAGTTCCTTGATTTTCGTGATGAAAATCAACAATTTCGTGATGAACATCAACAATTTTGTGATTCAACCCAGTAGACTCTGGACCAGATTCAAGACGCGCTTGCCACCTTGCTTAACCGAAACCCTAATCGTGATGACGAAGAGCGACGTGATAACCGAGCGCGTGGCCCTCCCTATCGTGGGCCAAACCGGAATAGACAGCAGGACTACAACGAAGAAGACAGTGAAGACGAGGAGTATGCAGAGAGAGTCCTTGGAAATCATCGTGGCCCCGTAAGGGATAATGGCCGAGATTATCAGGAGCAAAGGGACTATCGGATGAAAGTAGAGTTACCATCCTTTAATGGTAATGTCTCCATTGAAGAGTATCTGGATTGGGTCAGTGAGGTGGAAAAGTTTTTCGATTATATGGGTACAGCAGATGACAAACAGGTGTGTTTGGTGGCCTACAAATTGAAAGGAGGAGCATCTGCCTGGTGGGATCGTGTTCAATTAAACCGTACCCGTGAACGGAAGCTTCCAATACGATCATGGAGGAGAATGAAAAGACTAATGGCAGATCGGTTCTTACCACCAGATTACCAGCAGGAGTTGTTCAGACAGTACCAGGATTGCAGGCAGGGTACGCGGACAGTTAATGAGTACATGGAGGAGTTTGACAGGTTGGCGAATCGCAATGATTTGGAGGAAACTGAAGATCAACGGATATCCAGATTTGTACACGGGTTACGAGTTTCCATCCGAGATCAAGTATCCTTACAAACCCTATATACTTTGAATGAGGCTGTAACCTTATCCAAGAAAATAGAGTATCAGCATCTTAGGGCAGGTTCGAAGTTTTCCAACCGCAATTCAGAGTCCTCTAGTTCCACTGCAAACAAAGGTAAACAGCCCATGTTTACACCACGATCACAACCTGTGGTTAGGGAAAATAGTGGTGTGAACCAATCCACAGTGGCAGTAACAGGTTCTGTAGCCCAACCGATAGCAAATGCCAACCCCTATGCTAGGCCAACTGGGAATAAGTGCTACAGGTGCGGAGAACCATGACATCGATCTAGTACTTGCCCTAAGTGAGCTGCAGTGAATTTGGTAGTAGCAGAAGAGGGCGAGACAAAAGGTGAACAAGAGGGTGAAGAGGTGTATAATAATGCTAATTCATATGCCTATAATCCCAATAAGGTTCAAGAAGATGAGGAAGGCATGTCATTAGGGAGGTCTTTGGTGATTTAGAGGTTGTTGCTCATACTAAGGGTGGAATACGGTGATCAACAGAATAAGATCTTCTGAGCACGATGCACCATCAGTAAAAGGTTCTGTGATTTGATCATTGACAGTGGCAGTGTAGAGAACATTGCGTCGAAGATTTTGGTTACCAAGCTAGGACTGAAAACAGAAAAGCATCCCTCTCCGTACGAGATAGGTTGGATCAAGAAAGATACGGAAACTCTTGTTACTCAACAATGTCGTGTTACTTTTTCTATGGGTAAATGTTATGTAGATGAAGTAGTTTGTGATGTTGTTGAAATGGATGCATGTCATTTAATACTAGGTAGACCTTGGCAGTATGATGTAGATGCTACTCATAGGTGTAAGGATAATGTGTATGTTTTTTTTAAGAATGGCAGAAAAATTGTCCTTGGTCCTATTAAGGAAGGCAGTATACCCAAGGCCTCTAAAGTGGAGGGGAAGCCAGCACTCCTTATAGTGAACAATGAAGATGAGTTTGACAGGGAGTGTAAGGCGTTGAAACAGGTATATGCTGTAGTGGTGACAGATGGTGAGCCAAAGAAGGTTACTGAGATACCTGAGGCAATTCAACCATTGATCAAGGAGTTTGAAGAGCTTTTTCCAGAAGAGCTGCCTGCAGGTTTACCACCAATGCGTGACATCCAGCATTGCATTGATTTAGTTCCTGGAGCTAGTCTACCTAATCTGCCACATTACAGGATGAATCCTCAAGAGGGTCAAATTCTACAAGGGCAAGTGGATGAGCTCTTGAGCAAGGGGCAGATCAGGGAGAGTATGAGTCCATGTGCAGTACCTGCACTATTAATGCCAAAGAAGGATGGGAGCTGGCGTATGTGTGTGGATAGTCGAGCCATCAACAAGATCACAGTCCGGTATCGATTTCCTATTCCCCGACTAGATGATATGTTTGATATGCTGAGTGGGTCCAAGTGTTACACCAAGCTGGATCTCAAGAGTGGGTATCATCAGATTCGGATCCGACCTGGAGATGAGTGGAAGACAGCTTTTGAAGACAAAAGAGGGGTTGTATGAGTGGATGGTAATGCCTTTCGGATTGTCCAATGCTCCTAGCACTTTCATGAGACTTATGAATCTGGTATTGAAACCATTTATTGGAAAGTTTGTGGTAGTTTATTTTGACGATATCTTGATTTATAGTAAGACAGAAGCAGCCCACTATAATCATGTGCGAGAAGTATTAGCGGTGTTGCAGGCCAATGAGTTGTATATCAACTTGAAGAAGTGCAGCTTCTTGACTAATAAGTTGCTGTTCTTAGGGTATGTGGTTAGTGCATATGGGATTCATGTTGATGAGGACAAGGTTCGTGCAGTCAGGGAATGGCCAACCCCAAAGACAGTTAGTGATGTGCGAAGCTTCCATGGGCTAGCAACCTTGTATTGGAGGTTTGTTCGAGATTTCAGTAGCATAGTAGCCCCTATCACTGAGTGTTTGAAAAATGGGAGGTTCTCATGGGGAAAAGAGGCAGAACAAAGCTTTGCCTTGATCAAGGAAAAGCTGAGCACAGCCCCGGTTTTGGCATTGCCCAACTTCGATAAAGTGTTTCAGGTGAAGTGTGATGCAGTTGTGGTCGGGATAGGCGCTGTTCTTTCACAAGACAACAGACCAGTAGCATTCTTCAGTGAGAAAGTTTGTGAAGCTCGAAGTAAATGGTCAGCCTATGAACTGGAGTTCTTTGCTGTAGTACGGACTCTTAAGCATTGGGAGCACTACCTGATTCAGAGGGAGTTTGTATTATACACGGATCATCAGGCATTAAAGCACATCAACAGTTAAGTTAGCATTAACAGGATGCATGCTCGGTGGGTAGCTTATATACAGCGCTTTCATTTCACTTTGAAGCATAAGTCTGGTGTCACCAATAAGGTGGCTGATGCACTCAGCAGGCGAGCATCGTTGTTGACCACCTTATGTACTGAAGTTGTAGGGTTTGATTGCCTCAAGGAGCTGTACGAGCATGATGAGGATTTTGGTGATATTTGGGGTAAGTGTCAACAAACTCATACTGCTATCAATAGTATGTACATCCAGGATGGTTTCCTTTTTCGGGGTAACCAATTATGCATCCCTAAAAGTTCGTTGAGGGAGCAGATTATTAGGGAGCTGCATGGTGGAGGTTCGGGTGGACATATGGGCAGAGATAAGACTATAGCACTGGTGGAAGAGAGGTATTATTGGCCACAACTCAAGAGGGATATTGGCAATCATGTGAGGAAGTGTCTAATCTGCCAAACTGCTAAGGGTCAATCTCAGAATACTGGTTTATATATGCCTTTGCCAGTTCCACAAGCATCATGGGAAGATCTGTCTATGGACTTTATACTGGACCTTCTCGAACCCAGCGAGGTATGGATTCTGTTTTTGTTGTGGTTGATAGGTACTCGAAGATGTCCCATTTCATAGCATGCAAGAAGACTTCAGATGCTACTCGAGTGGCCAATCTGTTCTTTAAAGAAGTGGTGCGTTTGCATGGAGTGCCAAAGTCCATCACCTCTGACCGGGATACCAAGTTCAGTAGTCACTTCTGGCGGACTTTGTGGAAGCGTTTTGACATTTCCTTGAATTACAGCAGCACTAGTCATCCACAGACTGATGGCCAGACAGAAGTGGTTAATCGCACTTTGGGGAATTTGATCTGATGTATCTCAGGCGAGAAGCCCAAGCAGTGGGATCTTGCATTGTCCCAAGCAGAGTTTGCGTACAATAGCTCAGTCAATAGAAGCACTGGTAAGTCTCCATTTGCCATCGTCTACTGCGTGCCCCCAAAACACGCTTTGGACTTGGTACCTTTACCTGAGCTTCCAGGAGTGAGTCAAGCAGCAGAGAATATGGCTGACCGTATTCAGGCCATGCAAGAGGAGGTGAGGCAGAAACTGGAAGCTACAAATGCTAAGTACAAGGAAGCTGTTGATAAGAAGAGGCATGAGAAGATCTTCAATGTTGGGGATTTAGTGCTGGTCTATCTTAGAAAGGAGAGATTTTTGTTGGTACCTACAAAAAATTGAAGGACAAGAAGTATGGACCATTTCAGATTACTAAGAAGATCAACAACAATGCTTATGTGGTTGCTCTACCTCCAGACATGAGCACTTCTTCTACCTTCAATATTGCTGACTTGTATGATTATCATCCTCCTGATGAACCAGATAGTGGGAACTCAGGGATGAGTTCTTTTCAAGTGGGGGGGGGGGACTGATGTAGAACAGACAGCACATGCCTTCCTTGAGCAGCAGGGGCGCAGAAAGTCACAACGCAAGATCAAAGGGGGGTGCCAGTAGGGACCATCGGGGTAACAGTGTCGGAATTGCATGAAATTTGGCAGGCTGAAGGGAAACGACATTCTGATCTAGATTCATGACAAATGCCATGAACGTCGCTTTAGGCGAATTCCTTCATTAAGGCCCCGATAACAGTGTTTTTGCTATTTATAGTAAAATTTGTTTTTCCTTAATAACTTTTAGTTTAAAAGTCAGAATAAGGTCCCGTCTGTTTTGGGACGACCCTTAAGGTCAGTAGTTTATGATTCTGCATTTAACTCAATTTTGCCATTTTTGGTAAAATTCGGTAATTTTGTCACCTAATCACTTAATTAGTGCGAATTAGGGTTTTAAACATTTTTTTCTCAGTATTTATATGTTTTGTAGCCGTAGAGGCACATTAGACTATTATCAATAAACATAGACATTTTGTCAAATTTTCTTCTGGTGGATTCCAGTTTTATTCTCCTTGTGGATTCAGGGAAACCTCTCGTGAATTCGAGATTTACTACCAGGAACTAACAGTTAGTTTCTGTTCCATCAAGAGAGCATCGTGTGTGCTTTTTTTCAAGCTTCCGCGACATCACGCTTGTTGTGATAATAGTGGAGTTTCGGGAGTGGTGACCTGAAAATCACCCGGTGGGGTTTTTGCCGTAAGGATTTTCCCTATTCGTAAACAAATCACCGTGTCATTTAATTTCTGCGCATATTTAGTTTATTGGTGATTTGTTTGTGCTTCCACGCGTTTGCATGTTAAATTGATTAATTAATAACTTGGCAAATTAATTAATTGGTTTAATCACAAGGGGTCATTCAGTTTGTGGCCTATCAATACAATAAGACTTACAAACCCCCACGCTTGACTTCTTATTGCTACCCACCAGTAGAACTTACTGACACGACCACGTGCAAGCTCTGAGATCACAGACTCCTTCTTTCTTGGATTCTCCAGCAAGTACAAGCACACCCGCTTGTGTATCTTTAAGCTCCAATGGCAGCAACTGATTTGATCATCAAGGTGTAGATAACATCTCCTCATTGAAACCCTAAGCTTTGTGTAAAGGAAAGCTCCTCTAAATCTCACAAGAGATTTACACAAAACAGCAATATGAGCAATCTCTAAAACGTGGCTAGGGTTTGCCTTATATACCTACGGCAAAAACATAAAACCCTAAACGTTTTAGGAGTTAGGGCTGAGTTAGAATTCTACAGAAAAAACGCATCTGACCCGATTTTCGATTGATCGAGCCTAAGCTTTGATTTATCGAACCAGGCCGAGAAGCACTATTAATTCCTGCATCATCTTGTTCCAACTTTACATAAATAATACAACTTTGAGCAAGTCTAAACAAGACTAAACAACTTGTTTTGATCATGGTTTGCCAACAAAACATATTAGAGTTCTAAATACATAAATTCCTAAATCTTTAGAACCTAACATGGTTGTTATACGTGAGAATGTCCTGTTTTTAGCGGAATATTGGGATTAATGGTAATGTTTTATTTACATGTTAATGTTAGCGGATAAAGTTATATGAAGGAGGAAAGTTATATAAGGATACGCAATATATTGTCTAATCCCAAGTGGTGAAGTTATTTTGTTTTTCCCCCAAAGGGAGGAAAGTTGTAAAACTAAGTACACGTAAATTTTCATTAGTATAATTGTATCAGGCGTACCTCACCAAGCAGTTAGCAACAAAAGGTTGGAATCCTGGGAATTTTATATCATCTCTACTCACTTTGGTATTGGGAAAATCGAAAAGTTCTACGTCCACAATATTTTCATATCAAATTATAGATGAGATAAATTGTTATTAGTTTTAATTTGAACCTACCATTTAAATAAAAATAAAAAACTCATTTTCCAAAAACTGAAAAATATGCTGTAAGGGCACTGATAATAGTTTCTTCCAATTTTGAAATACAACAAAGGAAGTTATTACATGTAAAAAACCAATGTAAATTCTAGGAAGCATGGAAACTCCACTTTTCCTCAACTACTTGTGTCCAATGCGTATTGTACGGCACTGGACCTCCAGGGCCATTTGGGCCTTGAACCCCAGCTCTACAATATGACCAATGGTCCTAACACCCCTGTCAGCTTTGTCAGAAACTGGGCTTAAGGCCCACTAAGGTTATGGACACGGACCTTATGTCGTCATGTTCGGCCCAGAGCCCATTAGGTAGGTCGTTGTAATATATGCTCATTGGTTAATGGCTAGGAGGTTGCCCGGCAAATCTCGTCTCCGACGAGTATGACTGCTCGGAAAGGCCATATCCCGGATGCTTGACGACGTCTTGAGAAGCCCCGCTGCCAAACATCACCCCCCTGAGGTGGCAACCAATTCCAATGCCACTCTCACCACACCCCACTCCTAACTAAACACCCACTTAGCGATAACAACATTGGCTCTCCTCTCCCACTAGCTATAAGAGTAATCATGATCCTTCCACTAATTTTGGGCTATAAATATGAGAAGCTAAGGAAGGGAAGAGGTTGTTGAAAGGTTTTGGGGGAAGTTTAGAGTTGAGAACAATAGTCATAAGAGTGAGAGGAAAAGAATACAAAGTCTGGAGAGATATTGTTGGGTCTCTAGGCTAGAATCACCTAAAGTAGGAAATCCAAAGCCCACACTACAAATTGATTGTGAGCCCAAGAGTGAGTCAGCCCGTTTTGGGTGCGCACACATATCGTACCAGATTCCTCTAGAATGCCACTGCATGTGTCTCAACTTAAAAAAAAAAAAAAAAAAAAAGTGACGATACGCACATCTAGGATACACCTGTAATATGGCTCGGATAAAGTTGCTACCCAACCCCCTAGATAGCCCAAACTTGTAAGGAATTTTATTTATATTTTTTAGGTTTTATTGTTGAACACTTATTTAGTTATCTTTTATAGATTCACTTTATTTTCCATTATTGCTTTTAAATTGATATATATATATATATATATATATTTAACAATATGAAGAATAAATGCTTAACAATATATAAAAAATAAAAATAAAAATATATTTAACAATTAATTAATACATGTAACCCCGTCGTATCGTATCATAATTTTTCTAGAATTTCTAGGTCATTTTATCTAGGTAACTTTTTCTTTTCTAGTGTTTTTTATCATAAGTGTCATTTTTCTCTTCATTTTTTCCTTTCCTCCCCAAAAATAACGAGTTGTTTCTCCCTTAAGTGAGAGCTCGAAGCATTACTCTGGGACTATGTAAGTGTTTTCCGCAAAACAGATTAATCTTTTGCAAGCAGCTTAAGGGAATGGTATAAGGCTCTTGGACACCTCGACGAGATCATATCAAATAGGCAAACATTTTTTCTGAGGTTAGTCAGGAGGATATATGCGGATATTTTGACAAAGAAAGTGTCCATTTTTACATTAAATTACCTGACATCAGCTATGCAACTCTGTTGACAATGGATTGGTCTTGTTGCTACTTCATGAACATTGATTACTCGAATAAATTTTTGCTAGGTATGAAGTTGTGACGTTTGTTTTTTGTTCATATAATAGGATGTGTCAAACATTTGTACATTACATTTTTTATGGTGGAAGCTCAACTTATAAGAAAAGAATTTACGCATGCATCACTATTCACAGACTAATGTGATACGTGAAAATAAATAATTATTTTGAGATGTAGAATAATGTATAATTTATTATCTAAAATTTATTGTAGATAATTTTTTCATCCTAAAAATTAAACAATTTTTAAAAATAATTTTCATTATACAATTTATACAAATATATTTTTTTTTATTATCATTTTTTGGTGTTTTTGATTGATATTATTCTTTTTTGAAATGGCATATTCTTCTAACTATTATTATTATGTATTATATTTTCCTAATTTCTCTTTTGGTACAACTAAGAGTCTGTTTGGATACTACTTATTGCTGAAAACTGAAAACTGAAAACACTGTAGCAAAATAATTTTTAAATATAAATAGTGCTGTGTGGGACCTAGTTTTAAAGTTTTTTTTTTTAGTTGAATTCCGTACTTGCGGGTCTCGTGAACAATGTATGAGATTCACAAAAAAATGCCCAACGCAGTTGAAATTTGTTTTTAGCTCTATCCTAACTTACACTAAAATTTTTAAGTATCAAATTTATTATTTAAATTCTCATTCTCTTAATGAGATTATTATGATAACTCAAACTTATCATATAATTACAATTGATATTTCTCAAATAATTGATAATACTCTCCACCGATACTTATTTTTTCCCATTCTTAAGTATGTACATTGAATTGGACTGAAGTGGACTTAAATGGACCAAATTGGACAGAAGTCGACCGAATCAATCAAATTGGACCGAATAGACCGAAGTACATGAAGTGGATTGAATTGGACCGAAGTAGATGTTATGGACCGAAATAGATCAAAGTGGACCAAATTGACCATAATGGACCAAACTAAACCGAATAGACTAAATTGGACCAAAGTGAACCTAATAGACCGAAGTGAACTTAATGGACCGAATTGATAAAAGGTAGACCAAAGTGGACCGAATTGGACTAATGTAGGCCGAAGTAACCAAACTAGACCAAGTAGAACGAAGTGGACTGAAATGGACCTAATGCCAAAATGTAATTAACAAACATAACTATTAATAATAATAATAATAATAATAAAGTGTTGTAAAACTTGGCTTTGAATACTAAATTAACATATGAATATAAATATAGTGGTGGAATGAGATTTTCTTTCGGGCAAGTATCAACCAAAAATAAATAAATGGTGTAAAGTTATGGTAGTGAAAAGTTATGGTCATATCATGATTGATAAGTTATAATTAGTTTTGAGAATGAGTAAAGACATAATGCATTATTAAATACATTAATATTTATATACATATTTTTTTTAAGAAAAAATGGAAAGAAAATGATGACATGGTAGCTGATGTTGCTCAATGAAACATAGCAACAATAAATACCACGCTTCAACTTTATATTTATATATATATATATATATATATATGCTATGACTCGCCTTACTTTTGCTGTCTAGACCTTCCTAGTTCCCAAATGACATATTTCCCTCTTAATTTTTCCTTGAGATTTAGAGCAAGGTTCCTCTTGAATGTCAATTTTGTTTCCATAGATGGCTTGTCTTTGTCTTGGGAGGCTTTGATAAATAACAAGTGATTTTATTAAAGAAAGGATTGGGAATTGCGGAATGATTGGAAAATGGAAAAACATTATTTGTTCAAGTATCTACCGATGAGAAAGAGGAATAGGTCTGTTATCAGATAAGGATTGCCTGTTGTGTGAAGTAGTTATAGCGTGAGTATTGAGTTAATTGGAAGTTGAGAGTACATCTCATGTGGGTCGGCTAATTTTGATAGATTTGAGCAACTGGGGGTTACAGTTTACACTATGGTGTGAGGAGACAGAGCTAGGTCTTGTGGTAATGAAGATGTAGATATGTGTTATTGGGGTTCTGAGAATTTGGTCATATATCTTGGTAGTTTGGTCCCTCGTAAAGTGAGGGTAAACAAGTTTTGGTGTTGCAATTTATGGCTTGTTTTGACTTGCTCAACATCCTAAAATATGTGAGCAGAGGTTTGATGAAAGAGGGGTTAAAGAAGTGGAGGAAAGTGCTTAGTTTACTTTCTGGACTATCAGGGAGGCAGTGCACGAGTGAAAAATCTATAGTGTAGAGTTCTGGGGGAGGTTCTCATTATTTTACAAATGAGAGAGGCTGAGTCAAATGGTAGGATCTAGTTGTCTTGATGTTGCTTAAAATTTACTTAAATCTTTGGAATATATTGGATTTAGTTTGTATAAGAGAAGTTCTGTCATCTGTACTTCTTGATGTGGTCTTGCTGTTGATTAATTCAACAAAAGAAGAAAAGAAAAGGAAGACATAACACATCATGGAATTCAATGCTAAAAATTGGATATCAGACATCCAAACCTTACAGGTTTGGGTATATCTAAGGCAAAAATTCAATAGAATTCATGATAATTAGAAATCATGTTTTAGAAACACTATTTCGGTTCTACATATCAGTTTGGATATTAGACATCCTAAGAAAAAAGTTCAATAGATTTCATGTTATATAGAAATTGTGTTTTAGAAACATTGTTTCAATTTAATATATCAATTTGGGTATCAAACATATATTTCCAAGGCAGAAATTTAAATAGTATCCATTTTATACCAAAATCGTGTGTGAGAAACACTAGTTCAGTTCGCATATTAGTTTGGATATTAAACATCCACCTTTGAGGCAAATATTCAATCTTATTCATGCAATTTGGAAATCATGCTCTAAAAACATGATTTCAATTCTACAATTCGGTTTGGATATTAGACATCCAAACTTTTTAAGGTTTGCATATCTTTAAGACAAAAATTCAATAGTATTCATGCTATGCAGAAATCGTGTCGTAGAAAGATTATTTCAGTCCTATGTATCAATTTGGATATCTCTACGGCAAAAAATTCAAATAGTATTCATTTTATATTGAAATTGAGTATTACAAATACAATTTCGGTTCACATAGGAGCTTGGATATCAAACATCCACCTTTAAGGCAAAAATCCAATCTTATTCATGTTTTTTAGAAATTTTTTTCTCCAGTAGGAGCCAATCCATGACATTGTAGATGTTAACATGTATAGTGTTGTGGGCTTTAGGCCCAGTTAGGTTACTTGTATAGCACACATATTTACTTGTACTGCACACATATGCCTCCTATATAAAGGCATCTATGTACATTCTTTCATGAAGGAATACAATACAATCATTCAGTATTTCTAACAGTAGAAACTATTTGAGTTTAGGTTACAAGTAACTGGATTATATAAATTTTTAGAAATTACTGTGCTAGAGGGTAATTTATTCTGATGGAGGGAGTTTCCATGCAAGGAAAGATAAGATCATGGTCAGTGCTCGTTCTAGTTGATAGCTTGGAACCATATGATATTATTATGATGGGGGAAGCTTCCCTGTAAGGAAAGATGAGATCATGGTCTGTGCTCGTTCTGGTTGGTAGCTTGGAACTTCATGCCCAGCTCCCCTTATTGTGGTGAATGTCACTCCTTTGTACCCAACCACATATCCTCCAACCTGCCAACATCAACATGTTGAAATTTCATAACCTTGTTTAATGTTGGGTAAACTATGGGATCAATTATCATATATATTTACCTCATTGTCGTAATACCATGGGCGCCAAGCAGTGGTGACTGGTAGTTTTAGTGTGTTTATGGAGTACCTAGAGGATGTTACTGGAATTCGGCCATCTGTGTGGCCACTGCAGGTTTCATTGACAGAAAGTTTAAGGTGCTAGCAATTGATAGCCTGTATTATATCTATATTAATTTTTGTTGCACACATCCGTACACAGCCTTAGAAACATGATTTTTTACAATTTAACTGAAATCTTGTTTTGAAGACACAATTTCAACTGACATGACACACACTCAATACATACCAATATGTAATAATCAGTGCTCTTATTTCTAATTATTGTTGATAGACTTAAAGCTTTGGTTCATTTATGAAGAGAGAAATTTTGACAGGATTTTCTCTTGAATAAGAAATATTGGAGGGATCATTCGTAAAAAAACCAAAATGCTCAAGGAAAGATGAGGGGCTACCTGTATATCCATACTCTAATTCCACTTGAAATGAGCTCATTTATAGTGGGCAGAATTGTCGCTGGACTGTCCGTCCATATAAGTGCCCGTTTGTTTCAACATTTTCAGTCCAAAAGTCACGTTTTGAAAAAAGCTAGCCCAAAAGTTCGTTTGGCTAGTAAAAAAACGCAACTTTTTTTTAAAAAGTTGCGTTTTATAACTGTGAAGAGAACGTGCAATCCTTAAAGCTAGTCTTCAGGTCCATTTTGCAAAACGTCAGTGCGCGTTTTGATATATCCGTTGGGTGAGTTGAGCAATTACCAAATTGCCCTCAATAAAGGATGCTCATGTCTTTAGATCACGCACAGTTCCTCATACCTCTCATCTCTTAGCTCTGCGCAAAGCCAGCTCCCTCATGCCTCTCAGCTCTGCTCTCTCCGTGCTGCTACAAGCCTCTCCTTGCACATAAGTCTCTTTTCTTTTGTCACCCGTTGAAAATCTTCTTCCTCTTCTTCTTCTTCAACGGGCCTTCCTCTGTAATTTTTTTTTTAATTTTATTTGTCTAATCTGATCTGAGAAATACATTTTGAAAGTAGAGTTTTGATCAACAAAACACCAAGAAACATCGATCTGCTACCAAAAACCACCAGGTACCAACACTGATTTGAATTTTTTTTTTTTTTTTTTTTTTTAACTATCAAATTTTTTTTTTCCTATCAAAATTTTTTTTTTTCCAGATCTTGCATGCTTTGTTCTTGCTAAAGATCTATTTGTTCTCTTGCCGGGTATTGAAAAAAATTTGTGGGTACATGCTTCGTAATTTTTTATTTTATTTTGTAGATGCTTTGTCTTAAGTTATGCAATATCTGATTTGGGTATTTTAGAAATATAAAGAATGAGAAAGAAAGAAGAATTTTCAGAAGAAATATAAATATTTTTCATGTTGGTTGTCGTGGTTTGTTGAGTATGTGACATTCTAGAATATTGGGCTTGTTTGGTTGCTGCATGGTGAGGTGCTGCAAGGTGTGCGTGCTCTGCTGATGTGGGGTGTGTCTGCTACTGATGGAGCATGCGTGTGCAGCTGCACACGCATGCCCCATCAGCAGAGCATGCACACCCCATCAGCACCCCACAAAAGTTTTTGTGTTTTAATGTTGATTATTAGTTATTTAATTATCTGGGTTTTTAAGGTTGTGGTTGAAAGCCTTTTGCTTGATATGAATTTTCAAGTTTTAGTTATGTTATGGGGTTATATTTATTTTTATGTTTTCTAGTACTGAGTGGTAGCTTGAGTTTTTTGGGTTGGTTTTTGTGGTTTTTGTTGATTATTAGTTATGTGATTTTCTGGGTTTTGAATACTTTGGTGTAAGAATTTATTGCTTAGTTTAAGAATTGAGGTTTGCATACACCAGTTTGGTTTCCCGTGTTCTCCTCTGGCCATATATATTTCCGGTTAATCTAGTTGAAGTCCACCCTAGGTAGTGATCATTATTTATTAATTTAAGGCTTCTAGTTTAAAGGTTTTATAGTCTCTTATCTTATACCTGGGGAGAACTCATCAAAAACCATTTATAAAACCATTATAAGACCACCTATGCTTTATGGGATTGAATGTTGAGTTAGAGTAGTCTATTGCAATGAACCTGATTGCTTTTGAGGCCAGTGTCCTCAATTATGGCAGCAATTTTTTGGCTGTGTTTACTGACTAGTGAGTGTACAAACGGTGCTCTTGTGAGTTGTGACATGATGAGATTCCTCTCTAGCCCTTTCTATTTTAATGCTCAGACTAGGCAGCAATTTTATTTATTTTTTTTTTTTTTGTGGATTTATTAGATCGTGTTTGTAACTAGTTCACTAAATTGGAATATTATGAATTCTATTATTTGCATTTCTTATGGCTGGTTAACTTTATAGATGGGTAAAAACACCACTTCCAACCCCGAGGTAAAAAAGGCTAGAGCAGATTGGGATATTAATCCAACGTGGATAACTACTTTTTGTAACCTTTGTGTGGAACAAATTCAAGCCGGGAATAGAACAAAAGGTGCTGGCTTTAGTACCAAAGGTTGGTTCAATTTGGTGACCAAATTTTGTAATGAGACCGGTCAAAACTATGATAAGGACCAATTAAAAAGTAGGTGGGATGTATTAAAAGGTGATTGGAGAGTGTGGGAACAATTGAGAAATCTTGACACAGGTTTAGGTTGGGATGCAGTGAAGGGAACGATTACTGCTCCTAATGATTGGTGATAGGCCACAATCTGAATGACCCCTTGTGATTAAACCAATTAATTAATTAGCCAAGTTATTAATTAATCAATTAATCATGCAAACGCGTGGAAGCACAAACAAATCACCAATACACTAATTAAGCAGCGGAAAATAAATAATACGGTGATTTGTTTACGAATGGGAAAAACCCTTGCGACAAAAACCCCACCGGGTGATTTTCAGGTCACCACTCCCGAAACTCCACTATTATCAAATCAAGCGGTTACAAGTAAAGGAATCTCAAGTACCTTACCAACCTACAGTTGAACCCTTACCCCAATACCCAATTGGACTTGATCTGTAGTGACAATTTCCACCTTTGATGCACGGCTCTCAAGTACGTGACTAACCAATGCGCGGATCCCAGTACGCGACTTCAAACACCAACTAAGAAGGAGAGGTTGGCTGCAAAGTTCTTCAGTTCATCCTATACGATGAAGATCAGGAAGATGCTTGGTCACAAAACCCTTTGGTGCAAATACACAGCAACTTCTTCAGAGAAGATGAACTAGGTCAAGAACTTTGTCTTTTGATCACAATTTGCTTGAACAGAGATTGCTCAATGCTTTTGCAACTTGTGTACAATTTGACGGCTCTTAAAACAATCATTTTATATGTTTAGGGTTAGAAGAAAAGAAGGCCCAAAAGCATATTCACGGATCCCAAGAAAATCATATCAGAAAATCTGAAATTATAAATCTCGACAGATAGCAGGTGTCGAGGTAGCTATCGAGCAGGTGTCGAGAATTAATGAATTTGCACTTCAGCTTGCTTTTTCTTGGATAGACTTGATGACTTCAACACTTGATCTTGAAACCTTGTTTCTTGAAGTATTAAAAACACCTAGAACTACCCAATTACAAGTAGAGTGCGTTTTGTCAAAGGATTAGCCAATTTACATAAATAAGTGACATATGTTCTTAACAAGTGAAAACACATATGTCCTAACAATTGGTGGAACCGGAAGTTGAATGTAAGTTGAGTATTTTATTAATATGTAGTTAGTTGGAGATAGTTTTTTTATATTATTGTTATATGAGTGAAAATACAATTACATTTTGTAGGAATTACCCAAAGCTAGAAAATTTTGAGAGAAAGGTCCACAGAATCTAGAACAACTTGAAATAATGTTTAGGGATGTTGCAGCAACTGGGGTAGCTGTATGGACCCCTTCTTCAAATACACTCCCTCCAACAATGCCAGAAGAGGGTGCTGGTGATTCAAATGGTAGCTCCGAATTTAAGGATAACCAATGTGACATGAGTTTAGACATTGATAGTTTGCAGCAAGGACATACTAGTCAATCACGTAGTTTAGGACAAAAGCGAACTAGTGAATCAATACCCTCACAGAAGAAAAAGAAGAAGATAAGAGGAGCTGCAATGTTGGACGATCGTATTAGTCAATTAATAACTGTATGTCAGAATAGGTCTGAAGGTACTTCTCGAGAGTCACCAAGTTCAATTGAAAATGTCATGGCAATTGTGAGAGCACTTCCTAGAGTGGAAAGTACGTTTGTGGTTCAAGCTTCCATTATCTTAATAAAAAGGTCACGTAGGGAGATGTTCCTAACTTTCAAGGACCCAGAGTCACAGCTGGAGTGGCTACAAGAAATGATTTATAACCAAAAGAAGTGACCAACCTTATGTGGTATTAACTATGTTGTATTAACTTTAAACTAAGTTAGCTATGTTGTATTAACTATGTTGTATTAGCTATGTTGTATTAACTTTAAACTAAGTTATGTGATATTTAGTATTAGCTTTGGACTAATATATGTGTAATGTAAACACATTTGAAATTTTCATTACAGTGTTATGTACTTGATGTTCTGAATTGTCTTGATGTTTTGATTATTATGTTGATTTATATTAAAGTAGTATTATCAATGGTTGACTATTTGTTACTTTGTTGTGTAGCTTAAACCAATATGGATGATTATAATGGTACTCATGAGAGTGGCCATTTTATGGAACTATTAATGGATGGGGATTATAGAAATTACTGTGATGATCATGATGGTGGTGATTATAACAATGCTGACAATAATAATGATGGTGATAACAATGATGATGATGATGGTGAGAGTAGTGATAGTGATGATGACAGTGACAGTGATTTTGATGATGATGATGATAGTAATGACGATTCTGATGAGGAGTTTTACCAACTTGTGGCAATTACCTGTGAAGCAGTTGTGACATATTTCAATAAATGCATTAATAAGACTCCTTGTTATGATTTTGAACAAATAGGGTGGGCTTGGGTGAGACGTTGTATGGAAGGTAATGAGAAATTGTGTTACAACATGTTTAGAATGAAAAAGGAGGTGTTTAGTAATTTGTGTCAAGTTTTACAACATGACTATGGACTTCAACATTCAAAGAATATAAGGTTAGAAGAGTCAGTGGCAATCTGTTTACTGATACTTGGTCATGGAACATGTAACCGAAGGGTTCAAGAAATATTTCAGCATTCGGGTGAAACCATAATTAGACATTTTGAGAAGATGATCACTCTGTTGGGTGCTCGCTTTGCAGCTGCATATGTAAAGCCTTTGGATCCAACTTTTAGTGAAGTTCCAACCAAAATACAAGACCATCCAATTTATTGGCCACATTTCAAAGTATGTGCACTATTGTATATTTGAATAAATGTTATTGTCTATAAGATAATACAATGCATGTGGAACTGAAAACTATTAATGTTTTTATTAGGATTGCATCGGTGCGATTGATGGCACACATGTGATAGCGATTGTACCTACTGAGAAGTCCATTCCATACTTTGGAAGAAAGGGATATCCAACCCAAAATGTGATGGCTGCATGTGACTTTGATATGTTATTCACATTTGTTTTGCCTGGATGGGAAGGTGCAGCACACGACACCTCCATTTTTCTTGATACTATTCGTAAACAAAGTAACAACTTTCCGCACCCACCACCAGGTTTGTAATTGGTTAATCAATTGTTCATTATAATGACATATTGTGTGAGTGTGTTAATACAATTGAATTTTTTTTTTTAGGGAAATATTATGTAGTTGATTCTGGATACCCAATGATGAAAGGCTATTTGGCACCATACAAGGGGATATCATACCATCTTCAAGACTTTCGAAGGAGAGGTGGAAGTAAGGGTCGTCAATGGGCTAGGTCGGGCTGGCTCGGCCCATTTTTACTTGGCCCATGGGAATAATGGGCTATTGACTAGTTAATGGGTCGGGTCGGGCTGGGCCAAAAGAGAAAACATCAGCCCATGACCCTATCAATGGGCAATGCCCATTTTGTCTTTAACGAGCTGCGCTATCGGGTTGAGCCTAATGGGCTACCCATAGGCTCGTGTTAGCATATTATTTTATTATTTTTATAAAGAAAGAATCAATTTTTTATAAGGAAATAATTAATCTATTTTTTTATAGGAAAGAATTAAAGAATTTAATACATAATTACAAATTTTTTTTACAGTCAAATCTATTTAATTTTTTGTTTTGTTGATGGAAACCTATTTAATTTTTTTTATTAAGGTTTTAAATAGTTTTTTATTTTTATCTTTAATTAAAAAAATGTCAAATGGTTAATTCAAATTTGCTAGACTACTAGAAAAATATATATTTAGTAAATTAAGTTTAGCACAATTACTTTGAATATCTTAGTAGTTGAGGGAGTTTTCTTAAGAAATTCCTCTATAATATCTCAAGATCAATCCGTTATACACTTCCTATATATTTTTGTTATGAATTATTAGTTATTGGGCTGGGCCAACGGGTTAGGCCAACGGGCTGGGCAACGGGTTAGGCTACTGGGCTAGCCCATTGGGTACCCATGGGCATAAAAACTAGCCCACGGCCTCACCCACTGGGCTAGTGGACTACCCATGGGCCTTAATAACAACAGGCCAAGCTACCCATTAGCCAGGTGGGCCTCGGGTTTCTGGATCGGGCTGTGGGCCGTGGGCTATTTGATGACCCTTAGGTGGAAGCCCTAGAACTAGACATGAAAAATTTAATCATGCTCACTCATCTCTTCATTGTGTGATTGAGCGCACTTTTGGTGTGTGGAAGAATAAATGGAGAATTATCAGAAACATGCCATCTTTTCCATTCCATATCCAAATACTTATTGTATCTGCTACTATGACTCTTCATAATTTTGTTAGACTAAATGATAGGGATGATAGAGGCTTCATAAACGCCAATCGAGATTCAATTTCTAGAAGAGAACATAATAGTGAAGCAAGTAGCAGTTATGAGCAGAACCCAGGATCTTTAACAAACCCTGCGATGGTGGTTCTTCGTGATTCCATTGCTAATTCCATTTGGGGGGATAATAATTAGTAGTTGTCTTTTTTTATTTTTTATAATATCATGTAGTACAATTTAAACTTGGGTTATTGGTATGTATTTTATCATCTTTTTTACATTTTTGTGTTGTACAATTTAAACTTGGGTTATTGATATGTATTTTATATCTTTTTACATTTTTATGTAGTACAATTTAAACTTGGATTATTGGTGTATATTTTATCATCTTTTTACATTTTCATTTTGTGCTTCATGATGATGAAAATTATTTAGATTTAATTAATATTAATAAGAAGTCATTAATGGTAATAACAAATAATTATGACACTAAAAAAGAAAAATTGCCCAAACATTATTAAAATAATACCAATAATATATATTTATTATTATTATTATTATTATTATTATTTTAGTAAGTATATGAAGTAGTTGATTTAATAAGTATGAAATAAACTCACATCCCAAAAAAGAAAAAGAAAAAGTATGAAATAAACTCCTTTATATATACATTGTCCTTTTTGGTAATTTATCCCTCAAACTGCCACTTTTATAAGTGCTAGCCAAACATTCAACTTTTTCAAAAAGCACTTTTTAACAGTTTTTACCAAATACTCAGCTTTTTGAAACTCCACTTTTTCATTATGCACTTTTACAAAAAGCTGAACCAAACTCACCCTAAAACCTCTGCAGGCAGTGTAGAAGAAAAATTAATAATTTACATTGGGTGACACTTTCAGTCCAAGAAAGATCTTAACGTTGCATATGTGAGACTTTTATCTTTTCATGCTTTGTGACAAGATCATCTCTGCCAATAATGTTTAGTCCACAGGTACCACAGGTAAGTCACTCATACCTGCAAACTTCCCATGTTGTAGCTTTTGCATGAAGAGCTGTTTGCACCTCGGCAAGATTTAGATACGCAGAGACATAATTTTTGGAGTAGGGATCAAAATCGTGGACCTATATAGTGTAAGATTAAAATCATTTAATTTCTTGCTTAGTTCTAATTACAAAGCCAGTTAAGTTCTTTAAATGCAATTGTCAACTGAATACATAATTACATGTTATTGCGACCAAACTCACAACAGCATCAACTCAAACCCAATAGTATGCGTCTTGTATATATAATAATCTTCATTGCTATTTCTTTATTATTCTAATTATATTTTGAAATTATTTATAAGAAACAATTTTGCTTGATGCATAAAGACTTACAGAACCGCTTGGGCCTGACTTGGGTCCTGATGATTTGCAAAGGGGAGCATATATGTTGTAAATATCAAGGTTTCCATCTCTGCTTCTCCTTGAATTAGATAGTTATAACACTTGCTTGAAAAATTACCCGTAACGAAGTTGCAGTATTGGTGAATTCCTGCATTAGTTTCGTCGGAGTTTAAAGCATGTGTCCAGTAATAATCAAACATGCCCATTATACTAGTATTATCATCTATCAAAGCATTCCCAATCTGCATCCATTGACATTAACAGAGAAGCCTTAATCAGTTTTTTAGTATAAACATTGAGATACAGGCACGTATCATAGACTGAAGAAAGACTTCACAATGTACTCACTGCAATGCCTTTGAGGTTGATTACTGTTTGGTTTGTGTTATTGTTCTTTGAGAGAATTGTATGAGCAAGTCGAGGTACATAATGACCGGCGTAGCTTTCTCCAGTTATAAAGAAATCTCGGTTTTTATATTGAGGGAATCTCTCAAGCCAATTCACTAGAAAAGTGTAAGAGTCCTCCGCTGTTCTTTTGTCGCCGTTTTTGCTGTAATCCAAGGACGTGTTCGAATATGAAAACCCAACTCCAGCTGGGGACTCCAAAAAGATAACATTTGCCACTGCCAATATTATTTTAAACAGGTATTAGTTTTTACTTAAGGAGAAAAAAATTCTGATAAGATTTCCAGTACTCAAGCTCTACAACTTAGTCTATCATTTGAAGGTGAAATTACTAGAATCTGCTTACCAGAGTTCCATGCATGCATAATCATTTCGGAATAGTGTTTTTCCATCACTGTTGACTCTGAATGGTCCCAGTTCCTCGAAGGCTCCATATCCAAGAGAAGAGCATCCAGGGCTTGTAAATCTCAGTATGGTTTTATTAATATCTTCCGTAATTGCTTTGAACTATATAATGGAAACACTGGTGGTGGCATCGTAGTGAGCATCTATGTTTTTAATGCCTATTTGGCTTAAATAGAAAAAAACTTTCATACTTTTCAATCCAAAAATTAAGGAAAAAGAACAGAGTTTTTGAGCCTAAAACTAAATTAAGGCAACTTACAAAAAAAAAATCAATTTAAGACCCGATTAATCCAAAATAGACCGAAGTGGACAGAATGGGACCAAAGTGGACTGATATGAACCGACTAGACCATTATGGACCAATTTAACTGACTTGTACCGAAGTGGACCTCTTGGAGTGAGTGAGACCTAGGTGGACTGAAATGGACCGCAGTCGACCGGATAGACCGAAATGAATAAAATGGACTGTAATAGATCAAATGGACCAAAGTGGACTGAAATAGACCGTATAGACCGAATCGGATCAAATAGACTGAATGGGACTGAATAGATTAATCTAGTGTGTATTTTCTACATTCTTTGTGCCTATACTAGTTCATACAAATGAGATTGAAACATGTGGAACTGTATTTACCTCCATTTAACCACAAGACTAGAGGGTTGGTTGTAGAATTCTGAGGTGACTCCACAAAGTAATAGAACAGCTCTCTCCCAGCATTCGGGTCTAAGGTAATATAGCCAGCATACTGATTGAAATCTACTCCTTGTGGTTGTCCAGGCAAAGCATCGATCTTATCAGCTTCCTTCAACCCATCTTGGGGTCCAATATACACTGGAGAATAATTACTATCATCGTTGTGTAATCTAACCCATAGTTCGGTATTTGGAGGATTTTAGGATTTTCGAGAGATTTAACAACTCGGAAAGGTTGTCAGTCTGGCTGGCATTGCAATAGATGGGAAAAACCAAATGGTGAAAAGAGAGGAGCAGCAGAAACCTTGTGAGAAATGAAAGCTTCATGGCTCTTGTTGTTGCTTATTGCAAATTACTTTATTTTCGTCAAGGGCTTTTTGGTGTCTATTTATATAGCAGTAAGTGGAGGGATACAAAAAGTTTTACAGCTATTGAGTTGGCATTTTGTGATTGGTGTTACTCCAATCACAATTGTTCTTGTCAAGTGTCAACCATTGTAACAAAGATTGTGAAATTATTGTGTCGCTAGTATCAGTGTTAACATAGGCCAAGGCGAAGTAAATGATGCAGTGCCGAAAAGAACATTGAGATAACCACATTCTCTAGCGAGGGACCATTCATAAGCGGCATATATAATCGGCTTGTAGCAAGCAGCTGGCGCATTGAAATCTCAGGATACAAAGCTTTGCCTTTGAATTAAAAGGCGCATGGAAATCTCAGGATGCAAAAATCTTTTACTTTGACTTTCAAAGGTAATCTGGCAAGCACCCTCTTTCTTGCCTGCAGTGGCGACTCCAGTAATTTTGTCCTGGGTGTTCCTGGACAAACCGGAACAATAACCTACCCTATTCTACTTTGAAAAAATTTCGGGTCATTTTGGTATATTTCGAGTGTTTCGGGACATTTCGGTAAATACCGGCCAAAATTCAAGATTTGGCTGACATGAAGTTTGTGCTTAAAAAAAAAAAAAAAAAAATGGTCTTAAAACCAAAACAAATTTGCATTTTGTACACCAAAAAACCTCAAAAGGGAAAAAATAAAATAAAAATAAAAGAAATGAACGGAGGCGCCGTCGCCCCGTCGCGCCTATGTGATTGACGATAGGGTTTCAGGCGGAGGCGTAAGGCGTTGTCGTTGATGATGTTTTTTTCTTTAGGTGGTTTCTGATTATAGGTTAGGTAAGTTTTTGATTTTAGGTTTATGATTTTAATCGACGGACGCGTATTCGTATAATCAATGTTATGAATACCGTTTCGGATCCCATTTTGGTTTGCCTATTGGAATGGAGTATTTCGATACCGGCCTATTTCGGCGTACCGTTTCAGGGTGTTTCAGAGTTACGTTATTTTATAATGAATATATATATATATATATATATATTATTAATAAAAAAAAGCCTATATAAATTATTAAAGGTTTTAAAGAAGTTATAAGTACATATTTCAACTTATATGTAATCTTTAAGCCCAAATAATAATAATAATAATAAGTTCAATCATTTATAAAATATAATAAGAGTAATAATATGAAAAAAAAAATTGATGTTAATATTAGTTTTTTTATTTATTGAAAAGGTAGAATACTTTTATTAAAAGAATAACCAAATACATGTAAAGGAGGGTCCGGGGCTCTCATAGACTTAACAGCTAGCCTAGCCCATGGACAAAATATTTATCATTAAAAAATTCCACCAAAACCACTAGTGGGCTGGCAAAAGCAGAACAAATAAAAAATGTAAAACAAAAGACATAGAATTTAAGGAAGAGAAGAATAGAAGAAGGACCGAAACCCACAGATAAAATTTAAGACAAATAGTCACATACATTACCTGTACAACACACAGATAAAAAGGGAAAGGTAAATTGGCAGCAGGACCGAAACCCACCAGAATAAAAAATAAAAAAGAGAAGAAGAGAAGAAGAAGGGTCCCATACCCACCAAAAGAAGAAGATGGGTCTGAAACCCAGAAGAAGAAGAAGAAGAAGAAAAAAAAAAAAAAGAAGGGTCCGTAACCAAGAAGATGAAGAAGAAGGTAGGATTTTTTTTTTTTTTTTTGAGAGTACGTTTGGGTTGGGCCTGTTGGGTATTTAGTTAATAATGTATTTTGATTTAAAAATCTGGTTGGGGTTGGTTTTGTTTAGGATTGATGTTGGGCTTTTATTTTTGGGCTTGTTCTGTAACAATTTTTTTTTTTTTTTTTAATTTTTTTTTTATAGATTTTAGTTCAAAATTTGTTTGGCATAAAACTTTTGAGAGTGTTCCTGATTTTGCTTGAGGGTGTTCCTATTTTTTTTTTTTTGGGTCAGGGTGTTCCTGGAAACACCCTGAACCCAACGTGGCATCGCCACTGGTTGTAAATCACAACTTTACAATAGGGTTTAATTTTTACTTTTTAAAACCTCACATTTTAATATGTTAATCTCAAAACTATATAATTTAATTTGTTACATGCTTAAAATGAAATTTATCAAAAACGAATTAGTCAATTGGTTCAATATTCATGGAGACAATGTAATTTTTTTAATTTTCCATCTCAATTTCATATTTTTTTTTTGTAAAACTTGCTCTTCTACTTCTATTAAAGTTTTACATCATTGATGCTTTGGTACTTCATTGGTTTCTTTAAAATTTTGTTAACCACTTTGATAGACAGTTAGTATTTTATAATGAAAATGAATAATTTCATAATTTCACTATGGAGAATGGAGATGCTAAAAAAGGAATTTTATTCTATGAAAAATTTTCATTGAGCATAATCTTGATTGGAGATACTAAGTTTTTTTTAATTAAATATTTGTGCACATGTCTATGATCAAATTATACAACTTTTGTATACTTATTGGAATTCAAAAGATAATAAATTCTCCAAAAAAACTATTTAGCAAACATTTACGTAAAGGTGGATAATTTTATGTACAATATATTTATGAATTATAACTTCCTCTAATATTAAAACATTAAGGTTTTTATAAGTATGAATGTGTTTGTGAATGTGTGTGCGGGTTTGTCTTACCTAATATTAGTATCATAATTTGGCTCCCCAAACAAAAATTCTTGGTTTTGTCCCAGATAGAGATAATATAAATTCTCAGAATTCCAACCTTTTGTTGCTAACTGGTTGGAGAGGTACACCTAATACAAATGAAAATTTCTAAATGAAAAATTTTACTTTTATAACTTTCCTCCCTTGAGGGAAAAACAAAATGACTTCAACACTTGGGGTAGACAATGTATTGCGTATCCACATAGAACTTTCCTCCTTGATATAACTTATATATCCGCTGACATCATCATGTAGACTCTTACGTATAAAAACCATGAAAGTGCAGGTGCTTCTCAAATCATATCATATCATATACTATATAAATTATTTAAAATTTTATTATTTAAATTTCAATAAATTTAATTTCTATTCAAACTAAAAGTCAACATATAAAAACTTCTAAACTTAAATCTCAAACAATAATCCAAGTTTTCTTTCTATAAAAAAAAATTAAAAAAATAAAAACTCACATTTTGACTTCTACTCTAACTAAAAGTCTATTATCAATATTTTAAGAACAGCTAATTAGTAAATTAATTTTATATTACTTGTTATGATATATTTCCTAAAATTAAGGGATAATATTTAACAATTTTTTAAATTTAGATAAAACTTTATCATTTAAACTTCAACAAATTTAAATTCTATTCAAACCAAAAGTCTACAATCAAAATTTTCTAAACATAAATATTTCAGAAAATTTAAATGCTATTCAAACTAAAAGTCTATTATAAAAAATTTTAAACTTAAATTCCAAACAACAATTCACGGTTTCTTTCTAAAAAAAACAATATTTTGTCTTCTACTTCAACTAAAAGTTTACTATCAACATTTTAAGAACAACTAATTCATAAATTAATTTTATATTATTTTTTATGATATATTTCCTCAAATTAAGGGATAACATTTAATAACTATTTAATTTAAATAAAACTAAAAGTCTATCATCAAAATTTTCTAAATTTAAATCCCTCACAACTCACAACTCACGTTTTTGTTTTTTTCCTCAAGTTGAATCTTATTAAATTAATATTTTATTAGGATATTAAACTACAAGACTCTTGACTAAGGGATAAAATTTAACTGTACGGCACCCATACCCGAGCCCACTTGGGCCATTGATTCTTATGCGAAGATGCGGCCCATACTCTCTCTCTCTCTCTCTCTCTCTCTCTCTGTAGGCCCAGCCCGAATCTACACAAGTCGCTGGCCTAAAATTTGCCTCCTTGTTTGTGCTCGGCAAGTCCTTACCGATCAATGTTGTGGACGGCGTACGAACGTGCCGTTCGGTGGATGCCCGGCAGCGCCTTTAGGTGCACCGCTGCCGAGCGTATCTGCGGAAGTGGGAACCAAGTTCCAAAGCCATCCTCACCGCTTCCCACTCCCACCTAACCACCCACTTATGTTCGATGATACTGGATCGCTCGCTGCACTAACTAGAAAGTGATCATAACCTCTCCACTAACTTAGAACTATAAATATGAGAAGTTTGGGGAGAAAAAGAGGTTGGAAAATTTACTGAAAAAGAAGGAGATATAGGAAGAAAGCAAAGGGAGTAGAAGGTGATTCAGGCAGTTGAGGAGAGAAAAGTGATCTCATTGAGTCTCTGTGCCGAGGACGACCCAGTGTAGGAAACCCAAACCCACAATACAAATAAGTTGTGAGTCCGAGTGAGCCCTAGCCCATTAGCCTCATTTTCGGCGCACACATTAACAATAATTTAATTTAGATAAAACTTTATCATCTAAGTTTTAGAAATTTAAATTCTACTCCAACTAAGAGTATATTATCACAATTTTCGTATATATATATATATATATATATATATATTAAGCCATGGTTTTTCGATATAATCTCTCTTAATCATTAAAGTTATCCCTATAATTAAATCCCACACAATACACCCCATGTTGTTATATTGTTTTCATTTTTTTTTCTCAAGATGCAACTTACACTTATCTTTTAATCTAATAAATTCATCTCACTTATTGTTCTTTATTTTTGAATTTATGTACAAAATTATTATACCAAAAGAAGTTTACTATAAAAAGTTGGGTTTAGAAGCCGTGATTATGCCAAATGGCTACTTTCACTAATTAGTAAATTAATTCTCTATTATTTATTAGGATATATTTCCTCAATTTAAGGGATAATATTTAATAATTGTTTAATTTAGGTAAACTTTTTATTTAAATTTCAATAAATTTAATTTCTATTCAAACTAAAAGTCTATATATAAAAAATTCTAAACTTAAATCTCAAACAATAACCAAAGTTTTCTTTCTATAAAAAAAATAATAAAAAATTAAAAAAATAAAAACTCACATTTTGACTTCTACTCCAACTAAAAGTCTATTATCAATATTTTAAGAACAACTAATTAGTAAATTAATTTTATATTATTTGTTATGATATATATATTTCCTAAAATTAAGGGATAATATTTAACAATTTTTAATTTAGATAAAACTTTATCATTTAAACTTCAACAAATTTAAATTCTATTCAAACTAAAAGTCTACAATCAAAATTTTCTAAACATAAATATTTCAAAAAATTTAAATGCTATTCAAACTAAAAGTCTATTATAAAAAATTTTAAACTTAAATTCCAAACAACAACTCACGTTTTCTTTCTAAAAAAAAAAAAACAATATTTTGTCTTCTACTTCAACTAAAAGTCTATTATCAACATTGTAAGAACAACTAATTCGTAAATTAATTTTATATTGTTTTTTTATGATTTATTTCCTCAAATTAAGGGATAACATTTAACAATTGTTTAATTTAAATAAAACTAAAAGTCTACCATCAAAATTTTCTAAATTTAAATCCCTCACAACTCACGTTTATGTTTTTGTTTTTTTCCTCAAGTTGAATCTTATTAAATTAATATTTTCTTAGGATATTAAGTTACAAGACTCTTAACTAAGGGATAAAATTTAACAATAATTTAATTTGGATAAAACTTTATCATCTAAGTTTTAGAAATTTAAATTCTACTCCAACTAATAGTTTATTATCTTCATATATATATATATATATATATATACTTAGTCAGCTAATCTTTGATTTCGGAGATTAGAGCAGAAGAACTCCGTAACGACGGAGAAAGGTTTCGCCGAAGCAAGTGCCTTAGTTCTTCTTCATATTTTTGGTATTTTTCTAATTCTAATATAATAAAAATAAGCAAGCACACTTGCCCCTTTTTTTTCTTTTTCTTTTTTTTTACGATTTTTCTTTTTCATTTTCACTCAATTCATAAACTTCTCTCAACCCAATTCGATTCTTTTTTCGACCCAACCCGGGGGAGGAGGGGCTATATGGGACATCTATCTAGGGGGCCTGCACTTTATTATAAGGAAAGGGGCGAAGGACGATATATATATATATATATATATATAAAGCCTTGGTTTTTTGTTATAATCTCTTTTAATCATTAAAGTCATCCCTATAATTAAATCCTAGACAATACACCCCACGTTGTTATATTTTTTTCATTTTTTTTTTCTCAAGATGCAACTTACACTTATCTTTTAATCTAATAAATTCATCTTACTTATTGTTCTTTATTTTTGAATTTACGTTCAAAATTATTATACCAAAAGAAGTTTACTACAAAAAAGCAAAACAATGGATACTCATTTAAGTTAAAGACCAAACTCTAAACAATCAAAACTTAAGACAATTTTTTGAATAAAATTATTTTACATATTTTAATTTATTAATACTATTTATTTAATTATTTTTCTAAAAAAATTAGCTTTCATATGAGTCTTTATCAAGTCGTGCATCGCATGGGAATAATACTAGTACTATATTATAAAAATTGAGCTTAGAAGTCGTGGCTGTGTCAAATGGCGACTCTCGCTAATTAATAAATTATTTATATATTTTTTGTTAAGATATATTTCCTCAATTAAGGAATAATATTTAACAACTATTTAATTTAGGTGGAACTTTATCATTTATATTTCAACAAATATAAATTCTATTCAAACTAAAAGTCTATTATAAAGAATTTCTAAACTTAAATCCCACACAACAACTCTTGTTTTGATTAAGGGTTAATATTTAACAATAATTAAAACAAAATATATTTTATTCAAACTAGAAGTTTATTATCAAAATTTTCTAAACTTAAATATCACATAACCCATGTTTTAAAAAAAAAAAAAATTTCTCAAGTTGCATGATTTAACAATAATTTAAAATAAATTTAAATTCTATTCAAACTAAAGTTGTGGGGCATAAGAATTTAAATAAGGCAGGCACCACGTGTCATATCCATGGCTGATGAGTCCATTGCCGAGCAGAGGAGGCCACACGCTTGGTCAGTGAGGCCACATCAGTGGCACATTGCCAGAGGAGGTCCTACTGTTGAGAAAAAGCTTCGGAGAGGGGATAGCCCTGACATGACTGAAGGGGTGGTGGCTGCCCCCACATTTAATGCATCCCACCAAACCTCCTGGCTGCATTTTTGTGGAGAAAACCCCTACACAGTGTTGTCTTGGCCGCCGCAACTCACAAGGGGCTTGGGAAGGTGTCTGATGGGACAAGCACTCAAGTGGTGGACTGAACGATCAACAAATGGAGCACCAAGATCATCCAAAAGGAACTATATAATGTAAGAGACCCTCTAGGGAGAGGGGGTAGAAAATCCATGGAGAAAATACCATAGCATTAAGAACAGCAACTGTAATCAAATCTAAGAAAAATATATTCAAGAACTACTCTCCTCAGACATTGCCGTGGAAGAATTTCTGTGCACCACATTTGTCTATTCACTATTCTTTTTTCTTCTTGCTCTCTTATCCTCTTTAGCCCATTGAGGTCGTTGTCCATTTCGTTGAAACCTAGCTTTTTAGCCCACTCTCTACAAATTTATTGTATTGGGCTCTTCAGCCTTAGTCCATTCATCTTTTGGATATAAGGACCAAAGCCCGCCCCTACAAAAGTCTATTATAAAAATTTCTAAACTTAAATCTCACATAACAACCCACGTTTTTTCTTACTAAAGAGAAAACAACCCACGTTTTGACTAAGGGATAATATTTAACAATAATTTAAAACAAATTTAAATTCTATTCAAACTAAAAGTTTATTATCAAAAAATTTAAAACTTAAATCCCACGCAACCCACATTTTTTTTTTCCTCAAGTTGCATGATTTAACAATAATTTAAAACAAATTTAAATTCTATTCAAAATAAAAGTATATTATAAAAAATGTCTAAACTTAAATCCTATACTTTTGTTTTAGTTTTTTTCCTCAAGTTACATCTTATCAAGCTAATATTTTATTAGGATATTAAGCTACAAAACTCTTGACTAAATGATAATATTTAATAATAATTTAATTTAGATAAAACTTTATCATCTAAGTTTTAGAAATTTTAATTCTACTCCAACTAAAATTTATTATAAAATTTTTTAGAACTTATATATATTCAACCAAGGCTTTTCGAGACAATCCCTCTTAACTAGTAAGTCATTCCTATAATTAAATCTCACACAATACACCCTACATTATTGTATTTTTTTTTTCTCAAAATGCAACTTGCGCTTATGTTTTAATCTAATAAATTCATATTACTTATTATTCTTTTGATTTTCAGTTTTGGTTATTGTATTTAATTTGTGAGTGTGTTGAATTTTTCAATTAGACTATCACCAGGGAAAAAATCGGTATTGGGAAACTATTTTTTTATTTTTTTATTTTTGTATTGACTTGGGCATAGATTAAACATAACCCAAATAGGAATGGTCAAACTCATTCCGTATTTCATATTAAAAAATTACCACAAAGTCCGAAGAGAAATTTAAAATAAAAAAATAAAAATAAAAACACTGCTAAAGTCTAAACTCTAAACAGTCAGAATTTAATGTAATTTTTATTATTACTATTTACTTATTTGATAATTTATTATTACTATTTATTTAATAATTTAATTTGAAACCCCCCCCCCCCCCCCCCCCCAGCTTTTCAAAATTCTCATTTACAGTGGTAATATATTATTACAAAGAATCATAAAATTACATGCAAATATACTTTACTGGCCACCCCCTAGGTCTTTTAGGCAAAAAAATATTACTGGTTTCTTTTGAAATTCATCTGGGCCTCACTCAAATTGTAAAATTAGTTAAAAAGAAAACCCACAAACAAAATGATTCAGGAAACCCAAAAAAAAAAAAAAAAACATAGCATTTAGGCTTTTAGCCCATTGCCCATAACCCCTCCAAATGGATACAAAAAACAAAACCACTTTCACAAAACCCAAATTAGAAATATTATGTAAACCAAAATTCTTTATCAAAGAAAAAAATTAATAAGTCAGGAGTGCTCTTATAAGTTACAAGCGAATAGCAACTAAATTGCATTTAACTTTATTTTAAATTGGTTTTAATAAAAATATTTGTCTAATTTACAATGTATTGGAGAGAAAGTATTGGAGTTCTAACTCCAAACTATAAATATAACACATCACAAAAAATACCATTATCATCAAACTTCAGTTCTTTTTAATTTTTCAAGTTAATTCAGAATTCTAATCACTCTTTTTCAAGAGACATCTTCTTAACATTTAATTTCTTGCATTTTTCTTGCTGAAATGCTCTTTTATTTATTTTTATTTTTTAAAGGTTAATAATTTACATTTATTATAATTTAGAAATATATATTTTTTATTTTTCAAACAAATAAAAATAATAAACTTTAGAGATAAGCAATAAATGTAATTTTTTGAACGTGAAGGGAAAAAAATTCTAAATTTTAGGAGTTCTCTTTTTAAATTCAAAATGAACCTTATTTTTAAATGAAGTTACCCTTCATTAATAAATTTATTTTTGAACCACATAAAAGTTTAGTTGAAAGAGATGAATCTTTTATATATTATATAGATAAATAGCCAAAAAAGAAAAATTCAGATTAGTAAAAAACCCAAATCAGATTAGTAAAATCTCTTACGCCGTCGAGCCACAACCTTGCAACTCCTCCACCACTCACTAATCCCAGCCTGAGATGCTGTGTGCAGTGGTATTCTGCTGACTCTGAGACAAGCCATTTTTATTTTATTTTATTTTTTTGATGGGTGAGACAAGCCATTTTTTTTTTTTTTTTTTTTTGATGAACCGAAAGTTTTATTGACAAGCCAAAAGGAACAGAGGCTAACCAGCAACTACAGCAAAAGAGAGTTCAGAATAAATTACATCCATAAAAGGGCTGGGAGCATAACCCTGACCAAAACAACCAGATAAATTTTTCCCAAGGCACCAAGAAGCTAAAGCATGGGCTGCTTTGTTTGATTCTCTAGGACTCCACCTAAAAACAAACTACTGACCACGAAATGCCCACAAAAGGGTATCAACTGTTATGGATGAAATTCTCCAAGGCACTTCATCAAAGGGGGCTTTGAGAGCATCAATACAAGCTTTGGCATCGCTCTCAACCACTACATACTCAAACCACGGTTAACAGCAACACAAGTCGCCAAATTAATGGCTTCAGCTTTTGCTTGGATAGGGAGGATGGTTTCCACCCGTTTGGACATGGAAAAAATCAGATCCCCCCTCCAATCTCTCGCCACAATGGCAATAAATGAATGATCTAACCCCACCGCCGCATCGCAATTTATTTTAACAGCTCCTTGCTCAGGCCTGATCCAAGAATAAAAAGGTCTAGGCAACACTAAGGGGACATCAGTGAGCACAACACGGTGTTCAAAGAATTTTTTTAAGACTACTTGGAGTTCTTTATTTGGGGAGAATTTAATTTCTTTGTGAATAGCTTGATTTCTAGCAAACCACAATTGCTCCAACACCAAAGCCCCAAATAAAAGGAACCCCTCCCTGTCTGAAGAGCCATGGAAAGAGACTTGTGGGGATAAAAGAAAATTTATAAACTGACCTAGGCAATCAAACTGCATTGCATCTGGTCTACAGCCCCACTCATTACCAGCCCACAAAAATCTTGCAGCATGACAGTAAACAAATAGATGCAAGGAAGATTCAGGTGAGGCATCACATAGGGGACACTTAGGATCCATGGCTGGAAAGAATCTTGTCAATTTTTCCTTGGTTGGAAGAATATCCAAGGCAACTCTCCATAAAAACATCTTAAGTCTATCATGAATTTTTGATTTCCAAATTTTTGACTTCGCCTGGTCAGACTCATTGGGCTCAAAATGATCAAGAAGTTCCTTGTATGCCGACTTCACTGAAAGTTTGCCATTATGGGATTTTAACCATAACCATTTGTCCACCCTTTGACTCACTTTGACTAGAATTTTCTTGATAGCCTTGGCTGATTCTTCTGTGAATAATTCATAGAGTTTCGACTCATCCCATCTTGATTTATCTGGTGATAGAATCTGTGACACCACCAAGCAGCTAGACAAGCCATTTTAATAATGCAGCAGAAATACTAGTGTATATCAATATAAGGTTTGATACCTTTGACTAAATATTTTATGGTTGTTCCTCAAAAAAAAAATATATATATATATATATATATATTTTTTATGGTTTACAATTCTATTATATATTTTATTTTGTTCTTAACTTTGATAGTTGTGCTATCCGTTTTATGGTTTACAATTGAGAAAATGTTATGCCCTCACATGTTATATTTTTGTTTGATTAATCTCTAAAAATGTAATTTGTCAAATCTTTGCTAAAGGATGCGTACGCATCCATTGAGTATGCATGCTTATGGTTCAACCATGTGTACGCATAGTTGAGTATGCGTGTGCACCCCATACCTAGATTAGGGCAAAATTCTTGTTTTTGTTTATTTAGTTATTTTTCACATGATATTTGATTCTATTTGACTATGTTTAGGTTAATTAATTGTGTTTAATTTTTTTCCATGTTTGTTTGAATCTTTTTGCCATGTTTGGTTTATTTTATAATCTTTCCTTATGTGTGTGATTTAATTGTTATCTTTTCCTTTTTAGTATATGTTTGATTGTGCTTTAGTTATCTTTTCCTTTTTAGTATATGTTTGATTGCGTTTATTTGTTTCCTTTTATATTGTGATGTGATCATTAATATGTTTGTGTGTATTATTTCTTAAGTGTGTGAGGTATGTTTAGGTTAAGGATTATGGCTCTCTTAACTCTTTAATTAAATATGGCCTAGCAACACATAATGGAGGCCGGCCCACAAGTCGGATGGTCTTGGGTGCCTAACACCTTCCTAAGCCGTATCCAAACTCCGGACCCATAATCTGGTATGCAGACCCATGCATATAAGTGATTGGCCCAAAAGGCCCAACATGGTTCCTAGACCTAATCTAGGTGGTGACTCCGTTTTTCTCCGCCAAAGTCCACTTGGCCAAGGCGTACTCCCTTGTGCCCACAGTTGGTATTTGTGAATTTAAAGAAGGGGGAGAAGAGAGGTTAAATAGAGTAAGAGAGGGGCGAGACAGAAGAGAGAGTAACGTTCCTAACGCTGTCTAGGGACCAAAGTTGTACTTAAGGACCAAATTGGTTAGTTTTTAGAAGTTGTGGATCTGCTTGGCATTAGTCCAAACCTCAAGGTATGTGAATGGAATTTACCCTTATGATGATATGACCGATGATATGGCTCAACATAAGGTAGCAACAATAAATGTTAATTTTAGAGACATATATATATATATATATATATATATATATATATGCTGTGACACACCTTACTTTTAGTGTCTAGTCCTTCCTAGTTCCCAAATGACATATTTCCCTCTTAATTTTTCCATGAGATTTAGAGTAGGGTTCCTCTTGAATGTCAATTTTGTTTCCATAGATGGCTTGTCTTTGTCTTGGGAGGCTTTGATAAGTAACAAGTGATTTTATTAAAGAAAGGATTGGGTATTGCAGAATGATTGGAATATGGAAAAACTTTATTTGTTCAAGTATCTATAGATGAGAAAGTGGTATAGGTCCGTTATCAGACATGGATTGCCTGTTGTGTGAAAGTAGTTGTAAAGTTGTGATTTACAACTATGTTTTATGTTGGCTTTATTCCATGACAAAAAGTGTTGTAATTGCTTTAATTTATTTCCTTGTTTTTTGTGGGATTTTATTGTATTGGATTTAGTATTAAGTTGGTGAAGACTCAATCTTAATTGAAGATCAGTGCATTTCGCGACTAGCTCATGAGAAGTTCGCGAGAAGGGTTCCCGCGAAAAGCTCATGTGAGGAGCACATGACTGGAAGCTGAAGAGTCGTGCCAGGCTGTCGTTTTCACAAGTGTCTCGCGGGTAAGGCCTTCTCGCAAGGTAGTCGCGAAACATTCTGCCTGGAGAATTTTAATGTGTGACTTTCTTACACTTCAATCATACTATATATACTCTCATTACCCACAAATGTATACGAGACCATTCAGAGAGAAAAACCCTAGATAGGTTTTCTACGACACACACACCCATCTTTTAGAGAGAGAGCTATTTATCCTTAGTGAGAAATCATTCTAGCCTCTTCTCATTCCCTCTCCCATTGACATACCTTGAGAGGAGATTAGTACCCAAACACAACCCACACCTATTTAGAGTGTAGAGAGTGTTTTGGAGCTTGCGAAGATTTGGGGATTTTCCAAAAGAAGTCGGTGAGGCTTGGCGGATGCAATTGGGCGTATTGCGGGATCCGGAGAGCTAGACAAGACACTGTTCTGAGAAGCCTTGTTGGAGTAGGAGCTTGGAGGACTTAGGTGCATCGGGTAGATTAGGCTTGGAAGGTTTCTTGCTAACCCATGTATCCCAACTGATTGTCTAGTGGATCAATTATCGCTTGGAGGGCGGAGGAGAGGATTTTCGCCGAGTTCTTCGGTTTCCTCTTCAATAACACATCGGCGTGTTATCTTGTGTTTACATCTCTCTTCCCTACTCTTTTACATTCCATTTTACTGCTGTGTTGTCATGATTATGGATTAGAGTAGCTTGTTTGTTTATCCACTCGCATTTACACTATTCCACACTTAGTATTAAGTTAGTGTAAAATCTATCTTGCCATAATTTTAATTTGGGGGTCTATACAGCTCTTGTGTTTTCAACACATTTTCGAGCATTCAATTGGTATCAGAGCGGGTACACTTGTTGTGGTTTAAATACCTAAGTGTAATCCTTGACCCTTTGTGTTTATTTGCCATGGATAGTGCTTTGTATGCCTCTATGCATGTTTTGGATGTTGATGAATGTAACATGCCACGTGTTTGTGAAAATGCCTCTATGAGTAATAATTTTCATGATTGTGATGCTTTGTTACATAAATCTTTGGGTGTTGTTGATATTCCTAACATCAAACTCTTGAAGAAAAATGCTAAGAAATTTGAAAAGAATTTGAGCAAGTTATTTTGTGAAAATGATGATTTGATTGCTAAGCTCAATGAATCCAACAAATTGGTTGAAAAATATAAGAAATTTGCTAAAAATTATCTTGAAAAGCTGAAAGAGTTTGAATGTTTGAATATGGACTTGGATGCTAAACTTGTTTTGTCTAACAAACTTGTTTATGAGCTAAAATGTGAAAATGAATCTCTTAAGATGCATGCCAAGTGTTTGATTGCTGAACCTAATGCTAAAAAGGATGAAAATATTTGTTGCAATCATGTTGTGGTACCCGATTTTGTGCCTATTGTGTGTTCTACCTCAAAGGACAAATCGGTGTACATTCCTCCATATAAAAGAAATCAAAAGGTGGAGAGAAAGGTTGTTAAGTCAAAGCCTCTGTTTAGGTCTCAACCTAAGACTTTGGATGGATCTAAATTTGTTCCAACTTGTCACCACTGTGGTGTGATTGGTCATATAAGACCTCAATGTCATAAGTTGAAGAGAGAACAAAACCATGTTGCTAGATCCATTCCTAAAAAGCCTGGTGGACCTAAACATATTATTTGTCACCATTGTGGTGCCTTTGGTCATCTAAGACCTCAATGCTCTAAGTTTCATGCTTTTAAAAGAATCAAAAGAAAAGAGAAACTTGAGCTTCTTGTAAGTTGTGCTAAAAAGGGTAAACGAGTGAAAATAGCATGTTGTTAAAGAAAGTGTTTAATGCTCTTAGCTCCTTGATTATGTGCATCTCCGGTTCTCATTCTTCCAACCCTCGTCTCACTTCTCATGAGACACTTATTCCAAACAATCATTCCGTTTGGATGAGGAAGGGTTCCTATGGTTGAGCTTTTGCTCTTTTGGTCCTTGAGCTAATTCTTTCGATCTGTGTTGGACCCTACATGCATTAGATGCTTCATTATCATGCATTTGTGCATCTTGCGTTTATTTGTATGCATTGTTTTTGTTGTTGATCTTACTTTTATGCTTTTGTTTTTGTGTGAGTAAAAATCCAAAAAACACATAAAAAGTGAAAAATTCAAAAAGTTTGATCATATATGTTTGAGCACATATCACATGTAAGTTTGGCCTAGTACCTTCGTACTAATGGCGTAGTGCATTTGCGAGCTTAGCTTGTTCTGTATGCACGTATATCTATGTGGTAAAAATCTTGAAAACTATGTGTGATTGTTGTAAATAGATCTTCAAGCTTGTCATGAATGATTGGTCAAAAGTCTTGATGGTCTTGATACTTGCATAGACTTGTGTCTATATATCTTCTCACTTTATTTTTTTGATTTTGCAATATAGCTCACCAAATGTAAATCTCCAAATGAAAAAAGATAATGAGCCGCAAAAGCCTGTTGCACATACTAGTATTTGACTAGGAAAAAGAGAAAGCGACTTCTATATTGAAATGTATGGTGCTTAAAAAGCCAAAGGCTAACTCTCAATGTTAAAATATCAAAAATTTCAAGCACTGATCTAAAAAAGAGATGTATTATCCAAAAAGGATCAAATGTTATGATTTATGCAGAAGCCAAATGAAAAGCTTCTAAGATTTGTAATCATTCTCTTGTGGGAGGTCATATATGTTCATTTCTATAATTGAGATAGACCACTTGACTTAGTGCTAGTTGTGTATGACTTGATTATATTGATCATTGAAGCTTCACTCTAGACTAAGGACTATTCCACACTTGATCCAAACACACAACACTCAAGTTTAATGTTCAATAAATGCCTATTTCATTTGTGTGTTTGTACATGTTCAAATGTGATGTGTGTGGGCTCAACATTATGTGGATCAAACCAAAAATATTTTTTTTCTTTTTGTTAGCTTTTGGAAGTGATTTGTATCACCCATGTTTTTCAAAAATTTTCAAGTTGTTTTTGTGTGAAAAACATGTTTTCTGGGTGTTTTCGTGACTTATTATATGTGTAAGTTCAGTCACGAGTTAAAGGGTCCAATTCTCAAGTTTTTCAGCTTTGGACAGAGAGTTTCGCGAGTAAAGCTTACTAGCGAAATACCAACGAAATTTCGCGGGAAGCTAAACAGCGAAATTACCAGCGAAAATTTTCAGATCAGCTTTTAAAGGGCATTTCGTGGGACATTTGTTTTAAATGTCTCCCATCTTCTTCCAAACCCCTGTTTTAATGTTTCTAAATCAAAAACCAACTAAATTCAAGTTTTTTTTTCATTCCATTAACATCTCTAAGGTAATCTTTAACTCTTTTCATTGATTTTGATCCTTAGATTATGTTTTTGGGGGTTTTACGTTCATAGTTGGGATTTTCTCAAATGGGAGTTGGAAAACTTATTTTTTGTCAATCTTTTTGACTGGGTTTTGTTTTAAATGATAATTTTCTTGGGTTTTTGGCCCCTTGTGGCAAAAATAACATGTATTTAGGCAAGATTTTTATATGTTCTTGCATTGTTTATCATACATGTGTAGTGTGTGCACTCTAAATGTTTGATAAAATGCTCAAATGACATTTTCTCATTGTTTTGGACTCCGATGAGTACCAAATTTTGGGGATCATCATAATTATTCATGTTTATCATTTTTTGATCATTGGTGGTGTGTTTTATACACTTTGCCCTGTGAGTGCTTATTCGTGCATTGATCATGCATCTCACATGCACACTAGATGCACCTTTGCTGCACACACTCTAACACTTGACATGTTCTTGCATTCACTCATGCTAGTTAAGTCTTTTTAGACCTTTTAACACATATAACATGTTCTTGTGTCTTTGTCATGCCTAGGTTTATATCATGTTCCATCATCCTTAGCATGTCATGTTTACTTTATGTTTTGTAGCATTTTTTTTTTATGTTTTTGTCTTTCGTTTGAGCTTCATTTTCTCATTCATCTTGCAACTCTCATGCATTTTGATGGAAATTTAGACCCCTTAAACACACAGATTGCGTAGCCTAGATTAATTAGCCAAGTTGTTACTTAGTCAAATTATGCAATACTAGGTTAAAACAATCAAATAATCATATCAAGATATAAAGCAGCGGAAAATAAATGAACACAAAATATGATCACCCAGGAAACCACACGGTAAAAATCTGGGGAGGATTTGACCCACCGATCCTCAAGGCATAACAGAATTCACTATGAAAGAATTGAAGTTCTTACAAAAGGACTACAAGCTCCCCGCTCGACTTCCTAATGCTACCCACCAGTAGAACTTCCTGACACGACCACGCGCAGGCTCCGAATCCACGGACTACTTCTTTCTTGAATTCCTCAATCAGCTACAAGCTCCCCGCTTGCTTTTCTTTTAAGTTCCAATGGTTGCAACGGTAATGATCTTCAAGATGTTGAAATCATCTCTACCTTGAAAACCCTAAGTTTTGTGTAAAGGAAAGCTCCTCAAAGATCTCACAAGAGATTCACACAAAACAGCAATGTATGAGCAACAAAACAATATGGACAACCTTCAAAAACGTGGCTAGGGTTTAGTTTATATACCTAGGGTAAAAACATAAAACCCTAAACGTTTAATGAAGTAGGGCTGAGTTGGAAATTTTGCAGAATAATCAACCTGTGCGATTTTCGATCGATCGAGTCTATTCTTCGATCGATCGAGCCTGGCCAAAAGTCCCAAGTACTTCTGCAGCCACTCGATTCCAACTTTACAATAATAAACCAACTTTGAGCAAACCTAAACAAGACTAAATACAATGTTTTGATCATGGTTTGCCAACATTACAAATTAGAGTTCTAAATACATAAAATCCTAAGACCTTAGAACCTAACAAACTCCCCCTTTGGCAATCCGTGACAAAACCCTAATTAAAAGCTCAAAGTTTTACAAGTAAAAAGCCCTTTACAAAGATAATGCTCATAAAATCAAATTCAGCCTAACTACTATCCATCGGTTGCAAGTGTAGACAGCAGCTTAGTTGAATCAACCTGTATATTCCTGAAATACTCAACAAACGCATAAACGCATGTGTGACAGAAAAGAGTAAAACAACAGGTATAACATTCTTGTAAGATTCACACAACACAAAATAAAGACATATATGAATGATCAACTCATAAATATAAATCAATAAGCAGTGAATCACAAAGCAACAAGAATCAATAAAAATAACATGTATATCAATCAATGTTACTCCCCCTAACATGAATATCCCCAAAAATGATATACAAAGTGAAGCACCTAGATACAATCTAAAAACTCCACAAGCTCCTCAAAACAAAAAAGAAACAAAAAGTCTCAAAAAGTCTCCCCCTAACTACAAAAACTCCTCTACAAGTCAAAACTCCACTCCCCCTTTTTGTGACGGAATGCCAAAGGGCAATCACAAGTCGCCATCAAAAGGAGGTGGTGAGGGTGAATGAAGACGCGCAAAATCGGCTCGGAGAGCACGAATCTCGTCTAGTAAGTCCACCAAAATCTGACCATGAGCCACCTGAACGGTCATGACAGTTTCCAAAGTACGACGAACATCGAAGTCGGCCGAAGGAGGTGGAGGAACATCAGCAGCAGCAGCATCATCACCAACTGGATCAGGAACATCCTCACCAGCAAGCCCTGCAGAAGAAGAAGGAGGAGGTGCGCTACTAGAGGGCTCAGACCTAGGGTGTTTAGAACCAGCTCGAAGATGAGCGGCCCTCAGTCTAAGAAAAGACGCACCTATAGGAGCAATCACATGAACGGGCTCAGAGGAAGGAAAGCCACTAATATCAAGATAAAGAAGAATCCTATGAATGAAAATAGGATGTACAAGAGCATGAGCAGAGGATGAACTCCTATAAACATCGTTCAAAGAACGAAGAAAAAGATGGGGAAAACTAATAGGAGCATCAGTAACCAGAGCGTACAAAAATACACACCTCTCAAGAGGAATGGTGTGAACATGGGAAATAGGCCAGATAGAATGACAAGCTATCCTAAAGAATAGATAGTGTAATCCGGAGAGCTTAGCAGAAGTGATCCAAGGATCAGAACCCCATTGGACAGTAGTCCCAGTGATGTAAGACAAGACATCACTAATCTCGGGAGACACGTCATATGGATAGACAGGATGCAAAACCAATGGTACCCCGAGAGCATCAGCCACTATCTGAGGAGTAATGGTGTACTCTACGCCTCGTATCCAACTCTTGACTAGAGTGTTGGAATCATAGATGCGGATAGAGATGTTCGAGTAGAACTCTCTAATCAAGGCAGAAGGTGGAGGAGGATCAGAAACATCCACCAAGGGTAACCAGCCCCTACGCTCAAAGTTTGCCCTAATGGCAGGATCAAGTTCATCTAAGTGAACAGAACGCTCAGCCCAAATCTTTCTCCTAATGTTAAGCTTCTCAAAAATCTCTTGGTTTTTCTCACTCGGAAATTTCTCACAGTCAAAGGAAGGAGGGGACGGAGAAGAAGAAGGAATAGTCCTACGGGCTCTAGTTTTCCTAGGCATGATGCTAAGGAAAGGACAGAGACACAAAGAGAAAACCAAAAAGAAACACAAGAAAAACAAAACCAAGGGCAGACTGCAAGTTAGCACAAAAATCAATAGAATGAAAATCTATATGATGCATGAACAAGTTCAATGCCATGATGCATGCACTAATGCAGTGAGCAATTAAGTTCAATTGAGATTAAATTGACACAATTGGCTTGAACAAGGAATTTCTATCAAAATTCCCAAAATTGAAAACCACTTGTTGAAATTTTTAACCAAATTGATGAATTTGAGCATTATAGAACACATCACATAGATTATAATGCTTAATTACAACAACACAACAAGCCAATTTCATCAAATTCTTCCCAATTTAACAAAAACCCCAAATCGGATCAATTAGAAACCCTAGAATTTTCAATTTTTCACCAAACACAAAATTGATCAAATTAACCACCAAGGATCATGTTTATGATGTGTCCCCACAAAAACCCAATGATCAATCGCATAAAATATGGCTTGAATCAAAAGAAAATTCCAAAAATGCAAAGTGCGAAAATCGCCCCTAAATGCATGAATATATGCATGAAATGATGAAAATTAAATCAAAAGGAAGGGCAAAAGGGTCATACCGGCTTGAGGAGAGAGAGATTTTGCAAAAACTTCGGAGGAAAACGACAAAAATCTCTATGTGGAGCCTTGCCAATTCGGAGAGAGAGAGGAAAAAGTTTGAAAAGTTTGAATAGTGAGTTTGAAAAAGTCATATCTGAACTTTTAAAAAAGCTTTTCAACGATATTCGATCGATCGAAAAATTACATTCGATTGATTGAAACACACAGTCATTTTGAGACAAATGAAAGCACTTTTTCGATTGATCGAAAATCAGACTCGATCGATCGAAATGGGCAGAGGCTCACTAAATTTTGAGAAAAATCACAGTTTTGAAAGACACAAACCTAATTTTGAAAAACAACTCCTCAAAGCATTAAATTACAGAAACAAAATGCATGAGTATGAGATGGAATGCTTTTTCAAAAACCCAAAATTTTAAACCCAATTTTCTCAAAAACAAATTTCAATCATTCTTCCATTTAATTTTCTCAAGCAACAGATATGTTGTGCACAAATCTCAAGATATTCTCAAACTTGGTTGGTCAGACCAAAAACACACACACTAGCATGTACAGTGTTTAACAAAGAGTAACTTGTGTAGTGTGTGATACTAGCAAAAACTTGAGATACATGTGAGGTGATATGTGAATAGCAATCAAACACAAAGTCTACACAATTCATCACATAGAATTTAAAAGAGACTATCACCTAAAGAGTTACATCCTATAACTCCCACATCTCCTAGAACAAAAGCTTGCAATCATGTAAGTTTCTTGTATTTTTGCCCCATTAGTATGTGAAATATATTATGTGAAATGGCATCAAGCCTAATAGTACACACCGGTTTGAATTAAGTGAATTTGGCATCAAGCCTAATAGTACACACCAGTTTTAATTTAATTGAGGCTACACCTTATGTTCTTTTTGTGCATGTGCTACACTTTCTCGAGCACAAAATCTTATGATATGCACTAAGGTGTTCATGATTGGCTAGTGAACAGTGGTGAGATGGTTATTTATGCCTTTCTCAAAAGAAACAAGTCCGACAGTCAAATAACATATGACTTCATGATTAAGACAAAGTGATTAAAAACCACACACATCTTTCCCACACAACATGCACTACAAAGTTTCAACTAGTCAAGTGCAATGAATAAGTTCATCGAAGTTAAACAAGGTACACAGGACATGACATGTGTAAAAAGATAGACCAACCTTGTTTTTCAAAAATCAAGAAAAATAGTGTCAAACATAATTTTTGCTTTCTCCTTTTCCCTTTTTTTTTTTTTTTTTTATTATTATTAAAAGAGAAAACAAATAAATCCTAGAATGAAATGCATGAATGTAATGCAATGCAAGTCCTAGAACAAAAAAAAAAAACAAAAACCAAAGAACAATGGTCACAAAAGAGTAGAGCAATGAAGCACAAGGACCATGTCAGAAAGACTCAGTTAGTTCGAGTCTTTTGCATCCAAAACCTTTTAGATGCACCATGAGCATTGGAGTTCTTATTCACATTCGAGTGATTCCCAACTCCAGGATTGGAATAAAGGTTTAACACCTTTACCAATTCACCAATTAATGCCATAGGATCTTGTGCTTGAAGCACAGACACTTTTGGTTTATTTGCTCTCCTATCAGCTTGAAGCTTGTAACAGTTAGGACGAATGTGTCCAGACTTACCACAATAATGACAAACCCAAGCAGGTTTACCATGCATCTTGTCCTTAGATTTGGTAGGCTCCTTAGGTTTAGATTCTCTTAAGTCTACCCTAATCTTCTTAGGTGGTGAAACTTCTACGGGTTTAACTACCTCACTCACAGGTGGTTTGACGATTTCACTCACAACCTCACTCACAGAAGGTTCAGAAGAAGAAGGAGGAACAAACTTAGTGGAATGTGGTCCAGAATCAAAGATGCTTTCAACATATCCTAACCCAGTTTTATCAGAAGGATACTTTTGAACATTCAGCATGTGATCAAGTTTAGAACTAGCAGATCTAGCAACAGATAAATCATGTTCCAAAGTTCTAACTTTATCAAGCAAAAGCATGTTCTCAGATTTAACATTATTCAAAAGCTCATTAGCATCAAACAGTTTAACAAGCAAATTTCTCTTTTCAAGCTCAAGAGAATCAATTTTCTTTAGGCCAAGTTCAACTTTCATAGCATCCTTTGCAGCAACTTTGCAAAGTTTGTTATAGGCCTCTTGAAGATCTGCATCTTCAGAGAGTTCCCCATCAGAAGGGTTCTCCTCAGCAGATATGCTTTCATTGACTATAGCAGTAGCCGTGAAAGTAATGAAGTTTCCATCCTCGTCACCACCGGACTCATCATCAGAAACCTCATTATCACTAAGGGTTACAGCCATAGCTTTACCCTTAGTCCTCAAAAATGTAGGACATTCAGATTTCACATGACCATACCCTTGACAGCCAAAACACTGAGGACCCAAAGAGTTATTTGAAGATTGACCAAAATTTTCTCTAGGTTTTTCAAAATTATTAACCTTAGTGGGATCATTCTTCCTAAAATTTCTAGGTTCAGCAGTGTAAGTACCTCTTGCCTTTCTATTGGTATTTCTAAGAAAGTTCTTAAAGTTTTTGGCAAGATAGGCAATCTCTGTAGCAGAGAGCTCATCATCAAATCCACCATCATCAACATCATCAACTGACTTAAGAGCCATTGATTTGGATTTGTTCACTTTAGGTAGGTCAGACTCATAGGATTGAAGAGATCCTACAAGCTCATCAACAGGGATGGAGTCCACATCCTTGCTTTCAGTGATGGCAGTCACTTTGGGTCTAAAGTCTTCAGTTAAAGATCTAAGAATCTTCCTAACAATTTTAGGTTGATCATAGATTTCACCCAAATTAAAAGCAGAATTGACAATATCATTTAATTTAGTATAGAATTCATCAAAAGATTCATCATCAGACATTCTAATGCTTTCAAATCTAGAAGTCAATTGTTGCAGTTTGTTTATCTTAACTGCCTTTGTGCCTTCATTCACAGTTTGGAGGATTTTTCAAGCAATATGAGCAACCTCAACATTAGAGATCCTCTTAAATTCCTCCATAGAAACAGCATTAAAGATGGCATTCATAGCTTTGCTATTGAAGCCTGCTGCTTCTTTTTCAGAAGTTTGCCACTCACTCACAGGAGTAGTGGGCTTCTCCCATCCGTATTCAACGGAATTCCAAACCCTTTCATCAATGGATTTCAGGAATGCTTTCATCCTTACTTTCCAATAAGCATAGTTGTTCCCATCAAAGTGAGGAGGAACAAACAGAGAGTGTCCATGCTCCATGACAACAGGGGTCAAGGATCAGCTCAGAGATTAAAAATCTCAAACAAAAAGAGCTACCCGCTCTGATACCACTTGATGGAAATTTAGACCCCTTAAACACACAGATTGCGTAGCCTAGATTAATTAGCCAAGTTGTTACTTAGTCAAATTATGCAATACTAGGTTAAAACAATCAAATAATCATATCAAGATATAAAGCAGCGGAAAATAAATGAACACAAGATATGATCACCCAGGAAACCACACGGTAAAAACCTGGGGAGGATTTGACCCACCGATCCTCAAGGCATAACAGAATTCACTATGAAAGAATTGAAGTTCTTACAAAAGGACTACAAGCTCCCCGCTCGACTTCCTAATGCTACCCACCAGTAGAACTTCCTGACACGACCACGCGCAGGCTCCGAATCCACGGACTACTTCTTTCTTGAATTCCTCAATCAGCTACAAGCTCCCCGCTTGCTTTTCTTTTAAGTTCGAATGGTTGCAACGGTAATGATCTTCAAGATGTTGAAATCATCTCTACCTTGAAAACCCTAAGTTTTATGTAAAGGAAAGCTCCTCAAAGATCTCACAAGAGATTCACACAAAACAGCAATGTATGAGCAACAAAGCAATATGGACAACCTTCAAAAACGTGGCTAGGGTTTAGTTTATATACCTAGGGTAAAAACATAAAACCCTAAACGTTTAATGAAGTAGGGCTGAGTTGGAAATTCTGCAGAATAATCAACCTGTGCGATTTTCGATCGATCGAGTCTATTCTTCAATCGATCGAGCCAGGCCAAAAGTCCCAAGTACTTCTGCAGCCACTCGATTCCAACTTTACAATAATAAACCAACTTTGAGCAAGCCTAAACAAGACTAAATACAATGTTTTGATCATGGTTTGCCAACATTACAAATTAGAGTTCTAAATACATAAAATCCTAAGACCTTAGAACCTAACACATTTTTTTTACCCTTGTTCATATCTTCTTTTCTTTCCCTCCTTCCTTTTGCTTCATTTGTCTATTCGTGACAAAAATGTGGAAAGTATACCAAAAAAAGTATACCGGTGTGTTTCGTCATTTCTATATGACTCATGTGCACATTCTTAGGGGGAGAAATTCTACCTCGTGCACATTCGTAGGGGGAGAAAGCCATAGGGGAGATGCATATACCAAGGGGGAGAAGACATCTTTTATGAGAAAACCTTGTTTTGTTTGTTTTTCTTTTGCTTGTTTTCTCGTTGCTTTATGGTGCTTTGATATGCTTTGTTGCTTTCATCGCATCATGCTTATGTGTTGGACATACTTTTATCCTTATGCTATTGTGCTTTATTGGTTGCATGTTCGGATGATCATTTGCTTTGCTACATGATCATTGTAGTCATTTTCATATGACCGTTTCATGTTTGATCAAGTTGCTCACATGTTTCTCATCATGTTTACTTGATTGCAATTTACTTGTTACTTTATACTTGTCATTTTATTACTTGCTTTACCTTGAGGATCTAATTTGTTTTGTGCAAGTGTTTCAAGTTACAAGTATATATGTTCCAAGTTCATCACAGCTTCTAGATTTATGTGTGAGTGAGTTTTGTCATTGTTCCCAAACTCACGTTTAAGTCTAGAGTCTGTTATAGGGTGTTTTGACACGGAATAGCCAAAGGGGGAGATTGTAGAGTTGTGATTTACAACTATGTTTTATGTTGGCTTTATTCCATGACAAAAAGTGTTGTAATTGCTTTAATTTATTTCCTTGTTTTTTGTGGGATTTTATTGTATTGGGTTTAGTATTAAGTTGGTGAAGACTCAAGCTTAATTGAGGATCAGTGCATTTTGCGACTAGCTCGCGAGAAGTTCGCGAGAAGGGTTCCCGCGAAAAGGGCATGTGAGGAGCACATGACTAGAAGCTGAAGAGTCATGCCAGGCTGTCATTTTCGCGAGTGTCTCACGGGTAAGGCCTTCCCGCGAGGTAGTTGCGAAACATTCTGCCTTGAGAATTTTAATGTGTGACTTTCTTACCCTTCACCCATACTATATATACCCTCATTATCCACAAATGTATACGAGGCCATTCAGAGAGAAAAACCCTAGATAGGTTTTCTACAACACACACACACTCATCTTTTAGAGAGAAAGCTACTCATCCTTAGTGAGAAATCATTCTAGCCTCTTCTCATTCCCTCTCCCATTGACATACCTTTCGAGGAGATTTGTACTCAAACACAACCTATACCTATTTAGAGTGTAGAGAGTGTTTTGGAGCTTGGGAAGCTTTGGGGATTTACCAAAAGAAGTCGGTGAGGCTTGGCGGATGTAATCGAGCGTATTGTGGGATCCGAAGAGCTAGACAAGACACAGTTCCGAGAAGCCTTATTGGAGTAGGAGCTTGAAGGGCTTAGGTGCATCAGGTAGATTAGGCTTGGAGGGTCTCTTGCTAACCCATTTATCCCAACTGATTGTCTAGTGGATCGATTACTGCTTGGAGGGCGGCGGAGAGGTTTTTCGCCAAGTTCTTCGGTTTCCTCTTCGATAACACATCGGTGTGTTATCTTGTGTTTGCATCTCTCTTCCCTACTCCTTTACATTCTATTTTATTGCTGTGTTGTCATGATTATGGATTAGAGTAGCTTGTTTGTTTATCCGCTCGCATTTACACTATTCCACCCTTAGTATTAAGTTAGTGTAAAATCTATCGAGCCGTAACTTTAATTTGGGGGTCTAAACAGCTCTTATGTTTTCAACACATTTTCAAGCATTCAGTAGTTATAGCATGAGTATTGAGTTAGTTGGAAGTTCAAAGTACATCTCATATGGGTCAGCTAATTTGATAGATTTGAGTAATTAGGGGTTACATTATCGTGTGAGGAACCATAGCTAGGTCTTGTGGTAATGAAGATATAGATATGTGTTATTGGGGTTCTAAGAATTTGGAGATATATCTTGGTAGTTTGGTCCCTCGTAGAGTGAGGGTAAATGAGTTTTGGTGTTGCAATTTAAGACTTGTTTTGACTTGCTCAACATGCTAAAATATGTGAGCTAAGGTTTAATGGAAGACGGGTTGAAGCAGAGGAGGAAAGTGCTTAGTTTACTTTTTGGACTATCAGGGAGGTAGTGCATGAGTGAAAAATCTTTAGTGTAGAGTTCTGGGGGAGGTTCTCAGGGACTGGGAATTAAAGTAGTGCATAAGAGAAAAATCTTTAGTGTAGAGTTTGACTGCCAAAACTTGATTGCTTCAATGTTTGGTGGTTGTATTTTGTGTGCTAGTAATTATAGGGGAGGTTCTCATTATTTTACAAATGAGAGAGGCTGAGTCAAATGGTAGGATCTAGTTGTCTCGATGTTGTTTAGATCTTACCTTGGGAATATATTGGATTTAGTTTGTGTAAGAGAAGTTCTGTCATCTGTACTTGTTGATGTGGTCTTGCTATTTGAATATTTTACAAAAGAAGAAAAGAAAAAGGAAGACATAACACATCATGGAATTCAATGCTAAAAAGAAATACTATTTCAGTTCACATATTAGTTTGGTTATCAAACGTCTACTTTTAAGGCAAAAATTCAATCTTATTCACGTTATTTAGAAATCGTGTCTTATTAAAAACACGATTTGAGTTCTACGTATCAATTGGATATCAAACATCCAAACCTTAATGATTTGGATATATCTAAGTCAAAAATTCAAAATAATTCATGCTAAAAAGAAAACATGTCTTAGAAACACTATTTTCATTTTACATATCAGTTTGGATATTAGACATCCTAAGAAAAAAATTCAATAGAATTCATGTTATATAGATATTGTGTCTTAGAAACACTGTTTCATTTTTATATATCAGTTTAGAAATGAAACATAAAAACCTTAAAAGTTTGGATATCTACAAGGGAAATTCAAATAGTATTCATTTTGTAAAGTTGTGATTTCCAACTATCTTGTGTTGGCTTTAATTCCATGCCAAATTTAATTGTAATTTCTTCAATCATTTTCCCTGTATGTATATGAGTTTATTTGTAAGGGATGAGTGTGAGAGATCAATGAAGAATCAAGCTTCAAAAGATGAATCAATGGAATTCGCGACTAGCTCGCGAGAAGCAACCCGTGAAAAGGTCATGTGTGAAGCACATGACTGGAAGTTGAAGAATGTTTCGCGAGAAGGGCCAACCCGCGAAGTACCCGCGAAACACTCTATTTGGCAAAAAGTTTATTTGCTTTACCAAATTCTTTACCCACAGTATATATACCCTCATTACCCACGAATTGTAAGGAATGCTTTTCAAAGAGAAAACCCTAGCAAATACACTTGAGAGTTAGAGATTGTTATACCCACAATCATCTACACATTTCCTTGTAGTTTTCCTCAAACTCCTACCTCTCCATCTCTAAGTCCTTGAGAGGTTGTTAGCCCAAACACTTACCACACCCATTCTGAGTGATAAGTGAGATTTTGGTGTTGCTGGGAAGTATTGGAAGGAGCCATTCATTTGTGGATGCAATCGAGCTGAATTGCGGGATCTAGAAAGCTAGAGAAAACAAGACTCCGAGCAGTCCGTTGGTAGCAGGAGTTTGGAGGGCTCAAGTACATGAGGTAGACTAGGCTTGGAGGGTCTTTTATTATTCGTGTACTCCAATTTTATTCTCTAGTGGATCAATTTCAACTTGGAGGGTTGCGAAGAGGTTTTTCGCAGAGTTCTTCGGTTTCCTCTTCGATAACACGTCTTGATATTATCTTTTGTTTGCATCTCTCTTCCCTACTCTTTAAGCTTTCATTTTATTGTTGATGATGGATGAATATGGCTTAGGATAGTGTTATCGGTTCATTGCGCTTATTTACTCTTGTTTAGCACTTTGTTTAAATTAGAGTAAAAGCAATCTAGCCGTATTTTTTAATTGGGGGTCTGAACAAGCTCTTGTGTTTTAGCACAAATTTGAGCTTCCACATTTATACCAAAATCGTGTGTGAGAAACACTATTTTAGTTCACATATCAATTTGGATATCAAACATTTACCTTTAAGGCAAAAATTCAATCTTATTCATGTTATTTAGAAATTTTCTTAACACGGTTTTAGTTCTACATATCAATTTCAATGCCAACATCCAAACCTTAAATATCTCTAAGGTAAAAATTTAATAGTATTCATGCTATACAGAAATCATGTCATAGAAAGACTATTTCAATTCTATATATCAGTTAGGAAATCTCTAAGGAAAAATTCAAATAGTATTCATTTCATACCGAAATCGTGTCTTAGAAACACAATTTCAATTTACAGATGAGTTTGGATATCAAACATCCACCTTTATGAAAAAAATCCAATTTTACTCATGTTATTTAGAAATCCTTTTCTATAGTAGGAGCCAATCCATGACATTGCAGAAATTTTTTGAGCTTATGATAGGCCAAAAACATATTGACCCCTTGTGATTAATTAACCAATTAATTTAGCCAAGTATATTAATTAAGTTAATTAACATGCAAATGCGTGGTAGCACAAACAAATTACCAAATAACTAAATATGCAGCGGAAATCAAATGACACGGGTGATTTGTTTACAAATGGGGAAAACCTAACAGCAAAAACCCCACCGGGTGATTTTCAGGTCACCATTCCCGAAACTCCACTATTATCACAACAAGCGGTTACAAGTAAAGAAATCCCAAGTACCTTACCAACCTACAGTTGAACCCTTACCCCAATACCCAATTGGACTTGTTCTGTAGTGACAGTTTTCCCTTTTGATGCATAGCTCCCAAGTACGTGACTAACCAATGCGCGGATCCCAGTATGCAACTTCAATCACCAACTAGAAAGAGTTGTTGGCTGCAAAGTTCTTCAGTTCATCCACGATAAAGATTAAGAAGATGCTTGGTCACAAAACCCAAAGGTGCACATACACAGCAACTTCTTCAGAAGAGATGAACTAGGGCAAAACTTTGTCTTCGGTCACAATTTGCTTGAACAGAGTTTTCTCAATGCTTGTGCAACTTGTGAACACTTTGACGACCCTTAAAACAATCCTTTTATATGTCTAGGGTTAGGAGAAAAGAAGGCCCAAAGACACATTCACGGATCCCAAGAAATCAGAACAATAATTCTGATTTTATAAACCTCGACAGATAGCAAGGTGTCGAGCAGCTATCGAGCAGGTGTCGAGCTTTAATGAATGTGCACTTCTTCAGCTTGTTTCTTGGACAGACTTGATGACTTTAACACTTGATCTTGAAACCTTGTTTCTTGAAGTATTAAAAACACCTAGAACTACCCAATTACAAGTTGAGTGCATTTTGTCAAAGGATTAACCAATTACATAAAAGAATGACATATGTTCTTAACAAGTGAAACACATATGTCCTAACAATCTCCCCCTTTGGCAATTCGTGACAAAACCACAACAAATAAATGAGATATGAGAGAAGTCATAAATCACTCTACTCATATTCACTTGTTAACTACAATAAAATCTATCCTAACACAAACTCTTGAAAAACTTTGCAAGAAGAGAGTTTATGGCAAGTAGACTTTGACAACCTGTATTTCTGAAACACTTTAAACAAAAATCATCATGGCATCTTAGTGTGAAACAGAAATAATAGATTGTATACAAGTATAAGAAGCATGTGTATAAAGATAGAAAAGAAACAACACATGTAGAGGTAGGTGAAAGAAACATACATCCACATATAGAGAAAATAAGTACAATGTATGTAAAAACTGGTCACAAGACCCAATGTACAAGAACAATGTATCTAATAAAGTAGAAGAGAAAAAGATACATCAAATCCTCACTACACCCCTCATATCAACACACTCCCCCTAACAAAAATGTCCTACACTAACTCTCCCCCTAAGAATGACTACTCTCAATATCGAAAACTACTCCCCCTTTTTGTCACGAGTGACAAAGGGTAAGAGTGTCAAGTAGACATCTCATCAGTAGAGCTAGCATCTCCATCATCATCCGAAGCGTCATCGTCATCACCATCATCATCATCATCATCCTCAGCATCAGAATCAGAAGCCACTGGAGGAGGTGGTGAAGGAGTAGCCTCAGGAGCAAAACCACCCATGGTCGCCTGTCGTCATGCAATATGACCAACACGAACATTCACCTGATACAACTCAGTGGAGAGTGTATCAAGGCGAGCATCCATGCACTGCAGCTGCGCCATGATGTCTCCAAGTGAAACATCGCCCATGGAAGAGGAGGGGGCGGATGTGGATGGAGCTGAATGAAATGGAGCCGGACGGGAGGGAGGAGTGGAATCCGACTGTCGCGACCTAAACTGCGCCTCACTATGTTTTACGGTAGTGGCGTCTATGGCACAAATGTGTGTGAAGTGGTCGGACACAGGAAAAGGGACAGAAAAATGGCGTAAGATCCTCGTGATAGCAGAAGGAAAGATGAGCTTATCACGGGTTGCCGCATCCAAATGAACATCTATAATAAACAGAATGAAATGAGAAGGAAAATCTATGGTAAGATGCTCAAAGAGAGATAACAAAAATCGAGCACGAGGCTCTGTGATGGAGTTGTAGTGAGAAAGCGGATGAAGTACAAAAGTCATCACCATGTTTAAGAATCTAAGACCTTTAGCAAAAGGCCGACATGATGTAAACTGACACTCACCCCACTCCAAAGGGCGCTCATAGAAAGCAGATATGAGTTCATCCTTGGACACAGTCCTCAGATGCTCACAACTAGGATAGTCAAAAACTCTATCCTAGGAACCTGAAGCACATCCGCAACAAGCTGCGGTGTGACAGGAATGCACGTACCTCGAACGCGAGTGAAGAAAAGAGGTACTGAACGATCAATCCCATGCATGTTGGAGTAGAACTCCTGAATAAGCATGAGAGGACAAGTGACCGAGATGTCACACAGTGACTCCCATCCCCGACTGTGAATGACAAAGGGAAGGTCAGTGTTGGCGAAGTCTGCCAAAATGACTTGGCGTTCCAAATGAACACCTCGTCTAGAAAAGTTCTTCGAGAATGCCTTGTGGGCATCATCATCACAGAACCGAAGATTAAGAGGAGCAGAATCAGAAGATGAAGAAGCTCCAGAACGAAGAGGGTTCCTAGCCGGAGTAGATTTACGCTTAGTTGCCATAGACACTACTAACGTAAACAGAATGAGAGAGAGGGAGAAAGAGACAATCAGAAAAGTCCCAAGCAATTCAAATATATCAAATATATTGAAAAGAGAGTACGTATGCATGGGGAATGCATGAACATGTGACATGCAAAAGAAAATACATCATGGGCTCAACCCAATCCAATCCTACCAGCACACAAGCATATTACACACATCTAAATGCATGAAAATACCATTATAATGCAAATGTGATGCAATGCATGAGATTTTGAACACCTTTAAAAGAAAACCCATCCCAAAATTTCAAGAAAAACTCATCAATCTTGAAAAACCCCAAAATTTTTCAAAAACCCCAAAACCTAGGTTTCAAATCATGAAATGTATGAAGAATGAAGAGATTAGAAGCTTACCAAGTGTATAAAAACTTGAGGAAGCTTGAAGAAACCTTGAGGAACGAGATTGGAGTTAGATGAGAGTGTTTAGGAGAGAAAACAGAGAGCTATCGAGAGAGAGATCGAGAGAAATGAGAGGCGGATCACACGAGGGGTTTATATAGAAACCTCAGTAAATCTCGACAGCTAAGGTATCGAGGGGTGTCGAGCCAGCTGTCGAGGGTGGTGTCGAGGAAATGGTTGTCGACAGATGCAGGTGTCGAGAAGATGTCGAGGAACAACCCACCAGAACCAAGAACAGAAGCTCGATCGATCCACCAGGTGTCGAGAAGGTATCGAGGAGACAGAAACTTTCTCGATCGATCCACCAAGTGTCCAGGAGGTGTCGAGATTGCGATAAGGAAAAAACTTAAGAAGCTCGACAGATAGCTAGGTATCGAGGAGGTGTCGAGCCAGCTTTCAAAAACAATTTTTCGAGAAGTGAAAAACACAGACATGAATGTAATTCAACATGCAACTCAACAATGATCCAATCCACAAAATAGGTTCAAAATCATCTCTCAACAAAAATTTTAAGCACATAGATCCTCAGAAACATACACACACACACTAAACAAGTCTAACCAATTTTATATTTCAAAAACAAGTCACAACAGTTTAGTGAGCATACATTAGCACATGTGAAACCTTGTGATGGCCAAATCACATTGTACCTACACATGTATCAAGAGTAGCCAAGAATATTGCGTGTTGTGTGTGAAAAAACATTGCAAGATTGCATAAGGGTGTGCATGTTATGCCGATTTGAGATATGAGAAAAACACTTTAACTCACACACAATCATAACTATTTGATAGAGACTATCACCTTCAAGGTACATCCTATAACTCCCACATCTCCTAGAATACACACTTGCAATCATATTTAAAACATTTTTTATCTTTTTGCTTTTTATTTTCTTTGCATGTTTTCTTTTATTTAGCATATCATGCATGGGCATATAAAAGAGAGAAAAGAAATACCTAAGATGTTAAGCATATGACATTGTACTTTTGCTATGCCGAAGCATACGAATGTTTTTGACACTGCACTTTTGCTATGCCGAAGCATACAGGTGTTATATTATGATTGGTGGGCAATAGTGGTGAGATAGTTATTTATGCCTTTCTCTTAGGATTCTTTAGTCCTACCCATCAAAAAGAGTGATACGAGTGTTAAGTTCAAGAGATAACTTAATCTTACTCATCACAAACAAGAGCCACAAAGCTCACTTGCTTAGTTGTGCATAGAGATGCTCATCTAAGCTACAAAAGATACAAAGTTTAGAAAACTTTGTTTCAATGGCCATCCAAGGTACACAAGTATCAAAGTACACAAAACACACACTGTTTTTGGATTTTTCAATTTTCCATTTTTTTTATTTTAAAACAAAACAAACAAAACTGTAAACAAGCAAACAAAAACATGTTAAACAAAACAAAGCATAAAACTAGACTGACTCAAAAAATAAATGTAAAAACACATAAGTAATGCAACAACCAAAACAAGAAGATAGAAGAAAGTGATATAATCACTTAGAGTCCTTTCTCTTCCACACCTTGGAAGAACCTTTCCTTTGATTGAATCCTTGAACTGGCGGTGAAGGGGAAGAATTGAACCCGTTTAAGTTCGAAAGGAACATGAGGGCTTTCAGAAGAACTCCAAGAGGAGCAAGAGAGGATTGAAGCTGATTTTGGCTTCCAGATGCTATCATGCCGTTGCTCTGTTGAGTGGCTAACCACTTATAGCAATTTGGTCGAGTATGACCGGCAATAACACAATGATGACAGAGATGCTGCTTCTTCTGTTTAGGCTTTTGAGAGATAGCCTTCTTAGCCCTAGGGTTTTTTACATCTTTCTTATCTTGTTTAGGGGGTGCTCCTAAAATAGATTTACCCTTGTCTAAGTTCTCACTAGCTAATTCAGTTTTAGCATCATTGTTTTCAATTTCAATATTATTAGCGGGTGGAACAAAAACAGTAGAACTAGTAGAAGCAATATTAGAGGAAGAAAGACCATACCCTAAACCTATACGATCCGAAGCAGATTTCTGAATGCTGAGCATCTCATCAAGCTTTGCACTCGAAGTCCTCTCCAACTGAGCTCTGACTTGAAACAGCTCCGCTTCAAGCTTCTTGGTCTTCTCAGCGAAGAAATTGTTCTCAAACCTCAGTGCACCAATTGTTTGATTAGCTTCATCAAACTTTGTGGAAAGCTCTTCACGATCAAGTTCCACATCACTGAGCTTCTTGGTGGCCAGCCTATATAGTTTCTCATGCTTCTCAGAGAGCTTGTAAAGTTTCTCATAGGCTGTATGGATATCATCTTGATCATCCATCTTCTAAAATTTGGACTCCACCAGTTCTTCTTCCTCGTCAACTTCTTCGACAATCCCTTCAGTAGGATTGACTATGGCAGTGAAGGCATTTAAGATTCTGTCATCCTCATTGTCGGAATCATCTTCAGGCTCAGTATCACTTAACGTAGCAGCAAGTGCCTTGCTCTTCCCAACACTCTTGAGATATGTGGGACACTCTTGCTTCATGTGACTAAAGCCATGGCACCCAAAGCATTTAGGTCCTGTGGGAACAGTGTACTGACCGCCATCCCTTACATCCTTCTTCCCTTTGTCTTGGCCCTTAGACTGAGAAGAACTGGATTGTCTGTGGTCCTTGTCGAAGTTCCTCCCATTGGCATTCTTCATAAACTTCTTGAACTGCTTTATAATGTAGGACTTCATCTTGAAATCTTCATCATCGGAAGAATCATCTGTGTCACTGCTCTTTGCCTTCAAGGCCATGCTCTTGCCTTCACCCGACTAGCCAATCCTAGATAGTCCTAGTTCGTAGGTCTGCAAGTTTCCAACCAGCTCAGTCAAAGGAATCTTATCAATATCCTTTGATTCTTCTATAGCCGTAATCTTGGCATGGAATCTCTCGGGTAGAGACCTGGGCACCTTCCTCACAATCTTGGGTTCAGGAATGGTTTCACCAAGATTGAAAGCTGAGTTCACTATGTCCTTGAGCTTGGCATAGAACTCATCGAACGACTCATCCTCCTCCATCTTTATTTCTTCAAAGCTCGTAGTGAGCCTTTGAAACTTTGAATCCTTGACAGCCTTTGTACCCTAATAGGTTGTTTGAAGGATGGTCCATGCTTCCTTTGCAGTTTCAGTAGAGGATATCTTCTTGAACTCCTCATTAGTGACTGCGCTAAATAAGGCATTCAACACTCTGCTGTTGAAGTTTGCTGCCTTGATCTTGGCTTCATCCCCATCGGCTGGCGCTTCTTTTGGCTTGGTCCATCTAATCTCTACAGCTTGCCACACCTTCTCATCTAAAGACTGCAAGAAAGCTCTCATGCGTACTTTCCAGTATGCATAGTTAGTGCCATCAAATAAAGGAGGTATGATTAATGACTGTCCTCTATCCATGACAAACAGGGGTCAATGGATCAACACAGCAAAGATTAAACCTAATCAGAGTGTGCCTGCTCTGATACCACTTGATAGGCCAAAAACGTATTGACCCATTGTGATTAATTAACCAATTAATTTAGCCAAGTATATTAATTAAGTTAATTAACATGCAAACGCGTGGTAGCACAAACAAATCACCAAATAACTAAATATGCAGCGGAAATTAAATGACACGGGTGATTTGTTTACGAATGGGGAAAACCTAACAGCAAAAACCCCACCGGGTGATTTTCAGGTCACCACTCCCGAAACTCCACTATTATCACAACAAGTGGTTACAAGTAAAGGAATCCCAAGTACCTTACCAACCTACAGTTGAACCCTTACCCCAATACCCAATTGGACTTGTTCTGTAGTGACAGTTTCCCCTTTTGATGCACAGCTCCCAAGTACGTGACCAACCAATGCGCAGATCCCAGTACGCGACTTCAATCACCAACTAGAAAGAGTTGTTGGCTGCAAAGTTCTTCAGTTCATCCACGATGAAGATCAAGAAGATGCTTGGTCAATAAACCCAAAGGTGCACATACACAGCAACTTCTTCAGAAGAGATGAACTAGGGCAAAACTTTGTCTCCGGTCACAATTTGCTTGAACAGAGTTTACTCAATGCTTGTGCAACTTGTGAACACTTTGACGGACCTTAAAACAATCCTTTTATATGTCTAGGGTTAGGAGAAAAGAAGGCCCAAAGACACATTCACGAATCCCAAGAAATCAGAACAATAATTCTAATTTTATAAACCTCGACAGATAGCAAGGTGTCGAGCAGCTATTGAGTAGGTGTCGAGCTTTAATGAATGTGCACTTCTTCAGCTTGTTTCTTGGACAGACTTGATGACTTCAACACTTGATCTTAAAACCTTGTTTCTTGAAGTATTAAAAACACCTAGAACTACCCAATTACAAGTTGAGTGCATTTTGTCAAAGGATTAACCAATTACATAAAAGAATGACATATGTTTCTTAACAAGTTAAACACATATATCCTAACAGCTTAGTTAACAAATAACTGGATAATATAAATTTTTAGAAATTACTTTGCCAGAGGGCAATTTATTCTGATGGATGAAGTTTCCATGCAAGGAAAGATAAGATCATGGTCAGTGCTCGTTCTGATTGATAGCTAGGAACCATATGAATTTATTGTGATGGGGGAAGTTTCCCTGTAAGGAAAGATGAGATCATGGTCAGTGCTTGTTCTGGTTGGTAGCTTGGAACCAAAAGCCTAGCTCCCCTTACTATGGTGAATGTCACTCCTCTGTACTCAATCACATATCCTCCAACCTGCCAGCATCATCATGTTGAAAAAAACCAAAAAGCACATGGAAAATGAGGGGCTACCTGTATATCCATACGCTAATTCCACTTGAAATGAGCTCATTTATAGTGGGTAGAATTGTCGTTGGACTGTGTCCATGCAAAATTTCTGCAAGCAGCGTAGAAGAAAAATTAGTAATTTTTATTGGGTGGTAGAAAGATCTTAATTTTGCATATGTGGGACTTTTTATCTTTTCATGCTTTGTGACAAGATCATCACTGCCAATGTTGTCTAGTCCACAGGTATCACAGGTAAGTCACTCATACCAGCAAGCTTCCCATTTTGTAGCTTTTGCATGAAGAGCTATTTGCACCTAGGCAAGATTTAGATAGGCAGAGACATAATTGTCAGAGCAGGGATCAAAATCGTGGACCTATATAATGTAAGATTAAAATCATTTAATTTCTTGCTTAGTTCTAATTAGTAATTACAAGGCTAGTAAAGTTCTTTAAATGCACTTGTCAACTGAATACATAATTATAGGTTATTGAGACCAAACTCATGCTTAGTTTACTAGAGCATCAACTCAAACCCAATTGTATGCGTCCTTGTATTTATAATAATCTTCATTGCTATTTCTTTATTATTCTAATTAGATTTGAAATTATTTATAAGAAAGTAAGAAACAATTTTGATTGATGCGTAAAGACTTACAGAACCGTTTGGGCCTGACTTGGGTCCTGACTATTTGCAAAGGGGAGCATATATGTTGTAAATATCAAGGTTTCCCATCTCTGCTTCTCCTTGATTTAGATAGTTATAACACTTGCTTGAAAAATTACCCGTAACGAAGTTGCAGTACTGGTGAAACCAAAAAGACTTTTGTTCTTTTTGTTTGCTTTTGGAAGTGATTTGTATCACCCATATTTTTCAAAGTTTTTCAAGTTGTTTTTGTGTGAAAAACATGTTTTCTGGGTGTTTTCATGACTTATTTCATGTGTAAGTTCAGTCATGAATTAAATGGTCAAATTCTCAAGTTTTTCAACTTTGAACAGAGAGTTTTGCAACTGTTTCACAAGTAAGACTTACCCGCGAAAATTCCCAGCTTCCTGCAAAAATTACCAGATCAGCTTTTTAAAGGGCATTTCATGGGACATTTGTTTTAAACTTCTCCAATCTTCTCCCAAACCCCTATTTTAATTCTTCAACATCAAAACCCAACTAATTTCAAGTGTTTTACATTCCATAAACATCTCTAAAGTAATCTTTAACTCTTTTCATTGATTTTGATCCTTAAATTATGTTTTTGGGGGGTTTTATGTTCATAGTTGGGATTTTCTCAAATGGGAGTTGGAAAACTTATTTTTGTCAATCTTTTTGACTGGGTTTTGTTTTAAATGTTGATTTGTTTTGGATGTTGGCCCCTTACGGAAAAATAACATGTATTTAGGCAAGATTTTCATATGTTCATGCATTATTTCACATACATGTGTAGTGTGTGCACTCTAAGTGTTTGATAAAATGCCCAAATGGAATTTTCTCATTGTTTTGGACTCCAATGAGTACCAATTTTTGGGGATCACCATAATTAATCATGTTTATCATGTTTTGATCATTGGTTGTGTGTTTTACACACTTTACCCCCGTGAGTGCTTGCTCATGCATTGGTCATGCATCTCACATGCACACTAGATGCACCTTGCTGCACACACTCTAACACTTGACATGTTTTGCATTCACTCATGCTATTTAAGTCTTTTTAGACCTTTTAGCACATATAACATGTTCTTGTGTCTATGTCATGCCTTGGTCTATACTTTGTTCCATCATCCTTAGCATGTTATGTTTACTTTATGCTTTGTAGCAGTTTTTAGATGTTTTTGTCTTTCATTTGAGCTTCATTTTCTCATTCATCTTGCACCCCTCATGCATCATCTTTTACTCTTGTTCATATCTTCTTTTCTTTCCCTCCTTCCTCTTGATTCATTTGTCTATTCGTGACAAAAAGGTGGAGAGTATATCGGAGAGTATACTGGAGAGTATACCGGTGTGTTTCATCATTTCTATATGACTAATGTGCACATTCTCAGGAGGAGAAATTCTACCTCACATTCGTAGGGGGAGAAAGCCATAGGGGAGATGCATATACAAAGGGAGAGAAGACATCTTTTTTTAGAAACCTTGTTTTGTCGTTATGTTATTGTGTTTTATTGGTTGCGTGTTTGAATGATCATTTGCTTTGCTATATGATCATTGTAGTCATTTCCATATAACTGTTTGGTGTATGATCAAGTTGCTCACATGTTTCACATCATGTTTACTTGCTTGTCCTTTTATTACTTGCTTTACCTTAAGGGTCTAATGTGTTTTGTGCAAGTGTTTCAGGTTATAGGTATATATGTTCCAAGTTCATCACAGCTTCTAGATTTAGGTGTGAGTGAGTTTTGTCATTGTTCCCAAACTCAAGTTTAAGTTTAGAGTCTGTTTTAGGGTGTTTTGTCACGAAATAGCCAAAATGGGAGATTGTTAAGTTATGATTTTTCTCATAACATTAGTGTTGGCTTATTCCATGACAAAAAGTGTTGTAATTGCATAAATTTGTTTCCTTGTATTTTTGTGGGATTTTATTATATTGGGTTTAGTATTAAGTTGGTGAAGACTCAAGCTTAATTGAAGATCAAGTGGATTTCGCGAGAAGCTCGTGAGAAGCTAACCCGCGAAGTAGCCACGTGAAAAGCACATGATTGGAAGCTGAAGAGTCGTGTCAGGCTGTCAGTTTCGCGAGTGTCTCACGGGTAAGGCCTTCCCGCGATGTACTCAAGAAACATTCTGCCTAGAGGATTTTTAAGTGTGACTTTCTTACCTTTCACCCATATTATATATACCCTCATTACCCACAGAAATTGTAAGGAGGCCATTCAGAGAGAAAAACCCTAGATAGGTTTTCTACAACACACACACCCATCTTTTAGAGAGAGAGCTACTCATCCTTAGTGAGAAATCATTTTAGCCTTTTCTCCTTCCCTCTCCCATTGTCATACCTTAAGAGGAGATTTGTACCCAAATATAACCCACACCTTTTCAGAGTGTAGAAAGTGTTTTGGAGCTTGGAAAGCTTTAGGGATTTGCCAAAAGAAGCCGGTGAGGCTTGGCGGATGCAATCGAGCGTATTACGTGATCCGGAGAGCTAGAAAAGACAAGGTTTCGTTAAGTTAGTTGGCAGCAAGAGCTTGGACGGCTCAAGTACATGGGGGTAGACTAGGATTAGAGGGTCTTTTGTTATTCGTGCACTTCAACTTTATTCTCTAATAGATCGATTTACCGCTTGGAGGGCGGCAGAGAGGTTTTTCGCTGATTTCTTCGGTTTCCTCTTCGATAACACGTCTTGGTGTTATCCTGTGGTTGCATCCTTCTTTCCATACTCTTGTGCTTTACTTTTATTGTTGTTGATTATGCACTAGAGTAGTTATCGGTTTATTGCACTTCATTTACTCTTATTCCGCACTTATTTTAAGTTAGAGTAAAAGCAATCTAGCCGTAATTTTAATTGGGGGTCTAAACAAGCTCTTGTGTTTTCACACAAATTCGAGCTTTCAAGTTGAAAGGTTTGTAAATATTACCGTTAATTTTTCCCTGAATCTGTAGAAATATGATTTTTAGATATCAATTTGATGTCAAAATTGCTTTCCTCCTTTCTTTTTTTCAGGGCCTGCTAAATTGCAAATAAAGCTTTTGATGAAGCTCTTCCAGAGCTTGACAACCTCAGTAGTGAGTCTTACAAAGAAAGCACCTTACTTTTGGGGCTTCTTAGGGACAACCACAACTTGTGGACTTCGATCTGAATTGCCAGAAGACAACATCAAGATGTGGACTTCTAACATGCCAGACTTCTGAAATGCCAGAAGATGGAGGTGATTGTAATAGTTATTCGGGGATAGTCATGTAATTTAGTTTTTATTGGATGGGATTTTTTGTGATTAATTAGTTTGTATTCTAAGGTTAAAAATAACTACAATCTATTCTAATTATATATTTTTTGTTAAGGATTTAATTTTTTTTTCTTATTAATGTGTAGAGATTGCCTTGCTTCTATAACCCAAGCTCTTTCAAAAAATTCAAATCCCAACTTTTTGATTTGTGTTATGTTATGTTTTGGTGGTAAAAGTTGTTTTTTAATGGAAAAGCCAAAGGTGGGTAACAGAGACCAAACGGAGTTAAACACAGATGGGCAAAATGTTAAGTTTTAAACCACAGGTAGGCAAAGTGAAAACGGGCCAAACCACAGGTGAGTTTACTGTAATTTCCTCTTACAATAATGCTACTATAACTCGTTTTTCATAAGAGCACTAGAATTGGGGTCTAAACACTCCTAGTTGCTATTTTACAACCCAAGTTACCCAAAACCCACTCCATCCGGGTTTGTAAAGTTAAAAAAATTTGCAACCTATGAATAGTAAGGTTGCATATATGCAACCTTATTATTCATAGGTTGTAAAAAAATATATTAGTTTAATCTTGTGATTGTGTGTAGTGGGAGGAAAAAGAGAGAAAATAGTACTTTATATTATTTTATTGGGTTGTATGTAAAAATAAAAACTAGAATGTAGGGTGAGTTGTAAAATAAGTTGGTAAAATTGATAAAGTAGTGTTTGAGGATGCAAAATAGGTTTTTTTTTTTTTTTTTTTTTTTTTTTTTTTGCATTCCTGGATGCTAATGCTCTAACTTGAGAACTTCCAAAAATGTCTTTTCATCTTCGGTCACTCAAAAAAACTCAAAATTTTTAGAGTTTTGAGTCATAAAAACTCAACCAAACACACTTTCTTGCTGTGGGGCTCACTAATTTTGAGAATTAAGTGATGAAAACTGAGTTATGAGTTAGAGTACTTATGCTCAAACCAAACACCTTTGATTTTGTAGAAACTGGAAATTTGGAAGGTGCATGTTTATAATACAGAAGGAGATGATGTTATAAATAATATGAGGGTCATGATAGATTATACAGAGGATAGTTTTCTCTCAGATCTTTTCTATGTCGACTTACAGGTCTCTTCTTTATTTAAGGGAGTGCGATAACACTCGACTATAAATCGTTCCCTTAGATGAATTTGTCATCATTGATTATACGGAGGGTAGTTTTCTTTTAGATTTTTATAATTATCATTGTTCTTTAAGAAATGTCAAAATGAGAGTGGGGTAAGACAAATTGTATGCTCTGAAAGAAAAGACACAGTTGCATGAGCAAATAAAAAAAGAGCAGTGTTGGTTATACACATTGATTTACGTACAAACACACACACTAGTGCACGCGCACACACTTTTAAGTCACTATTTTAGTGCATTTTTTGAATGTGTAGAGATGTATAAAATAATTTGTATAACAACATTTCGTCATAAAAAAATATCACACGTTTTGAACAGGAGAGTTAACTCTTTTTTATTATAATTTTTTGGATAATGGAGATTTCTCCGAAGATTGGAGGAGATTCAAAATCTTAAGGTTGGATTGGTTCAGCTATAAAATGAACTTGTCCTTAGGTTTGTTTAGGTACAAATTCATAAACATGAGTTCCAGGGTTTAGAAAACAAAGCTAGGAATTCAAAATTCATCTAAAAAAAAAAAAGAAAGGTTATATATTTTCGTTCTAGAACTTGCTGGGTGGGCTCAACTATTGATTTATTGGCAACATGATGCCTAACTCATAATTTAGCTCAAGAATAACATCACTCAATTTCGCGTGTGCCCTAATAAATACCACTCACAAGGTTGATGATTTGTGTCGTGGGCATATGGTGACAAAATAGAAAATGTTGGGAGTGCCCAATCCCACTATGTTGGCCAAATGATATTGGGATCTAAGTCTATTCTACTATACATTTCTGACTGTTGCTATTTGCTAATGCTATGTGGGAAGTAGTATCAAGATTCTTCGGGCCCTGTCTTCTACATGGATAAGACTACAGAATAAGTAACTTTTTCGGCTATTAAACCGGATACATGTAATACCACCTTGTTTTCTAGAGTGTTAATCTCGAAGTGACCTCTTTCTTTGAAAAACCATATTTTGATGCTAATTGAATGTTAAGCTTATTGTAGGGGCTCGTTTTGTCGCAGATCCCCCAGCAATAAATTTGTTTAGAGAGTGGGACGTAGGGTTTGGCGCTAACAGGCTTGCCGCCGGGTCGCCGGGAGCGTTCTTCCTTCTTGAGGGCTTTGCTTTGTTCTTTTTGGCTTGGGGTTGCTCCTCGGATGGCCGAGGAGCCCCTTTCTCTGAAGGGACCCTTGCATTATATACCCTCTTTGGCCAATCCTAGCCTTCCAACTGTCAATCATCTAGACCATTGCCTAGGGACCTGTCCAATCAGCCACGTTCCCCACCTTCTGCGGGTCGCAGCACCCAAGGTTCCGCCGTTCAGGAGTCCTCTCAGCATTAATATTGCCAGGGGAGTTAGGTAGATGCATTAAGTGTGGATGTGACCGCCTGTACTGGGCTTGTCCTCCACCTGGGATTAGGATAGGCACGCCGAGGAAAGGGTCGTCCTCGGCGTGGCCCAGAGGGCTAGAAGCCCCTGGATGACTGCCTGGGACTGCCATCGATCCTCGGCGTGGGCCTTGGGCCAGCCCAGAGGTAGGCCGAGACTTCCAGGCCCACGGGCCCCACAATAGCCCCTCAAAATCCTGCTGCACGTTCCCTTGGACGGGGAGGAGGGTTTTGATACCCACGGCCCCCTCAAGTTCCGGAAGGCCTTCCACTGGTTGGTTCTTCCCCAAATGGTCAGCTCGGCGCTTCAATCCTTCGGTAAGCAGTTATTCTCCTATAGAAGATTCTGGTGCTGCTTTGAAGATAGTGGCAAGCTCCCCGTGGGCTTGGGTCCGAGGACCATGCAAGACCTAGGCACAGGTGCTGCCTTCATAAGTAGTGGCTAGCTCTCCGTAGGCTTGGGTCCGAGGACCATGCAAGACCTAGGCACAGGTGCTGCCTTCATAAGTAGTGGCTAGCTCTCCGTAGGCTTGGGTCCGAGGACCATGCAAGACCTAGGCACAGGTGCTGCCTTCATAAGTAGTGGCTAGCTCTCCGTAGGCTTGGGTCCGTGGACCATGCAAGACCTAGGCACAGGTGCTGCCTTCATAAGTAGTGGCTAGCTCTCCGTAGGCTTGGGTCCGAGGACCATGCAAGACCTAGGCACAGGTGCTGCCTTCACAAGTAGTGGCTAGCTCTCCGTAGGCTTGGGTCCGAGGACCATGCAAGACCTAGGCACAGGTGCTGCCTTCATAAGTAGTGGCTAGCTCTCCGTAGGCTTGGGTCCGTGGACCATGCAAGACCTAGGCACAGGTGCTGCCTTCATAAGTAGTGGCTAGCTCTCCGTAGGCTTGGGTCCGAGGACCATGCAAGACCTAGGCACAGGTGCTGCCTTCATAAGTAGTGGCTAGCTCTCCGTAGGCTTGGGTCCGAGGACCATGCAAGACCTAGGCACAGGTGCTGCCTTCATAAGTAGTGGCTAGCTCTCCGTAGGCTTGGGTCCGTGGACCATGCAAGACCTAGGCACAGGTGCTGCCTTCATAAGTAGTGGCTAGCTCTCCGTAGGCTTGGGTCCGAGGACCATGCAAGACCTAGGCACAGGTGCTGCCTTCATAAGTAGTGGCTAGCTCTCCGTAGGCTTGGGTCCGAGGACCATGCAAGACCTAGGCACAGGTGCTGCCTTCATAAGTAGTGGCTAGCTCTCCGTAGGCTTGGGTCCGTGGACCATGCAAGACCTAGGCACAGGTGCTGCCTTCATAAGTAGTGGCTAGCTCTCCGTAGGCTTGGGTCCGAGGACCATGCAAGACCTAGGCACAGGTGCTGCCTTCATAAGTAGTGGCTAGCTCTCCGTAGGCTTGGGTCCGAGGACCATGCAAGACCTAGGCACAGGTGCTGCCTTCATAAGTAGTGGCTAGCTCTCCGTAGGCTTGGGTCCGTGGACCATGCAAGACCTAGGCACAGGTGCTGCCTTCATAAGTAGTGGCTAGCTCTCCGTAGGCTTGGGTCCGAGGACCATGCAAGACCTAGGCACAGGTGCTGCCTTCATAAGTAGTGGCTAGCTCTCCGTAGGCTTGGGTCCGAGGACCATGCAAGACCTAGGCACAGGTGCTGCCTTCATAAGTAGTGGCTAGCTCTCCGTAGGCTTGGGTCCGAGGACCATGCAAGACCTAGGCACAGGTGCTGCCTTCATAAGTAGTGGCTAGCTCTCCGTAGGCTTGGGTCCGTGGACCATGCAAGACCTAGGCACAGGTGCTGCCTTCATAAGTAGTGGCTAGCTCTCCGTAGGCTTGGGTCCGAGGACCATGCAAGACCTAGGCACAGGTGCTTCCTTCATAAGTAGTGGCTAGCTCTCCGTAGGCTTGGGTCCGAGGACCATGCAAGACCTAGGCACAGGTGCTGCCTTCATAAGTAGTGGCTAGCTCTCCGTAGGCTTGGGTCCGAGGACCATGCAAGACCTAGGCACAGGTGCTGCCTTCATAAGTAGTGGCTAGCTCTCCGTAGGCTTGGGTCCGAGGACCATGCAAGACCTAGGCACAGGTGCTGCCTTCATAAGTAGTGGCTAGCTCTCCGTAGGCTTGGGTCCGTGGACCATGCAAGACCTAGGCACAGGTGCTGCCTTCATAAGTAGTGGCTAGCTCTCCGTAGGCTTGGGTCCGTGGACCATGCAAGACCTAGGCACAGGTGCTGCCTTCATAAGTAGTGGCTAGCTCTCCGTAGGCTTGGGTCCGTGGACCATGCAAGACCTAGGCACAGGTGCTGCCTTCATAAGTAGTGGCTAGCTCTCCGTAGGCTTGGGTCCGTGGACCATGCAAGACCTAGGCACAGGTGCTGCCTTCAGAAGTAGTGGCTAGCTCTCCGTAGGCTTGGGTCCGAGGACCATGCAAGACCTAGGCACAGGTGCTGCCTTCACAAGTAGTGGCTAGCTCTCCGTAGGCTTGGGTCCGAGGACCATGCAAGACCTAGGCACAGGTGCTGCCTTCATAAGTAGTGGCTAGCTCTCCGTAGGCTTGGGTCCGAGGACCATGCAAGACCTAGGCACAGGTGCTGCCTTCATAAGTAGTGGCTAAGTGGTTAGTTTCCCCATAGGCCTGAGTCCGAGGACCATGCAGAGCCTTGGTTCTGTCTAACACTTGGTCTTCTGAAGTAATTAGTTTCCCCATAGGCCTGAGTCCGAGGACCATGCAGAGCCTTGGTTCTGTCTAACACTTGATCTTAACACTTGGGAAGCGTCTCTTGGCCGTTCGTATTCTGCGCCTGACGCTTCGGTGCGTGAGACGCGCCTTCATTAATGGTCTCGTAAATCAACAGAAGTACAACGGTCTGCGGCCCCCTTGGAATTTGGTGGCTTCATTATTGTTCGCCGCCTCGGTAACTCACTTTTCGAATTCTGCGTGAATTAATTCTCACCAACCCTCCTCCTCTATATAAGGCTTTCTGGGGGGGAAGGTTTCTTCATATTCCATGAGCCTCCCCACTCGAACAGAAAGAACACCATTCTTCCACTCCCCATGCCCCTTTAATAACCCCGTCGGAATTGTGACCGGAGTTAGGAGATATGGGGCTAAGGGCTGCCGTGGCCGCAGCCCCCACTGGGTTTCTGGTGCGGCGGAGTCTCGGCGTAACACTGGCAGTGTCGTACGCGGTGGCCAGGTGGGACGTTGTTGAAGTACCTAACGTCTCTCCCCGGAGCGCACCTTCGGTGGAGGAGACACGCGAACTCATGTCATGGTTGGCGCCCGAGTGTTGCCGTCTCCAACGGCCGGCGCTCGGGGGGACTGGAGAGCATCAAGGGAACATCACGGGGGAGGACGTTCCGGTGCCCCTGCATCTGCTCCTCACTTTGTTCAAGCTTCCGCCCGGAAGTGAGCCAGCCTCAGCCCCCCTTCCCCGCTTTTATTGTCAAGCTCTCCCGTTCTGCTGATGCCAATAAAAGCACGGGTTGACACTTCTCCCTCCCTCTAGCTAGTTGTAGAATCGGACCGCCTGAGCCTCCGATTGTAGGATTAGCTTGTAATAAAGCTTGTAAAACAAGCCTGCCTGAGCCTCTGATTGTATTTTGTAACTTTCTTTTTCGTGAAATAAAAATCAAACTCTTTTCTCATTTCTTTTCTTGCTGTTGAATCTTCCATTTTGCTGCAACTGTACTTGTTGTTATTTTTTTTGCGAAGTGACTGTCTAGAACGATCGCCGGTTGCGCCGGTCGGCGCACTAACCCTCCCCACAGACGGCGCCAATTGTAGGGGCTCGTTTTGTCGCAGATCCCCCAGCAATAAATTTGTTTAGAGAGTGGGACGTAGGGTTTGGCGCTAACAGGCTTGCCGCCGGGTCGCCGGGAGCGTTCTTCCTTCTTGAGGGCTTTGCTTTGTTCTTTTTGGCTTGGGGGTTGCTCCTCGGACGGCCGAGGAGCCCCTTACTCTGAAGGGCCCCTTGCATTATATACCCTCTCTGGCTCATCCTTGCCTTCCAACTGTCAATCATCTAGACCATCGCTTAGGGACCTGTCCCATCAGCCACGTTCCCCACCTTCTGTGGGTCGCAGCACCCAAGGTTCCGCCGTTCAGGAGTCCTCTCAGCATTAATGTTGCCAGGGGAGTTAGGTTGATGCATTAAGTGTGGATGTGACCGCCCGTACTGGGCTTGTCCTCCGCCTGGGATTAGGATAGGCACACCGAGGAATGGGTCGTCCTCGGCGTGGCCCAGAGGGCTAGAAGCCCCTGGATGACTGCCCGGGACGGCCATCGATCCTCGGCGTGGGCCTTGGGCCAGCCCAGAGGTGGGCCGAGACCTCCAGGCCCACGGGCCCCACACTTATTTTTAGGGCGTTTTGATGCATTTGGAGGCATAAGGCGAAAACAGAATTGAAGCCTTTTATATATATATATATACACACACACTAGGGAAGGACCCAAGGGGGCCCGGGCCCCCCGGTCCAATTTTTTTTTTTTTTTTATAGTTATTATATATATTTTATTTTTGTAGTTGGGCCCTCTTCCAAAATCTTAGGCCTCCCTTCTCTTCAATAAGCCTAGCTAGCCTCACCCAAATAGCAACTATCCAATTCAAAAACTTAACAAAAATAATAAAAACATTCACAATAGTGATTATATTTTAGCAAAAAAAAAAAACTATTTTATCACCAAAGAACCAAAAAATCATGTGTTATTGGAGAAGCTAAAGCTAAATTTTTTTGCAACTATAGTAAACTAGTATAAATATTAGTTGATTGTAGCAAGTTGTTAAAAATAAAATACAATATTTTATTAATATTATATCTCTTCATTCAATTAAAAAACTCAAATTCTCTCTCTTCTTTTATTATTTTAATGAGTTGTTTATATTATTTTAAATGAAGTGATAAAAAAAATAGAACATTTGATATCAGGTGTATTGTAAAGTGAGGTAGTAAAATAGATAAAATAGCTTTTTGAGGTGCTAAAAGCTAAAATTTTTAGCACTACCACTGTGAATGCTCTACTTCAACCAAAAAAAAAAATCCTAGACAGCCTAGTATTAAAACATTATTTTGTTTTTATTTTTGTCTTTGTTGGTAAATGATTGCATCTTAATGTATTTAGAAATAACAAATTTTTGTATTTATAATTTTTTAATATTATATGGATGTCTATTTGGAGGTTTTTTTTTTTACTCCAGCCCCCACTAGTTTAAAATCTTGGGTCCATCCCGGATATTATATATATATATATATATATGACTTTTAAAAAATTAAATATTACTTAAACTTTATTCTCTTGTTTTAGATGCAAAATTACTTATTAACATAAACCGCATAGATTTTTTTTTTTTTTTTTTTTTTTGGAGAAAGTCTATAGATACAAAATATTTGACAAAACTTTATACACACCTGTTGATATGGCTGATTGATAGAGGTAAGTAAAAATGTGATGTTAGTTGTGAACCTAGATGAGATAAAAGTTTGCCAACTCAATTGCTGTGAAAAATGTTGTGAAATTTTTTTATATATTGCTCCCTTAAAAAAAAAAAAATTAGAAGTGCTACATTCACAACATTTTCATAACAAATCCAAGGTGTTAAGTTATTATTGATTTTAATTTGAATCCATCAATGAAATTACTTTTTTGCCACTATTAATAGCTAATAACAACTAGTGGCGGCCCCAAGAATTTTTCTCAGGGTGTTCCTTAAGAAGCATAAATTACACAATCTAATAAAAAGAGAAATTCATATATTGACAACAACAACAATAGAAAAACACGCAAATACATAAAATTTACAATTGCCTTCTACGAGTTTTCATATTTTGAAATCGTTGCACGATAGTCTCATTATCAATTTTACAAACTACATCACGTTCAATATACACAACCAATCAATCATTCATCCACTGATCTTCCATTCGATTGTGCAGTTCATTCTTTATATATTTCATTTCTAAAAAACTTCTTTCTACTATTGCAGTAGCGATAGGAAGGGTCAAAAATAACTTCACAAGCAAATAGACTAATGGATAAGTCTCATGCTTCCTTGTGTTCACTAACTTTTCAGCAATTTCACCAACTCCTTGAAGATCTAAAAACAAGTCATTGTTGCGCATATCAAAAATGTAATTCTGAAGTTGAGAGTCAAGTGCCAAGATATTTGTCCTAAGAAAATCAGATGGATAAAACTTTGCTAGACGTATCAACTTTTCCTTATCAAAAGCCACAAATGAATTACTTGGATTCAAGCAAGCCATACAAAGTAGCAAATCAATATTCGCCTCTGGAAAATGGTTGTTAAGCTCTTGAAGTTGCAAATCTATGACTGTGTTGAATAGTTCAACATGATAATGATATAAATTTGTATTTTGTTAGGTTTTACGTCATGGCCTCCCACTAATTACAAATATTTCATCCATGTTCAAGATAGGAATTCATGTGTGGTACAAAATGAAGACTCTTCAATCAATAAAGATATCCATTCACCATCTCTCATCACTTGCAATCGTTGCTTAGACACTTTAACAAGATCCATAGCATTTACTATATGTTGATTTTTTTTCTTTTTTTTGGCAATGCTATTGACAACTCATTTGTGATCCCTAAAATGTTTTTCATTAAGTGTAGAGCAAAGACAAATTCAAAAGATAGAATTGACCTCAGAATAGATCGAGCTGCAACTTTTTGGTAGGAGAGGCCATCTTCTTCAATAATCTCAAGTACATCAACAATAGCAAAGAACATCAAAATCAAGTTGAGAATAGTCCTATAATATGATCCCCAACGTGTATCACTAGGACATTTAAGATTTGTCTCTTGATTCAAACCTTGCCAACTTCTACGTACACCATTCTCTAATTCTTCTTTAATTTTGGCAAATTGTGCATCTAGAAGAGCATCTTGTCTCTTACAAGAGCCTCCAACAACAGTTACTAAATTACTAACCACATAAAAAAAATCAGCAATGTTAATGTGATTTTTAGCAACGACAACAAGAGTCAATTGAAGTTGATGAGCAAAACAATGGACATAAATTGCTGACTTATTTTCTTTCAAAATATAGTTTTGAGACTATTGATATCACCTTGCATATTACTAGCCCCGTCATAACCTTGCTCACATAGTTTCAATAAACTAAAATTATGTTCACAAAGTAAACATTCAATAGCATATTTGAGTGACAAAGCGGTGGTACTTGCTACATGTACAATACCAAGGAACCGCTCTATAATAATTCCTTTTTTGTTCACATAACGAAGAATGAGGGTCATTTGCTCTTTCACTAAGATATCACGTGACTCATCAACTAATATTGAAAAGAACCCATTGTCAAGATCCTTGATGATGGCTTTGGATGTTTCACGTGCAACTGCATTCACAGTGTCTTTTTGAATTTCATGGTGGGTAAGCTTGCAATTTTTCGAAGCTTTTTGCAACATTTCATTGATAGATTCATTGTGATCCCCCAAAAATTGCAGAAGTTCAAGGAAATTTCCTTTATCACTTGAACCTTGAGATTCATCGTGACCACAAAAAGCTAATCCCTGGCATAAAAGGAATCTTATGCAATCAACTATTGCATTTAATTGAACCTGATATTCAATTTTATCTTGATTTGATTGCTTAACCAAAACACTTTGAATGTGTTGTTTTTCCTTCATTAGATCTTCACTCTTCTTGACAGCTTGGTTATGAGCACTATTAACTCCTCCAACATGGGAATTTAACTTCTCTTTTTGATTCCAAAGTTTGAACCCCTTCATTACAAAAGTATCACCTCCTCTTTGCTTACCAACATCTTGCCCAAATAGGTAGCAATATAAACAAAATACTGCATCCTTGTCTATACTATATTCCAACCACTTTCTATTTACATACCATTTGGATGTAAATCGATGAGGCTTTCCAGAAAAATCTGTTAAAGGGTAATCATGGTTTTTGAAAATAGGTTGACAAGGGACTTTTTGTAAATAATATCTTTTTATTTCATCATGATTATTAGGATGATAAGATGATATCTTTTCTTGTAGCCCAGGATCTAAAGAAAGATTTTCTAAGTCAAAGTCAACATGAATTCGCTTAGAAGATGAAGATGAATCTTGCACAGGAGATGAATCTTGGGTTCGTGGTTTTCTTATCAAATATTTGTCCATAATTCTAGCAAAATAATAAACAATAAACTCTAAGTTCATTTGAAATATTAATAAAATTATTAATTATTGTTGTTTAGTTGTTTCATTAATTTGTTTGTCTTTTATAAATTATAATTTGTTGTATTGTTGTTTCATTAATTATAAAATTATTAATTGTTTTTTAGCCTAACATAATTTAATTTGTTTGTCTTTTATAATGTATTGGTTAATTAAATTATTAATTATTGGTGTTTAGTTGCTTCATTAATTTTTTTTTACTAACTACTAGCAGTCTAGTACACACCCCATTGTGCATTAGCACACACTAGCACACACCCCATGTGCGCACACACCCCTGCCTCTACATGCCTTTACTTCCCCAATTCAAATATCCCACCCCACACCACACGGCCCCATGGCCCCATCTACCCCCCCCCCCCCCCCAACTCAACAGAAAATATTCACACAAGAGGAGCCAATTAGATAAATTCACAAGTCACAATACACTAAAAGACAAACTCACCAACACCAACTGACCAACACAGTGACACACCAACAAATAAAGTAAAAAAAAACAGGGGCAAATAAATTGAATAATTATAAAGACTTAAAGAGAGAGAATCAGTTCAGAAAGAAAGAGAGAGAATCATATAAAGACTTAAAGAGAGAGAGAGAGAGAGAGAGAGTCTCATTTCAGACTTTCAGTAACTCATTTCAAGAGAATTAAGAGCTCTCTCTCTCTCTCTCTCTCTCTCTCTCTCTCTCTCTCTCTCAGACCATAGTCCACATTCCATAGCAAAACCCAAAGATTAAGAGAGAAAAAGAGAGAGAAGTAAAGTGTAAAATACCTTGAGAGAGGTCTGAGGGGTGGCACCGCAAGCCGCGGCAGCACGTCGAGGCGTCGAAGGCGAGGAAGGATTCGAGCCCAAGCGTCGGCGTTGCAAGCTCTGATCCAATCGGATAGATCTCTGATCTCCGATGCCCGATCCAAGCTCTATTACTCGAGTTTCAAGTAGAGGCGCCGTCGCCGCGCCACGCCAATTTGCTTGATGATGAGGTTTCAAGCGGAGGCGAAAGGCGTTGTCGTTGATGAGGTTTTTTTCTTTAGGTTAGGTAAGGTTTCTAATTTTAGGTTTTGCTTTAGCTTTACCATTTGATGATTGATGAATCGGCGAACACGTATTCGTATTGGCTTTTGGTTGGTTTTTTTTTTTTTTTTTTTTTTTGAGAATACATTTGGGTTGGGCCTGTTGGGTATTTAGTTAATAATTATTTTGATTTAAAAATCTGGTTGGGGTTGGTTTTGTTTAGGATTGATGTTGGGCTTTTTTTTGGGCTCACTCTATTAAAAAAAAAAATTCAGATTCTTGGTTACAATTTTTTTTTTAGATTTTAGTTCAAAATTTGTTTGGCATAAAACTATTTTGAGGGTGTTCCTAATTTTTTTTTTAAGGGTAGATAAATAAATAAATAAAATTAATTATTATATATAAAAGTCAGGGTGGTCTTGGGACCATCCTGGGCTGAACGTGGCACCGCCACTGATAATAACCCGCCACTTAAAATTTATGAGATATCAAATTATTATTTTAATAAGTTAATAATATTAATAGCTAATATCATAGGTATAGTTTTAATAATATAAAGTTGGTGGATCTAACTCTTAATAAGTTCATTAATGAAAATGATTCTATCTAATTAAATAAAAAATAATTATTATAATTATAATTTATTTATTAATTATTCATATAGGTTTGTGAAGGAATAACATTTTTTAGTGGTGGGTTTTATTATATGAGGAAAGAGTAAGTTGATGAATAAATCATGATAAGCTTGAACTTGAATGATAAGAAAATATATAAAACTTGAACATGTAATCTAGCTTAGTATGAGAATACGATGAACTTGAGTCCAGCTCATATTTGAAATATAATTAAATACATAAACCACTCTACAACGTATATATTTGACCTCTTGTGATGAATTAATCAATTAATTAGCCAAGTTAATTAATTAATTCAATTAGCGTGCAATAAGCGTGGTAGCACAAACAAATTACCAACTAAGTTAAAATGCAACAAAAAATAAATTGACACGATGATTTGTTTACGAATGAGGAAAACCTACACGACAAAAACCCTACCGGGTGATTTTAAGGTCACCACTCCCGATAATTCAATATTATCACAACAAGTGGTTACAAGTAAAGGAATCCCAGTACCTTATACCAACCTACAGTTGAACCCTTACCCCAATACCTAATTTGACTTGTTTCGTAGTGACAATCTCTCCTTTCAATGCATGGCTCCCAATACATGACTAACCAATTCGATGCGCGGATCCTAGTACGCGGCCTACTCACCAACTTGAGAAAGTTGTTGGCTGCAAAGTTCTTCAGTTTATCAATACGATAATTATCACAAAACTCCTTGGTTACAAAATCCTACAGTGTACAAACACAACAGCTTCTTGAAGAGAAAGATGAACTAGAGCAGATGTCTCTGGTTCATAATATGCTTGTGAAAAACTTTTGCATTGAGTTGCATCATCTGTGACGGCCCTTAAAACAATCCTTATATATGTTTAGGGTTGTGAGAAAAGAAAGCCCAAACATCTATTCACAGGTTGGAGTGAAATCAGATATGAAAAATTGATTTTAATAAACCTCGACAGATACCCTATCTATTGAGCAACTGTCGAGCATCGGGCTTAAACAACCTTTTAAACCTCAATAGATACTAGTTGTCAAGCTTTAAAATTCAACACTTCTTCACTTGATTCTTGGATAGATTTACATGGCTTTAACACTTGAACTTGAAACCTTAATCCTTGAAGTATTAAACACATCCTAGATCTACCCAATTATAAGTAAAGTGCATTTTGTCAAAGAATTAGAGGGTACACAAACAAGAAATATCAATTTCTTAATTAATCATTGAGTACATGTACAAACTAGTACATACTCACACAAAATCAGAAATAGCTTAGTACTTATATAGTACACACTATTCAAGTTTCTCCACAATGTCAAGCATGTTCTAAATCAAGAGAGAGAAATCATAATTCATGTAATCCTCAAGAAAAATAAAACTATACACAAAATAAAATATTTTTGACTTTTTGAAAATTTTCAATGTTTTCGGATTTTTTTTTTTTAATAAAAAACAACCTAAAAAACAAAATAACCAAAAACAGAAACAAAACATGTCCACAAACAATTGAAAGAATTAAATTAGGAACAAGTCAGCAACACTCACCTTAGAGAATCTTTTCTCACCCATATAGCACGAGTCTTCGACTTTGTAGGTGAAAATCCATGAGAAGCAGAGTATATTTGAGGGATTATACCAAACTTCTGAGAAATACTAAAATCCTGCAAATTCCTTTCACAAGGCAATAAACTCAAATTTTTCAAAAGAATATGAAACAATTTATATGGACTTATGGTAGGAGAAATATTATCACATATCCTAAACTGAAATACAGAATGCTTAAATTTCAATTTATGACAATTAGGACAAATGTGACCGGAGACACCACAAAAGTGACAAACAGGAACAAATTTAGGAACATTAGTATTCCTAACAGCAAATCTAGTCTCAGATTTCGGTTTTTTTCTCAACAAATAACAATTTGGTCTAATATGATCAACAACACCACAAAGGTGATAGGTAGGCACAAAAACAGATTTATTTTGCACACTAGCAGTAGGTTTAGACATAGGTTTAGAAACTTCAGCATCTACATCAGAACTTTTACCTTTGTCTAACCTAGCAAAATAAGCATTTTCTTTATTATTTCTCTTGAAAGGAGGGATATAAACTTTCTCAATTTTAGGCTTAAGAGAAACAGAAACACTTATGTTATTAACAGCAGGCTTGGTACTAGTCAAATTTTCAATTTCAACTTTAGATTCAACTAACTCTTGTTCCAAGCTTTTCATCTTCTCATCTTGAGAGGAAATTTGATTTCTCAAAAATTCATTCTTTTTATTAGATTCATCTAATCTAACAACCAATTCCTCTTTTCAAGATTAGCCAATTTTAACTCTTCCTTGAATTTCTTAGCAATTTTCATAGATTTCAATAATTACTTACGAAGAGTTTCATAGGCATCAATAAGATCAACGAAAACAACAGTGTCATTTTTATTCAAATCATCACAATCAAAAACAGTAAGACACTTAAAATTATCCATGATAACGAAGATCAAGGATCAACTCTAGGTATAATAACCTAAATCAAGAGTTAACCCGCTCTGGTACCACTTATACGTTTTTAGACCCCTATAAACTAAATTGTTTAACCTAATTAATTAACCAAATGAATACTTAGGTTTATTATTCAAATCTAGGTTAAAACAATAACAATCATATCATATAAAGCAGCGAAAAATATAAATAACACAATGATATGATGACCTAGGAAAACCAAACCAGTAAAAAACCTGGGGATGATTTAACCTAGCTATTCTCAAGGTAAAACAGATCCACTATGAAAGAATTGAAGTTTTTACAATAAAACTTAAACCACTAACATCCTATTGCTACCTCGAGTAGAAAACTTACTACCACGACCCAATGATAGCTCCGAGTCCACGGACTACTTCTTTCTTTGATCCACAGAAACCACAAGTTCTCCTACTTGTGACTTTGAGACTCCACTCAAAGGTTTTGGATCTTCTTGAAAGTTCTTTATGCAACGACTGAAACCACCATCAAGTTCTTGATACAAATCTTGATCTTGATAGCTCTATGTGTGTGTATGAAGGTAAGCACCTCTCAAATCTCACAAAAGATTCAACACACAACTCAACAAAGACCTTAAAGAGCTTTTAGGTACAAAACTCTAGATTTACAAAAGAGACACACTCTTCTCTCTCTAAAAGCCTTATAAAAACGTGCCTAGGGTTTCCTTTATATACTAGGAGAAGTAGATCTGAAACCCTAATCTTTAATGGGCTTGAACTGCTGTTTGGGCCGACTTAAAATTCTGCAAACCCGTATTTCGATCGGTCGAGCCTGTCTTTCGATCAATCGAACCAGGCAAATTGCTAATTCTCTTTTCTGCAGCTTGCTTGTTCTTGGATCTTGACTTATATCACCTTAAGCATTGTCTAATCAAACCTATAGACTTAGGAATCTATATTTAGACAAGTTTGTGCTCACGATTTGTCAATTGTTCTAAACTTTTAGAACCTAACTGTAGGGACCGGTTTTGGACACTTCTGTTATTGAGAGAGTGGACCCAAGCCCAGCTAGCCCTGCAATGAATTTATAGAGAATGGGTTCAAGAATTAGGCTCTAGTGAGGAATGCAGCGACCATGCATGGTTGTTTGTGGGTATAATAACTTAAGCATGAAATGCTCCTCGGACTGGCCTTTCAGAGTTTGGAGTTCTTATTATTTCTTTGAAGATTGGTTACAAGGTTTGAGAGAATACAAGTCGCTACAGTATTTCTTAATTCTGGTTTTTCCGTTTTCCCGTCCCCTTTTCAAGAGGGGCTCCTTACATTATATACATCCCTCTCAGTTGATCCTAGTCCTACATTTGTTGATCAGCTAGGCTACCACTTGAGAGCCTATCCCATCAGCCGCATTCTCATTCCTCCTGTGGGTTGCAGCGCCCAAGACAGCACTATTCAGGAGTCCTATCCTCATTAATGCGGTCATGGCATTAGTTGAGGGCATTTAATGTGGAGGTGACAGTTCATCTGGGACTTGCTCCTCCACCATGCTTCCATTGCTGGCGCTTGGTACTTGCTATTTGCTCTTTGGATGCTCAGGAAGACTCCCTTTGATGGTGTGCTGCTTGTCCACTTAATGGTCTCGGCCGTCCGAGGAAGGAATCGTCCTCGGCACTGTTTATTGGGCAACTGGGCTTTATACTTTCGTCCTCGGACCTTGGATGCCTCCTCGGCGCGGGCCTTTGGGCCTGGTTCGAAGTGGGCTGGGGCTGGCTGACTCTTTCTGGCCCCACACTAACAATATGCATGGATATACTTAAAGATATACAATAAGATGCATAATATAATTCCTATATATATAATTTAAATACTATTAATAGTCATTTTTATATTTTGTTAACTCTTTAAAAAATTTTGTAAGAATATTATTAGGTATAAAATGTAAATTGTCCTTTTTTTTTTTTAATTATTGTGAAGAACTTTTTTTTTTTTTTTTACGATTCATTTATTCTAAACTCTTTGGTTTTTGTACTTAATAACTCACTTAGATGAATATTTATAATGTAGTCTCACATTTGATTCTAAAATTAAGAAATAAAACTCTTTAAGAATAAATCATTTAGGACACATGGCGCAGAGTTAGAACTCTAATTTGGAATTTTAATTTGAGTTTCTCTTAGCTTCACCTATTATTATATATATAGACTGAATGGACCAAATTGGATCTAAATAGACCGAATTGATAGAAGTAGACCATATGGACCTAATAGAATGGACCAAATTGGATTGAATAAACTGAAGTGGAGTGAATGGACCGAATTGGACCAAATTGATAGAGGTAGACCAAATTGGATTGAATTGGACCGAAGTAGACTGAATTAAACTTAATTGACCGAAGTAGACTAAATTGGACTGAAATGGACCTAATGCCGATATGTAACTAGCAAACATAACTAAAAAAACTAATGATAATCTAGAAAGCACCGACGTGGCTACAAGGTTGCCGTACCAGAGTCCAACACAGCCCGACGTGGGGTGCAACGGGCGACACCGCTACCCGCGCGTCGGAATTTTTTTTTTCTTCGTTTTCGGATTCACACCGACTCGCGCCAATTCAGGCCAAATCGGATTGTATCTGCTGAATATCGGTGTGTTTTAGCCGCCGAATATCGGTGTGTTTCAGCCGGAAAAAGGAAATCAGCTGGTAAGGAAAAAAAAAAAAAAACTTAAACCGAAAATACCAATGGATATTGATACAAGATAGCTGTTGTCGCCATCACAAGATACCGGTGGCCTTAACCCCTTTCTTCTTCTTCTTCTTTGCTTCTTCATTTTCTTCTTCCTTTTTTTTTTGCCGCCTTCTGTTCTGTTTCTTTTATTGATAAGTTTTTTTTTTTTTTTTTTTTGATAGTAAAACGATAGGATAAGTTTTGTTAAATGCCAAGCTTTATTTTGTTTTTTGTGCCTCTATGACCAAACACATGGGCCACATCTTCCCTTTTTTTTTCTTTTTTCTTTTTTTCTTTTTTAATGGGAAGCTACACCTATTTTAATATTTGCCACATATATCTTTTGTTTTGTTTTTGGGCTGACCAATACGTGAGCCACTAAGCCACATCTTTTTCTTTTTTTTTTTCTTTTTTTATGGGAAGCCTCATCTATTTTAATACCTCTGTCAATAATTCAAGTGTCAAAAACTTTTGTTTACTTATTACTATTTATTTATTTATTATTATTATTATATGAGTTTTCTATTATTATTATATAAAAAAACATGCTTAGCAATATATAAAATATGTAAATAAGAAAATTTTAAATAATTTTTTAATCACCGCACGCTATTTTTTCAAAAATTGCTGAGTTCCGCACCCTCACCCGTACTCGCACCCGAATCTGGAAGCGCACTCGTGCTTCATAGATAATAATTATAATAAGAAAGTGATGTAAAACCTGGTTTTGAATAGGATACGAATATGAATACAGCGGTCTTGTCGTAATGAAGACGTAGATATGTGTTATTGGGGTTCTGATAATTTGGTGATGTATCTTGGTAGTTTGGTCCCTCGTAGAGTGAGGGTAAATGAGTTTTGGTGTTGCAATTTAAGGCTTGTCTTGAGTTGCTCAACATGCTAAAATATGTGAGCTGAGGTCTGATGGAAGAGGGGTTAAAGCAGAGGAGGAAAGTGCTTAGTTTACTTTCTGGACTATCAAGGAGGTAGTGCATAAATCTTCAGTGTAGAGTTTGACTGTCAGAACTCGATTGCTTAATGTTTGGTAGTTGTATTTTTGTGTGCACGTGTGCTAGTAGTATCTCCTTGGGGTTAAGACCCCCAGAACTCTAAAGTTAAGAGTTCTATGGGGGAGGTTCTCATTATTTTAAAAATGGGAGATTCTGAGTCAAATTGTTGGATCTAGTTGTCTTGATTTTGCTTAAATTGTACCTGAATCTTGGGAATTTATTGGATTTAACTTGTGTAAGAGAAGTTCAGTCATCTGTACTTGTTGATGTGGTATTGCTGTTGATTATTTCAACAAAAGAAGAAAAGAAAAAGAAAGACGTAACACAGCATGGAATTCAATACTAAATAAATAGTTTTTTCCTTTTCTGAGTTCCTTTTCTCTAGTAGAAGTCAATCCATGACCGTGCAGAAACTATTTGAGCTTAGTTTACAAGTACCTGGACAATATAAATTTTTAGAAATTATAGTGTGAAAGGGCAATTTATTCTACTGGGGGAAGTTTCCCTGTAAGGAAAGATGAGATCATGGTCAGTGCTCGTTCTGGTTGGTAGCTTGGAACTTCATGCCCAGCTCCCCTTACTGTGGCGAATGTCACTCCTTTGTACCCAACCACATATCCTCCAACCTGCCAGCATCAACATGTTGGAAATTCTTAACCTTATTCAATTTTGGCTAAACTATGAGATCAATTATCTAATATATTTACCTCATTGTCAGAATACCATGGGCGCCAATTAGTAGTGACTGGTAGTTTTAGTCTGTTTATGGCGTACCTAGAGGTGGTTACTGGAACTCGGCCATCTATGTCGCCACTGCAGGTTTCATTGACAGAAAGTTTAAGGTGCTAGCAATTGGTAGCTTGTATTATATCCAAATTAATGTTTGTCGCACATAGTTGCACACATCCGCACACAGCCTTGTTTTGAAGACACAATTTCAATTGACATGATGCACACATTTAGTACACACCGGTGTGTAATAATCAGCACTCTTATCTCTAATTACTGCAATAGACTTACAGCTTTGGTTCAGTTATGAAGAGAGAAATTTTAACAGGGTTTTCTCATGAATGGGAAATCTTGAAGGATAACTTGCCAAAAACCAAAAAAACTCATGTAAGATGAGGGACTACCTGTATATCCATACACTAATTCCACTTGAAATGAGATGATTTATAGTGGGCAGAATTGTCGTTGGGCTGTCTGTCCATTCATAACCACTGCAGGCAGTGAAGAAGCAAAATTAGTAATTTGTATTGGGTGGCACTTTTAGTCCAAGAAAGATCTTAACTTTGCATTTGTGGGACTTTTATCTTTTCATGCTTTGTGACAAGATCATCACTGCCAATGTGGTCAGGTCCACAGGTATCACAGGTAACTCACTCATACCTGCAAGCTTCCCATTCTGTAGCTTTTGCATGAAGAGCTGTTTGCACCTCGGCAAGATTTAGGTAAGTACGGACATAATAGTCGGAGCAGGGATCAAAATTGTGGACCTATATTGTGTAAGATTAAAATCAGTTCTTGCTTAGTTCTAATTACAAGGTCAGTTTAAGTTCTTTAAATGTGCTTGTCAACTGAATATAAAATCACAGATTATTGAAGCCAAATTCATGCTTAGTTTACAAGAGCATAAAGTCAAACCCAATTGTATGCGCCCTGTTTTATAATAATCTTCATGGCTATTTCTTTATTATTCTAATTAGATTTGAAATTATTCATATAAAAAAATAAAATAAAAAAACTATTTTGATTGATGCATAAAGACTTACAGAACCGCTTTGGCCTGACTTGGGTTTTGCATTTTTGCAAATTGGAGCATATATGTTATAAATACCAATATTTCCGATTTCTAAATCTCCTCGTGTTTGGTAATCATCACACTGGCTTGAGAAATTATCCTTAACGAAGTTGCAGTACTTGTGAATTCCTGCATTAGTTTCGTCGGAGTTTAAAGCATGTGTCCAAAAATAATCATACATGCCTACTTGACCAGTATTATCATCTATCCAAGCATTCCCAATCTGCATCCATTGACATTTACAGAGAAGCCTTAATCAGTTTTTTTAGTATAAGCATTGAGATAACAAGCGCATAGAATTCACAATGTACTCACTGCAATGCCTTTGAGGTTGATTACTGTTTGGTTTTTGTTCTTGTTCTTTGAGAGAATTGTGTGAGCAAGTTGAGGTACATAATGACCTGCATAGCTTTCTCCAGCTATAAAGAAATCTCTGTTTTTATATTGGGGGAATCTCTCAAGCCAGTTCACAAGAAAAGTGTAAGAGTCCTCCGCTGTTTTTGTGTCACCGCTTTTGATGTAATCTGAGGACGTGTTTGAATATGAAAACCCAACTCCAGCTGGGGACTCCAAAAAGATAACATTTGCCACTGCCAATATTTATTTCAAAGGGTATTAGTTTTTACTTAAAGAGAAATAAATTCAGATAAGATTTCTAGTACGTAAGGCTGTACAGCTAACTCATCATTTGAAGGTGAAATTACATGAATCTGCTTACCGGAGTTCCATGCGTAATCATTTCGGAATAATGTTTTTCCATCACTATTGACTCTGAAAGGTCCCAGTTCCTCCATGGCCCCATATCCAAGAGAAGAGCATCCTGGGCCTGTAAATCTCGGTATGGTTTTATTAGTAAGTTATTCTATCCACCTCACAAACAAACTCACAATTTTTGCTATAACTCTCCTGCTTGAAATATTATGACTGGTTTCTTGTAACTTTCACATTAATCTACTATTTTTTTTTTTCATCAATTATAATCAACCGAAAAGAGAACTGTGGCAAAAGTTATATATTTTTTTGGTGGTACTAGAATTTTTTCACCAGTGACATCCGTTAACTTTTCCTATTTTTTGTTAAAGAAATAGTTAGGCGATAAGTATAATGCTTTGTGTCGGTCTCACAACTACTGGTAGGAAAAGTCCAATATGTTGTGACAACTGACAAGAGATATTTTAACTTGTTATGATACAGAAAGTTTATAACTCAAAGTAAATCAGCAATGCATTCAAATTTTGTGGCCCTATGCGAGTAAATTAGTAAGTAATGGTGTAAGAAAGCAAATATAAGATGTGAGAGAAAAAGCAAATCTAAGGGGCTGTTTGGGTTAAAAAAAAAATGCTCACTCATCACTCAAATATTATTACTCTATAACTCAGTTTCTATAACTCAATAATTTCCAAATATTTCCAAAACCTAGTTTGGCACCTAAAACTCAGTTCTGTTTTCAACCTTAAGAACTCAAAAAGGTGGAACCCACCCTCTGACAATGCTACCATTATTCGACAGGTATGTTTTCTTCTTTATTCATTTTTTTTAATAAATAAAAAATTGACTCTTTCTCTCTGTCAGTGTCTTCTTCTTTGAGAGTGGCCACAGTGCAAGTGAGTTTTTTTTCCTGGGTTTGCATTTGGGGTTTTGTGAATCTTTGGAAGGACATTATGGTGACCGAGGACTTCGTGAATTTAAAGGAAGATGGTGTTTCAGCTGAAGAAGCAATAGATGTGAAGAAAGGAAGAAAAAAAAAATACACTCACGGCTTATTGCAGCAGAATCTAGAGGCTGAGAATGAATAGTGCTGAGAATAGCTTTTAGAGGGCAATATCACCTTTCGGAAATAACAACAATGGAGGCTGAGAATGAATTGTGTTGTAGCCGTTGGCTGGGCATTATTGCTCTACCACGGATGGGACTTAATATGTGGGTGGGACCCAGTAAGTCCAACAGAATTACAAAAATACTACCATAACTCAGCTTCTATAACTCAAAAATACCTCAAACTTGTTTTCAGTTTTTGTATCTCATTACTCAAAAATGTGAGAATTGAATGATGAAAACAAAACTTAAAAACAAATCCAAACAAACTGCATCTCTATGGGTCTCACCATTTTTGAGTGATAAGTGATGAAAATTGAATGATGAGTGATAGAAACATCAAAATCCAAATAGCCCCTAAATGATTTTGCAGAAACCGAAAATTTGGAAGGTGATTGTTTATAATATAGAAGAAGATGGTGTTATTATTAATAAAGGTAAAAGTAACAAATGCATTGGTTTAAGAAATTTTTTATAACTTTTTATATTTTTTATAAAAATTATGTCAAATTTTCTTTAAATAATTTATTAACAATTGTCCTAAAAATACCTATTAACATAACCGTTTAATAAATAATACAAGAATATGAGAGTTTTCTTTTCCTTCAAATCAATTTGTCATCATACATTATACAGAGGATAGCTAGCTAGCTAGTTTTCCCTTCAAATCAACTTGACTGTAACGCGTTTTCTTAAATTTTGAAACAGGAGAGTTAGCTCGTGGATTTTTTTTTTTAAGGATAAGGATAAAGATATCTCCAAACTGGATTGGAGAGATTCAGAAGACCATTCACGTGTCCAACCAATTTTAACAGTATTTAGTTCTTATCAAAACCTAAAAGGTTGGAGGACATATTGTCATTCTTTCGGTTCAGCTACGAAATGAACTTGTCCATTAGGTACAAATTCATAAACATGAGTTCCAGAGTTTAGAAGACAAAACAAGGAACTTGGCATTGCTAATGCCAAAATTCATCTTAAAAAATAATTTCCTATCATACACAACATTTTCACAACAAATCTTAAATGACAAGTTGTTGCAAACTGTTACTAGTAGGCAAAAAAGTAATTTTCGTGGTGATTCGAAATTTTTTTTTGAAAAAACGTGAGTATTCAAATTAAAAACTCGTAACAACTTCCTACTAAAGATTTGTTGTAAAAATGATGTGAAAATATTGTGAAGAAACTTCTAAAAAAATAAATAAATAAATAAGGTTATTTTCGATGTAGAACTTGTTGGGTGGGCTCAAGTATTGACTTATTGGCAACATGATGACGCCTAACCCATAATTTAGCTCAAGATTAACAACACTCATTTTCGCGTGTCCACTAAACCTATTAATAAACACCACTCATTAGGTTGATGATTTGGGTTTCGTGTGGACAATATGGTGGGTGACAAAACAGAAGAGGTTGGGAATTGAAGTGGCCCAGTCCGACTATGGTGGCCACATGTTATTTGGATCTAGAGGGGCGGCGCCACCTTAAGGGACCACCCTGAACTGAAATTTTTTTTTTTTTTTATATAATAATTTAAAAAAATTTATTTGTCTACCCTTTAAAAAAAATTTAAGAACACCCTCAGTTTTTTTTTTTTTTTTTGCCAATAAAATTAAATTATGCTCTATAATTTGTTCTATCTTTCATTGGATAAATGATTGCTTGGTTGTGTACATTGAAAAAGATGTAGCTTGTAGCATTGATAATGAGACTATCACATACCGATTTCAAAATATGAAAACTTGTAGAAGGCAATTGTAAACTTTATGTATTTGCGTGTTTTTTTTTTTTTTGTTATTGTCAATATATGAATTTCTCTTTTTATTAGATTATATAATTTATACTTCTTAAGAAACATCCTGAGAAAAATTCCTGGAGCCGCCATTGCGGATCTAAGTCTATCCTACTTTACATTTAATGGTGGCCACATGTTATTCGGATCTAAGTCTATTCTACTTTACATTTCTGGCTGATGCTATGCTATGTGAGAATAGTAGTATCAATATTCCTCAGGCCCTGCCTTCTACACAGATGAGACTACAGAATAAGCAAGCCTTTCTTTCTTTCTTCTTCTTCTTCTTCTTTATTTTTTTATTTATTTTATTAAGTTTTCCGGAGGGTTTTTTTATCTCAAAGTTTCCTTCATTTTATTGTGATCTCGAACTGTATTTTGCTGCTGATTGAAGTGTTAAGCTCAATTCCAGAATCTAAAATAAGTCAATATTTGTAGGTTGTAATATTTATGTTCAGTTATTTGACAAATGAGAAATTCATATTCAGGTTTATGCTCAAAGATTGAATAAGTTAAGCTAAAAAAATATAATAGGTTTTGTGAATAAACTTGTGAGTATAAATTCAATTTGGGCATATATAATATATCATATGTTTATGTGTATATATGTTTTTTTATTCTTATTATATATTTTTATATGTATAATTTATAAAGACTTGATATTGGATTGTGTAAGTTTTTAAATAAGTTTATAAGATATCAAATAATTATTTGGATTCTAAAAAAAACAATTATTTGGAATTAATGAATAATATTAACGGTCAATCTCATATATATAATTTTTAATAGTAAATTTTTTTTATTGGTGGTGTTTATTATATGAGGAAAGACCAAGTTGATGAATAACTTGTGAATAAACTTGAAATTGTATGACAAGAAAATAAAGCAAACTTAAACATGTAATCAAAGTATCTAATTTAGTAGCCTTCCAAAAAAAAAGGTATCCAATTTAGTATGATGACGAACTTGAGTTTGGCTCGTATTTGGTACAAGACGATACAAGGGTAATGTGGTAGTAATGCGATTACAAAATAAGAAAGATTAGGTTATGTTTCCGTTTTGACTCGATCGATTAATTTATAATTTCTATATTTTAAGATATGTTATTTCTATTTATAGGATGCCACCTTTTTATGTTCTATATTCAGAATGAAAGAAAGTAAGTTGAGCAAGTAGAACTTGATATATAGTTAAAATGCGGGACACTGAGCCAAGAATTCCTACGTAATAAATAAATTGTGTTTGATTGTGTGGACATATTTAATAGGATTACCTAAGATTCTTTTTCTATTGTGTGTGCATGGATGTTCATGTAATTAATATAAAAGTCCGTATTATATATTATGTAATATTATCATTTGGAGTCGTTGTTGTTATTACTACCTAGGAAGTATATAAGTGGGTATTTTCTACATTCTTTGTGCCTATACTAGTTCATACAAATGAAATTGAAATATGTGGTACTGTGTTTACCTCCATTTAACCACAAGACTAGAGGCTTGGTTGCAGAATTCTGAGGTGACTCCACAAAGTAATAGAACAGTGCTCTCCCGGCTTTCGGGTCTATAGTAATATAGCCAGCATACTGATCGAAATCCACTCCTTTTGGTTGTCCTGGCAAGGCATTGATCTTGTCAGCTTTCTTCAACCCATCTTGGGGTCCAATATACACTGGAGAAAAATTGCCATCATCGTTGTCTAATCCAACCCATAGTTCAGTATTTGGAGGATTTTGGGATTTTCGAGATTTAAGCAACTTGAAAAGGTTGTCAGTTTGGCTAGAGTTGCAAAAGATGGGAAAAACCAAATGGTGAAAAGAGAGGAGAATAAGAAAGCTTGTGAGAAATAAAAGCTTCATGGCTAGCTCTTCTTGTTGCTTATTGCAAATTACTTTAGTTCCGTGAAGGGCTTTTGGTGTCTATTTATATATCAATAAGTGGAGTGTGGAAGCTTCTTGCATCATGGAAGCACCAATTGGATCGAGATTCTGAAGTGGAGTGTGGAGGATATAAAAATTTTCACAATGAGTGAGTTGGCATGTCATGATAAGTGTTAATAAAAATTATGTAAATAATTTCATATGAAAATAATGTTACTCCAATTATAATTGTTTACATCAACCATTGTAATAAAGATTGTAAAAATTATTGTATCGCTAACATTAGTGTTTAGAAAAGAACATTGACATGACAACATTCTCTAGCTACCTACGGACCATTATAGGCAGCATAAATAATTAACTTGAAGCAAAGCATGCTCCTCGAAATCACAGGATGCAAAGCTTTGCTTTTGACTTTCAAAGGTAAATTTGAGAAGCACCCCTCTTAATTTCTTGCCTGTATGGTTGTTATACGTGATAATATTAGGATTAATGGTAATGTTTTGTCTACATATTAATGTTAGCTGATAAAGTTATATCAAGGAGGAAAGTTACATAAGAATACGCAATATCTTGTCTATCCCAATTCCCAAATGGTGAAGTCATTTTGTTTTTTTTTTTTCTTGAGGGGGGAAAGTAATAAAAGTTTACGTAAAATTTTCATTTGTACTAGGTATACCTCTCCAACCTGTTAGCAACAAAAGGTTGGAATCAGCTGGGAATTTGCATCATCTATACTCACTTTAAATAGTTCTAAGTGGTATTTGGAAAAGGCCTGCTCCAATTGGAAATTCAGTGGAAATTATATTCTGCTTTGGAAGAGACACCATTATATCCTATACAATGATACAAAATCATTTAGATCTAAAGGGCTACGTGTTCCATCATTGCTCCAATTGCGGATAATGGACGACTTGGTCCTGCCTGTCAATCATATCAACCTGATTGTTACGTAAAAATCATGATTATCATTATAGAATTACTTATTACAATAATTAACTTCAACCTATTAATTAAGTGCCATACAAATTATTGAATGTCCATGTGAATCAGGTCATGCTTGCCCTACCCAAAATTTGACTATGACATATTTCAATTAAGGAAAATACTAGTACACTCACCCTTAAAACGCACTGAAATTGTGAAGTCGCGATTTCCAAGTTATAAATCATGACTTGAAGTCACAGTTTTAGTGCATTTCAAAAGTGTATGCGTGTACATAATAAGATATGTATAATAAACAATACGCTTTCAAGTATGGCCAAATTCCAATACATCAGGTTGTCTTGGGGGGTCAATGTGCACTGCACAGCCAAATACCTGCAAATGTGTCCCAAGACTCTAAGCCAAAGCTCATCCAGGTCAATGCCATAACTGGTGAAATACCTTTAGCAATCTTCAAATTTTCAAAAGAAAAAAATTGAATCATTGATAAAGCCTACTATTAGCACGAGAAAATTTTAACATCCCTTAACTATTGCCTACACGAGAAAATTTTAATCTCCCTCAACTATTGCCTACAGATATTTTCTTGTTACCTGCGGCCACGTGCGTTGCATCTCCTAGAATGTTAGCATTTTTTTATTTTTGGCGGAAATGCATTTCGTCCCTATATTTTGACCCTATTTCTATTTTGATCCCTACTTTTTTATTTTATTGTTTTTAGTCCCTAAACGAAAAAAAGTGTTCCATTTTTATCCCTACCGTTACTTTTTTTTTTTTGAGATAGAGATAGAGTTTCAACCTATGGCGTCCGCTCCTGATGATAGCTCTTTATCATCAGACCAAGACACCAATCAGTTTTTGGTGTAGGCGGGGATTGAACCCCAGATCCCTACCGTTACTCACTTAACAGAAATATCCTACATGGCAAATGGAGTGTACTGTTGGTACAGTAAATGCTGACGTGTCCATTAAAACAATATTAAAAAAGTCACATCAGCATCCATGTCAACCTCTAACCTAAAAAAATAAATTTATCAATTTTAAAAATTATAAAAAAGGAAAAAACATAATTAAAAAAAGTGGTGGAATTTAGATCTGTGTCTGTTTTTGTTTGTACTTGTTTCTTTTTCTTCTTTCTTTTTATTTTTCTTCCCTAGATCTCTTTCTCTTAGTTTTTCTGCCTCCCATTCTTTCTTTTTTCTTCTTTCTTTCTTTCTTTCTTCTTTCATTTTCTTCTTTCTTCTCCTTTCTTCTTCCTTCTCTTCCTAGATCACTATTTCTCCGCCTCTTCTTATTTTTCTTCTTTTGTTATTTTCCTTCTTTCTTCTTCTTTCTTTTTCTTCTTTCTTTTCAGCTATTCTCTCTTTCTCTCTTGGTAGAACCCCATGGTTTCTTTCTTTCGTTCTTCCAAATCGTCGATGTGACGTGGGTCCTCAGCTAGCGATAAATCAATGTGGAATCGATAGTGCTTGCAAGTGGTGGGTCAGTTTTTTGGCTATGTGTAGTGTGTGGTGTGGGTTTCCAGGTAGATCTGAAACCTATTTGGGATTGAATGTGAATCCTCTCCCTCCTCACTTTCTCATCTCACTCTCTCTCTATCTGGGTTGAGTTTGTTGTATTTGTTTTTTATTTTTGATAAATTTGAAAAGGGATATTATGGGTTTGTGAAAGGAAATTTTTTGGGTTTGTAATAGAGAATTTGTTGGGTTTGTGTATAAAGGGGATTTGTTGGGTTTGTGAAAAGTGTTTAGATCTTAGGATTGACATCAAAAAGTTGGTTGGTTGTCAAATCTGGATTTTTTTTTTTTTTTTTTTTTTGTGAAACTGAAAAAAAATTTTGGTTGCCAAGAAAATGGATAATAAAATGTTATTTTCTTTTAACTATCAATGAGTTTTGATGTGTTTGGTTAGAGCATCAGCAACGGATAGGCCAAATCCCAAATGTAGGCTTATTTTACAATTCAGGCCCAAAATGCCCACTCCATTAGATGTTGTAAAATGTAAGTATTCCAAAAAAAAAAAAAAAATACAACTGTGCTACAGTGCGATTCTAAATGTAGAATCACACTGTAGCTCAATGGTAAAAACAAAAATTATTTTTTAATCGATTTGGTCTTCTCTCTCCTCTCTCTGTAGATCATAATTTTCATTATCTTTCTCTCTCTTTCTTTCTGCTCTCTCTTCTTCTTGCTCTCTCTTCTTCAACGGCATGGAGGCAACGGCGTGGAGGCTCGATCAGCTTCTGTGGTGGAGGCATGGAGGTCATGAGTTTGTTTATGGGTTTCCGGCGTGGGTTTGTTCATGGGTTTCCGGCATTTGGGTCAGTTTTTGGTGGCATTTGGGTGGTGTTTGGTTGGCGTTTAGGTGGTTGGATTTAGGTCCGTTGGTTGTGATTTTTTCCATGGGTTGGGTGATTTGTTCCAATGGGTTTGATGGTGGGTTTCGGTGTTTGCTAGGTTTGTTTGGTAGTGGGTTTCGGTGAAGATGATGATGAGGAAGAGTTGGTGAGAACAGATGGGTTCGAGATGGTGAGAACAGATGGGTTTGATTTTGGATTTCGGATTTGATTTTGATTTTAGATTTTGATTTGGCTGGATTTTGCTCAGCGGAGGTGGGTGGTGTGATTGAGAAGCTGGTGGTGGTGGTAATGGTAGTGGTAGTGGTGGTGGGTGGTTGACAGAGGAAGAGAAATAGAGATCAGAGAGAGAAGTGAGCCATTATGGATGCTTATAAAGAAAGTACAAGAAAGACAAGGGGAAAAAAAAAATAAGGATTAATTTACTAAGAATATGAAAAACATGAACATGATTAGTTATGTTCTGGGGAAGAACACAAAGAAGATGAACATGTTCTTCCGAAAAAAAAAAATGAAAGGAACAAATTTAATTTGTTTATTTATTTTACTTTTTTTTTTAAATTGAAATTCAGAAGTTTATATTAATTGTTGTCGGGGATGTTTTTGCGACAAGGGCCGAAAATGCGAGAATGGCCCAAATCTCCCCTTGGGTTCTTTAGAGGTGTTTATTGTGGAGAATCAAGCTCAAAATTCCAAATGTATAATGAACAAAAGGTTAATGGTGCTTTGACAATAGAAAATCAAAATGCTTATAACAAAAGTGCAGAAAACCATAAAAACATAACAGGTCTGAAACTTCGACCCACAGTCACACAGAAGAGAGAATTTAGAGAGGTTGTGAGGAAGAGAGGGAAGGTTCCCCTGTACCCATATTTCCACCCCCAAGCTTCGAAATTGTTAGATTGTTGACTGGCTGAATGGGGTTTTGCTCTGAAGTTTCAGGTCTGTGAGTAAAACGTGGCTCAACAGGTTTGAAATTTCGACCCGCAGTCACACAGAAGAGGAAATTGAGGGAGGTTGTGAGGAAGAGAGGGAAGGCTCCCCTGTACCCATATTTCCACCCCTAAGGTTCGGATTTGTGAGATTGTTGACTGGCTGAATGGGTTTTTACTCTGAAGTTTCAGCTCTCTAGGTAGAACGTGGCTGCTCCCTTTTGAATCTGATTCCTGCCTTTTGTATTGAGTTTGGGGTGCTTTAAGTGACTGGTTTTGGTCAATAGAAGAGGCTTTAAACCCCAAGGTCTCAACCAAAGAGGTTATGGTCAGATTTGCTTTAATTGGGTAAGAGAGTTGGCTTGCTTTTTACATAATTTGGGAAATGGAGTGACCTAAATTCATGGGCTGATGTGTCCTAGACATGGCAAGCCCTTGGAGTCTGCATTTGGTTGTTGCAGCAGACAAGGTCAGCCACTTAAGGTCAGCTATGTGTTTTAGGCAAAAAAATGGTAGAGCAGAAAAGTTGGGCCACAATCACCCAGAACATAAAAGTTTTTTTGGGGTGGAAATTTTGGATACAAGACCTCCTCCATGAGCCTCAGGTGCTACCAATATCCCTTGCCCACTTGGTACACGCATGGGCTGGGCTCATGCAAAAAGTCCGAAAGGAACCGACCCATACCCTCCAAACCACACTTCCTCAATTTCCCCAATAAGTCACATGGGGTTGGGTCATACTTAAAAGAATGAAATATAATATAATACATGAATTGAGCCCACAAGGAAGTCAGGCTTGTTTGAATCAGACTTGTACGAAATGTGTCACGAAAATGGGTATCAACAATTGTTTTATCTAATGTGGCTTTTTTTTAAATTAAATTGTTGATGTGGCATTTTTAAAAAAGCCAAATAATTTTTTTTAAATATTATTTTAATGGACACGTCAGTATTTGCTATGCCAACAGTGCACTCCGTTTGCCACGTAAGATATTTCCGTTAAGTGAGTAACAATAAAAACCAAAATGGAACGTTTTTTTCATTTAGGGACTAAAAGCAGTAAAATAAAAAAAGTAGGAACCAAAATGAAAATAGGGTCAAAATGTAGGGACGAAAAATGCATTTCTGCCTTTATTTTTACTTATTGAAGCCATGGTGTTAGCAAATTTGATTTATAGGAAATATAATGAAAAAAAATTTAATCGGTAACTATTTGGCCTAGCCATGGAAGAGAGCCTATAGATTCAAATTCTGTGGTATGCACATATTTGAGTTGAATCCTAGAGTGACTTGATTTGCATCGCATTTGCTTCATGCCATATATGAAGTATGCACTATACAGGGATAACACCTCAAAATCCCTCAGTCCTCCCAGAACTGCAATTAGTCCACTAATTTGGGCTTACCCAGACTAGGTCCAAACTTGGTATTTTCAAGCCTAGATTGATTTTTCCCCAAGAATTCGATAATTTGGGCCTTTTCCTTTTTCCCTATGGAAACGTCTAACAACTCTATATATGTTCCAAGGTCCAAGCCAGACTCTAGGCCCACCCCTAAGGCCCTAACTCAATGAAGTTAAACAATTAACTTCCTTGGACAGCTTTGGTGGTTTCAGGCTTTCCGCATTTGATAGTGTTCAAATTAATTAAATTGTTACCCATAACAACACCAAGCGGGGATAGCTCAGTTGGGAGAGCGTCAGACTGAAGATCTGAAGGTCGCGTGTTCGATCCACGCTCACCGCATTTTATTTTCCTTTTCCTATTTTTATAGGAAAAAACTTATTTTGGTTTTTGGAAACCTTGGCTGTTCGTATAAAATTCAAACACATTTTGTGTAAAAAAAACTATCACATTCATTTCCTTGGCGCGCAATACGTCACTTGCAAGATTACATTTTATGAGGATTTAATTACAAAAAGAAACTGACACCTTCACTTTCCTTTTTTTTTTTTGGGTGCATTTTTGGTTGGTTGAGGTAATTTGAAGAAATGGGATTTTGGGAGAGTTTTCTCAATTGAGAATTTCTCTGGAATCTTTTTTAGGTATTTTAATTTTCTTCTAAATTTTTTTTTTTTTTTTTTTTTTTTTTTGGCTCTCTCAAGATCTTCTGTTTGCATGTACGTTTAGAACTGAATTCTAAACAGTTGTGATTGTGCATCCATGATTGATAATGTCATCGTCTTTCTTGTTTTCATTTACCTACTTAATAAAGCTTCTTACGTACGTAATATGTGTGATGTTGACTCATTTGGTGGCCAATTGACAAACTATCTTTGGAGCATTAGGCAATTCATATAACTAAGTATGAGAAAGCAAACAAATTACCATGATAGAAATCATAGAATCAGTAAGAAAAGGTTGAAGTTACCATGTTTTACGGATGATGAACTATCACAACAACTAAGTAGTCTTAATCGTGGTTTTAAAAACCGGTCCGGCCAGTTCAACTAGGAACTGGACACAGTCTGATCCGGTAAAAATGTCAAAAATCAATCAAAACTGAGTTAAATTGGGAACTGGAGGCCAAAACAGTTTTGCTTCCGATCCAGTTTTTAAAACCATGATCTTAATCGTAACACTTTTAGAGCATGGAAAGTTGGAAATTTGAACCATATGGCTAACCAAAGGTGCTATGACCAGTCAGTCTGGTCTAGCATACACCACAATTAGAGATATATTAACCTATTAGCATAAATTCAGGCCTAATTCTTCTTTGTATGCAAACTAATTGTCATACTTGTACTAGAAGTATATTAGTCTAGATTTTAGTTTACTATATATACTCATGTTAGGATTCATTGTAATACAGGATTTATACCATACTCTCATGTAATAAAGATGTTACTATTAAGGATTTCTTCAATGGACTCATGTTCTTATATTCCTATTTTATGCTTCCACGTCTATTCTAGCATATTTAAGCTAATGTTCAACACAATTGTTCCGAAATTTTACTAAGAACAAGATTCTCATAACATGTTGAAGAAGCCCTATACCAATGAAAATTTATACACATGCATGGTCCAATATCACCAGCTTCTGAAATTTCGAATGCGACCAAGTTATGAGATAATGCTTTGTTAACAAATCATCCAAGCTGTTGGTGAACATGTGCTTTACATATATTGCTATTTTAAAGGAATAGTATCATAGTATGATATATATAAATGAAAACTTGCTGATTACGTTATTGTTTCGGTCATTTCTCTGACAATTATATTCTTTTTCGCTAGTGTGTACGTACTTGTGTTGTAGTGGCTACAAGCATGCAACGAAGATTAAATTCTAAATGAACAAGTGGGGTTGCTCATATTTTATTTCGTGCTAGAAAAGGTAGTTGTACATTGCAGAAAACAAAGAATTAAACTAATAAGCTTCCAGATCTAGGCAAAACATCTATCGAATCAGCCAACTATAAATCCTCACCAAACTAATGAAGGTAGAAAATATGTATTATTCTCCACCATTCTATTATATCTAAAATCATATTTTATTAGTATTATTATAGGCCTTCTTCTACTTCTTTTTTACTTCTTTTTTACTAGTGCATTAATTTCTCCTTTGCGCATGACCAAATCACCTCAATTGGTTCTCTACAACTTTTTCCTCAACAATAGTCCCTACTCTCTCCTATCTTTGAATGATGAGTTTCTCCACTTTATATTTTATCTTTTTTTTTTCCAGTTATCTATTTTAATAACTACGCTTATTTGATGAAAGTATTGTTTCTTAATAGATCAACATTCATTATCATATAGTATAACGAGTTTTACGGTAGTCTTGTAAAACATTTCCTTTAACTCAATAGTCATTCCACATTCATATTTGCACTTCTCCACTTCATCTAGTACAACCAACATATGTTAAATGAGTTACACTCTCTGTTTATATCACTCAGAGTCATAATTTTTACTGCATCTACTATCAACTTTTCAAGCAATGATAAAATCTATTTGTCTAAACATTTGTCTCACTTTGAAGGTAATTAAATGTAGACCATTCTTCTTGAACTAAGTATTCTTCAGTATCATATGCTGTTGTCAAGTTTCAAATGGCACTTCCTCACTCATTCCTTACTCTATAACATTGTTTCCATGAATTCTTTCAAATCCCCTAGCTACTATCTTTTTCAACACGACCATTTAGTTATCATCCTCCTCCATTTCTATTGGTGTCTTTTCTTGTGTACCATAATTTATATCATATATGTTCAATTTCTCTAAGATTTTCCACCTAGCAAGTGCCTATACAAATCTAATTATCCTATATTAACCTATTTATACAAACTCGTCCTCAAAATGCGGGAACCTTGCTAATTTCTCAATATATTTGGACCTCAATGTAGCATGTTGCTTGCAAGAAACGTCTTAACTGACCCTTATCCATTTTTCACTAAATCGGGTACTCGATGAAGCTTTTCGTTAGAAGTTCAGAAGTGGGGTCTGGAAAAAAGAGCTAAAAGCCTAAAACCAAAAGGAAAATGTGGGGAGAAGTACCTGATGAACACGCTTACGGGGACCATTTTCATAATGAAAGCTGGCAAAATCAAAACAAAACAAGACGACATAATGAGACTGGTTTATGTGCAGCTTATGTAGTTCTCATTGTTTTTTCTCTGGCTTTGTCTTTTTGCCTGTCTTTAATTAATGGAAATTTGGACTCGTTCACTGTAATCCACTATTGTAATTCTTTAAAGAATTGAATGATCTCCAGTAGATCTGTAAGACCAGGTAGATGATTTAACTTCCACTGTTACCGAACAGTTTGATCTCACCAAACACAAGTCAACTTGTTTTTGTCCCCTAGCTTTCAATTTTTATTTTAGGAAGAAAATTTTGCAGTTTACGATGTTGACTCTCTAAAACAGGAATATACTAACATCGATCCTAATGTCTTCTTAACATCTAATTAAAATTAAATCACATCCAAAAAAAACTAAATCGTGACAAATATGTATTATAAAGTTTGATCACAAAGATGCTTGTGTTTTACGCATTTTTCGGTTAGGCAAGTATGAGTAATACTAGAGATACAATTATTTTTACTTCTTTTTTAATTACCTTGTAATTAGAGTAATATCACATGCATGATCTGAATTCATTACTAATATCACTTTTATAATGCACAAATCACAATAAACCATATCTTTAGTTGTGAAAAGTACTGTGTTTTTAGATTTATGGGGGCAAGTATTAACCACAAAGTTATATATATATATATATATATATCACAAACTGAAATGCTTATGAATTATGCATTTTTCAGTCTGGCAAGTAAGAGTAACAAAGTCTGGTCACAAAATGCCATAATACATACACATTTTTTAGGATTTTTATTATTAATGTAAGTGGTTACACTTGATTCTCTTTTATAATTAAGCATTGATGGGTAGGATTGTGTAATGCTTTATTTTATTTTTTTTCAAATACTCAGATCTTTTATTCAATGATAAGGGATGTTATCATTTGAACTCACAAACCCTAATGCCTTTTTTTCAATAAATGTTGTTGTGTGGGGGGGGGGGGGGGGTGATGAGGAACAAAATGCTCATGTATTAGGCATTTTCGATCAGTCATTGTTTAAAAAGTAAGTTGGCAAACTTATTGGTGTACCTGGTCGGCTAAGAATAGGACACATATGCTTTATCCGAGTGAAAATTGTAGCAAAGTATTGGCTTTTTTATTCAACCACTGAGTTACTCTTATATATATAAGAAGAACTATAAAAATAATAAAAAAGGAGTTACTTTTCACATCAAAGGATCACCATTTTGCTTTATCATTCAATAATAGAGATTTGTTGGTGTCTCTTCAAATGATCCGGAAGGGGACAGAAAGATAGACATACGGGACAATAGTTGATGTGCATAAAAAAAATTACCATCTTTTACATAATACGTTAAGTCGGTAAATTATTATTGAAATAATATCATTTTCATATGAAACAATCAATCACATATTTTTTATTATACAACAATTATAATCAATCACATCAAATTGTTTGAAAAAAAATTTTGTTTTATATAATATTGATAGTTCATAGCACATAGTACGAACTATTGGATCCCAAGACAAAGTGGCTTTTGATTCTCACCACTGCATGTAAAAGAAAGACTTTTTCAGCATATAGCTGCTTTTGCCCTTTATCAGGACTGCCGTCTGCCGACTGCAAAGTGCCGATGGTTCTATTTTCTATTTTGGCCTGACTCCCACATTAAAATTATGTGACTTCAGAAACCCATGGACACACACTCACCACACTAGTTTCCAAGGATAGTGTAGGACGGTAGGACCATTTATAAAGCCTGTGCCATCTTTTGACTTACAATGCATGATTAATACGTATTGCAGGAATTTCTTGGCTAGGTCTGCAATAATCTTAGACCATCATATTTATGCCAGCATTTTAACATGCATGTTTGCTCTTATCTACATCAATTCTCATTCTTTTATCCAAGAATCTCATTTGTTTATCACATTCATTTATTTACTTGTACATCATTACATTTATTAACCCGTACCATGTGATTAATGAAGAGGAATGTCTAGTACAATTATGATCACTTGCCGGTATGATTAGAACATATTGATTTTTATTTTGAAAGTAAGAAAAAGTATGCTCAATTCTATATTAAATGCTTTGAATTCTAATTTCAAGGGCTCTCATACTCTTTCTCAATTCTCATTTATATCAATATGGGAATTTTTGTAACCAGAAAACTTTTTGCTCCTAGGGACCTTTTACTTCTTACATCAAATTGATAGAGATTAGCAATGATAGTACCCCCTATCTATTAACTTTGAATGAGAAACCAGACATAATTAAATCATTTCTCGATCTACTTCGGGGTGTTGGTTGTAACAGAAGCATGCTTAACACATGTGGTGTCATGGAAATTGAAAAGGAAGAAAAAGACAAGAGAGAAAAGAAAAGAAAGATGACAACCTTTAATAAGCTAAGCTTTTAGCTAGCTTTAGCAAAAGAGGTTCAATGATTTTAGTGGCATGATATCATGTTCATTTCATCATCAAAAGCACCCCACACTGGAAAGCTTCAAAAGGTAATTTAAGTCGTGCACTTTATAGAAGACATGCATGAGTAGATGTCTTTATGCAAGAAATGGTGTGGGGTATATTATGGTCCTTATGGAATCTATTGCACAATGAGCAAAGTCAAAAGATTATTTTGATTTGAAATTTATTTCACGAATCAAATTAAGTAGGTAATTTTAAATATTAAATAACATGACAGTCTATATAATATGAAATTATAAAAATTAAAGTCACTTAAAATTTTAAATGACATAACAGTCTGTATAATATTAAATCTTAAAAACTGAAGTCCTATGGATAAAATTGACTCTCGAACATCACCTTTGGCAACTTATGAAGTCCTTCGGATCCAAATATTCCAACCAAGGTGATAGGATTCTAGAGAGGCCACACCCTCATATGACCCAGTAATGATTCTATTGGCTCCTCCGTAGAAGTACTATTTTCTCAATTTCTGGTCCTGAAAATGGACCTACCGACATTTGTTTCACATTTACGTTTCTCTATGTGCTTTTCCCTAACCCCACCAAAAGGAGCTTGATTTTCTTTTTTTCCCTCTTACTCTTGTGGATTTTCCTTGCATAAACTATTCTTTCCTGCAAGGTAACTATGCAAAAATTGAAGTATATGATTTCACAGCTAATTAGAAGGGCTAAAAATAGTTATTTTACACACGACAGGCAGTATTAATTTTACTTATGTTGTTACTTGTTAGGGTCGAATGCCTTGTTCCACAATGAAAATACTCAAAATAGTGTTGCATTTGCAGGGTGGCAGACCAATTCAGAGGGAAAAGAAACTTTCAAACAGAGGCCGTGGACATCTCTAATTACCACAAAAAGTAGAGTGTCACTGTGTTCTGCGACTACAACACTTTTGTCCTTCCATTTCAGTGACCCAATAGTCTCTGCAGCATGACCTGAGAGTTAGCATTTCAATTGGTATCATGTTCTGGAAAAGTCACTTTTCTTTTTTTTTGGGTACAGTTACGGCATTCAAAATGATTTTTTTTTTGTGGTACAGTGGTTGGCTCACTAGGAAATTCATTAATATTTTTTATAATTCCAAATAATTATATAAACAAAAACTTGTATTCATAAAAATAGACCCTAAATAGAAAAGCCTTTTTCTTGGGTCATTTGAGAGCCCCAAATGACAAAACAAAAAATTAAGTGGAAAAATGATTGGTTTGAGGGGAAGCAAAATGTAATATAGAAAAAAATGTCAATAGTGATGAACAATTAGTCAATGGTCAATCAATGGAGGGTGAAAAAACAAAGAGAGAGAAGCTATTTTGAGAGAGGTGCTTTTTTTTTTTTTTTTTTGGTGGTGGTTTGTTGTGTATGCGAAAAACACATTTTGCTCTAATTGGCTTATTTTCCATTCACTTATTTTTCACTTGACCAAATGCTATTCGGAAAAAACTTAGATATAGCGTCTTAGCTACTATTCCAAAAGCAATTGAAGTTTATTTTAAAGAAAGTATTTAAGGAACAATGCCTAAGATGGATATCTAAGTTTTGGTCTTTATTAGATTTGGCATGTTATATAGATTTTGAGGATTTTTTTTATTTTTTTACATTGCTCGGGGGTAGGAATATCTAAACTTTGAAGTTCTCTGCTGAAAATACCAAGAGGTGCTAACTAGTTAAGTTACAAGCTCTTGACACACTAGATTTTGAGTTGAATCATTTCCTATCAAATCAAATCAACAATGTATGTGTGTGTATATATATATATTACACAAACAACAATTTTTTTCCTAAAAAAAAAAACTATTTTCAATTAATTGGAATCCTCGCTATTGACATTTCGTTTTCATCTGTCAGAAGGATCTACATCTGTGTGTCGAGGATCCCGCAACAACTGTTATTTTTCTCCCCTCGCCTTTTTTTTTGGTTATGAACTTCTTATGAACTGTGATTGGTCAAAGCCAATTGATAAGCAGAGAGACTCCTGTCTAGTCTAGGCTATATAAATTGCAATTACAATTACATGCATATGATATATATATATATATATATATATATATATATATATCCAGGGAAGCAATATTAATCTTTGAGTGCAGTCGTACAAGTGCATCCATTCAACTATTCCTGAGTAAACTACTCTAGATTCCCTCCCCCCCCCCCCCCCCCCCCAAAAAAAAGAAAAGAAAAAAGAGTAAACTATTTTAACAACTAGATCAATTTGGTCAACATAAATGGATTTAGATGTTCTTCTTTTGGGGGGAGAAAAAGAAAAGAAAAAGATGTAGATCTTATTAGGTGATAAACAAAGACTTGCAATGAAAGTAGTGGTTGCTAGCTTAAACTAGACAAAGGGCAGGGTCCAATTACGAAAGGCAAGAATTTGCTGCAAACTAAGTTGCAATAACTTCTACAAAATGCACATATGTCAAGCGGTCATCTGGTGAAAAATTCAATCTTGAAATAGAAGTTTTTATTTAAATATAAGCTTGAACAGGTGTTTATTTGAGGTATTGACACGTGTACATTTTTGCAGGAGTTGCTGCAACTTAGTTTGCAGCAAATCCAAATCCATAAATATGAAAATCTGAATGAGAAATTTCATTTCTCAACTTGTAGTCTATCTAGTATTGTTTAGAAATTTCAATTATTTTTTACCTATAGCAGAGTGATGCCAAGAATACACACTTTAAAATGAGCAAATTGAATTTGACCGCATTATAAAAAATTAAGTAAACATTAATTATACCATTTTGGTATTTATTTATTTTAAATACGATAGAATTTCATATCTATAGTATCCGTTCTATAATAATTGCTCTCTAACACAGGCCAAACATCAATTGTTTTTTTAGTGTAGACCGGATTCAAACTCAAGATCTTTTATTCAACAGCAAAAGACTTTACCAATTAAATTAATTAAAATATATTATTTTGATATTTATTTAAACTATTGACGATATTAAAGTCCAATCCATTTATGTAAAAAATGAATGGACAGAATTTTAAAAACTGCACAGTAAAGTTTCACGAAATATCACAGCTCATATATAGGTAAAATGCTTGCCTTAGCTCTGGAATATATGTGGACTCCTCAAACAACTTTGTTGCCCAGTTTGTTTATTTGTTTGTTAGCTTGTTAGATTAGGGTCCATACGTGTTTGTTTTTTAATTTGGCATAACCGACACAGATTTTGGCTTGCTGCCAGACTAGAATGAGGTCTGCATTTTTTTCAGATGGAGAAAAGTGATTACGATTTGGATGTACATGTACCTGACAAAGTTGTAATCCTTACCATACAAAGAGACATTGTATTTTACTTTTAATTTTGCGTAACAAGTAAAGCAAGCCATTATTATTTATATTTATGTACCTACCTTCTCTTTTACATTCAATTGTAATCATTCCTACGTTAAAAAGTTCAATACTGTAATTAGAATTGCTTAACAAAGGAAAAAGAGTCATTTTCATATCATATTCTTCATAGCTTGTCAATCGCTCAGACTCAGTTGTCATAGCTTTTTCTCACAATTGTGATTACATAAAGAAAGAATATGATCCAATGGAATGATGATTATGTAAAAGCTCAACATAATTGCCTTCAAATCTAGCTGATTTAGGTTGTCTCATTTTCAACAATCCCTTGTCCTGTAGCACAATCAAAGGACTAAAGTAGCGTCTCTATAACTGGCATTATCAAAGGCCTCTGTGAAGAGATCCATGTCATTTTCGACAAATGACTTAGTTTATTAACATAAAGGAAATGTTAAAGTTTATAAACATAAAAGAAATATTAAGGAATACCCTTGGACATTGGTTAATCTTCCATTTAAAGAAAGTTTTTATGAAAAAAATAATAATAATAATATTTTGACAACTTTTTTCATTTCTCATATAAATTGTGTCAAAATTTTCCTAAAATTGATCATTTACCAATGCCTTAAAACACTTATTAGCATAACCCATTAACATAATAGCTGCAATTAAATCTAAGGTTATTTATTAAGCATTGAATTGCAGTTAATCTCATGTGTCTGTGCTTGACCGCTTGGGCGTCACAATCAGTGATCACGTGGTTGGCGGTTGGTGAGTCCATTCCCTTTGTCAGTTCTGGTCATACCCATCATGATAGCTTGATTGCGGTTTCAACATCCCTTCCATGTGTGTGCTGCCGTCTTCTTTCAAACTCAAACACCATATGCTATAGAATAAGAATATTTATTTATCTAATGAGAAAGGTTAGAGTTATAATTTTTTGTAACATTTTTCACAACTTATTAAAGTCGTAAATTAAAATAAAAGTAGTTAATAGTTGTTTATCTGATTAGCATTTTGTGGTGTTTTCAAAATGAGACATCTACTTCTCAAAAATAAAAATAAAAATTGAGAAATACAATGTTCAAATCTCATTTCCCTTCGCTATTGAATTATCCAAAACAGTGGCGGTTTCAGGAATTTTTCTCAAGGTGATCATGAAGAAACTTAAATTAAACAAAATCTAATAAAAAAATAAATTCATATATTAACAACAATAAAAAATAAAAGCAAAAAATAAAAACACCCAAATACATAAAGTCTTACAATTTCCTTCTACAAATTTTTTTCTTTTGAAATCGTTGCATGATAATCTCATTATCAATGCTACAAGTTATATCTTTTTCAAAAATTTTCTTGAATTTTTCTTTTTGTTTGTAAAGGCTCAATATATTGTTAAGAGGAACAAAATTTGACTACAAACTTAGTTGTAGCCTAAAAATACAACTTTCACTAAACAAATTAACATGACTACATATTTTGAAAATCTAACTATTGAATTATTTGTTCTTTATGTTCTTAAAATACATGTCAAATTTCATGTCAATTAGATGTTATTTACTATTTGATCCATAAATTTATTTTTTTCCATATAATTTTAGACTACAAAAACTCGAAATTTAAACATTTGATTGATGACATAAGCTAATGATTTTTTATCTTCTTGAAGTTTTACAAGTGTAGAGGATATAAGAAGAAAAAAATGTAATCTAATTGTGAATTTGTCAAAATTCATATCTAATAAAAAAAACATTGGGTGGAGTTATAGCCTTAGTGTCCATTTGGCATAATTAATTTTGCCAACTTATTTTACTATTTAGTTTATTTTTGCTACTATTTATGGGTCCCACTGTACTTTTTGGTACTATTCATTGTCCCACTATACTATTTTAGCAAATTTTACCTTTATCTACAGTACTTTCAGCAAAATAAGCTGATCCCAAACAGACGTTTAGTCTACAACCAAGTTAATTTGTTGCTAAATTTTGTCCAAAGTTTAATTATATTGGGCTTAAAAAAATTTAGGGTGGTCACACATTTTTTTAAGGGTAAAAAAATCATAAAATTTTTAAATTTTATATATAATAATAATTTTTTTTCAAGTCTGGGTGGTCCTGTGACTACCCTGGCTCTAACGTGAAGCTGCCAGTGATCCAAAAGAGAAAATTAAGATTGAAGTAACATCACTTTTACATAAATCTATCATTGACGTTATTTTTATTATTCACTAATCATAACAAGCCAAATTAATTGTTGTGAAGAAAAAAAAAATTATGTTATTATCCTATTGTTATTAAATACAAGAAAGTAATTTTTTTTTTTAGCACATCTCTCTTTCCCATAAACAGTTGATTAAAAAGTTTTAAATAGAGTATAAATTATATTCTTTGTCGAAGAAATGAAAAAGAGAAAATACTACAAAATAGTATAATTTCAAGAAGTGCTACGTTCATAATATATTCACAATATTCTTACAACAAATCCTATTTACTAAATTATTACTAGTTTTAATTTGAATTTGTCACTAAAATTATTTTTTTGTACCACTAGTAACAACCTAACACTTAAAATTTGTTATAAAAATATTATAAAAATATCTTGGATATCATCTATACAATTTTTATTCTGTAAGAGCATACACAGCCGGATTCTAAATCTCATCTTATTTTACCATCTCAAAAAGTCACTTTTTCAATTATACAATACAATTTTACAATTCTCCAACATCCCAACTTTTATATCCTAATCTTACTCATTAAAATAATATTTTTACATAATAAAATAATATTTCTCACAATTACCATTATACATTACAACACATTATTTATTCTTTCTCTCTCTTTCCTTCTGGTCAGGAACCACAATTACCACCACCGCTGCACACCACCACCGCTGCCACCACCACCACCGGCAGCCCAGAAACTACCGTCAACACCAAAAAAAAAAAAAAAAAGACCCAGAGAAAATCACAACAACAAATCACCGTGAATTACCACCACCGCTGCACACCACCACCACTGGCAACCCAGAAACTACCGTCAACACCAAAAAAAAAAAAAAAAAAAAAAAAAAAAAAAAACCCAGAGAAAATCACAACAACAAATCACCGTGAATTACCACCACCGCTGCACACCACCACCGCTGCCACCACCACCATGAAAAAGACGTTGCATGACATGTGAGTCATGTGACCTCTTAGTCCTCACTTCCCTTACGCCTCCTTCCCTTCCGTTCTCACTTTTCATTCATATAGATTTGCCCATTCTGTGCATCCAACCCATCCCAAAAATGGCGAACCACCACAACTCCACAATCGACCCGAACAGCGGCTTCTGCTCACAAACCAAAATCTACCACAGTCTCAGACCAATCACTCCTCTTCCTCCGCTCACCACACCACTCTCCATCACCGACTACCTCTTCCCTCACCTCAACTCCTCTCCGCCTCCAACCGCCGCCGCCGCCGCAGCTCTCATCGACGCCACTACTTGCCGCCGCATTTCCTTCTCGGACTTCGCTCGCCGAATCCAATCCCTAACTTCCTCCCTCCAAAACCGCCTCCACCTCTCCAAAGGCGACACAGCCTTCATTCTCTCCCCCAACTCTCTCCACTTTCCAATCCTCCACTTCTCTCTCCTCTCCTTAGGCGTCGTCATTTCGCCTTCCAACCCGGCCAGCACCAAACCCGAGATTTCCAAATTGAATCGATGAGATGATGAGGCTTCGCTGCGCACCACCACCGCTGCCACCACCACCACCGGCAACCCAGAAACTACCGTCAACACCAAAAAAAAAAAAAAAAAACCCAGAGAAAATCACAAACCGATCTCCACGCACCTCGCCAAACCGATCTCCATGCACCTCGCCAAACCCAGAGAAAAAAAACCCACCTCGCCAAACCGATCTCCACGCACGACTCAGCCGCGCCACCAGCTCGCCATCACGCCAATCTCAACCGCGCCACCAGCTCGCCACGACGCCGATCTAGAAATTCGATCCGGCGTGAGCTCCGATCCAGCTTGGTGATTCAGCGAGAGAGAGAGGGGATGAGAAAGAGAGAAGGAAGAGAGAGAAAAGAAAGATATAAAATGAGAGAGGAGTGAGAAATTTGCCGGTAAAAGCAATTAAAAAAAAAAAAAAATTTATACCATTTTGCTACAGTACCATCTTACATTTGAGATGGTACTGTAGCAAAATCTCAAATTTTTTTTTGCATATGAGATATAGCCTTCCAGCTGCTGAGTGTGTTTTGGGCTTGTATACCAAAAATGCTTTGCATTTGGCATATAACCATCCAAATGCGGATGCTCAAGGAAAGCTTAAAGAGAACGCCAGACAATGCACGCGATGTGGGGTTAAATATCCAGATTCCAGATTCCAATTCTTATTAAATATCGTTTAACTTTGGCATTTAAAAAAAGTGCTTATTCGATGAAGAGAATGGAGATATACATGCATCCAGCAATATGAATGCATTAATTGCTTTCAAAGAACATGAGTCGTTTGATAGTTTGTTAAGTTGGGTTGCTGCCTTAAATTTTATCGTATGGAATAGTTCTTAACGAAAAAAAAAAAAAAAAAGTTAGGGAATACTATTTTCTAAAATAATGATTTCTAAAATGATTTTCCAAAAGTTATGACATTTAAATTTCAACTCCAATAAATATTTAATTAACGCTTTATGTAGACATGATAAAATTGGACTGATCAAATTCGTTAACCTACCTAAAGCTGAAAGATAAAAACAATTATAGGTAAGGATTTTTGGACTCATGAAAAAACAAGACAACCCGAACTTGATCCATTGAGGCGATAGGTCGGGGAAACGTGCGGGTGAAATATTGGATTGACCCTTTTTAATTTAAGGAAGGAAAAATTTTTATTTTTTCTTATCTAATTTTTACCTTATTTGTTTCACAGTTTTTCACTCTCAAATCTCTTTCTAAGATAATTTCTCAATTTCTTTCTCTTCATTATTCTTAGTTTTTCTCTTTCTCTGAATTTGGAGAGGATTGGTGTTCCTTTTGCTAAGACACCTAGTTTGTGAGTTTATTTCCACTTAACCTTTTTTTTTTTTTAATTTATTTTTATTATTATTTAATTTTGCTTACTAAAGGAATAAAAATTTCTGTAAAAGACACTATAGCGAGAGGTTTCAATTACTCATTTTAAAAATAAATAATTTAAAAAAATCTTCTATAATAATAGCCACATGTTTCATATTGAATTTACAATGCATTTCTTAAACCCCCACTGCGAATTTTTTTTTTTTTTTTTTTTTTTTTGGATTCATGAGCTGACTGTGGATTTAATAAAGTAAGAATCATGAATTACCATGTTAATGTTAAATGAACTAAATCTTTTTTTTTTTTTTTTTTTTTTTTTCATAAGCCATAAATTGTCTAAACTCTAATGTCCTGACAGCCGACAGCTTTAAGCTTTATTTTTTTTACATAAACGCAAAAATGTTTAGTTGGCGCACATGTGACTTTGGCAGCTTTTGCCTACAAATACCAGCCCATAATTTTTAAATTACTAATTAAATTAATCCACCTCATAGTTCACTATTCCAAATCCATAAACCAGTAAGGCATAGGATTATAGGAGGCCCTACCAATTTGGGACTTACTAGTGATAAAAGTTTTGGAGTCAACCCTATCATATAAATATAAAAATGCAATAACATATAGTAAAACAAAACTTTAGTATTGAATGAAAATAGCACTAACGTTCCTTCTCTTTTACACTTATTCCTTGTATATCCAAGCATATAGTTAAGGGGTATTTTGGAAACATTGCTCAAAAAGGCAACTAAAGAAGTGTAAAGTCACAGAAAATTCTGGGTGTCACCAACTATTAGTTAAGTTAAAATTACAGTTACTTACCTCTTCTCAAAAAAAGTTAAAGTTAGAGCTCCTTTGTGAATAAAAATATTTTATCCCTCTCTTCTTCTTCTTTTTTAATGATGGTTAGAAAAATTTAAATACTAAATACGTTGCTCCTTGCTCCCTCAAGCACTTAGAGAGGTAGCAACTCATCCAAATGATGCAATGATAAAATATGCAATGATAAAATATTTTATTTCAAATGTTCTGTTTAATATTCCAGAAATCACAATCTACATTTCCTATAAAAAAGAAATCATAATCTACTACACCTTTTTTCTTTAATTTATTTCCTTATCGTGATTAATAGAATATCAAAAATAGGACAAAGGATATCTATTAAGCTCCTTATAATGACTTAGTGACTATTGAATATCAGTAAGATATTTATTACATATATGCATTTTCACTCTCAGAGCACGTGAGTCTCACAATGTTATGCAAGCCATATCATGTAGGGCTCACACTAAGAAAAAATGATGTATATATGTGTGAAACCTACTTACGATAAAAAGAAAAGAGGTAAATATTTCATGCATGAGACAATTATGACCGCGTTTTATATTTATCCAATTTAATCGACAGAATCTATCACAATTGGATTATAAAGCGATGTTGCAAGCTGATTCATGGTGACAAAAGCAGAGAAGAGTTGTAACTGACTGACACCCATTTAGAGTCTCCATAGTGCGTTAGCATTTTGTTGCGTACGGTACTATATTGCGCTTTACCTGCATTTGCTTTGCACTTAGGCCTTTTGGCAAAGAAAGCCAACCAATTTACCTTTCACACCAAAGCTACCTGACACGTTCTCTCATTCTCTCTCTCTCTCTTCTTCTTCTTTTCTTGAAATAAAGAAACGGTGGAAGATACAGCTATAGACTCAACTAGACCATATATAGATTGTCCACACACGTACAATTCTCTATGTTTTTTGCATAATCCAAAGTCGTATACCTCGAAAACTTGACCGTTTGTTATCTGGGTATTCTCTGGTTTTACACTATACTTCACTGTAAACGAGGAATGCTGAGATTGGAGTGATCACTGCGCTGTTATTTACTGCTACCTTTTTGCGTTGGCATTGAACTCGTTCAAGTTTCTTGCTAAAGTCAATGAACTGAAACACTTTGATGAAGGTCTGACTCTGATCATCTCTATTGAAAGCAATTCAATGTAGTATTTTTTTTGGAATGGTGTGCTTTGTATTTGTTTCTTTATCTCATTATTGCTATTCCTTGTTTTTGTGATTGTTACTTATGGTGTTGAATTGGGTTTGGTGATGTTGTTGCAGATTTGACGGAATTCAAAACATGAATACCAGAGTCAGAACTTCGCTTCAGTCTATGAAAGCTCCTATGAAACAAGAAAAAGTAATCCTTAAATGCTTCGAAGTTAATTTTATATTATTATGAGTATATGTTTTTTGAAAAACGGTTTTCTACTGTAGATGTTGCAACTTCCAATCCGTGAAGTGTGTAATTTATTCACATGTGGTGGGGGTTACTGTTTTCACCTGAAAATATGGCTTCAGTTGAAACTCAAATCTCCAGAAATTTTGCAAAAGTAAAATCTTTTTGATGAGAATCTGAGAAAGGTGTCTTTTTCATGGTTTTATATCTGGGCAATTGAATCCATGTCCTCACAGAATTTTCCCAATAAAAAAAGTTTATTCCTTTCACTGTTTGTGTAGCTTGTAAGGGTCATAGATTTCCATATATGCTTTCTGTCTAAAAAAGAACAACTTTATGCATACATGTAATTCGGCCTATTGCATTGTTTTTCTTGTTGAAGCTGATTGTGTTATTGTTGTCTTAAAGGAGAAGCTGGATATGCAGGGGAGAAAGCAAAATGATGCCGCAAAAGCTACCCGGAGTCGACGGACTTCCAGCGAGGAAAGAAAAATTGCTTTGCAGCAAGATGTATAAATACAATTTCTCATAGACCCTTTTCTTATTTTTGTTAATTTGTTTGGAATTCATTTATTTTCCTCTGTTTTTGACAGTTCAGTTTGAAACTTTGACTTTCAGGTTGATAAGCTTAAGAAGAAGCTTAGGCATGAAGAGAATGTTCACAGAGCTTTGGAGAGGGCTTTCAACAGACCTTTGGGAGCTCTACCTCGTCTTCCCCCTTATCTCCCTGCTAATGTTAGTAATTCACAATCTTCTTGGACTCATAATTTCATTTCTGTTTTATGTTTTAACAAATTTTCCTTATTTATGTTTCTTAACAACGAGTTCAATTCAAGTGAACTAGTTCATCAATGTTAGTAATTCACAATCTGCTTGGACTCATAAGTTTTAACAGATTTTCCTTATTTATGTTTATTAACAAAGAGTTCAATTCAAGTGAACTAGTTCATCAATGGTTAGATTCCAAGCTTATAGTGGCAATAATCATAGTTCAAGAAGGTAGTGAGAGAGATGATTGAATTGTATTGATAGATTTTAAGGTAGAACAGAGAAAGCAAATAGTTTGTCTGACCATTTTCATATTTTTCAATGAGAAATTGTATTCTTTAATGATGGATTTTCACTTGTGTAGACGTTGGAACTTCTGGCTGAGGTGGCTGTCTTGGAAGAGGAAGTGGTTCGGCTTGAAGAACAAGTTGTACATTTTAGACAGGACCTGTATCAGGAAGCTGTCCACATTTCATCCACAAAAAGAAGTGTAGAGAATTCAGCTGATTCATATGCCCCATACCCCTCTAAGAATCACAAATCGGAGCAAGGCAAGTTCTCAACTCAAAATGTGGTTGATTCCACTGCCTCCCTACGGAGGCATAAACCGTCTCTTTCTGGTAAGCTTTCTGCTTAACTCAATGTATAAAAGCATATACATTAAGAACATGCATTTGTCTGGAAATAGGATTTGAAGCCTTGTCCACTTCTTTCATCCCAGATGATGGTCGGGGAAAAGAGGACCAACCATGTACTAATTCAACAAGGAACCAAAAGGGATCCTCAATGCATAAATCTCAAACAACTAAAACTCCAGTTAAGAGACCTATCATAAGCCATATATCAGCAGAGAAGCGGTTAAATCCTCAGAATTTACAAGTATGTACTAATCTCACTAATTTTCACTTGGTCTTTTTTTCGATTGGGGGGGGGGTGATATTTACTTATTCATTTGTATTCAATGAAATGAATATGAATTTTCAAATGTCCAGCTAGAACGCAGAGTAAAAGACCAAGCAAGTCTAGAAGCGGAAACTCTTGATGAAAGACACAGACTGTCAGACAATGACAGCCCAAACAGAATTTCTGAAAATATTGTGAAGTGCTTATCAAGCATTCTCCTAAGATTGAGTTCTACGAAAAATCGAAGTAGTGCAGAAAATTTACCCTCCTTTTCAACATTAGCAGCTCGAGAAAGCAGTGAAGAAACAAAATATTGGGAGCCTTATGGTATTTGTTCAGAATTTGGAAAGAGAGACATTGGTCCATACAAGAAATTATGTCAAATTGAAGCTGGGTCAATCAATCTCAACCGAACAGCAAATTCTATGTTTCTACTTAGCAGATTAAAGTAAATTTTCTGTTTCATATAACTAGGAAAGTTTCTCCTTTTACTCATGATATCTACAGTATGCTAGAAGTCGCATTAAATTTATTTTCTGATTTCTTCAGACTACTTCTTGGGAAACTTGCCTCTGTCAACTTAGAAAGCCATACCCATCAGGAGAAGCTTGCATTCTGGATAAACATTTACAATTCCTGCATGATGAATGTATGTGAATCCTTTACATGAATACTTGTTTCATTATGTCAGCTGTTCTGTTGAGAATACATATCAAGGTCCACATGAATAAAGTTTTTTTTTTTTTCTTTTTTTAAGTTAGTGATAGTTCATGTTCCACACTTGCATTTTTCTGTACCTTTGTTAAGTGTAAAACGAAGAGCCTTAAACTATACTGTATTGCTTCAGGCATTCCTAGAATACGGCATACCAGAAAGTCCTGAGATGGTTGTTGCTTTAATGCAGAAGGTACAGACTATCCAGAAACTCCTTATATTCTTGCTACAGTAACAATATATTTAATATACTGTCACCTGAGCCAAAGAGTATTTAAATCAAGTACTTGAATGTCTCTATTTAGAATTCAGTTAGTTGCAAACAAAACTTAAAATTTATAACATTACATGGATAGAGCCAATTATTTATGCAGTTCCATTGCTTGCTACTCAGGCAACAATAAATGTGGGGGAGCACTTGCTAAATGCAATAACTATCGAACATTTCATCCTGAGATTGCCTTACCACTCAAAATATGTAAGTAGTATGTCAAGTATATCACAAGAATTCCAACTTGAAATAAAAATTCTTTCAACAAATTTCTGACTTTTAGTCCCACCAGACATTTTCAAAGGGAGCAAAAAATGATGAGAAGATAGTGAGAAGCAGATTTGGATTAGAGTTATCTGAACCGTTGGTGACATTTGCGCTATCCTGTGGAAGTTGGTCCTCACCTGCTGTAAGTTTATGAGTAGTCAGCTTTGCCTCTGTTATTAATCTTAGTCCCACATCTATCGTGAGAAAATTTAATGAAGTTCTTCAGTGGTCCCAAGTTCAATGAAACTTTAAAGCTAGCAATAGATTCACCAATGCACTTGTGTATACTCGGTGGCACTAAAATATTTCTCAATATATATTTTAAGTTTTTAACTTCTTTCCTGACCTTCATTGTGATAATTTTTCAACTAATACAAGAATTCTAATATGTTCCTAGTACCCAATAATGTCTAAATCAAGATTCTTTCAATTCCCACTTTTGCTAGTGCCTAAGTGAGTTCCATACAATGATGCATTACTGATTTATGAACTACTCCATATGAAGGTGAGAGTGTATACCGCATCTCAGGTTGAGAACGAACTGGAAGTGGCTAAAAAAGAGTTCTTACAGGCTGCAATTGGAGTTTCAGCTACAAAGTTTGCAATCCCAAAGTTGTTGGATTGGTATTTACCTGACTTTGCAAAGGACTTGGAGTCATTGCTTGATTGGATCTGCCTTCAGTTACCAAATGAACTTGCCAAAGAAGCAATTAGGTGCCTGGAGAGTGGAAAAAAAGAACCTCTTTCACAGTTTGTCCAAGTTATGCCATATGAGTTCAATTTTAGGTACCTGTTATACACATAATAAACTCTTGCTTCAATTAAATTCTTTATTGCTTGGGTTTTAAGGGCTTTCAGGTTACAATTTTGTTATAGACAGCAACAGAATGTGTATTTGAGCTAGATGTATATATGGTCTCATTGTAAGTAGTATTGAGATGAATGATCTCTTCCACTGAGGGGTTCCGCATGTACCTGTGGACTGTGGTTTGTGAAGAGTTAGTTTTAGACCAAAAATCAAATAAATTAAAAAGTAAGTTCCTGATTCAATTTTTGACACTTCCTTCCTTAGTTCCTTTCATATGGGGTTTTAAACTATATCGTTGAATCCTTTCTTTTTTTTTACCTAAGAATTATGGATATCAACTAAATTGAAAAAATAAAAAATAAAAGAGGATTTGCTTGAATTCAACCGCCCGTTTATTTGCTAAAAGTAGATAAAACCGAAAATAAACACTATTACTTTTAAAAATAACGTGGGATTTTTTTTTTTTTTTTTTTTTTTGATAAGAAAAATAACGTGGGATTTTAAATACTGTATATAAGCAAATAAGTTAAATAAGTTTCAAAAAATGCTAAACCATGTGAGCACATTAATCCTCCTCAAAAAAAAAGTGTGGGCACATTAATAAAAAGGGGCTATATAATAAACACATAAGTTATTATCTATTCTTGATCTCCCTTGAGTAGTATTGATTTTTTATCACTTTCTACACAATTGAAAGATGTCAACTTTATTGACAACTGAAAGTTGAAACAACGCACATTTTTGGTGCGATGGTCACTCTACAAGTATAAGTACTTGTGGAGTGTGGGGGGCAAGGGCCAGGGTTCAAGTTTCCAAGAAGAAGCTTCACACACATATACACTTAGATTAGGTTAAAGTAGAATTCTATCTCGTATAAAAAAAAAAAAAAAAAAAAAAAAAGTTGAAACAACGCAAATATTATTAAAGAATTGGTGTAAACAGTGACAGATCACTGACCATCACTTTGTCTGACACGTTGATGAACATTATTTGGGATTTGGGCATTCCATACTCTACTGTTAAAAAATAAATAAATAAATAAAATAAAATGAAAGGACAAGAAGCCCATATAAGTTGTCAAGTCCAGCGCTCAAAGAAAGCCACCGGTTGAATTCCCTAATTAATAGAAAATATTCTAATTATTTGTAGTCCAAAGATGGGCCATTTTTCTTTTTGGAAAACTCATTGACTATAACTCCCACTAAAAATTAACATGGTCACATATTTTAAAATTTTAACCATTAAATTGTATATTTTTTATGTGTCTAATTCACATGTCAAATTTCATGTTGATTAAATGTTATTTATTATTCAATCCATAAACTTATTTTTTATGCATAATTTTATACTACAAAAACTTGAAATTTAAACATTAGATTAATAATATAGCTATTACTCTTTGATTGTCAAGAAATTTCACAAGTATGGAGGATGTAAGAAAAACATGTAATATAATAGTAGATTTGTCAAAATTCACATCTGATAAGAAGATATTGAGTGGAGTTATAATCATTAGTTACAACCAAGTTTATAACCAAACTTTATCCTTAAATCAATGATGTCAGAGTTTGGTGCCATTTTTAGCCTCTTGTTAAGGGCATAACCGTGACTCATTGCCAACCCCTTAATGGTATGGTTACAATGGTATGGTTATAATTTTGGATTGTAAACATTTATTGTGTAAGTGAATGGAATTGTCCTAAGCCGACTTTGTAGAAAGATGTTATATTATATTCACTCGTCTCCTTAATTAACTAAGAGTAATTAAATTTCTTTGTACTCTCACAGTCCCATTCCCCATCAATTAATTCCCTATATGTACATTTGTACTAAGTCATCCATTTTTTGAGCACATTAGTGAAGCTATCGAACTGTGCAATCAAAACCAAAGCTATATATGTACATTTGTACTGATGGGTCTCCTTTGTAGTTTCCTTTCTCTTTTTAATGATGAGTATTATTCAGCTACAAAAATTGGATAACTTTGAAGTATCTACCTCACCCCAAAAAAATTGTGTAACTTGGTCTAATATTTGTCCTACGTTCAAGAAAATTTGTTGAGTGGTCCTTACTTTGTTCTTTTTATGATATGGGGTCATCTACTACCAGCCATACTTGACCAAATAGTGAAGCACTTTTCCAGGTACAAGGGTCACAATTACTAAGCTAAACCTTGATAAGATGGTTAAGAGGGTGTTTGGTACATGCACTTAAAAACTAAAAATATATGTGAAAATACGTGTGGGTGAAAAAATATATAAAAATATGTATAATGTTGTTTAAAAACTTAAAATATATGTTTGAGTGGGTACACCAAACGGAGTTGCTCGCATTCTTGCTTGTGCTTTATCTTTATAACCTCATGGAGTTAAAAAAAATACATGGGCCCAGCAATGGCCCGTGGTGGCCTGCGTCCAAAACAATAGTATTAGAGGGACTTTTGAATTGTATACAGTACATGCCCAATTGAAAAGCCATTAAATTGCTGGTATTTGGACCATTTGTATTTTTTTGTGGGCTGGGGTTCAATGAGGGAGGCATTGAGGCCCATACCACTGAGAAAAACAGGTGGGCCATAGGTGTGTTACTACGACCTTATATTGTTGGTTCATAAGTGTGTAAATCAAAGTTGGAGTTAGACACCTATTACATGCTGCATGAGCTTTTGGACTTTGAATTGGTATTTTCTGAAAGCTTATGTATTTGCTGAAAAATAATATAAAATACAATTGTACCGGAAAAAAAAAAGGAAAAATTTTGTATATAAACAAATAAACTAAAATAATTAATTGGAGTTATTATTATCTTCATTGATAATAAAGGTGAATTTTTAATGAGTATGGGTATGGACATGGTAAAGCGGATAATTAATGTGGTAAATGTTAAAACATTAGAGATACTAGATATTTGTATTGTGATTGCTTAAAGTTTGGAAAAGAAGTGAGTTCCAGTTAACTCAACTGGTAAAGTCTCTGATAGTTGTATAAGAGATCTGGGGTTCAATCCCCGCCTACACCAAAACTGATTGGTGTCTTGGTCTGATAATAAAGAACTATTATCAGGAGCGGACGCCATAGGTTGAAATTCTCTCTCTCTCAAAAAAAAAAAAAAAATTGGAAAAGAACTTTGGATTCAATATATATAATTCAATAGTTAGAGGAAGGGAAATTTGAACCTTAAATGTCTCCGTTGAAAACACCAGAAATGATTCAACATATTAAAATTGAAAAAAATGTACGATAGGTGTTGAATATAGTTAAAATGAAAATTGAATTACACAAGTTAACCTCTTTTAGGGTGAAATAGGAAGAATTATTTTTGGAGATTGAAAGAACTTTCTTATTTGTTATACTCAATCTTAGTTGAGGATAATAAATGAAATTAAGTCTTGTTATAAATATAAACAAATTTTTTTTAAGGACAATAGTAGTAGCCTTTACTGTTCTGCTTGCTACCTTGATGTTAATTAATTTTTGTAATGGAAAATTAATGCATTTACTCATTTAAATTAATGATATTATAGTTCCTAACCTCGGGAAAACCTTATATTGTTTTTAATACTTTGACAAGATCAATGTCTGACTTAGATTTTTGACCTTAAAAAAGTTCCAAATTATTCCAACTAGTTTATTTTTCAACAGAAATACAGTATAGGACAATATATCTAAATATTACTATATATATATATATATATAGTCAAAGATTAGAGAAAATTCCCGTCTACACCAAAAACTAATTGGTATCTTGGCCTGATGATAATGAGCTATCATCAGGAGCAAACGTCATAGGTTGAAACTCTCTAAAAAAAAAAAAAAAACTTAGAGAAAATCCAATTAGATTTTAATTGGATTCTCAATTTTACGCCACGTGTCTTATTTAATTTTTAATTTTATGCCAAATAAATTATTGAGTGTAAAAATTGAAGAGTCTAAATCTAATTAAAGAATGCTAAAAAATTAAAAAATTCTATTTAAATATAGCATACAAACAAAGTGCTTTAAATTTTAAATTTTTATTAGGAAATTTAGTACCTCAGGAGTTTAATTCCACATTGCTATGGAACAATTGCATGTATTTATTACAATTTCAAACCTCACCTCTCCTTACCCCACTATTTATCTATCTAAGAAAAATATTCAATTTGAAGTGGATTTTTAAGAAAGTATTAAGATCTCTCAATTTATTTTTTCTTTAAATATAGAGGAAGTTGTTATTTCATGGTGAAGATTGCTAATATTTAGATCACTTGACTAATCTCTTAAGTTTACTAATTCCTGATTCAAACAAGTTATTTGAACTCCTGATTTTTATGAGCAAATATTAAAGAAATTTGTTAATTTTAGCTATCACGTACGTAAAGACCCATTAATGCCATTTTCTTCTTTCTAGATGGTCTTTTTAATTTTTATTCTTTGGTAACACATCGTGTCGATCGCTCAGGCTACAAACCATTGTGAGTTGTAAATTGGAGCACACTAATTGGGACAATATAGTAGTAGTTCTAGTTAAATATGATGATGTAAAATTTTGATTAAGAAACGTGCTTGATTAGAGTGTTGGCAGAAAAGTACGACCTTTTTTAGGAGGTAGAAAATCTGGTTGTTTGCTTATAAAAATAATCAAATAAAGAGGCTCAACTTGTACTCCAACCTATGTTTTAATTTGTTTGCGACCAATAATCTCAGATTAACTGTACCACCAAATTGAGCTTTATTGACAATTAGACCAGCCAACTTGCTGAACAACAAGACGAGTATAAAAATCTAGAAGTAATGAATTAGTCAATCGTGATTTCAAGCACATGTCTCTTAGAAATGAAATACTAGAAAGGACAAATGTTAAATTAAAAAAAATTGGTATAATTTGTTAGTAGCATGCAACTATGCACGAGCAATTTGGATTGATGTCATCCAACCAATAAAAATTGTACTTTAAAATCTTTAGCTGATGGTAGGATAAGGTTTGGGTGAGCCTTCCTAAACCTCCACAGTCCACAAGCAATTTGGGTTAGATGTCATCCAACCAATAACAATTGTACTTCAAACTCCTCCTACTCGTACTTGGCAAATCCACATCCATCAAAATTCAACTCTTTACTTCATGGTGCTAGGATACAACCAACCTAATTAAATTCTAAAATGCTATTTAACCACATTTAAGCATTAATAAAATAATTTATATCACTATATCAAATCTTAACATACATTATAGTATTGAAAAATTTTATCGAAAATTATATCCTCCATTGGTGGCTGTTGGGCTGCCCTTTAAAGTGCTTGTACCAGTGGTGGAGCCAAAACTTTGAATCAAGTTACTATTAGCTATGTGTGGTAGTTTTAACATTTGACTCTGTTACTACTTAACTACTTAGATTTTTTTTTTTTTTTTTTTTTGGTGAGTAAGAACATAATTATTTTTGTTTAGAATTTTTTAAAAGGTAGGGTCATTTATTTTGGATAAAATTAGTTAATTGAGCTTAATTTTTTTTAGTTTTACTATAGGTAATTTTTGTTGTTGAGCTATTTTTTTTGGACTTGTATATTTTGTTTTAAATTTTAGATCTATAAATTTTTTTTATGGTCACTAAAATGAGAAAAATGTTAGAGTTACAAACTTTTTTATAAACTAGTAAGTTATCCTATATTTTAACATTATTTACAAAACTCATAAATCCACAACGTCCGACCTTAACATCAAAATAGTAATTGTCGTATGTTGTTACTCAATATAAAATGCAAGCCCCCATTTCCTTGGTTGTAGCCAACTCATACGGGTTAGGATCAAATGAAATAACAATATTAGAGCTAGATAGGTGTCGTCAAAATATTGAAGGTAAATGACATTGTTTTTGGTTTGTGTGTATTTGACATGTGATGGTATAAAGGGCTATGGGTAGGTATTTATAAAAGGGTAAAAGTGCAAGATGTGAAAATAGTGAATTAAAATGTAAAGAGATTTATGTGTATGTGTGAGGGATAAAAAGTCTTGAAACATTGAATCAAATGATACAAAGAATATTTATTTTTTAATCAGAAAAGTCTTGAATCATTGAACCAAAAAGTCAATAATTAATTTGTTCTTATGTTCAAGAATATTTCAGTTCTCTTTGCATAGAATGTGCCACTTGAGATTCTCTCTCGAATGAGGTCTCTACTTATATATATATATATATATATATTGATTGATTGATTGACTGATTACTGATGTGATAAGTAGTTACTAAAAAAAAATAATGTGAGTGATGGGCCCATATACAAACCAATAAGAATTTGCTACCCAAACAATTTGTAAAAAAGTTTGTAAGTATAGCATTACTCTTAAAAGAATCAATGATATTGTTTAAGAGAAACAAAATGTAATTTTATAAAATAAAATTGCTAAAATTAGTACACACACATATATATATAATAATATTCTTTAAAAAAATTTGGGGAGGCCCCAATATTGCCCCCCCCCCCCCCCCCCTAGTCCAATAGTGGCTTTGTCCCTGGCTTGTAGGGAGTTTCCAGCACTGATCTGACTCAGACTAGTTTGGATCTAAGCTCATTTAGAACTAAAATGATGGATCTTAAGCATAGATCACAAGTACTAAGTAGTCTCCTCCTCTTGGATATTGAGCTTAGGACTTTTAAATGAACCAAGTTGTCTATGAATACCTCAAGCTCGAGCTTGACTTGGAAAAAACTTTGTTCATGTTCATTTGTTTAGCAATTAAGCTAAACTTAAGCACAAGTTTGAGCTCTACTATTAAACAAGTCAAGCTCAAGCTCGACTATTAAACAAGCCAAGTTTTTAATATGTTTATGAACAAACTTGTGAACATGCAAACTTAATTTAATTATATATAATATTATATTTTTTATGTATACTTGTCCAAAAATATACTTATATAGTTTTAAGAATGGATTGTGTACGTTTGTATCTAGGTTTATATAATATCAAATTTGTATTTATAGTTTATTGATAATATAAACAGTTTATTCATAGTAAAATTCATCGGTTTATGGAAGGATAAGAAATTTTAGTCATGATTTTTAATATATGAATAAAGAATAATTTAATCAAGTAACTCATGAGTAAGCTTGAGCTTATTCAATAAGAAAATGAACCAAATTTGAACATGTAATCTTGTTTGGTAATGTGTTCGAGCTCAACTAGTGTTTGAGGGAAAAAAAAAACATTACATGATAAAGTATAAACTTTTAATACTTGGCTCAACTCACTTACAGCCCTAACTGAAACTATGTTTTTAAGGTGTTTTAGATCTGATTTTACCCTTAGAAAACATAGAAATAAAACTACAAAACAAGTCCTGTGTTTTTAAGGGTCTTTAAGGTGGATTTGCAATGCTATTTCTTAGAAAACATAGGATTTGTTTTGTAATTTTATTTCTCCTCACCTCTTGGTTGGGGTTTTAGGGGTAATTTTCGATTATTTTTCTCAACATTTGTAACACAGGCGCTTATAAGTTACAAGTACGTAATGGGGTGACCAACTGACCATTGCGAAGAAACTTATACATATTTTTTATTATTTTCCATTCATGAACCGTTCTTTCCACGAGTTTCACCATAAGCTTTGCACGACACGTTTACAACGTCTTTCAAGTTTCAAGAGCTCCACACATCCTAGTAATGTTGTTCGCATTTCATTTGTACTCGCATAGATTTTGCATGCCGGCTCATTTGCCCACATCACAAAATAAAAGAAATTACGAATCAAGTGATGCAAAAGACTCCGTTGATTGGGGTTCAAGGCAAATGTGATGGCATTCGTTACGTTTTCTTATCTGTATTTCCATGATTTCCCCCCACGTCTACCCTCTATTTTCATTGAAAATTCGTATGTTAATGGGTCCCCATGACACTAAATTGTCCACTCTTATTACCAACATTGTTTATTTGGTAGGATAGTACAGCAAAATTAAGATACCCATGTGGAACAAGAATAAAATTACTCACAGAAAGTGACAATTATTTTGCTAAAAGTATTAAAAGGCGGCTCCTACACAAACGGTCAACAATTTCTAGCTCTCTCCTACCTATCTGCCCCTTCTTGTCTCCTTCCTACACCTCCTTTATATATTCACCTGTCTCTGCTAAGATCCTTTGCAACTTGTACATTCTTCTTCTCTACCAAAAACATAGGAAAATTTACAGAAATGGAGGTGGTGATACCAGCATCAAGAATGGATTTCGACTTCAACAATTCGCGTCCTTCTTTGCCACACTTGAGTGCTCCTTCGACACCTAGACGTATTGGTGAGTACTACTTCAGTGCTCCATCAAGTCCAACACGAATGTCTGAGTTTTACCAGGACCTCAATGAGTTCTCAAGGATGAATGAAAGCTATGAAAGAAAAGGAAATGCGCCTTCCATGGTTCCTTTCGACTGGGAAGAAAAGCCTGGTACACCTAAGTTACCTAAGGGGAGTAGTGGCACCAAGGATGAGGATGATTTTGCTTTTGATTTTAGTGAAGACTTAGAGAAGGCTTCTCTCTCAGCTGATGTGCTCTTTGATGGTGGCAAAATCCGGCCTTTGAAGCCTCCACCTCGGCTTCAACTTGGCAATAAAGTTTATGAGTACCCAAACCAGAAAAGCCCACTTTTGTCTCCGAGGTCACCTAGATCACCAATATCACAAGGGAGGAAGATGGTTCTGGGTGCCTTTTCACCTAGAAGAAAGAAAGATACTGACCCGTTTGCGAAGGCAGTGGAAAACACACGTAAGCAAGCGGGACAAGAAAGAGGGCGAGAGAGAACTCCAGCCAAGTCATCCTCGAATTCAGGCCGCAAAGCAATAAGGTCACTCTCTCCTATCAGGGTTGCTGAGGTTCCATGGGAAGAAGAAGAAGAAGAAGCAGCAGAAGAAGAAAAGACACAACAAAGCACCAAACAATCCCCATTGAATTCAAAGGCATCAATTTCTGCTACTACTTATTCTTCGTCTTCCTCTTCAAAGAGTTCTAAGAAATGGAGCCTAAAAGACTTTCTGTTGTTTCGGAGTGCATCTGAAGGGCGAGCAACAGACAAAGATCCATTCAGGAAGTACTCAGCTTTGTACAAGAGACATGAAGATACTAAGATAGCAAGCTTCCGGTCCACAGATAGTTCTGGTTCAGTGACCGGCGCCAAGAGAAGGGGACCAGTTTCAGCCCATGAGTTGCATTACACCACGAACAAAGCAGCATCAGAGGACTTGAAGAAGAAAACTTTCTTGCCGTACAAACAGGGGATTCTAGGGCGACTGGCATTCAATCCCGCCATCCATGCACTCGCAAATGGCTTTGGAACACTTGCACGTTCATGAATCTAGACAGATTGTTAAGAATTTTTTTCCTATTTTTTGTTGTATAAAACTAGTTTTTTGTTCCCACAACTGTAGATTCTCAAATGAACTAAACGTCTGGTTCATAATTCTATTGTGCAGCTGCATTCATGAAAATGTGAAGCTCACCAATATTTACTCTTTATACTAATCCTTGCAAGCATGACTGAATTGTCATTCCATAAGTATACACTATACAGTATACTAATACAGGTAACGAAGAACCTGATAACTCTGTTTTGCTCCAATAGTATGAAATTATTAGATTTACGCGAGCAATTAACGGAAACATACATGACCAAACCTTCTATTTCCTGGCTGTCATGTTTACAATCACCCCTATAATTTATTTAACTCGAATGTTTTCATTAAATCTGAAGGAATGAAGACACATGAACTGATACAGAGGCATCACCTAGGCCAGAAGGTACTATTATCAATTTGCTAAAGATGATAATAAACTAAAAATAAAAGGTACATAAACGACAAAAGTTGATGACTTACCTGTGAAACTATCATTAAAGAATTAATTGCCTACTAGAATAAGATAGACGGTGCTATCATAGAAAACTTTATTATAATTATAATGGAAAAACAATACTTTAATATTGTATCTTATCAAATTTCTACGTGCTTAGACTACTTCCAACCATCTAGATAGTTAGAGATGTCATTACGTTACATTTGTCACAATTTTTGTAGCTATTTTATGGTTCAGAAGGGAAGCACCAGATATTAGATAGAGATGAAATCTTAGAAATAAAATTTATTGTTATACCTTTGAATCTTTTATAGGATGTCATGTTAGAACTTAGAATAAAAATAATTGATTCACCAGAAGAATGGTCAACTTCTAGAAGTAGGAAGGCTAATTCAGCCACCCAATTTGAGACCGGCATTGTTAATAAATTTTGCAATTCCTTCCGCACCCCCTTCTTCCCACGCTAACAAATAAGATGAGCATTCAACAGCGTTAAAACTTGCTATGTAAACGTTTGGTCTTATAATACAATCAATGACTGTAGAGCTACAAGTGCATGAGCAGCCTAAATCCACAAAGTGCCCATAGGGAGGACGGTTTCAACAGCACTTTTTCAAAATACAACTTTTTAAAACCACACTTTTCTCTATATTTCAAACAGTTCACTTTCAGAAATCTGAAAAATAAGCTGTACTAATGGGCACTTAACTCGCTTAACTAGTAATGGCAGCCAAAATTCGAATAGTGTTTAAGGCAACCTCAACTACTTCAAAACCAAACATCATATATAGCCAAAAAAATAAAATAAAAAATTCAGAAGCATAAGCACCATTCTGCTCCAGTCAGAAAACATACAAAACAATATCCACCAGGAGTTGCAACAATTAAGGTTGGGAAATTTCAAAACTAGAGAGAAGCTATCCTTATCATGCACAATCAAGGTTATGAAATTTCACAACTAGAGGAAAGCTATCCTCATCATGTACTATCGGACAACACCAAATATCCCAAAGAGAGAGATTCATCTAGATCTGGCAGTTTCATTACCAGCATGGGGGGGGGGAACCACTTAATGAAAGCCCTATATCATGCCAAATTTAGAAATAAAGGTTTTTACATGCTTGCTTTGAACTTTACAACAATGTACATATGAAACCAATCCACATGACCTAAAATATCCTAGACGATCTGCAAGGCAATTAAAAGGCTCTGTAGAATTGCACTTCTAGCAATTGGACTCTGATCTGTCCATTCTAACGGAAAGTAATTTACTGAATAATTCAACATCAGATCAAAGTAAAATCCAACTATGTATTAGGCATTCAAGTAAATATGCCATATGATTCACCAGGAACAATAATCTCTATCTGCTCATTTAAAATTATAAGACAACATGTCTAAGCAGATTTCTTAAGTTTTCAGAATTACTATATATCAAGATAAAGGTATTGCATGTTGATGTGGCTACCTCACGATCACCCAAACTTATAGCAGATCCAGAAGCTTTTATTGAAACCAACAAATTGATTGCTCTTGTCAGATGGCACTACAAACACTTGGCCAGTAAGCTTATGACATAAAAATCAAATGCCAAATATTCCAGAATTAAGTACCTTTTCACTAAGAGCTCAGTCAAAGTTATCGACTTTGATCGGATTAATCTCGTCTGCAACATCAAAGTGTCCAACCAGTCGTGCAAAGAAAACCATTTGTTGTTCTAGTGTGAACTTAATGTTCTCAGCCTGCATACAATACTAGATCAAGCTTACTGTTTGCCTATCATACAAATTTGTTGTTAGATAAACTTGTAATAATTTTTAATACCTTGCGGAAACCATGTTGTTCTCCTTCATACTCTACAAGGGCAACTGGTAAACCTTTTTCTTTCAATGCCCGGTAAATCTTACGAGCTTGCTCAGGAGGTACAACCTGCAAAATTAAAAGAGATTTTCAAAACTCAACCTTGAAGGCTAATTATAATCAGAACTACCATATTTAATCAAGAGGACTCCAGAATACTGTACTTGTATATTCAATGTTTTGTTATTCTTAAGGACAGAAAAGATTTAAGACAATGAAAAAGCAAAGGGGAATCTGTTTACCTTGTCCTCCAATCCTTGGAATAAAATTATAGGGCAGGAAAACTTATCAACATAATTGATCGGAGACCTCTCAAAGTAATCCTTTTCATTTCCTGCAATCAGTTAACTGCTTAAACATAAATGACATAAATAAAATAAAAATGAATGAATGAATATAATAAGGTGTCAAATGTCATCTTTTAACTTACCAACAAGATTATCAATATAACGAGATTTAAAGGTGTCAAATGTCATTTTTTAACTTACCAACAAGATTATCAATATAATGAGATTCAAACTTGTGAGTTTCTGCTCTCAACAAGCCTAAGTCGGCTACCTGTTCATAGAGCAAGATGACATTAAAAACCTGTCAATTTTCTATTTCTGCAGAGCGATTTCATATTTTTAATATCGCCTTATAAACCAATTTCCTTATTTTAAAATTCAAAACAGAAAAAAAAAAAAAAACAAAACACTCATTGGACCCAAAAAAATAAATAATAATATTACATTCACAGAAAAACCAAAGAAATTCTAAACAAATTATTAAAGCACTACATAGATTTGAATATTTCAAATTTCTTACCTTTACAACCAATAAAATAAAATAAAAAATCTTACCCTTACTGATAAATTGCAGATGGTAACATAACTACCACCCCAACTTATGAGTGTGCTTGAACCCAAGACTGCTTTCTATTAGCAGTTGGGAAGACAAGTCATGCAAATTGAACTGTTGAAGCCAACTTTCCTTGGTTCAACATCACATGCCACCCTTCAACACAGTGTTTGATGCTCTCATTAGAATAGTCAATAATGACTCTAAAGTTATATTCAGATCCAATAATCCATTGATATCACTAACTTTTTCCAGCGGAGACTGATTGGACGGTAAAGTGAGTGGGAGTGTGTCTGTGTATCAGGTATATACAACTCACACACTCGCACAAGATTAAACCCGTGAAGCCACCCCTGACTCTGGATAAGTAGGCAGGAGATGCCATTTAGTCCAAACACCACTGGCACAGTCAATGAAGATTTAACTAAAAGCAGACCAGAAATTATCCAGCTCCACCAAACCACTTTTATAAAGTGCAAGATATTGCTTCAAATGGTGTAGATGAGTACCATAGATTATCGAGAAAAGAAAAGAACAGAAGGATATGAAAAATGAATTATTATAGGCACGTAAAAGAAATAATGTCGCAGTTTATTTATGGTCTACAGGTGCAGGTACTAGGTAGGACTTGGTTTCCAAAAGAAAGCAGCAACCAAAATACACTTTTGGCCCTTAAATTTGAGGTTGTTTTCATTTTGGCCTTTAAAGTTTCAAAATTTTCATTCAGACCCTTCATGTTTGATTCCATTTTCATATTAGCCCCGTAGTCCATTTTCGCTAGTAATATGACCGTTTTCATTGTTGTAAGTAAAAAAACACATGAAAACAAAAATGGATTACTAATAAAAATGGATAGTAGGGCCAATATGAAAACAAAATGAAACATGAAGAGCCAAAATCAAAAAATTTAAAACATAAAAGACCAAAACGGAAACAAACCCAAAATTTAAGGGCTGAATGCATAAATTAGTTGGATAGCAACAGTTCAGGTACTTGGGAATAATAAACATTTCAGATATGAGGTTCATTTCATATACAGATATTCTGGAAACTTATTTTATTGGTAGATAATTGTTCTTGAAATGACTAAAATTGAGGAATTCCAGATCCTTGAGCAAGGCTACATGAGGTTTTCTACTTTCATCTAAATGCCTTCTTTTTGAGAAGTATATAAACCAAAAACCCACGGAGAACCACGCAGCTCCTTAATCAGACATTTATAGCATAAAGTAAGCAAACAAATCTTGTTACACTTTACATTTGATTGAATGGGGACACAGATACAGCTACAAACACCCCCACCCCTACCTCCGCATAGGCAACAAAGTCATTTCCTTGCACAGAAACACTATTTATTTACCACACACCCTCATAAGCACATCTTGAACAGAAGTGCATTCTGTTACTCTTAAGAAATAAGAAACATAATATGGACATCCTTTTTAGAAACTTATAGCAATGCATCACAAACTAAACCAAAGAGTTGAATCAAGAGCTGTATTAAGTATTAACCATTAGCAAAATCCTGCTAATGGCTGCTTTCAAAAACTACATAAGAAACCATATCACAATTCACCAATGTAACACTTACACCATACAAGGAAGCTCCTGCCTTAAACGTTTCTTTAAAAGCAAGAGCAGCTAAGGTTGTATATCCACCAGCAGAACCCCCAGTGATACATAGCCGTTCCCCATCTACCTTTCCTGAGTCCACCTAAATAAAATAGATATAGTATCATGAATTGACAGGGTATACATCAAAGACAATCTGGGAAGGAAATTTATGTAAAGAACGCAATTACCAAAAATTTAGCACAACTACAACAGTCATTGACATCAACAATTCCCCAGCGTCCCAAAAGCCGATCTCGATATTCTCTGCCATAGCCTTCAAAACAATGTCCATGCATCAATAAAATGAACAGACATAAATTAAAATGCGTTGCTACAACAGGTGAAACTTATTGCAACAAAGCCTAAGCATATTTGTTAAACAACTAAAATTGAAAGATTTAGCAGGATTGCCTCAACCTAAAGTTAAAATTAATGAATTAGAATGTGTATAACAAATTCCATCAATGATTGGCAGTGAGATAATCTAAATCTGGAATTCAAAGTTTATTTATGATAGATTAAGGACAAACCAGTGCTTCCACCATAATTGACGTCAACAAATGCCCAACCTCGACTAGTCCAGTACTGAATACTCAGATTTAACATTCCACGTGTTTCAGCTGTGGGGCCTCCTGCAATATTTCATATGACATTTATGCTATTACAAAACCTAGTTGATGAAATTTCAAGAGCCCCTTCTCAATAATTTTCTACTACTTTATTGCTACTGATATAACTGAAAGAATCTATTTTAGTTCAGTTACACACGCATTTGATTGCAGAAGCCAAAAGCAATATAATCATATGAAATTTTACTAATAATAAATCACTACATCAAGAGTCTTACTAAGATAAGATCCAGATTAATAACCATTGTAAAAAAGTCTCTATGTATGCAACTCCAAATACAAAGCTTTGAAACATGCGTATGTTTTGAAACAGTATTCATCAGATGGCCTACTTCGTACTCTCTCAAGCTGTTTTATCTTCATTTACAAAATTACAATACAAGTACTACCCCTGAAATAAAAATAAACAACCTGGATCTGATTGTATATTGTATAAATATGTGTGTGTGTGTGTGTGTGTGTGTGTGCTAGTTCCAAATAAAAGGATCAGCTATCTGGGATTAGCATGCCTAAAAGGCATTATAAATTGGGAAGTGATGCAGCACAAATTCTCTAAGCAGATTGAGAATCATCAAGAACAGAAAAATAAAAAATAGGACCTAGGAATCAGCACTTCGGGTTGCCTAGAGTCAGCACCCAAGGAATCAACACGAAGGCATTGAAAAAATTCCAAAAGAAATTTCATTCATCATAAACTTGTCTCCATAGGAATGCAATAGCACGTCTATATAAATTACTATGCCAAATCCTAACCGAATTGACATGGGTCAAAGCCCAATTATTAAATTACAAAAATAACGTTAACTCAAAGTCCAATTAATGACCTAATTAACTAAAATAAAATCCTTGGATTGATAATAAAAAATCCAATTCACTTATAAAATTAAATAAACTAGATTAAAATAAAATTTTCTTCGTGTAAAATGCATTAGGAAGGGTAGATTTTTGTAGCGAGGGAAATGGCCCCATATTTTACATGCTTCTGTTGAGTGGAAAATCAGAAATCATGAATAACTGGCCAATCCTGTTCATAAAAGATTAACCATCACTTACCATGGCTTTTCAATAACAATGGGGGCTTTTCTCCCTGACTGCCTTGGTACACGGGATTCGTTGGTGGATAAAAGAATGCATAGGCATTTTGACCAGGCACTTCAGTTGGGAATTCAATTAACTCAGGCAAGCTAAAGTAGGACTTGTATTTTAAACTATCAGGTGAAGAACTCCAAATAATCTCAAATTCAACTGCCTTAGATTTACGTTCATCTAGAATCACCTGAAAGATAAAAAGTGAATGTTAGAAGACATGAAACAAAAATAAATTATTTGAATCTCTTAACAATAGCCTTTGCCTGTATTTGTTGATCTTAAATAGCAGAATCTGCAATACAAGGGTGGTAAAAGGAGACAGTACTTTTGCTACTGATGATGGATTTACAGCAGATGCTCCCTCCACATACAGGCAATGATTTCCTGAAGTCTGCATACACAAATAGGCACATCTCACAACCATCATCAAGACACCTTCTTAACAAGCACAGCATCATAATGAGGATAAGGATTTGGGAAATACAATATTATCTATATCTGTGAAAGGAATATCAAGCAGAGATAACGAGCCTTGAACAAAATCAAGAATTCCAAGATATGACCTCCCATTCTGCCTGCATGCACAATTTTTTTTATTACGATAACAAAAACAAATAGAATTATCACAAATCACAAGCAAAAGTAAGATAAATCCATACAACAATGAACTAGGAGCTTTTTCAGGTATACCTGTAGCTACAAGCAATTAAATTTTTCTTTTCATTGCTCTGAATGAATTCATAAGAATTCAAGCCAAATACCCATAAAGGTCCGGAAAATTCAGCATCCACAGTATAAACAGCTACTACCTCATTCTCAGACTCAATCTGCTACCCAGGAAAAAAGACAAGTAATCAATTCCACATGACGCCAAATAAGTTATGCGTGACCAAAAAACAAGTTCAAGCAATGCCAATGGTGCTTGAGGAAACACTATGTCTAAGAGATTCCAGACATATATAAATTACAAGAGTCTCTCATGTGATCACAGAAGGGAATTAAAAGCATCTATTAGGTTACAATATTCATTATGAATGAGACGCAAAAATCACCGGACTTTGCTTTGCCAGGAAAGCTCATAAATGCATATGCATTGCCTAAGTATTTTCTGGTCACACCATAAACATATGAAAGTTTTATCTTCTCCATGTTTTCAGTGTATGATTTGGCTGTACCAACTCTTTTTTTTTTTCTTTTCTTTTCTTTTCCCCGATAATTTGGCAGTACTATCAAGCCCATCATGCGAGTTCCGCTGATGGGACTGCTGGATTGGAAGTTGCAAGTTGAAAGAAAAAACTTGCTACAAGGAGGAGGCCCTCAAGTTTCAACTAATTAGTTTCTGAAATAGTGGAGGCTGTGCAAGCAGATTCAAAGTCTCAGATTTCAGAAATCCAACGCATAAATAGAATGAGAGTTAATTCCAATCAACAATGAACAATAGCCCAATAAATTTATAGGAAGCTATACATTGTCGAACCATTTGATATTTCAACTTCAGTAGTGCACAATACCAGGCAAATAAAATCTAACAACAATTTCAGATACCCTTATTTAATTGTCTACCTGATAATACCATATGAGTTTATGTTGCCTTTAAATCGGGGAAACCCACTTTTCATGATACAACTAACATAAAATACAACTCCATGGTATTGAAATTTTGAAAAAAGCAGTTTCTAAGCAACATAGTCTTATGTAAATTTGACATGAACTGACAGCAAGCAGCAATCCTTTGACACAATTAACAACATATAATGCGGTCAAGCCAATAAATTCTAATAATCAAAGAAGTTCCCTAAACTTTCAAATGATAAAGAACATTGGAGTTGTTAACTTATAAAACCCAAAGATAATGCCAAAATTAGAAACTATTTTGCCAAGCATAACAAACTGGAATATCAGCATTCTGTGTACAAGAAGAAGATATGACCTTAAAATATTTACTGGATAATGGAACACATGAACAAGGTAACCTCATTACTATTTAATGTGAATAGTTTACCCATTTGTAGATATTCCAAAACCCATTTTTTCTATCAGTAATGAAAAATAGTTCACCTGCACAAATTCAAATGAAATATATTATTTTAAGAAATGATGCAACAAAAAGTTTAGAACTTCTACAGAAAATAGTTACATTAGAACATATTTCATAGCAACCACTGAGCATGTAATTATGAATCATCATTTTCTGAAAAACCTACCCAAGACTTCAGAAAAATAATGAATTAGCCTATCATACTACAATCCAAAGGAGCAGAAGAGGAGCTTAAGGGTATTCCATGGCCCAATTTTTTTTTTTTTTTTGATAGGTAATCAGAGAACTGTTATAAATGAGAAAAAAAAAATGGCCCAATTTTTTTATAAGTAATTCATTTAAAAATGAGAAAAAAAAAAGGGGGCGGGGGGGGGTGCTATACCCTAGTAAATGGAAGAATAAGAGAAAAACATCCAAAAGGAATTCCATAGAACAAAGTAAGAGCTAAGAATTTGTCATAGAATGAGAAATTAAATATTGATGTCAGAGGATTGGTGACAAGGATTGTGAGCTTATCAACAGAAATCTAAATTTGAATTTTGATGAATATTGTCCATCCATGCAATTACACTCCATATTGACCCACACTTCCACATCATGAATGATCCAAATCCACACAATTCCTCAAATGGATTGTAGGGGATAACTTCCAAAGGCTACTGATCCAACCACAATTTTCAAGAACAAAAATGGAATTTTTTTTGGCAAGAAAAGATAAGGCAAATACAACCTTCCCCTATGAGTAGAGAATTTGAGGAGTTCATTTGTTAAACATTTAATAACTTCACCATGAAGTTTTGTATTTAAGTTTGATCATCAACCAAGAAGATTAACAAAATACCATCAGGGGACCACTTGGGTTCAGTTGGAGACTCCACAAGCGTAGAATCAGAGCCAGCAACACAGATGCGTTTGTAGACCTCTCTACATGACAACATAAGGAAAATTAACGCTACTAACCAAATGTTAATAAGGAGGAAGAGTGTGTAGGAATGAGAATTACAGCAGAAGGGACTAACCGACTAACATGTACAAAAAACAGAGTCTAGCACGCCAATACATAGCTGGGGGAAAATAAAGGTGCTTGGCTATATACACACACACAAAGGTTTAATTACATACATGAAGGTTTGACACTAACCATAGAGTCTAATTCACTTCTACAAACAAAAGGATTAAAATGCATATACATAATCGTTCTATAATAGGAAGTTGAAACCACTTCTGATGATATTTGTTAGAATTACTCTTGAGTGATTAAATTCATCATTTTCTATTAGCTAAAGCTTTTTGGGCAAGTGTTAGTTTTTACTTTGATAAGTTGGGACAAGTGATAGTTTATCATGGTATCAAAGCAAATAGTCCAGAGTTCAAATCCTATCTCCACCCAACCTCCCATTTAAAAGTTAAAAATTTCACGAGTTTGACCCTACTTATTGAGGGAGGAGTCTAGGCCCGCACATAAGGTGAAGAGTTAGAATAATCGTTATGTGATTAAATTCGCCCTTTACCATTAGCTTAAATTTTTGGGACAAGTGATGATAGTTTATCAATATTCAATAATGTCAGTTGATGACATTTATTTTTGCCTTTACAGATCTCATGACTTGTGCATGACAACAAACATGCGGAAGTCAAGCCACAACAGGGCAGCACCAATCTCCCTGCTCCCCTGGCAGCAGGTGACAGTAAGTCACACAAAGTCTGAGATATTTGATACCTAATAAGATACTTCTTGGGAAGAAATAGATACTTAAACATAAGCTATCAACTCATTAAAAAGGAATTCCGCTTACCCAGTTTCAGAAATATATCCAACCCAGAGTTCTGTTCTATCCCATGGCATGTTAGGGTGACTCCATTCAATCCATGCTATTTTTTCACCCTTCGAGTCCAAACGTGGGAAAGCATAGAAATCATTCCCACCAATCAATACTTCTGGCTCTGTATATATTATGATCCAAGCAGGAGAAAATGAACATCAAATATAGACAACAATAGATAATTGAAAGACCAAATGACAATCTGCAAAGCACATAATCTGCAGATTCAAAATGCGTGCACACCCACCCACACACATACATAAACCATCATTTGCTTGCTAATTCTTACCCTGAATATCCTTGTTGCCAAGCCCTATTGCTACAATTGTCGTGGTCGGATTCAATTTATTTTCACGATGATCTGCCAAGTAAAAATGAGCACACATTGATGAAATAGACCAACAGTAACAGTATACAAGACCAACAGTACATCAAAAACATTAAATATACCTTCCTGTACAGTGACATAACAATTAAAGCGTGCATCAAAGACTCCATCTGCATAGCTTACTAGCGGTTCGCCATAGTCCGGGGTAAGTGGTACAGGAGAAGAATCTGCTTGCCACCAAATACTTATATAAGCACTAGCTTGGAGTTAAAAACATTTATTAGCAGATAGCATCACATAGCAATTAGCACTCTCACAAAAAAGAGAAGGTAGCTCATGCATCCTATAACAGTATAAGCTTAGCTAAATAAGCTACCTTTAGAATCCAAAGACTGCTTGTAGAGCCTTTGGTCCTTGTAGTTGGAGAAAACGACAGTATCACCAAAAACACGGAAAGCGCCACCGCCATATTCCTGAGCCAAAGTCCGAACTCCAAACTCCTTCGGCGTTATATCCACCGGTTCCTCCCCAGCTTTCTCCGCCTCCCTCACAAGAACCGATCGCCTGAGTTACACAATAACACAAACACGTTACGATCACAACAACAACAAAGAACAATCCAATAGCAACGACAGTGTACGGACCCCGATTCGGTGGGGCGAGACTCGAGCCAGATGAGGCGGCCGAGGGAGTCAACGGCGGTGCCGCCGAGCCGTTTGGAGGAGCCGGAAACGACGTCGGATGTGATCGGCGACTTCCACGATCCATAAGGAGCGGCGGTTTTGGAAAGTTGAGAAGAAGAGGACATTGTATTTGTTGGAGTGGAGATAGCAGAGATGAGCGTTCGAGCGATGTGAATTGACTTGGAGTTGGAATTGAGTGTGAAAGAATAATGATGAGAGAAGCGAGTGAGAGGCAATATATAAGAGAGTGCCATAGACTGTACTTCAATTTTTTTATCCCTTTTTTTTTGTTTTTAGTTCGTTTTTTTTCGGATAAAGTCTGAGCAATAATTCAAATTGTCAAGACTTTCCACTTGATGATATTTGAAGAATCTGAGTGAGTCCCTCCTCAGTCCTTTTACCGGTTTGAAAATTGAAAATCCTCGTAAACGACCTGTCGTGATGTCGTTTTATGCTCTAGAGCTGTGGGGGAAACATGCCAGCAATATTAAAATAAATAAGTAATAAATTCCATAATTGCGGATTGTAAGGCTCTAAAAGTTTAAAACAATTGGCAAACCGTAAAGTACAAACTTATCTAGATATAAATTCCTAGAGTTTATAGGATATATTAGACAATGTTCAAGATGCTACAAGTTAGAATACAAGAAAAAGGTTCAAGAATTCGAAACATGCTTGGCTCGACCAATCGAAAGACGGATTATGCATAAATTAATTAAGGCCCAACAGTCCATTAAGCCCATTAAGTGATTAGAGTTTCAGATCTAGTTCTCCTCGTATTTAAAAGAAATTCTAAGGCACGTTTTGAAGAGAATTTGGATGTGTTCTTATGAGATCTAAAAGGTACTGTGTCTTCTCCTTTCAAAGTCACTACCGAAATTCCATCTACACATTATTAGAACTAGTAGATCTAAAGTTGCTGCAACAAGATCATACATAGCTGATGATTTAAAGTTTTGAGTGAGATCTCAGAGTCACAAACGTGGATGTTTGTGTTTAACAAATTCAAGTAGAAGAGTCTGTGGATTCGAAACTGCGTGTGATCATGTAAGTAAGTACTACAAGCGGTAACTTTAGATTTAGGGAAAAATCTATTGTAAACACTTTCATTCTATCATAGTGAATTTGTTGCCTTGAGAATAGTTTAGGTTAAATCCTCCCCAAATTTTTTATCTTGAAACTAGACAGTTTTATTGGTTTTCTTGGATCATCATATCGCTTGTCTTCTTTACTTTTCTACTCTTAGTGATTTTTTTTTTTTTTTTTTTTTTTGAGAAAGAAAAACTGAAATATTATTAAGAAATAGAAGCCAAATCGGCAAGATAAAATGACAAAACTTGTGGAGGTACATCTTCCATCCGCACTATTGTATGAGTTTAACCTAAATCTGAATAATAAACCTAAGTAACAACTTGGTTAATTAATTAGATTAAACAATCTGAGTACACAGGGGTCTAAACGAACAAACACGAATGATTTTGTATAAAATCCTAAATTTTAAAAACTTTTAAATCAAAATCCTTTTTTTATTTTTTGCATTATATTACTTTGGTCATCTCATAATGCTGTTACTTTTTTTTATAAGACTCATAATATTTTTATTAAATAGGATAAAATGCAACCAAAAAAAAAAAAAAAACGTCTTCTATGTAATTTATTTTAGTTTTCTAACTTTATTTTTATTCATTTCAGTGCTCTAAATTTTAAATTTATTCAATTAAGACATCTCTATCAACTTTTGTTAAATGTTGCAGTAAATTGTCCAATTTTTTAATTTTTCCTTTAAATCTTTTAATTATAAATAATTTAATTAATTATTGACAGATATTTTTCAAAATGAACAAAGTTTAGTTATAGACTTAGTTGTAGTTAATGGCTACAACTTCATTCAATATTTTTTATTAGATATGAACTTTGAGAAATTCACAATTGGATTACAATTTCTTATTATATTCTATATGCTTGTAAAATTTCTAAAAGATCAAAGATTAATAGCGACGTCATCAATCAAATGATTAAATTTCAAGTTTTTGTAATTTATAATTATGTATAAAAAATAAGTTTATCATTTATAGCCATGTTAATTTTTTTAGCTTAAGTTGTAGCCAAATTTTGTCATTTTATTAAAAAAAAAATTAACAGAAGTTGACAAAGAGGCATTAACTAAATAAACTTGAAACTTAGAGGACTGAAATGAATCAAAACAAAGTTAGAGGACAAAAATGAATTGTGGTAAAACTTTTTTTTTATTTTAGAGGTGATTTGAGAATCAAATTTTGGTAAAACTTATAAAGTGAGTTTTGTATTTTAGCCTAATAATATTAACTAAAAATTATAAAAATCAAGTGAAATATGAAATGAATGCTCTGTTTGTTTCAACGATGATGTTTTCTAGAAAATGAGTCATTTTCCAAAAAACATTTTCTATAAAACTATCTCATTTTCCTATATTTGATAGCAACCTTAAATGAGTTGAAAAACAATCTCATAATTTCCCTTATTTAACTTGCTGTGAGATAAAGTTGTTTTTCAAATAAAATTAGTGGAAAATAATCTTTAAAAATAAGCTATACATTTTATGTTGACTAAATATAATTTTCTTTCGACTCTTTTTTTTTTATGCTACCAAATACTGGAAAATACGAAAAACTATTTTTACACAAAGTTTTTCATCAAAACAAACAATTGGTGCCTATATTATTTTTTCTTATGCTACCAAACACTTGAAAATACGAAAAACTATCTTTATAGGAAAAAATTATATATTAGTAAGTTCCAATTAACTCAACTGGTAAAATCTCTTATCGTCGAATAAGAGATTTAGGATTTAATCCCCGTCTATACCAAAAACCAATTGGTGTCTATATTGATTTAACGACCACGTGATATCTATTACCTATACAAAAAGTGTGAATGAGCCTGTGAATAGTGCTTTGTCGAGCACCTTGCTTGCTTTTTGTTTATTGTTTGTTTAATAATTGCAATAACCTTTTTACCCTTAAAATACAAGTAGGCTGAATGCATTTGAGGGTTTGTTTTGTCTTTTTCTATGTATAAAAAAGTGCATATGCTTGTATTAAATGTAATGACTTTTTTGTCCTTGAAAAGTAGTTAGGCGGCCTCAAGTGTTTCTGGGTATTTTTGTCTTTTACACTTTAATTGGTATCAACCTATGACAAAAGTTGATGAAAAAGTATTAATTGAATAAACTTGAAAACTGGAGAACTAGAATGAACAAAAGTAAAATGAATTTTGGTAAAACATACAGGGTGAATTTTGCAATTTTTTTTTTTTTTTTTTTAAGTTCATAGCAGAATCAATAGGCATGGTCTTTCTATCATTTACTCATTTACTCCCACAGGACAGGATGCCTTTTAGCCCTACATTTTTGTATGGTTTGTGTTAATTTCTATATATAAAAACACCGAGGAGCTTATTACAATATTTTTACAATTATTGAGGTATAATTTTTTTTTTTTTAAGTTAAAATAAAATAATAAAATATCATATTGAAACCAACCACAATAAAAAATAAAGGCATTGTGAAATGTTGTGACATGTTACACAATATTTTCGTAACTATTTAGCTATCAATTCTTTATAAGACAAAATAGAATATACTGTAATAAAATAATAAAGATATTGTCAAAGTGTTGTGACATTTTGTTGAGCTAAAATTCACTGTTTCACGCACAATTTTCTTAGGATGACTTTTTGTATTTTTGCTTTTTTTTTTTTAATGCACTATAAAATAAAATAAAAAAACACATAGTTTTACACACACAAAAAAAGAAGAAGTAAAAACTAAATATAAAAACACTTTCCATCATTTATGTTTGGGATAGTTCATAATTCCCCCCTAAACTTTAAAATCAAACAATTTATCCTTAATCTTTGGGAAACTAGAAAACACCCCATACTTTACTATCTTAGTAAAACCCTATTGAAATCTTATGATTCATAAAATAAAATGTAGTGTCTAAAACACCCTGACTAAATTTTGATATCCCAAAATTTTTCTTTAAGTATTTTGATTTTTAGGTGGTAATAATGCTTTGAAAATTGGAATGGTGATATAGGGTGTTTTATTTGTTATCTAGAGAACATTGATTTGCTAGGTTTAAATCTTTTAGAGATATAATTTTATCTAATGGAAAATTCGATGAAACAATCTTTTGTTATTTTTTTTCTTCTTCTTCTTGCTTAAAATGGGTGTTCATTAAAAACTAAGTAAGCTAAACATCATACCTAGACTCATAAAATATAAGGTGATAAAGAAGGAAGTATGAATATAACACAAAATTTTCATTGTGGATGGTTGTAGGTATTGGATGAAGAGCATATGATATCATTCGTTGCGAAAATTTAAATATTGTGACATTGTCTTAGCAAAACCAAGTTAATTATTGTTGGAAGATGATAATATTCGTTATCATTCTTAGAAATTTTTAGTGTATAAATATTTCCTTTAGCAAAATAGGTACTAAGAAACTATTATAGTAAAATATATACTCATACGTTGTTAAAAACCTATCCTAAATTTTTGTAATCAAAATTTTTATCAAAGTGAAATTAATATTGTATGACATACATTTTTATTTACATGGTTTCATGCTTTTTCAAATAGAAAGTCTATCTTAATTTTATCATTCAAGAGTTTGCACTTGCCTTGCACGCCACCCAAACTAGTTATAGGGATAATTACACTTTACCCACCTGTGATTTGCCTCTAATTCGATTTGCCTACCCGTAGTTTCATTTTTGACACTTTACCCACCTGAGGTTACTTCCGTTTATGCTCCGTAACCCACCTCTAATTTTTCCATTACCCTAACAAGTTTCGTCAAAAAATCCAATAAGAAATCAGATCAAACACACCTCTCCCACACACTCTCACTTGAATCAAACAAGAAATTAGATGCTACAATGACACCCACTTGAATTTCCATTTCCATTTTCGGGATTGGTCACTCCTCACACACTTCTCTCACACACTCCTCACACACCCCGAAACTCATCCTTAAGCTCACCTCAGCTCCACCCCCACGCACCGATGACAGAGAGACGCTGCTCCACCCCACACTCCGACACTAGTCTGGTGAGTTTTCTCCCTTTTCTTCTCTTCTCTCACCTCTGCCCACTCCATACCCACCTCCAACATCTTCGATCTGTCGTCGGTGAAGCCAATCTATGGGTTTGGGTTTTGATTTGTGGAGAAGGAGGAGCATCACTGATTTGGGTCTGGGTTTTGAGTTGCGTGAGGTGTAGGTTGCGATTTGGGTTTTGGTGGTGGTCGATCTGAGATTTTGGGTTGTCATGGTGGACATCAGCGTGGGGTCGTGGTGCTGTGGGTGGACCTGGGTTCGTGGGGCTGTGGGTAGCAGCTCGCCATGGGTCTTGGAATTGAGATCTGTGGAGTGGTTGATTTGAGTTTAATTTTTCTGGGTTTGAGAAGTCCTGAAATATATGTCTGGATTTGAAATTGGGGTTTCAAATATACGTCTGGGTTTGAATTCATTTGTTCTTAAGTTCCTGGGATTGTATATATGCCTGGGATCAAATGTTGTGCTATATTTTGGGGTTGTATTTTGATAGATTTATGTTTGATGGTATTGCTTGATTTGATTTGTATTAGTTTTCTAGATTCATGTTTGTGTGTGTTCTTCATGTTTGTGAATGGTGAGAAACTAATACCATATTTTAATCTTGTTTTTTTTTTTTTTTTTTTTTTCTTGTTTTGGGATGAGAGAGATATAAAATGGGAGTAAAAAGACTTATTTACCCTTATTTTTTAACAGAGGTGGGTTACGGAGCATAAACGGAAGTAACCTCAGGTGGATAAAGTGTCAAAAATGAAACCACCAGTAGGCAAATCGAATTAGAGGCAAACCACAGGTGGGTAAAGTGTAATTATCCCTTTTATAATAAAACCATAAAAAAAAAAAGTGACGAAAATAATTACATCTTTATAGTATTTTATAACAAAACCAACGACAGCAAAAAAAGTCACGATTACATCTTTATATTTTATAATAAAACCAACCAAAAAAAAAGTCACGAAATAAAACCACATCTTTATTAATTATTAATTAGTGACTTATTAAGGGGGCAAATCAAAATGATTTTAAAAGTTTTTCATTATTCAATAGTGACTCATTTCTTTCTAAAAAAAAAAAAAAAAAAGAGTGACTCATTTATGGTAGCGTCATGATCTTACCAATCTCATAATCTAAATCCTATCCCCATTTTATTGATTAAAAATTATAGCACCTTAAGATTGTATGATTTGGATTAGGATTTAATAACTTTTTTTTTTTGTTTGAGAAACGGATCTAATAGCTATTTGCATTGATCATTCAAAATATTATTTATTGTCGGTCAAAACAATGACCAAAGAAATAATCCACGCATGGTTATATATTTTTGTCTTATTTTGTTAAAGAAATCAATACCCAATCCTATTCAAGACCCAAGTATATTATACGAATCCTCTTCTTAACCAAAAAAGAAAAAGAAAAAAAAGTATATTATATAAATCTGGTTTAGATTGATTGTATCTAATATTATTTGGAATACAAGTAAAGTAATCCTTATCTTATTTAGAGTACAAATAAAATAATTTTACTTGTAATGCAAGCAATATAATATAACAATTGGTTGGTTTAAGATTTATAAATAGAGATTAAATTCAGTAAAAATGTGGTGTAAAACCTATATTTTATCCCTCCAATCCCAAATAAATATGTGAATTCATTGTGTCCTCTCTCTCTCTCTCTCTCTTTGTCTCTCCTTTTTTGTTTGTTGAATAATACTTATCATTAACGAAACGAAAGAAAATATAAAGGATGGGAGGAAATTTCAAACCCATCTCTCTCTCTCCATATATATTTTAAAAGCCCATCTAACAATATTATGGGCCACAAAAAATTCAAGTGTTTCCTCTCATGTAAGCTTATCCTGTGCTGGTCTACTGCCCGCTGCAGCATAAATCTTGGATCTCGTTGACAACTATATTGAACAAACCCAGGTCCGATTGGGCTCAGATTCACACTCTCAATCACTATATTCGAAAGTGTGCAGTAATTTTCATATGGCCCATGTTTCGTAGTCCATACATCTTTTCAAGCGGCGGACTTTGTATGTCACTCTAGGGTCATGTACTTCTAGCCCAATTATTTTCTTTTCGGGCTTCATCAAGGATTGTTATTTTAGGCCCAAGCCAGCATTCAGCAAGCCGAGTCTGGCACTGGTTAGGGTCATCCTTTCTCTTTTCTTTTTCTTTTTTTTTTTAAAAAATTATAAATAAATGCTGCTAACATTTGAAAAAAAAAAAAACTGATTAGAAATACTACATAAATACTTATACATACCTGTCACTCCCCCTGGAGCTTGAATCTAAGCTTTCGCGTTTTTTTATGTACTTAAAGTATGAGGAAGTATCATCCAACTCAACTCTTGTTATAAGTAAAAGAAAAAATGTCTTGCAAACTTGTGACAATTATTACTCCCAAATCCAAATACCCCTAATAATAAAGTATTTGAGATCCCAAGTTGTGAAAAGAGAGAGACATGAAAATGATTGAAAGTTAGAAAAGATTGCTTATTGTTATTCCTTTTAGAAAATATTTAAGATATTATAAATTTTACTACATAATATCTACAAACTAACATAATATTTACTAAGTGATGTCACAATAAATATAATCGGTGGATTTATTTTATAAAAAAAACAATTCTACAATCACAATAATTTTCACAACAATTGAGTTGATAAGCTGTTAATCTGAACCTACTATTGACATTACTTTTTTATTTACTAATAACAATTTGCTACTTGAGTAGTCGTCAAATTTTATGAATATGCAGACTTATTGTTTTTATAAATGGTGCACGTTGGTTTATAAATATAAAATGGTAAGATCCATAGCATCACTGTTGCCTTTTCCTTTTCCAATGACTTGCTTCCAGAAGAAACTAATTTTATATATATATATATATATATATTTTTTTTTTTTTTGATGAGAACTAATTATATATTTTTTGATGAATAAGAAAGGTTTCATTCAATCATAGGTAGGTTACAAACTACAAAGTTTATCAAAAAAAGGTTTGACAGCATAATACAAGCTCAAGCAACTAGAAGATGCGAACCAGAAACCTACAACTACAATAACACCATAGTACAACACAAACACAAGCATCTAAAAAGCTACAAGCCAGAATTTAAAACAACAATAGCACTATTCTTATTGTCAGCATCAAAAACAAGAACAAGGAATTCTCTAAATGATGCATAACATTCTATTTTGATTGGAGCTTCCAAATTCTCCTATCATAAGAGCACTCCACATATCATTATTTAGTATTCTAAATATATTTTTCAAAGCCAACACACAAATAAAAGCATGCTTGGAAATATATATATATATATATATGCTTATCATTTCACACCATATAAGCTTCCATCAAGTCACTGTTGGCATCTTCTCTAGAATACCTTCCAAACCAACAATACAATTATAAGTACTTCTCAATTATCATTGCACAAGGGCGCCACACAACTTCATCTTCAGCTTTGATATATACATGTATATCTCATGTAATCTGCTATAAATAGGTACCAATTGTTCTGGCCTTGCAGCAGGGGGCCATATTTAATTATCATTTCTTTTGACTCTAGACTCAGAGCATGGCTGACATAGAATTGGCAGCAATGCCAATAATATACAATTACCCTATGCCCAGACTTTTAATAAAGAGGGCCCTGCAGATGCCAATTAAAGTGCCACGATTATATTGAATCACTTTGCTGGGTTGCTGCTTATCCTACTCTGTGCTTAAAGAAAGCTTTTGGTATAAGAGAGTTTTTTTTTTAATTGATTTATTTAGTTTAAAAATAAATTAGATAAACATACATGCATGGCTAAAATAAGTGAAGTTTTAAAAAATTATATGTAAGTCAAATAAACTAAAAAAATGTAATTGACAAATATGTTATAATATTGTTCTCCACCTTGCATAAAGATGTTAATTTTTTAGTAGGCCTTGGAAAATCAGTATCCACCAAGAATTAGGATTTCTATATAATTCTAACAGAAAATCTTATTACACACTTTCTATTGCAAATTCTATACACACTGCCTTTTGAAATTATGTTATGGAAATATGATTTTAGTCATGTGACAATGTATGTACAGTGAGTGTGTGACTATCATTACTCAAATTCTAAGATTTTTGTTCGCAAGAAAGCTGTCTAATAAGTAATAAGGTAAAGATGCATCGAGAGACACATGGTCTGGTGGTTAATATTCAATAACCCTACAAGAAGCTCAAGAGGAAAAAGGTACATGGCAATTAATTTTAAGTTCATGACACACACTCATCATGTTCATTATGGTCTGCCAGTATATATGTTCCCATTATCTTAAAGAACAATAATAACTAAAATATCTAGAAAGAAAGTTATTCAATGTTAGTAAGTATCAATGCCAATCATGAAGCCGTATGAGATTCTTTTCACATTTTTTATACACCCTAAAGTACTCCAATAAACAAGTACAGAAGCAAAAAGAGAGAGCTAGATTCAGGTAATATCGGAGCCTGAATTAGTAGGCAAGTAGCAGAACCCATTTGCTTTTTGCTAATGTCTTGTAGAAAAGGACCTTATTATATATGTAATGTAATATAATCCAAATGCAAAGCTAAGAAGATAATATGCACCTGCTCATTCTGTCTTTACTTTTGAGATTATACATGAAAGAAAATATCAGGAGCAGAAAGTGAGAAAACCCAATTGCTAATTGCTATACAACTTATCCGAGCTCTAATCACTCAAATCATGAAGTATTGTGTGCTGTCGTGATTAGGCAACTCGTGATTAGGCATTTTTTTAATACTTGTTAGAAATGGCTTAAACTTATCATGTTCTAATCCATATCAATCATTGCTTGACAAGATAGAGGTTTTCTCTCAAAGTGTTTTTGGTCTTTGTCATTCATAGTTTGACAATTGACAATCAATATAAAGGTCAAATTCTTTCCAAAGCTGTGCTTTAATATGGAAAACCAGTGGCATTTTGGGTCACACATGATGGAAGTGGTAAAAAGTGAAGTGGGATTGACGTTCCCATCACAGGGACAATAATTCTAAGGCAAACGACAAATGCAGCTTATATTGGAGAATCATTTTAGATCACTCTTGTCAGTTGAAGGCTTTGAAGCTCCTTTTTCTATTGCTTAAAATAATTTCAAACCTTAAACAGTGATTTCAAAAGCAGGTAGAGAATGAGAAAAGCTATGGGTGAGTGTTCATCATCCTGAATTATCACAAGAGTCCTCAATTTTCTAAACCCAAAGAATTAGTTTCATTCATTCAAATTCTATAACAACAACAATCATGCCTTGATTTTAAATAATCAAGATCGGCCACATGTATTCTTTTTCACCATTCTATACTATCCGAAGTCATACTCTCTATTAATGTTGTTCAATGATTTCAATCAAATTCTAACAACTCATAAATCTAGGAGTTTAGGGACCCCTCCTTGATCAGTCAATTAATTTGATCTTTCTCATTGTGTTTTACAGTTTTAGTTATAAGATGACCTGCATTTAGGATTGACACTTCATGTTGCATCAATGTAAAATGAACTCTTTTGATTAACATAAATATGAAACTCATCTACGAGTTACCTTAATTGGTCTAATTGCATGCTATGAGTAGGGGTTTTTTATTATTATTATTATTAAACATTACATGGGCATTGTTGATATGGTGCCTCAGACAGATCGGGCCATTTCAGAAGATGGTCTAAATAAAAACGATCCCTAAAGCTTTTTATTGGACTAGATAATGATCGATAAACAAGCCAACATTTCATCACTTCATAGGTATAGCATCTGTCTCATATCATTTTGTTCCCAATGTAATCTCATCATTTTCTTTCATTTGTAACTATCCTGTACAGTTGAACAATATCAAAGTATATGATGCCATACCTATCTAATCTTAACAGTTTATCTATTATTACAAAATATAAGTTAATTCTATGTTAAGTTTTATATCTAATCCATTAATACTCTATTCGATAATTCTTTTGTATATACACTCACCTATTATCATAACCAATACATTTATGATGACAAGCCTGGAAATTTTTATAGGTTTTTTCTTAATTTTTTAAGCCTAAAATGAGAAGGTAAAACTTGAGAAACCATTGTGCAGTAAGAAATGTCAAAAGTCTGGTAAGCCCAGAACCCAAAAATCAGATTTGAGTGTGCCAAAGGTGCCTAACATAACAAAAAATTCAACCTGTCCATGGTTCATGGTACCGTGGCGATGCCAACCATGCCTACTTCCTGTTATTAGTCATGTCATACCTTTTTTTGGGTTTTTTTTTTCTCATCAGGCAATAATTGTAGGTTACGCAAATAAAATAAAGACCCTTTCCTTTGGAATTTGGTTTTGGACATTATGGTGTGGTGTTTATGAGAACAAATAATGGTAGCACTGGCACATAAGAAAATGGGTTTACTTTGAGTAAAAAACAAAGACTCCAAGACAAGCTTCTAGACTTGTGTTTTGATTCTCTTGAAATAATAATTCTCATCTATTTATTACCTAATAATTGGCCAAATATAAATAGCCTGATCAATCAACAAATCCTATAGCTAATACTAGTTGATGGGGGATAAGCATTAATATTCATCTAAATCCTTATTCAAATAACCTGATATAAAAATCACATTAACAATGCAAATGTAATAATCTCTAATATAAAGATTATCTTAACCAGAACATATCACATTGTTACAATAAATAGGACAATTTTTACATTTTAGTGTGCTGAGAAAATCATTTTAATAGGAAAATATCATCGCCAGCTGTTTACACTAAAATAGAGTGTTGTTATCAAATTATCAATGACTCCCTAAACAAAAGTAGTACTAGTTCTAATGAAATAATGAAATGAATATAATTGACCCTCTTTTTCTAACATGCTACTGAATAAGACTCTTTGTGAATTAATGAGAGAGAGAGTGACTTGCAAGCAAAAGAAAATTCCATGGATAAATAGTAGTAGATACGTTTTTGGAGGAAAGATGAGCTGAACCTCAATAATTAGATGGGTTTGGGGAAAAAAGCAAAAAGAAGTGTGATGTTGATACCATATGTGATGATCAGAGAAGCACATGCCAAACCAACGTTTCCACAGTCCTTTTTTTCTCATCTTTTTTGAGTTTTTCTTCTTTGCCTTCCCTACCTTCTTGTGTGGTCCGACCTCCCTTATCTTATCACATTCATTCAACTCTTTTTTTTTTCTTTTCATCACTAAACTTGGTCACATCAAACTTTTTATAGTCCCCATTTCTCTTTCTCTTAACCAACTTGGTGTGTTTTAGTTCCATCCCCACCTCAAAAAGATTCCACAAAGGACAGCCCAACCTAGTAGTGACCAACCAACTTCCTACTATAACAATAAATCCAAAGCATAATATTTTTTCATAATTATTGACATAATCTGTTGTGATTAGTGCATAATAATACTATGTTTGAGATCGAGTTTTTTTTTTTAAAAAAAATTGAATGAAATGGAACATGTATTTTTTTTTTAATGTGTTTAGAAGTTGCTAAAAAGAGGAATGGAAATTAAATAAATATGAATTTTTATTAATATACCATTCGTCTTTTATTTATATTTTCACAAGATGAAAAACAAATTTGGTATTTCACATCCATTTTATTAAAGGAATTTTTTTTTTCTGATGTATTTGGAAGTACTAAAATGAGGAATGAAATGGAAATGAAATAAATATAAATTTTTTTATTAATGTACCTGTGCGCACCAAAAACTGAAACCCGTTGGGCTGGGCCTCACTTGGACTCACAACTTATTTGTATAGTGGGTTTGGATTTCCCACACTGGGTCGTTCCAAACACCAAGGCTCAACTGAAGCGCTTTCCTCTCCTCGGGGACCTGATCCACTTCCTTACTCTGTTCTCTCTGTTTACACTCTTCCTTCCCTCAATTCTCCAACCTTTGTCTTCTCAAAACTTCTTGTATTTATAGCTCACGAAGTAGTGGAGAGGTCATAAATACTCGCCAGTAAGTGCAACCGGCGGTCCAGTATTATCGATCGTAAGTGGGTGGTTAGGTGGGCATGGGAAGCGGTGAGGGTGGCGTTGGAACTTGGTTCCTGCCTCCACGACAGTTCCCGGCAGCGGTGCCTCTCCGAGTAGGTACAGGGCGGGGTGTTCTGTGAGCTGTGTGTTCATCACTGCTCGGGAAGGGGTTTGCCGAGAAACGATGTAAAAGCAGAGCTTGGGCGGGCAGCCCGCGGGGCTCGGGGTGGGCTGCTAGGTAGAGGGAGACCGGCCTCATGGGCCTTAGACCCAGGCTAGGGCCCAAGGCCCACTACGGGTCATGGTGCGGGGGCCGTACAATAGCCCCCCCTTGATTCGCTCCCCATTCCCGGGGGTGAATCAAGGATCACGAGGGGCAAATGTCCGTTTGGGGAAGTCGAAGGGTCAGTGCCCGACCACTGATGGGCGCATTAATGCGCGTCTCGAAAGACGCGTTTGAAATTGATTGACGGCCTACCCGCCATCATTGCCTGACGGTTCGTGAATCGAGGCGTCGCGCGTGTGGCAGTTGAAGCGGCGGTCCGCATGGTTTCCTTCCAGCGGATCATTAATCGCCTCTCATTTTACTTCCTTATGCCTATAAATAGTCCCTCCAGTTACTGAATCTCACTTTTGCATTCCTTACCTTTCAGTTTCCTCCTCTGCCGAGCATCCCTCCCGTGGTTCATCTACTGGCCCAGAACACACCTACTCCTTAGAGCCCACAGTAAGTTCCTTTCCCTCTTCTTGCTTTTTCAGTTCAGCCATTTCAGTCTATTCTTTGATATTCGTAGCACTTCTTTTCCCTTTTATTATTAAAAAACTGTTTTGGAAAGAGAAAACATGAGTTACTCTTACCTCCTTACCTCCGAGCATGCTTTGGCTAGATTTAGGGAAGTATACAATGTTCCTAGTGACGTAGATATCGCCTACTGCAATATGGGCGATATCGACATTCAGAGGCGCCGTGGTGAGAACACGGTGTTCTTTCCCTTGATGGCCATTCTAGAGGGCGGGCTTAGGTTCCCGGTTGACCCTCTAATTCTCAGCACCCTTAGATTTTATGGCCTTTGTCCCGACCAACTTCCCCCCAACTTTTACCGGGTAGTGAGTTGCGTGAGTACGCTGAACCGGTTGTACGGGTTGGAACTTAACCACCACGACATTAATCAAATGTATAGTTTGTGCGGCAAGTTTGAGTCCGACTATTACCTAAAGACTAGGGACGCGAGGGTACGGCTTATTTCATGCCTGCCGGACTCGAACCGTAACTCGGCTAAAGATTTTGTTCGGGTGAGCGGCAATTGGTTTGCCGAGGGGTTCCCCTGTGCGTTTTCGCCGCGCGACGTTGGTCGGTGACTAGCCTTTATTTACTTTGATGTCTTTCTATTTCGGTCCGGTTATGTGATTGCTAACCCTTACTTCCTTTGTGCAGAGAGCAAAAGATTCAAGCCGGACGTCAGAGTGGTACACGTTCGGGACCTGAACTTCGTACTCAGGTCGGAAATCTTCGTGCACACGGACGGACAACTCCGAGCGTCCCACCTCATCCTCGGTGTCAGTCCCGTCTACTCAACTTGGCAGCCGTTCGGCCAAGCTTTGCTAGTCGACAGTCCTCTCATCTCATGTATCGACGTACGGCACGCAAACTTCCTCCCCCCAAGGCTAACCGTAGGCGAGGCGCGTGATCTCGGTCCCCGGTACACTTGTTCAGACGAGCGACCGCCCGTCCGTGACGAATCAGCCGAGCGCGTATCTGCCGAGCGTAGGAGGCGAGCTCACGAGCAAATCCAGCAAGCTCCTGCTCAGCCCGAGAGAACCGTAGAGCCCGGGGCACCTGTTCGGGAAGGGGAGGTTGTAGCCGCAGAACCGACAGACTCTTCGGAAACAGGATCCGATCAGGGTAACGCAATGGTGGCCAGGAGGAAGATGACAATAGACCGCTTCGTCCCGAGTGCCCGGCCAACCGGGCAACAACAACAAGCACCCGCCCGAGATGCTTCCCCTCCCGCTGCCCCGCCGATCCGAGTTCGAAAGAGGCCGCGCACCACCAATCAAACACAGACGGGCTCGGGCAATGTGCCCACCCGACCCTCGGCCGGTATCGTCATCCGGGAACCGGTAGCGCAAACCGGGATAGACCTGGCGTCTACTTCCCGGGCTCCGGCAGCATGGCGACCCTCCTTCCAACTTGGCGGCGAGCCTCTCCCGTCGACGGCCAGTGCCCGAGTGTGGGATAAGGGGCATGGCGGCTGCGTGGCACAGAGTCTGGCGCGCGGCATCCTCTTGCCCGAGGACTTGCACGCCTTCACGGAATCGACGGATGAGTCCTTGGGGAGACGTTTGCAGTGGCACACCATAGCGGTAACTGTTTCACTTTTCTCCAAGGGCAAGTACCTCGTCTCGGCGTCGACGAGAGTTTTGCTGATGTAGTATACGGGTTGCTGGATCCCCTTGTCCCTCAGCAGCACAGCACTCGCGGCGTGCTCGGATACCGCCAGATACATGAATAAATCCTCGCCTGCCTCCGGTGCCGCGAGCATGGGCGCTCGCGCTAAATAAATCTTCAGGTCCTCAAAGGCCTGTTCGCACTCCTCGGTCCACCGAAATCCCGTCCATTTCTTCAGCAGTTGGTAGAATGGTCGGCATCGGTCCGCGAATTTTGAGATGAACCGGTTAAGGGCGGCCAGCATCCCGGTTAGTATTTGCACTTCCTTCGGGTTGCTCGGTGGCTTCAGTCTTCTCACAGCCTCTATCTGGTCCGGGTTGACTTCAATCCCCCGTGTACTGATCAGGTACCCCAAGAACTTCCCGGCCCCTACGCCAAACGCGCACTTCTCCGCATTAAGGCGCAACTGGTGCCGTCGGAGAACCTCGAAAACCTCCAGGAGGTCCCCCATATGCAGGGCTTCCCGTTTGCTTTTAACCACCATGTCGTCGATGTATACCTCGACCGTGCGCCCTATCTTGTCTCGGAACATTCTTGTCATCATTCGTTGGTAAGTGGCCCCGGCGTTCTTCAGTCCGAAGGGCATCCTTGTGTAGTGGTAATTTGCCTCCGGGGAAATGAACGCCGTTTTCTCTTGATCCTCGGGCGCTAGGGCGATCTGGTGATACCCTTGGAAAGCGTCCAGAAAGCTCATCCTCGGGTGCCCACACGTGGCGTCCACCAGCTGATCAATCTTCGGCACGGGAAAAGGGTCTTTCGGGCAGGCTCTGTTCAGATCGGTGAAATCGACGCAGACCCTCCACTTGCCGTTCTTCTTCTTCACTACCACGGTGTTCGCCAACCAATCCGGGAAGATGATCTCCCGAATCACCCCTGCCTCCTTCAATCTCTGAACTTCCACTTTTACTGCCTCGGAGTGCTCCCAGGCTGATCTCCTCGGCCTCTGCTTTTTAGGGGTGAATGAGGGGTCAACTCCAAGTCTATGCATGATGAATTCGGGATCCACCCCGGGCACCTCGTACGGACTCCAAGCAAATACGTCCACATTCTGTATTAGGAGCAGCAACATCTCTACTTTTTCCCGGTCCTCCATGCTGTCCCCTATTTGGAAGTACTTGTCCATATCCGGCAACACCTTTACCCTCAGCATGTTCTCGGCACGCGCGACCTTCTTCTCTGGCGGGCCCTGTAATTGCTATAAAGGCGTCCCTGACGACGAACATTTGGGATCGGCCTGACCCTCCCGGTCGGTTTGCTCCTTCCAATCGACCATGGCGATCAAACATTGCCTGGCCGCCTGTTGACTTCCTTGTATCACCGTGACACCATAATCAGTATGAAACTTGACCCTCATGTGCAGAGTGGACGGGACAGCCCCCATTGCATGTATCCATGGCCTCCCCAGAATCGCCGTGTAGGGGGAGTATGAGGTAACTGCGAAGAAGCTTACCATCACCTCCTTGCCCCCCATGTTCACGGGCAGAGAGATTTGCCCCTCGGTCGCCACCATCTTCCCATCGAACCCAACCAGGGGAGTGTTGTACTTAGACAGGTCCTTATTCCTTAACCCGAGCCCCCTGAATAGGTCCGGGTACATAACATCCGCTCCGCTTCTCTGGTCTATCATTATCCTCTTCACGACGAAGCCGCCAACCCTTGCCGTTACTATCAATGCATCGTCGTGCGGCTGAATGGTTCCTTCTAGATCACTGTCGTCGAAAGAGATCGGCTCCCGGGTAGGTCTGATCCTCTTCGCGGCAGGCGGCACGCCCGTACTCCCCTCTACCGAAATCATCGTTAGCACCTCCTTCCCCTTTGCCGTTGAAATGCCCCTCGGGGCGACGTGGATAACATCAATTATCCCAAGAGGGGGCGGAAGGGGATTCCCTCTGTGTGGGGCACCATGCCCGGTTCCTCTATCCCCGGCGTCCGTCACAAAATCCTTGAGGTGTCCTGCTTTAGCCAACTGCCCGAGATGGTCCTTTAGCACTCGGCACTGCTCGGTAGTATGCCCCCGGTCTTTGTGGTAGGTGCAGTACAGGTTCTGATTTCTCCTAGAGGGGTCGCCGGCCATCCGGTTCGGCCATCTGAAGTACGGCTCGTGCTTGATCTTATCCACGATTTTATGCACGGGCTCCTTGAACGTCACGTTCACCTCCCCTGCTGGTGCTACTGGCTCTTGAATCCTCAAATTTCCCCGTGCCCTCTGTTGAAAACCGCTTAGCCGAGGACGATCAGCCACCTGTGCTTTGCCTTTGCTCTGTATCTTATCATCTTTCAACCGCTTGTACTCCTCGATGCGCCTCATCAGCTGCCTCATGTCCTCGGGAGGCTTCTTAGTTAACGATTCTCTCAACCCCGAGTCGTCAGGCAATCCCAATCTGAAGGTGCTCGCCGCAATCTTCTCGTTCCCTCCGCCAATCTCGTTGTAGAGCTCCCAGTATCGGTTAGCGTAATCCCGGAGGGTTTCCCCTGCCCTCATCTTCATAGACAGCAACGCGTCCACCGGTTGCTGCTCTCGGCTGCACGTCACGAAACGGGAACCGAACTCCTGTATTAGCTCGGCGAAACTGTGAATGGAGCCCTTGCGCAACCCGTTGAACCACCTTAAGGCTGTGGGACCAAGGCTGGAGGGAAAAACCTTACACATCAGAGCGTCATTGCGGGTATGCAAAGACATCATCTGGATATAGTGGCTGACATGCTCTACGGGGACTGTTTTCCCACCATACGAATTGAACGGCGGGCGCGTAAACCTGTCCGGCATCGGTGCACGCTCAATATCTGCTGAGAATGGTGACCGAGCCGCCCTGCGCAATGCACGGCTCATAGCATCCCTGGCCGCATTCCTCGGCCGTCCCTCTGGAGACTCCGAGCCCCGATTCCCGTATTCCCGCGACCGAGAGCGATTTTGCCGCCGGTGAGACTCTGCTGAATGGGAACGGTCTCGGCGGCGACGGGACTCCCTCGAGTGCGAGCGCTCCCTGTGGTGGCGGGATCCTGATTGATTCGATCCCATCCCGCGTCTTTCTCCCTCGGCGCCTGGCCCTCTCTCTCGGTCGTCTTGACCGGCTCGGCGGCGCTCGTTTCGGGCTTCCAACTCCAGGTCTTGTACTAACCTCCGCAGCCGCTCAAGCTCTTCATCCCTGACGTCGGGCTGCCTATGCCGGGAATCATGGGATGCCGTTCTCCCCGTTTGATACGACCCTTCTCCAAGGCCGGACCGCTCTTCCAGTTGCTCGTGAAACGGGTCCTCGCGTCTCTTCTGCCTCTGTTCCTGCCAGGTGGAGCCCCTGGAAGACCCTGCCGAGCCACTCTCGGCGTTACCTCCAGACATCTTTCCTGTATACGAGCCTTGGCAGAACCACTGCTTAGTAGGATTTCCCACAGACGGCGCCAATTGTGCGCACCAAAAACTGAAACCCGTTGGGCTGGGCCTCACTTGGACTCACAACTTATTTATATAGTGGGTTTGGATTTCCCACACTGGGTCGTTCTAAACACCAAGGCTCAACTGAAGCGCTTTCCTCTCCTCGGGGACCTGATCCACTTCCTTACTCTGTTCTCTCTGTTTACACTCTTCCTTCCCTCAATTCTCCAACCTTTGTCTTCTCAAAACTTCTTGTATTTATAGCTCACGAAGTAGTGGAGAGGTCATAAATACTCGCCAGTAAGTGCAACCGGCGGTCCAGTGTTATCGATCGTAAGTGGGTGGTTAGGTGGGCATGGGAAGCGGTGAGGGTGGCGTTGGAACTTGGTTCCTGCCTCCACGACAGTTCCCGGCAGCGGTGCCTCTCCGAGGCACGGCCGAGTAGGTACAGGGCGGGGTGTTCCGCGAGCTGTGTGTTCATCACTGCTCGGGAAGGGGTTTGCCGAGAAACGATGTAAAAGCAGATCTTGGGCGGGCAGCCCGCGGGGCTCGGGGTGGGCCGCTAGGTAGAGGGAGACCGGCCTCATGGGCCTTAGACCCAGGCTAGGGCCCAAGGCCCACTACGGGTCATGGTGCGGGGGCCGTACAGTACCCATTCATCTTTTATTTATTTTTTCATAAAATGAAAATAAAATTGATATTTCACATCAATTTTATTAAAAGGAATTAATGAGTGTTCCTTCCACTTTTGAGAGGAATGCTTAATGGGAATTGAATGAAATTAGTTTATTCTCTTTTGTTAAACTTCCAAACATAAGAATTGATGAAGTATTCCTATTCATTTCATTTCAACCCATTCTTCTCAAAGAAAAAAAAAATTCCCCACTTAAATAGGGCTGTAAATGAACCAAACCGTTTATGAACAACTTGGGTTTAGCTTGATAAAAAGCTCGTTCATGTTCATTTGTTTATAAATAAGCCAAGTTTAAGCCTTAATTTTAGGCTTGTTTGATAAACAAGCCGAGCCCAAGCAAAAACAATTGTTCATGAACAAGCTCATGTACAATAGGGCTCGATACAAAACATGTCGAGCTTTGACTTGTTTATAACTTGATATATGTTTACTAAATAAACTCATTATTATGACATTACACATATTTTAATGATAACAGAGTCCACATGAGACCACTTACCACTACCCATTAATTTTTCTTCTTTCCTCTAATTTTTTTTAACACTCCCTCTAAACTGACCATGGAACACTTTTAGACTTAAGTTACATTTTTTTTTTAAATTACTCAAGCTATAGGCAATGAATGATGAATTGATGGATTTAATTATGTAAAGTTATAATTTGAACAATTTCTAATCACGGGTGGAATTAGAAGCATAATAAAATGAGTATATTATTTATTTTTTTTTTACTTTACTTATTTTTGGTGATATAAGCATTTGATAATGCAATTTTTTTTGGATCCCAAGCTAAAAAGCTTGACTTGAGCTTGAGTTTGAGCTTGATATTAAGCTCGAGTTTGGCTTGACTAATTAATCAAGCCAAGTTAAGCCGATCTCAAGCTTTTTGGCATTCTCACAAGCTCAAGTTCAAACATTGTTTTTAGGCTTATCTCGACCTCGAGTCAAGCTTGAACATTTGATTTTTATTGACAAGTCAAGCTCAAACACGCACTACTTGGTAAAGCTTGGCTCGTTTACAGCCCTACTCAAACCATAAAAATGGTGTTAGGGATAGACTCGCGAAAGTGAGGTGATGTTGCTTCAATCACGATAGATCGTGTTGGCCAAACCATGAAAATAATGTTAGTGATAAGCTCGGGGAAGTGATGTGATGTTACTTCAATCACAATAAATCGTGTCGGCAATTTGAGAAATATTGTGTTCCCACCATTACTCTCTCTCTTTTCTCTTCTTTTTTCTTTATTAATATATTTGGATGAATTCCCTACCCTACTTTAAACATCCCGTACCACTCTCTATATCTATCCTTAACTTCTTGACAATAATCTCCAACAAACCCTTTAATGCTTTTCTTAAACCAACACCATAAGCAAAACCCAATATTCCAATAATGCCTCCTGTTCACTCTAGCCCGTTCTTTCAAATGGAAAACCAAGCAATACTATCATTGCTCCGGCACACAACTCCAGGAAATGAAAAACGCACAAAGTCTTCAGGGGGTCTCTTGAAAATGTTCAAGCTCTTCCCCATGTTAACCTCAGGGTGCAAGATGGTGGCACTATTGGGAAGACCTCGAAAGCCTTTGCTCAAAGACAATGCAACAACAGGGACTCTTTTCGGTTTTCGTAAAGGAAGAGTAACTCTAGCAATACAAGAAGACCCTCAGTGCATGCCAATGTTTGTGATAGAGCTACCAATGCACACAAGTGTTTTTCACAAGGAAATGGGGTCAGATTTAGTCAGAATTGCGCTAGAGAGTGAAACAAAAACTCACAAGAAGAAACTGTTGGAGGAGTTTGTTTGGGCAGTTTACTGTAATGGAAGAAAGATGGGGTACTCTATTAGGAGGAAACAAATGTCAGATGATGAACTTTATGTGATGCAACATTTGCGAGGTGTGTCAATGGGAGCTGGGGTTCTTCCAAGTCAGTCTGAGAAAGACATAGCAGATGGGGAATTGACATACATAAGGGCTAGATTCGAAAGAGTTGTTGGATCAAAGGATTCTGAATCTTTGTACATGATAAATCCAGATGGTGCAGCAGGGCCAGAATTGAGTATTTTCTTTGTAAGAGGTCATTAGAATTACTTAATTTTGTGTTCCTTTTTAGGTTTATTTTGTAAAATTATTAAGCTTTTTTTGCTGTTGTTAAATTACATAAAACCATTTCCTCAAGATTTTTGCTTGTTCAATGATTACAGGAAATTAGTCTCATGGTTTCCCACTATGTTTACCATTTTTATTGCTTTGCCAATGTGAAATTAACCACCTGCCTATAGTTTTTTCGTAGAATTATATTTTCTTCTAGGTTTATATTGTAAACTAAATAAGCTTTAAAAAAAAATACTACATAAAATCATTTCCTCAAGATTTTTTCTTGTTCAATGATTAAAGGAAAGGAATATTTCCCATGGCTTTGTAGTCTCTTGTTTTCTCCTCTGTTGTTATTTTATCTCACAGTGATATATCAAATCCTTGTGAAATATCAAATCTCTTCCACTACTTTGTGAGAGAGATTTGATATATCACCGTAATAATAAATACTTTATTGATGTTTATCATGTTTTTTTTACTTTGACAAAGTGTGAAATTAACCGCCTGCCTTTACAGTTTTTTGTAGAATTGCTTTTCAAAATTACATAACCAGAATTACATTTGGTTAGCATGCGTATTTGAACATTGTTCATTAATTTTGTTCTTTTGAACGAAGTTTAAGGTTCATATGTCTTGCTTAACTATGTGAAGTTCGTAGTAAGTTTCTTTTACTTGCCCAAAAAACAATTTAAAAAAAAAAAAAAACCACAAAATAGCCCTAGGTAAGTGTAAGCATTAAAATTCGACAAATAAATGTATAGTTTTATAAGGTAAGTAAGACTTTCATTAAGTGTTTCAATGTGCTGAACAAGACACAAGACCGATAAGTTACCATTTTTAAACATGTTATGTCAGTGTCACATTTACTTTAGTGCACCAAAACACTAAACATAAGCCAAGACAATTTAGATTTGATGTGCTGAACAAGATACAAGAGCAATAAGTGGCCATTTTTAAATATGTGTTGTGTTCGTATCACGTCCAAACTCTGGTGCACTAGTACGTTAGAAGTAAACACGCTAGTTTTATAATACAATCAATGATCATATTGCTAGAAATGCAAGGGAAATAAGACTTATTGGTATCTTATATTTCCACCTTTTGAAAATATGCTATTTGAAAATATTTGTACCTAAAAAATATAAATAAAAGAGTATAAAGAGTTATATATTTTTTTTAAAGTGTGGTTTCAAAGAACTAGAACAAGTGCACCTACAATTGGAATAGTGTTTAAGGGGAAATTAAATTTTGCTTCCAGCAAAAACGAGTCTTGCCCAAAATTACAGAGGCACAAAGCTCTGGAGTATTGATGGTCGAACCAAATTGATAATTATGGACTTTATTACATACTGTTCCAAATCCATGCCAAATATCTATTAGAATTAGTTGCATTTCTAATTAGCTTGGGACATTTGCACGAGGGAAGCTGTACTGTCCTCATCACCATATCTGGCACATTCATTCATTGTTGGCACATTACTGAAAATCCACATCACGCCAAATTTAGGAAATAATAGGACTTTATATTCTGGCTTTAAATTTTGCAACAATATCTATATATGTAATATGAACTCAATTCCACATTGCCTAAAAATCATAACATTGTGTTTGGATGGCAAGATTTAGATTTAAATTAATTAATTTTAAATACCTTGATTTTAAAAGTCTTTGTTTTATACAATAAAGAATTTGAAATTTATAATTTAAAATTTCATTGTTGGTAACTTTATTATAAGTTCTAAGGTTCTTTAGAATTGCACTTTTAGCAATTAGACTTTGAGCTGTCTTTTCTAATGGCAGGGGATTTATTAAAGTAATTTAATGTCACCTCAAAATATCAAAGTCAAGGAGTTAAATTTACTTAAAGCATATAGGTAGACTGATGGTGGTATGTTACTATCTACAATTTAATCATTTATCAATGAGGGTTAGAAATTTGAAATATTTAGAATTTCTTGTGCTTTAAGAAATTTTTAGAGTTCCTTTTGCTGTTATTCAGTAAATATCTTCTTCTTTTTTCTTTTTTCTTTTTTGGGTCCAATGAGCCTAGTTTTCATTTAGAATTTTGAAATAAAAAAACTTGTTTTATAAAATGAAAGCCAATGCTTCAAAAATGAAATCACTATGCATGAAATAGAAATTTGACAGGTTTTCAATGTCATCTTGCTCTATGATCAGGCAGCTGACTTAAGCATGTTCAGAGGAGAAACTCCAGTTTGAAGCTATGCATAATGATTATCTAGTATGAAATTAAATAGATGGCATTTGATTCCTTATTTTGTTCATTGATTTTATTTATGTTATTTTTATTGTGGCAAAAGTGATCACTTTAAATTTGTTATGGATTAAAATCAATCATTTTAAACTTTAATGACTAAATTTGTTTATGGGAAAAATACATTGTTGGTCCCTAAACTTTTGCTCATCGGCAATTTTAATCTTTGAAGTTTGAATTGATTGTTTTTAGTACTTAGCAAACTTTGAGTGATCACTTTTAGTCCTTCTGTCAAAATCTATTAAATCTCTAGGGGAATGACGACATCTAGCCAAACTACAAACTAAAAAGTGATGACTTTAAGTTTATTACTCAATAAAAGTGATACTTTAAACCTTAGGAACTAAAATCTCTAATGGGCTAAAGTTGAGGGACAACATTTAGATACAATTTTAGTGGTGTTAGATCTTATGTTCCCTAATTAATTTCAACCACGTGGCTGAATTGACAAACACAATATAGAAGATTTTATTTTCCCCCAATGACAATTTAATTTAATTATGTGCTAATTAGTCATTATAATCACATGGTTACATCACCACTCTCTAGAGTAATACTAAAGTCACAAACTATTTTACAATATTTTTATAAACTGTTGATGTGGCAAACTTCTTATTGGTTTTCATTTAGTCCTGCTATTAATATCATTTTATCATTTACCAATAACTACGCACTACATCAATAGTTTGTAAAAAAGTTTGTATCTCTATCATTACTCCCATTCTCTATATTTATCCTTAATTAATTAGTCAAAGTGCTAATTAATCCTTCGACTATAATGACTAATTAGCACATTTAATTATGTGCTAATTAAATCTTATATCCTACCTTTTCGGACATGAGCACTTTGAACGAAATGTGGCATCAACCCATTTATAAAATATGAAAAATTAATCGGACAAAAAAAATAAATAAAGAAGATCAAATTAATGGTTTTGTCGATGATGTCCTAAAAAGCCATGGACCTAAAAAGCCATGGCCCAAAAACCCATTAAATGGACACCAAATCCATCATATCAATTAGTGGGCCACTACAAGTCTACAACCACAATTGAAGTATTTGGAACTAAGCATTAACCATTACAGCAGTGACATGCAATGAGCCTGGAGATATCTTCTCTCTATTAAGGATCCACGTTGGTAGAGCCATAAATTTAGCAATTTAATTTCATCAGAAACTATTTTATCTATTTTACCATCTCATTTTACAAAACACTCAATATTAGTGATTTGATTTTAGTTTTGAACACAATAAAATAACATAAACAACATAATAAAATAATAAAAAACAAACACTACAGCCACATCTACCAACGGCTACAACCACCACTCTACTCTGGCAACCACAACACAATGCAAAAAAAACAAAACTATAACCACAATCACAACCCTATCACCACCAGCCACCGCAACCACCAGCTGTGACAACCAACCATCACAACCATAACCACAATCCACTGCCACTGCCACTGCCACTGCCACAACCACAACCATAAACCACGAAACCCATAGCCAAAATCCACAAAACCCATTGCCAAGGTCAAAATCATCCACCACCACCACAACCAAAATCCACAAACCCATTGTCAAAATCACCACCACCACTATCATAGCCAAAATCAACCACCGCCACCACCAACATAGCCACCAAACACATATGAAAACACACAAAAAACCCAATCACAGCAAAGAGAGATGGACGGCAGCGGTGGCGGTGGCTTGGGTCTTGGGTCGGCAAAGCTTGGTAGAGAGGGATGAGAGAGAGAGGAGATCTAATATGGTTTGTGAATCTGTGATGGGAGTAACGGGAGAGAGAGAGGAGCTGAAAGAAAAATAAAATAAAAGAGTGGAGAAAAGAATAAAAAAAATATTAAAGACATTTGGCTTCTTGCTACAGTAAATAGGTACTAGTACCTGTTTACTGTAGCATGTAGCCAAATTTTTTTCGGCTATGGCACCACCAATGTGCACAATATTTTGTAGTTTGAGGAGATAAAAATAGCATTACAGCTATATGCCTCCACCAATAATGATGCTCTTTTTTGAGAAATGCAACTTGAAATATATGTTTTAAGTGAAATAAAATATTTTTTATGTATCGAATACATGTATTATCTCTCTCACAAATCACAATTACGTAGGATTCTAATTATTAATGAATGATTATAGAACTAACATATTGTAGGGGCCTTTTTTGTATTATGCTTTGGGCTGGGCTGCCTCCTGCGGTGATGGGCCCGGATATTTTGAGTAGGAGAGTTGAGACCAGCCCAACTGTAACTCACTTTGGGCCGGCTTGTGCGCAAAACTGGCCTCGTCTGCCAGGAGAGTACTTACGGCAGGCAGAGCTATTTTTTAATAGGTCACGGCAGGCAGATATAATAACAAAAGAAGATCGGATATAGTGTTCTTTCCTTGATGGAAAATAACCAAATAATCTCTATTTTTATGACAATTACAGTAATAATAATAGCTTTACAAAATGAGTGAAAGATTAAATGACAACATGAATTAATCAAAGAAGTGATATCAAGTTAAGTTTGGGTCTGTAATGGCAAAGACCAAAGAGAAAGAATGCTTCCTCTCAATGAAACTAATCTCCCAGGAAGATATCCTGCCGCGGAGATTAATGACTTTGAGGGAATCGGACCTAAATGATTAGTGCCCAAAAGAATTACTATTGTTTAATCGTCTTCCAGAGAGTGGGATTTTGAGGGGGAGAAAAGGGAACCGACCTATTAGTGCATGCCCATTATGCTTCTTTTCTTTGTTTTTCGTTTTCTCTCTTATCTTTTCTTCTTTCCTTTCTTTTTCTTTTGTTTTTTCATTTACTTCATAATACCTCTATTTTTCGATCCTCTTTACAGGGCACGACAAGGGTCCTTTTATAAGGCCTGCCGTGACCGGATTTTACCACTTTACCCTCTTAACCGCCTTTGTCTGGTCTGGGAGCACTAGCTGACCACCCAAAGGCTCATCTATGTACCGCTCACCCTCGCTAGACAAAGGCAGGTTTGTGTTGTTTGTTAGTCTGCTGTGGCATCTTCTCCTGCCACGGCGTAAATGCTTTTTCTCTCTCTTTTTGGCATGCACCCAATGGTTCCTCACTCAATGTTGCCTTTTTTGGGCAGTCTGTCATCCCAGCAAGACGTACCTCCCAAAAAAGCTTGGGCAGGAACCGCGAAATAGATCTTTTCCCCTCTCCCCACCACCAAACCACACCCCCCTTTACTTCTTACCTCTGACCCATGGCCCCACCACGTCCCATATTGGCTGGGTACAGGCTGGTGGTGCCTAGGTCTTGCGCGTGCCTTCCTGTTATGTATGTTCAAAATATGTCTGCTGCTCATGCGTTTGCCGTGACCTGGAGCTTTGTTTGCACAGTCTGCCGCGCTTCTCTGTTCTTTTACGTGGGCCGTTTGCATAATTCACTGTTCCCTCTAGGGGCTGGATTTTACGTTGTATTGGGCTTTTTATTTCTTTCAGCCCACTTCTTAATTACCTTGGCTTCCTGCCACATTACTTGGCATTTCCTGCCGTGGTGATTTGCTTCTGCTGGGCCTTTTTTCAGGCCTGTCGTTCCATTCTTTCCCCTAGTGGCTTAATATGGCCATTGGTGTTCTTACTTATGGGCTCCAGTGTCCCTTTCTTTCTCCCTTGGGCCCGCGGCCCATTTACTTCCTTTGGACTTCCTCGGCCCATTTACTAACTCTGCATTCCCATAGGCTTTTACTAACTTGATTGGGCTTCCCCGGCCCAATTTCCTCATTCTCATCCTTGGGGTTCATGGGCTTGCCATCAACCCCTACTTTCTTTGTTTACATTGCCTTGGGCCTGTCGCGGCCCATTCTCACTTTTCCATACCATATACTGCCCATGGGTGCCATTTCTCTCTTTCCGAGCCCTTTGGGCCCATTTGCTTCCTCAAGACCCATTTGTTCATGTTATGGGCCTGTGATCCATTATTCCTACCGCTTGGGCTTAATGGTTTTATTCTATGCTTGCCACTTTTATTTGCTGCCTGCTTTGCTGAGTTGGGCCTGTTTTACAAAAATGACCCTCAACATTTAGCCCCCTAAACATATGGAGCGTTCTTGCGGTTCATATGTGAATGAAGGACCTTCTTGTCTTTTTATTCACTCTCCTTCTTTCTTTTCCTTCGCGGGCTTTTTTAAACTGGGGAGCTCTTCTCATATATATATTTTTTTTCCTGCCGTGAACAGTGGTGACTCTTCGAATTTCTCAAAATGGCAGTTGCTTTAAAACATAACCGCCGCCTCATTAATTTCATTCTTTTCTCAATGGCTGACCAGTCGCCTCCCCTCACACCGGCATTAATAACTCAGGTATTTAAGAAGAGAGTCCCTTCCCAACGCAGACACAAACTCCTTCTATTCCAAAATATCTCACCTGTTTTCCTTCCTTCACCGTTTTCTTCTTTTCGAACACCCATTCCCCTTTTACTCCAATCAAGTCCTCACGCCATGGCACCGATGAAAACTCTAGCCTCTTCCCGCCGTAAAGGGAAAGGGGTCGTTTCGGATCCTCCGGTAGAACAAGAAGTAGAAGAAGAGGTCGTGCGCTCCAATTCAGACCACTCCGATGAGGAGAAGGCACGGCGTGACCTAGATAGTGACTACGCCCCTCTGATCAATCCTTGGTATAATATTAGTCCCTACTTCCCCAAGGCTCCTGGAGATTATGTGTCGCCGCCGCGGGGCCGCGTGTGGCTCGCTCTCTGCCGGCGAAACCCTAATGTTTCTTGGGCTCCGGTGTCTTCCTCCATCTCCGATTTGGTCATTCGTCAAGGCGTCGCCCTTCCTGTACCCATCCATTTCGAGTTTGGGTCAGGCACTGCCTCGGGTTGGAAGGAGTGGGTTGACAGCGAGTTATCTGACGCGGGTTTCATGGGTTTGCTTCAGAGGGCCGATGTTCTAAAGGACGTCGTTCTATCTGGAAGTCTTTCCAATTTTTGAGACCTTTACAACCTTCGTCATTTGGTTCGCCGGTGGTGTGCCACCACTCATACATTTCTCTTCTCTTGCGGCGAACTCACAGTTACTCTTGAGGATGTGGCTAATCAGTTACTTTTACCGATCCTTGGTGATGTTGATCCTGCCACCATTGAGCTTTCCCCGGAAGAAAAAGCCATCGAAGTGGAGTTGAAGAAAAGGATGGCCGGAAATGCTAAGTTGTCTTACTGGGTTAGTTCTTCTTCCAAGTTTTCTGCTGTTGCCCGCCGTGCTGCTTTTATTGCTTTTTGACTTTGTAAGTTTGTCTTTAGGTCCCATCCCCATTATGCCATAAAGCCTTTGTATTTTCATTTGGCCATAAAAATATCTGCCGGAGTGAGTTTGCCACTGGCCCCCATGTTTTTGGGGCATCTATATGTTCAACTGGATATCCTGTGGAGTGACAAGAGCTAGGCTGGCTCCTGTCACATAGTCACTTCCTCTGTTCACAGCACCATCCTGCAACAGTTATTATTCGAGCGTTGTGCCCAGTATTTGGCAAAGTGCAGGCCTGTCAGATTTGCTAAAGAGAAGTACCAATCCTGTCCGCAGGTAATTACTGATTTTTGTGGTAGATTTGAGTCTGACTTTCCTCTGGCTTTTCGTTGGTCCGGTTTGAAGCCCATCGAATATTTTGTTGTTGAGTCCTTCGACGAAGGTATTGGTTTTTCTTGGAGAGCTTATAGACATTTGAGTTCTGGTTATACTTGTGTTGATTCTGCAATGGGTTCGTTTATCAATACTGTTGGCACTACCACCCCTCTAGCCGGTTTCGATGAGACTGGTATTACCTATCTGGCGACCACCAATGCCGACTGGTTGCCCTACTTAGCAGATGAAGGTGTTAGATTTGTCCATTATCCTGCCAACCGGGTAAGGAGACAATTTGGGCTGGATTAGGATATTCCCGATGACCTCTCCTTCCTCGCAGAGTCCCCTACTTCAGTCAGACCTTTCCTACGGCACGCTGCTTTTGATTTTTGGAGACAACGTTTCAGTGTAGTCACGGTTCCTGGTTCTCTGAGGGAGGGCCTTTGCACTCCTGCTATGCACGGCTATTGGTAGGCTGTAATGACTTCATTTGATACAGAGTTGGCTGGCAGTCGCGGTTTCTCTCTCATACCTTTTGAGGGACTTGGCATGGTTGTCTCTCCCAATCCTCGGTTGCTCCTTCCTTCCAAGTCCGTGTTGGCCTATGCCAGGAAACAGAGCCGATCTGCCATCCTTGAATGGGATGAGGAGAAGAAAGGATGGTATTGGCATACAGGCAATTACCCCCCAGGTTGGGAAAAGAAGGTTAAAATAATAAACATCGCTGCACCAGCCAAGAAAGTTCCTGCCAAACCTAAATCTGCCAGCAAGCTTAAGTCTGCCACTCCTCAGCCTCCCATAGGTGCTACTCCTGCCAGCAGAACACGAGACAGTAAGAGGAAGACAACTCCCCATCCTGTGCCTGCCGTTTAGCGAAGAGTACGTCACTAAGAAAAACTTTTCCTTTGCTTTGTCTTTCAAGTACACTTGCATATACTTCTTTTTCCCCTTTTTTTTACTTTTCCTGGATTCTAACATGCTTGCTGACTTATTTCTTTGACTCTATCTCTTATCATTTTTTTCCTTTGCAGTCTAAGCACAAGGAGTACACATCAGCTGCCCATCCCATTATGCTTGAGGAACCTGAATTGGAGGTACACTTACTCTTTCTCCTCTCTCACTTTCCCCCTTTTTTTTTTTTTTCATTCGTATGTGTCCAATCTGCCATACGTTTTTGGTTACTTCATTCACCCAAAGAGTTATTCTTGATCTTCACATCTTCTAATTCTTGTCTTCTAGGATGAGCCTGAGCCTCTTTCCATATATCGCCCTACTGCCGAGGAACTTTCTGCCCCAATGGGCACACCTACGGAGGACTCTCTTGATGGGGCTGAGTTTACAACACCTGCCCCTTCTGCAGCTACTCGTGGAGTTCCTACTGAGGCTACTAATTCTCCCATTGGACCGATACCTATGGATGAGGGAACTTATACTGGGGAGGTTAGTGAGGTCACCCCTACTCCTGCCGTGACACCGTCTGTTCAAAGGGAAGCCACCCCTCCTGCTGTTACTCAGATCGAAGCTTCTCTTGTTACACCTCTTGTCATTTCCACCGGTGACCCCTTCGCTGCTCTTTCTCAAGCTGTGAAGGACGGTTCTTCTCTGGTAGTTACTCCTTCTTCTATTCCTGTTTCTACCACACATGGGCCTGATGCTGACTTGTCCTCAAAGGAGTCTGAGGAGATCTTTGAGGATCCTAAGGATGAGCCCGTCCTGGGGAGGAGGATTTTTGAATCTGAGGAAGAGGAGAGTGTTTCACCCGAGACAATGGGTATGTGATTTCTTCCTCCCTTTCTCCTCTTTCTTCGTTAAGTTCATTCTTCTCCCCTCATTTGTATGTCTATCTCCTTGTTTTGCATAGACCTTTGAGGGGCTAGGAATTGCAGCAGGCGTAGAGGTGTCTGCTGTAGCTACTCCTGCCATGCCCACAACACCTATTCCTGCCACATCTTTTGTACCAGTTTTTGCCGTATTTACAGCGTTCGTTTCTGCGGTTCCTTCCGTGCCTGTCTCAGTCTTTCCCACAGCTCCCATTACCGCTGGTTCTGGTAAATTTCTTTCTTCCTTCACTTCTTCCCCACGGGTCTATCTCTTTCTCTTTTTTTTTTTACCAAGGTTTCTCATCTCAAACCCTATGTCCTTTTGACAGGCCCACCTCCTACGGTGCCTTCTCAATTTGAAGTAGGCAATGGTTCTAGCGCCATTCCAGATCCTGTTCGTGAGGCTGCAGCCTTTTTTGCACGATTTGACCAACCTGAAGTCAATGATCTTGGACCTGCAGATTTCTGGGGCTCCGGACCTCCTTATCTAGATTTCCATGGCTTCAGAATCCCTAAGGACTGCGCTTCTCGATTGGTGACACTCTATAGCAACTGTGGGGATTTCATGTAGGGATTCAGACTTAGTCGCTCCGCTAGAGAGCATTTTTTGAAGATGTTGGGGAGTGTGTTGAACGATATTGAACACAATTTTGTTGACACAGTCTCCACCGAAAGGATCCTGCAGTGGAGCGCTGCGGTGCAGGAGCTCATCAGTGTTGGCTTTGCTGTGGAGTTTATCTTAGACCATCTTCGAGAGATTGCCCGGGCTATTTTTATGAGGAGAGTCTAGCCTACTATTGATGCTATTGACTCACGCCTTGAGATTCTGAGAAAGGAAGTGGCAGACTTGGAGGGCCGTCATGAGCACCTGCTTTCTAGCATAGGCGAGTCCAGTCGTTTTAGAGATCAGCCACTCATTTCTGGGCTTGATTGATGATGATGCAGTTTTTCTTTATCTTGTTGTTTCCTTCATCTTATTACTCTGTTTAGTACATTACATTTCCTATAGTACCTATTTGGGCTAGTTTGCCATAGTTTGGGTTTGTAACTCATGATGCTATACTTATGATGCTACACTTTGCTATTGTTTGTCTTTTTTTCTTTTCTTTTTTTTTTTTTTCTTTTTTTTTTTTTTTGCTTTTGCTATGATATGATAATAAATACTTCATGCTTTTCATTGCATCCTCATCAAAGCAAGTTACAAAATTTTGTCTTGTGACATAGCCACTTGAAAGATGAGAAACAAAGTAAAAGGAAACATAAGAGCTTTTCAACAAAACAAGAGAAAGGGATAATCACATGGCTTTTCTTCTCAGGCGTAGTAGTGTTTCAACCACTTCCCATTGATGGGATCCATTGAGTCCCTGCCATCCATCTAAGTCAAGCGGTAATATCCACTTGGATGTGCCTCTCTTATCACAAGGGGTCCTTCCCACTTCGGTACAAACTTCGATGGTCTTGCCAGGCCCCTCCTAACATAATCTGCCACCTTTAGGACCAGTTGTCCTTCCGCATACACTCTCTCTTTAGTCATCCTGCCGTAAGCCTCAATCATTTTTTGCCTGTATCTGCGGTTGCGTTCTTGGGCTTTTTCTCTTCTTTCATCAAGTCCTTCCAGGTCTTCACTCCTTTTTGCCGCAAAGACTTCTTCTTCATTCTCATTTTCTTGCATCTGCATGACTCTCAGGGATGGGGTCATTTTCTCTGCTGGGCTCACTACTTCAGTCCCATAGACCAAGGAAAAAGGTGAAAAACTTATGGCTGACTTAGGTGAACTTCTATAAGCCCAAAGAGCGTCTGGCAGGTGCACTGGCCATCCTCCCGTATACTCTTGGCTCATTTTACTGATAATTTTTATGAGCGTTTTGTTCATTGCCTCTGCTTGCCCGTTTCCTTGAGGGTAATACAATGATGATCGGTGATGTTTGACTTGGTAGAATTCTAGCATTTTCCTCACATCACTATTGACAAAAGGTGTGCCGTTGTCACTGATGATCCTGTGGGGAACTCCAAACCTTACAATTATGTTTTCCTTGATAAAGTTTGCCACCGCTCCTCCTGTGGCTTTACGAAGTGGTACTGCCTCTGCCCACTTAATAAAATATTCTGTGGCCACTAGTATCCATATGTATCCTCGCGACGGCGGATTCACCGGTTCAATCAAGTCAAGCCCCCAAGTGTGGAAGGGCCATGGTGTGACCATGCTATGCAAATTCTGCGGATAAGTGTGAATCAAATTGGCTTGTACTTGGCAACTGTGGCACCTTTTCACAAATTCTGCCGCATCCTTTTTCATGGTAGGCCAGTAGTAGCCCATTTGCAGCAGGCATCTGTAAAGCCTTTTCTTTCCCTGGTGTTCCCCACACTTTCCTGAGTGTGCTTCTTTTATCATTTCTCTCGCCTCCTCAGGGCCCAAACACCTCAAGGGGTCTCCATCATACCCTTTTTTGAAAAGGACCATATTATGCAAAAAATAACGCGTTGCTAACCTCCTGAGCTTATATTTTTTTCTGTGCTTTTGCGGCAGGATGCCTTCTATCAGGTACTGTATAAATGGGCTTCTCTAGTCTTCGCTGACGAACGCAACGTAACCTTCTTCTCTGTCTGCCATAAGCTGGCAGTTCCCACACTGGGTTTAGACTTGGTCTGCATCTTTACCCATGATCGGCCAATAAAAGCCTGCCTTTTGAAGTCTGCGGTAAAGGCTGACCTCTCTGCAGGATCCGCAAGTCTTCTCATGTACTTCTTTCAACTTTCTATGGGCCTCCCTTTGCCCCACACATTTGGACAAGACTCCACCTGGCATCCTACGGTACAGTTCTCCCTTAACTAGGGCGTAGTCTTTGAGTATTTTTAGTTCCATGGCTTCTTCTTTTCCCGTCAAAGCTTCCCTCACGGGTATCCGCCAATCCCCTTCGCAGTGTTCCTCCTAGAACCTTTCTTTTAACATCTCAATTATGGATTCCTCTCTCTTGCTGACCTCTACTCTGGCGCTCCCCCCTTCAAACATTATCTGCGAACCTAGTGCAGCCAACGCATCGGCAAACCGATTCTCGTTCCTCGGAGCATGTTCTATTTCAAAAGTTAAAAACTTTTCTTCCATTTTCTGGGCCATTGCTCTGTACGGGGCTAGGCTGGGCTCTTTTAAGGAGAAACTCCCTTTGGTTTGGCAGACAACCAAGTTCGAATCACCCAACACTCTCAAATGCTTAACTCCCATTTCAAGAGCTGTGGCCAGCCCAGTTAAGTAGGCTTCATATTCTGCCGTATTTTTTGAACAGGGGAACTCCAACTTGAACGATAATGCTACTGCTTTATCTTCTTCATGATACAAAACTACCTCGACTCCTCCGGACTGGGCAGTAGAAGACCCATCAAATTTCATTACCCACTGTTCTCTGAGCTCTTCCACCATGGCTACTTCCCCCGGGACTTCGTCGTCCAGCGGAAATTCTTCCTCTCTTGGAAATTGTGCCAATAAGTCTGCTATAGCCTGGCTTTTCACTGCTCTAGGTGCTCCCATTCTCAAGTCATACTGTGATAATTGTAACAACCACTGGGATATCTTGCCAGAGAGGATTGGCTGCTGTAGTAAAGCTTTGATGGCGTGGGACTTGGTCATTATCCATACTTCATAGGCCAAGAAATAATGGCGTAACCTCTGTGAGGCATACACAATAGCCAAACACGCCCTTTCCGTTCTTGGGTAACGAGTTTCTGCATCTTTTAGGGCGCGACTGATGTAGTATATTGGTTGCTTGACGCCGCCTCCATCCTCTTGGGCAATTAATGCACCGATGACATATGAATTGGTGGCCATGTAAAGTAGCAGTGGCCTTTTGTGGATTGGGGCTTGCACTGTAGGGAGGTTCATCATAATCTGCTGCAGCCTTTTGAGGGCCGCCTGCTGCGCTTCTCCCCATACAAAACTTTGCCATTTCCTTAGTAATTTGGTAAAAGTGAAGTGATTGATGCCAAGCTAGGGATGAATCTTCGGATGTACGAGACTTTGCCTAAGAAGCTCTTTAGTTCCCTTACCATGGCTGGAGGTCTTATGGTTGCAATGGCCGTGGCTTTTGCTGGGTCTACATCTATTCCCTTGCTGTGAACCAAGAAACCCAGGAATTTTCCTGAGGATACACCAAACGCGCAACACATCAAACTCTCATGCTGCCTTTCATGGGTGGGACCCGTCTGTGTTTCAATTGCGGGCCCCATGCGCCTTCATAATTTGTATACAATTCTACCATCAGGTCCTTGGATCCTGACATATTGTGGTGTGTCATCAGGTCCTGCGGCGGGCGCTTCTTCCCTTTTCCTCTTTCTTGCCAACAATTCCCTTAGGTCGGGTTCTGGGTCATTCTAGACATCTTGCCACCTAAGCACGAAGGTACCTCGTGGCTTTGATACTGAACTTTCCCCAGATGGAGCCCATTAGTCGTAGAACATAGTTTCTACTAAGTGGGCTTCTGCCTGCTCGAATGGTGAGGGGTTCGCGGCTATGCGTATCATTCTGCCGTTCAATCTTCCTTTCACACATTGGTGATAGGTGGATGGGACGAGTCAATGTTTGTGTAACCATGGCCTCCCCAAAAGCACGTGATAGGATACTTCTGTCTTCACTACATGAAACCGTGCTAAAGAGGTTATGGGGCCTACTTTCAACCACAGCTGAATGTGGCCTACTGTGTACTCGCCCCTTCCGCCGAACCTTGTCACTTCCATTAGGCACCCCTGAATCTTCCTCTCTGAAATTCCTGCTGCTTGCAGAGTGCTCAATGGAATGAGATTCACAGAAGCACCTGTATCTACCAAAGCTCTCTTTATGGGGATTTGATTTATGGACGCCGCCAAGTATAAAGGCCTCCTGTGATCTGGGTGTCCCACCTCCATATCTTCTTCACTAAAAGTGATTTCAGTTGACTCCTATAAGAGAGCCCTATCATCTGGTATTTCTGCCGATAGACATTCTATTCCTGCACCGGAGGCAATGCTCACCAGAGCCTCCGTGGCTACCATTCTTTCCTTTGCTGTGAGTCCTAGCTGGTCGAACAAATTTTTGAACTTGGAACTCTGTTGTAAAGTGGTAATGGCCGCAGCAGGCAAGGCCAAGTTTTCTTCTTCGTCTTCTCCGGGATCTGCGCAAATTACCACCGCTGCTACTCCCTTCCCTTTGTGGTTTGGGAGTGGATTTCTTTGGACTTCCTGCTGGGACAATTCTAGAGTCCCTTTCTTTATCCTGCGGTGCACTAGTCTGCGGAGTGCCCAACATTCTGCGGTAGAATGTTGGACATAATTGTGTAAACGACAAAAACGTGGGTCCCTTTGTTCCTCCTCTATGGGCTCCCTAGCAACCTGGTTAGGTTTGAAAATTCCATCTGCTATCCATTTGTCTAGCAGTACGTATAGCTCCTTTGCGGTGCATGGTATTGGCGGTGGAGTATCGTACTCTCTCCCATCGGTTTTTCTCCTCCGCTCACCAGTGGACACCGCCATGGCTTGCGGGGCACTTCTTTTGTCCATGCTCGGCTTTATAGACTGGGTAGTTTTTCTCGCTTTTTGTAACAACTGCACAAACCGGGAGATCTCGAGGTTTTCTATGACTGCCCTGTACTCCCTGATCATATTCGTCATACACATCTCCACCAGCGTCCTTTCTTCGCAATGGTCATAGCAGTCAAGTGCTGTGTCCCTAAATCTCTTGATGTACTCCATCAAGTCTTCACCATTCCTCTGTTTAGTCGCTTGCAAAGTTGCAAGTGTTACCGTTTCCTCTCCGTGAAAGTATTTGGTACAAAATACATCCACCATATCATCCCATGTTGGGATCGATCCTGGCTTTAAACCGATGTACCAGGTGTAAGCCCGGTCACATAGTGATTTAGAAAATTCTCGAAGACATAAGTCTTCGTCTGCGGCATAAAGGCCGGGCGTATCAATGAACTTGCTTACGTGCTCAACAACACTTCCCTTCCTGCCACCATATTGTGCAAAAACTCGTCGTTCATACCTCTCGGGGTATGGTTTACTGAGCACCCTTAGTGGGTATGGAGGCCTACGTGCGTAGAATCTCTCCTTTGGTCCTCTGGCTCTCTCCTGCTCCAGGAGAGCTGCTACTTCAGCCATGGTAATGAAACGTTGATCCGCGTTCTGCGGGACACCTCCTACTAGTGTTTCTTCCGCCGCATGTTCTGGATCATGCTGGCTTCCTTTTTCCTTTGTTCTGTCCGTCTTTAGTTGACGGATTTCTTCCATCATTTGCTGTTGTGAGTGCTGTAAGGCCTGCAACACCTCAACGAAGGTGTTGGCATTGTCTGCGGGGATCCTTGGAGGAGGTTGGGGTCCAGCCCCCATCCCGTTGGCACCTTCCGTCTGGTTAGGCTGCTGTTGGTGTGGCGTCGTTGGCCTAGACTCTGCTTGTGAGGGCACGGCACTCATGTTTCGTGTTGTCCTGGACTTTGGAGGCATTTGTTTGCGAGGGCTCTTGTCCCTGAACTATTTCTCAACTCCCCAGTGGAGTCGCCAATTTAATGTAGGGGCCTTTTTTGTATTATGCTTTGGGCTGGGCTGCCTCCTGCGGTGATGGGCCCGGATATTCTGAGTAGGAGAGTTGAGACCGGCCCAACTGTAACTCACTTTGGGCCGGCTTGTGCGCAAAACTGGCCTCGTCTGCCAGGAGAGTACTTACGGCAGGCAGAGCTGTTTTTTAATAGGTCACGGCAGGCAGATATAATAACAAAAGAAGATCGGATATAGTGTTCTTTCCTTGATGGAAAATAACCAAATAATCTATATTTTTATGACAATTACAGTAATAATAATAGCTTTACAAAAGGAGTGAAAGATTAAATGACAACATGAATTAATCAAAGAAGTGATATCAAGTTAAGTTTGGGTCTGTAATGGCAAAGACCAAAGAGGAAGAACGCTTCCTCTCAATGAAACTAATCTCCCAGGAAGATATCCTGCCGCGGGGATTAATGACTTTGAGGGAATCATACCTAAATGATTAGTGCCCAAAAGAATTACTATTGTTTAATCGTCTTCTAGAGAGTGAGATTTTGAGGGGGAGAGAAGGGAACCGACCTACTGGTGCATGCCCATTATGCTTCTTTCATTTGTTTTTCGTTTTCTCTCTTATCTTTTCTTCTTTCCTTTCTTTTTCTTTTGTTTTTTCTTTTACTTCATAATACCTCTGTTTTTCGATCCTCTTTACAGGGCACGGCAAGGGTCCTTTTATAGGACCTGCCGTGATCGAATTTTACCACTTTACCCTCTTAACCGCCTTTGTCTGGTCTGGGGGTACTTGCCGACCACCTAGAGGCTTGTCTGTGTACCGCTCACCCTTGCCAAACAAAGGCGGGTTTGTGTTGTTTGTTAGTCTGCCGTGGCATCTTCTCCTGCCACGGCGTAAATGCTTTTTCTCTCTCTCTTTGGCATGCACCCAACGGTTCCTCCCTCAATGTTGTCTCTTTTGGGCGGTTTGTCATCCCAGCAGAACGTACCTCCCAAAAGAGCTTGGGCAGGAACCGCGAAATAGATCTTTTCCCCTCTCCCTACCACCAAACCACACCCCCCTTTACCTCTTACCTCTGACCCATGGCCCCACCACGTCCCATATTGGCTGGGTACAGGCTGGTGGTGCTTGGGTCTTGCGCGTGCCTTCCTGTAATGTATGTTCAAAATCTGTCTGCTGCTCATTCATTTGCCGTGGCCTGGAACTTTGTTTGCACAGTCTGATGCGCTTCTCTGTTCTTTTACATGGGCCGTTTGCATAATTCACTGTTCCCTCTAGGGGCTAGACTTTACGTGGTACTGGGCTTCTTATTTCTTTCAGCCCACTTCTTAATTACCTTGGCTTCCTGCCACATTACTTGGCATTTCCTGCCGTGGTGATTTGCTCCTGCTGGGCCTCTTTTCAGGTCTACCGTTCCCTTCTTTCCCCTAGTGGCTTAATATGGCCACTGGTGTTCTTACTTATGGGCTCCAGTGTCCCTTTCTTTCTCCCTTGGGCCTGCGGCCCATTTACTTCCTTTGGACTTCCTCGGCCCATTTACTAACTCTGCATTCCCATGGGCTTTTACTAACTTGATTGGGCTTCCCCGGCCCAATTTCCTCATTCTCATCCTTGGGGTTCATGGGCTTGCCATCAACCCCTACTTTCTTTGTTTACATTGCCTTGGGCCTGCCGCAGCCCATTCTCACTTTTCCATACCATATACTGCTCATGTGTGCCATTTCTCTCTTTCCATGCCCTTTGGGCCCATTTGCTTCCTCAAGACCCATTTGTTCATGTTATGAGCCTGTGATCCATTATTCCTGCCGCTTGGGCCTAATGGTTTTATTCTATGCTTGCCACTTCTATCTGCCTGCTTTGCTGAGTTGGGCCTGTTTTACAAAAATGACCCTCAACACATGTTATAACAAAATTGAATGTGAAACCAGTTTTATTGCCCAAAAGGGCCAAAACCAAAAGAAAATTCTGGCCAGGACTATCTATATCTTCATGGTCAAAGAGTCAGCTGGAGAGAGAAGGATATGGGAATTGGTCCATAGAAAATTCAAGCAAAAGTCTACTTAGCAACGTAGAAACTTCTCTCTTTACCCACACACACACACACACACACACAAAAAAAAAAAAAACCCTTCTAGGAACATGATGTAAAAGACCAAGTTGTATACTTGGATAACAAAAAATGTGATTCTACTTCTCTTGTCTTATAACAAATGTAGAACAAGTAATGTGCTGGTTCCGAGTAAATCTATGTACACATTACTTTTTCAAAACTTGATGAGGTTGCAAGTTTTAATTAGTAGACGAATAAATGATGATATAGTGGACCCATATTTCAACTGACCACAATTTACTACCTTATTAAATTACGAAAATATTGTAAAATATGTTGTGTTTCTAAACTCTAGCTTTCTTTAATGACACCCCGTCCCTCCCCCATTCATTGTCAAAATGGAAATTGCTGCTCCTGTTAAAAAAAATGGAAATTGTTATTTACATGGATAATGTGTCGCTGTAGAAATTAACCATAACTAATACCTCTCTCTTCAGATCAATCCAAGGCCGTCTCTCTCTCTCTCTCTCTGCCCCCTCCATCACAGACAACCATGGGCAATTTCACTCCCCCTCTCTCTCTCTCTCTAGCTTTGTGAATTTTAAATCCCTTTCTTTCTTCCGATTTGTTGGTGCTAGGAATCAAGATGAAGAGATTGCCGAATCGAAGTTGAAATCTTAAGATTTGTGGTGGTGCAGGTGTGGGCCCGTGGAGGAGGTGAAGAACAAGTTGGTTGGGAGCTCTGTCACAATCGTACATGGTGGTTTGTGTGGTGGTGGTGGTGGAGGTGGGAGGATTTGTGAAAATTTTGTTTGATTTGTCTTAAATCCGAGTTGTTTGGTTTGTAAGAAAATTTGGAAAGGTGAAAATGGAATGTTGTTTGGATGTTTTGTGGTTATTTTATTATGAAATGGAGGATTGTAATTGTTAGGTTGATGAGAAAGTGAAAGAAATTTTTTTTTTCCTAATCTAAGTTGTATGGGTTGTTTTTTTGGTGAGAAAGTGGAGGAAAGTAAATAAAAATATTTTTCATTAGTAATTTTTTGGATACTTATAAAATTGTTTTTATAAAATTTGTCAAACTTATTTCGAGGCACATTTATGGAAATTAACCAAATAAAGCAATATTACATTTTTTAAATGTGTTGGAAATTTACTTAACGAACCAAACACTGTAATATTGCATTCCTTTAATCATATTACATGAATGTGAGATTAAAATAATGTAGCATTATACTTGATGTAGCATCCAGTGAACCAAACTTCCCCTTATAGTCTTCTCAGAATCAAATCTATTGGAATTCAATATCAAAGTCATAGGCCCATAGCTCCCTCCACTAACTCCGGAGTGAAAAAACCCATAACCCAAAATATATTGGAACTTTAAGTTCAGATCTCTAAAGCGTTGTTCCATATATTTTCCTCAATAATCAAATAGACTCCCTGTTAATTACATAAACTTCATTTGGTTACATAAGAAAATGTCCAAATCCCGAATCTCAATCTCTTTATCAGAAGGGCATGGTCAGAAATTTTTGTTTGGGGGCCAATTTATGATATTAATTTATTAGCTTTATTAACTTCCATAAATATGCACAAACACGGAAATTTATAAACACATATAAGAGTGGATATTAAAAGTATCCTTAAAGTTTTCATTTTTGGGTGTGACTTCTATCCAGTGTCCTGTGACACTAGGCCCATTGCGATCATGACACATGTTCGAAGATGGACACGTGTCAGAATTAATATATGTTATCAAATTGTCTACCAAAGTAAGTAAAAAATTTTCAATTGAACTAATGAAATATTCAAAAACATGAATAGTCCAAAACTTTAATTGACACAAGAACATATTTTACAATAAAAAATGAATGTGAGGAGAAAAAAAAAAAAAAAAAAACATTTTCTATAATTAACTACTAAACCAATTAGACAATTTTTTTAAGAACATCGGACTAACTCAAATACTTGAGAGGGCCGAGTCCCATTTTTATAGGCTAATAATTAAAATGTTAAATATTTATATATAGTATTAAAATACTTTTAAAATTTTTGGCACCCCACTCATACATGTAGCTCCACCCCTGCTTTACCATCCCCATCTGAGCCATCTCAGAACACCCACAAACACATACATACAAATACATTACAGCATCTGCAAGAACAGATATGAGCACTTTGAACGAAATGTGGAATCAACCCAAACATAAAATTTGATAAATTGACTATCGAAAAAACAAGAAGAAGCTCAAATTAATAGTTTTGTCAACGACGTCCTTGTTCTTAGTGGACCTAAAAAAGCCATGGCCCAAAAAGCCCATTAAATGGACACCAAATCCAGCATATTAAGCTCTCACTAGTAGTGGGCCACTACAAGTCTACAACCACAATTGACGTATGGAACTAAGCATTAAACCCTACAGCCTGTGACATGGAATGAGCATAGGATATATATCTTCTCTCTATTACTTTGAGAAGTGAGACTTGAAATCTACGTTTTAAGAGAAATAGAATATATTTACGCATTGAATACATTTTTTATCTCTCTTACAGTATATGAGCTCAACAATCATGTAGGATTCTATTAATGAATGATTGTAGAGCTCACATATTATAAGAGAAATAATGTATATATTCAGTGCACAAGATAATTATCAATATAAAGACACTATTGTAGGAGATATTTGCTAGTCCTAAACGTAGCCTACCTACATTACTACATGACAATCAGTTTATTCCCACTGTTGTTTTCTCATTGTATGTTTGGAGTTTGAACACATTGTAAAAGGCCTAATTAGAATAGGAGCAATACAACTCTAAAACAGCTAGGCTAAAAACATTATAAACTTCTTGAATTTCCAAAGCTGTGGACAACCCAAGTCCATATTTCGTGAAGCCCAAATTACACACAAGGTAAACTTATGCACCTGTTGATTTTGTGCTCTGGTTGGTGACAGACGTGGTTCAACTTCTTCTTCTTCTTTTCCTGAAAAAGTGAAAGCAGTTTTGTTACCCAAAAGGGCCAAAACCAAAAGAAACTTCTGGCCAGGACCATCTCTATCCTCATGGTCAAAGAGCCAGCTGGAGAAAGAGGACATGGGAATTGGTCCATAGAAAATACAAGCAAAAGTCTACTTAATTAGCAACATTGTGGGGGCTAAGTAGTTTAATAATCTAGAAACATGAATAAAAGATAAAGCTGTATTCCTGGATAAGAAAAAATATGGTCCTACTTCTCATGTCTTATAACAAAAGTAAAACAAGCTAATGGTTCCGAGTAAATCTGTGTACACATTACTTTTTCAAAACTTGTGGAGGCTGCAACTTGCAAAGTTTCAATTAGTAGATGAATAAATGATGATACGGTGGACTCATATTTCCACTTATTGCAATTTACCAGCTCAATGAATTGTGAAAAGATTGTAAAATATGTTGTGTATTTAGACTCTAACTTTGTTTAATGACACCCCCTCTCTAACGTGTCACAGACGAAATTTACCATAACTAATACCCATATATTTTTTTCAACTCAATTTAAATTATGCATTGGTTGGCCAACGAATGAAGGAAGTAACCAGGAATTGAATAGGATAGACTTTTGGGCAAACCATTTATACCATCACAAATTAAGCAATTAATTTCAAGGAATCGGTCTAATAGTTTTAAGGTCTCATGAAATATTAGGTTCAAAATTTCTATTCAACATCTTAGGATTACATCCACGGTCCTCTCTATATATAAGGAGTAATTACATGGTGCGTGTGGGATGGCAAACGCACACACCCAAGAGAATAGTTTATATTCCCACCCTGAACCTACTCCAGTTAAGTCTTTTTCCCCCCTTCTTGAAAGCGAGAGCTTGGGACAGCTCTTTGAAAGTTGAAACTTTACAACACGCATGGTTACACATTGACATCAATCAGTTGTTTACACAATGGCTTGGATCTGTACCTTGAGCCTTGAAAAGATAAGCTCTTGGCAATAGACATGTCAATCATAAAATACAAAGCAAGTATATTAGACTGACCACTTTTGAAGATTCATGTAGCTCACCACCGTGTCCTCATTCTCAAACCGTGTGGATATGCATATGATATTTGAATATTTCGTTAGTATTCGAAAATTAGTCAAAATATAAAATAAAAAAAGAAAAGAAAAGAAAAATACTTGAAACGTTTGAGGAAGCTTCTACTTAAATCCAGGCTGTATCTTCAACTTCAATAAATATGGTGTTTGTTTCTATATGCAGAGAAGATGCATCTTAATAAAATGCAATAATTTTTGAAGAATTGCAATTAAAGATAAGACAGAATGGTGACAAATTTGAATCTCCTAACATGATAATTTTCATTTCGCACATCAGTCAACAATGTGTCCTAATTTCAAACCTTATTGACAATTTGTTGTGAATAGCATTAATTCATTGTTTTTCTTTAATTAAAATATAAAGGGACTCATTAAGTTTATCAATATAGTAAGACTATATAATATATATAGTACAAATAAAGCTAAAACCTCCTTATCCCACAAAACTCTATCCCCTAATATACGCGGCATTTGGACCCAATCTGACTATAGCTCACAGCCTCACACCCAAATATTAAAATACACTCTTCAAGTGCCACAAGTTATGAACATTCTATTAGAAATGTACTCTTTGATTAACGGAGATATGGAACTCATCTCGTGGCATAATTAATCTTGCAGCCTAGTATGTCTATTGTAAGATAATAGGAGTAGCTTTTTTATCCAACCACTACATTTGCTTGTTGATTTGGTTCCTTTATTCAAAAGGCCGTATGGGGAAGGTGATAAAAATAAAATCATGGTTAAATTATAAATTTGATCCGCGATCTTTGATTTTTGTTTTTAAATCATACGTATACTTTAAAAATATTTCAAAAATATCCTTATTGATATATGATGGATAGAAAATACTAACATGACGAGTGAAATTCATGGAATCAAAATCACTTTGATGATGTGGAGCCTATCATGTGGCATGAATTTTGTTGATCAAATCAACTGTTTCCATTCATTAAATGACGTAAAGGATATTTTTAATCAATTTTTAAAGTATAGAGTCAATAAATACTTTTTCCTTGAAATCGTGTAGGATTAAAGATAATTCTTCCAAAATACCCTTAGGTTTATAAAAAAAAATTGCCAAATGAATTACCCATCACTTTTACATAGATTCCTTCAAATAATTAATAAGAAAAATAATATGGGTAATGAATCAAATCATATCTCCTTAAATGATAGTTTAACATTTCCAAGTAACACAATTGTGATACATGAACATGATAATTATTTTAAATTATTGTTTTTAATGGTTATGAAGACATCATGTCTTGTTAATCAAAATAATTTATTTTTAAGCAACACTTTATTCTAGGTACAATTATATTTTAATACTATAAACATTAAAAAAAATTAAAATGAATCATACTAAATGTACACTTCAAATATTAAATCATCTCCAAATAGTAGATACAATAATCATACAAATCAAAGTATCCTTTTGTTGTGGGTATTACAAAGATCAAAGATATAGAAGAAAGATGTTGGATTAGAAAACAGATATGTTTTAGGGAAAATTATTGAATACTCCAAGAGTACCATAAATGCGTACTCCCTCCTCTAATATAAATTGTAGGTTCTACCATAAATTTAATTAGTGAGACTCATAGTTATGTGAAAGAAGAAAATACGTATTTATGATACTCTAAAAGTACTCAATAATTATCTTTTTAGATAGCAAGAGAGTATTTTTTAAATTAAAACAAATTTTCCTAAACATAGAAAAGCAAATACACAGTCTATTAGGAAATAAACAACATTCTCATAAAAGTGGGAATTCAAAAATTCACGTACAGATAAATTTCCTTGTTTGTTGGTTATCTTTTCTCTTTTCTCATGGTTTTACATTCCCTCACGACCTCACTTTCCCACTATGACTAAACTATTTCTAATTTTACAATCAAACAAAAGAATGTTCAAAAAAAAAAACCCTTCAAGATTACTTTAAGTGGGAAACACTCACTCTCAAAAGAAATTCATATTTTGGATGGACGTGAATTCTCTTGGTTATCAAATTAACAAGAGGGAAAATAAGTACATAAGAAAACAAACAAACAAGAGGCAAATAAAAAACATGCAAAAGAAAACAAATAATAATTCAACAAACATTAACCAATAGTTTGACCCGTAACGAGAACGACAAAGCACCGGTTCACACGCGGCATGGGCTCGGCGAAGCAGTGAGACCAGACCAACCGGCAATCGGGTTGGAAGGGAACACTATGGGTCCCACCTGATAGCTACTTATCAAGTGGCCCCAATCTAATTTATCAGAATAAAAAGATCTTCTATATATATAGTCCAATTTCAGGTCCCACAGTACAACTGCTTGCAGAGAACTATTTCATATTTGTGTCCAAGTCTATGCCAAAATCCAAAACTATAGCAACACGTTTTATACATATATTTTGTCACAACTTCATCTGCATCAAGTAGAAATAACTGAATTGCATTTCACTACACCCTACACATTTGTTTGGCTCGGGTTTACGAGCTTAGTTTTTAATTTTTAACTTTTAATTTTTATGTACAAATTTTTAAATTTTTTCTAAATGCAAATATACTTTAACACACTTTCAGTAAAAAGCAAAATAAATTGGGTGTGTTTTGGAACTATTTTTATTTTATTTTATTGAAAGTGTAATAAAGTATATTTAAACTTAGCAAAAGTGAGAAATTTTTTTTTTTTTTAAATAAGGTTTTAAAAATTTGTACTAAAAAAAATGACTTTTAATTTGTTTCCAAACACAAACTTGTCATTGGTGGTTCATATGCAAGTGATATATATTAAGGTAAATTACGTATTTAGTCTCTATCTTTTAAACTATATTTCAATTTAGTCACTAACATTTGTGTCAATTTGATCTCTAACTTTTCAGTGTCGTGTTAATTTAGTCAATGTTGTTATCTCTTAAATGAAAATTGTTGACGTGACAAATGACGAATATAAAAAATTAGTTTATGTTGATGTAACAATAAACTAATTTTTTATTTTAGTTGTTTGTCATATCAGCAATTTCTATCTAAAAGATAATGGTAGAGACTAAATTGATATGGCACTGAAAGATTAGGGACCAAACTGACACAATTGAAATATTATAGATAAAATTGAAATATGGTATAAATAATGAAGACCAAATAAGTAGTTTACCCCATATATAATTCAGTCACAAATAAATAAATATAAAAGTTGTAGCAAAGATTGTGATAAAATGTAGATCTGAAAATGATTTAATTGTTTTTATTTAAAGTTCAAGGGGTGGTCCATATGTAATTATAATGTAATTCACTTATAAAGTTGGATAAAGAACAAATTGTGGGTGACAAAATTTTGTGTCTAAAGAGAATTGAAGTGTGTGACTATGAGCATGGCACGCCCTGTCCTTTCAGTGTGCCTTGAAAACTCTGAAATAAGTCGGTGAGTTAGGATTTGCCGCCAGCTGTAATATCAACTGCCCAACTGCTTCTTGCTAACGTTACATCAGTGAGACACCATAAGGCTCCAAAATCCCATAAATAAAGCCACGTGGGCGGCTAGGATGCAATGATGATACCACTCTCCGTTCATATTACATAAATGCAACCCCCACAACTTATAATATAGCGCGTGGTTACAAGCTCCAAGACATGATCAAGATCAAGCTAGCTCACATTGTTAGTGCCACAAAAGACCAATCAATCAAGCTTATATTTTCTCCACAAAAAAAAATAAAAAAAAATGCAAGATTCTATTTTCTTGTCTTAATAAATAAATAAAAAAAACTCCAGCTTTTATTTTCGATGCTTTTTAAAATAATAATTGTGGAGGAAACTTGAAGGGAATGAACTATCAACAGGACCCACTCGAGGTATAATTGCGTCCAACTGTTTATCAGATCAAGCCCAGCCCAATCTAGATAACCTAAGTACTTGGCAAACCAGGAAAGTCGAGGGCTACAGCTTGCCCGTGGAGTCTAAGGAACAACTGCTCCTCGGGAGATAGGAGGAAGGCCACAAGAGCTGAGTTTGAAAGGCCGAGGAGGACCATGAGGACACATAGACAAAAGAGAAAGGAAACTTCTAGATAAAGCATCCATCCGTATTAAATGCCCTACAACAACTCTCTCTGCCTCATTAATGACAAAATGACTTCTGAACAATTACTTCACAGTCTATAATCTACTCTACCACCAGTAAGGAAGTGATGTGACAAGTATCAAAAGAGAAATCAACAGCCCTCCAAGTGGAAGGTTGTGATGCAATTCAAACGACTATAAATAGGAAGGACGATCATCCTTGAAGGGGGATTGGACAAAGTTCAGAGAGAGAAATAGAAAAATAGAGAGAGAAAAAGACCAGTGTAATACCGAGAATTGTATTTCTTAAGAACAATTGTCCCTCACCCAACCCGAGGAAAGAATTAAACAAGAAACTTTATTTTCTTGTTATATTTCTATCAAGTATTGTCATTCTTGCAAAGCCCAATTCTTTAATTATGAAGCCGTAGTCCTTAGGAATTAAAGTGTTGGCCTTAACTACCCATCTCTACAAATTAGTTGTATTGAGCCTTTGTCCTAGTCCACTCTTAGGGGGTTGGGTCTAGTTTTAATATCTGCCCGTACAATAATAATAATAATAATAATTATTATTATTATTATTGTAGGGGCATAGTTTGGATCCTGAGCCCAAATGATAGAAGGATTCAGGCCCAAAGAGCCTAATACAATGAATTTGTAGAAAGTGGGTGTGGGGCCAGAATAAGCCAAGCAATCCCAGCCCACTTCAGACTAGGCCCAGAGGCCCACGCCGAGGACGCGTCCATGGTCCGAGGACGAAGGTGTAGAGCCCAGGGCCCAAGGAGCATTGCCGAGGATGGTTACATCCTCGGGATACCGAGGTCAGAAAGTGGGCAAACAGCATGCCCTTAAGGGGAACCTCCCTAGGCATCCAAGGAGCAAATAGCAAGAACCAAGCACCGGACATTGAGGCATGGTGGAGGAGCAAATCCCAGGTGAACTGTCACCTCCACATTAAATGCCCTCAACTAACGCCCTGGCCGCATTAATGGGGATAGGACCTCTGAACAGTGCCGTCTTGGGCGCTGCAACCCACTGGAGGTATGGGAATGCGGCTGATGGGACAGGCTCTCAAGTGGAAACCGGGTTGATCAACAAATGTAGGGCTAGGATCAACGGAGAGAGAAGTATATAATGTAAAAAGTCCCTCTTGAGAAGGGGACGGACGGAAAACCAGAGAGAAGGAAATACTGTAGCATTGTATTTTCTCTCAACCATTGTAACCTTACTTGAAAGAAATAAGAACAACTTGAGCCTATATAAAACCCGTCCGAGGAGCCTTATTGTGTATTCCAACCCATACTTAGGATACTAGCATTCACGTATAACCATGCATGGCCGTTGCATCCTTTACTAGGGCCTAGCTCTTGATCCCATACTCTATAAATTTATTGGAGGGTTAGCTGGGCTTGGGTCCACTCTCTCAATCCGAAGAGAGCGCTCGAAACCGGTCCCTACAGTGGGCTTAGAGACTAGGCTTCAATGGATCAAACAACGCGCATAGTGGATTAAAGATAGTGAGAAAGTAAAGAAAAACAAACACTATGCAAAGAAAGCCTTCCTCGGTAAAGTCCGAGGAGAGTGGTCTTTGAGTATATTTCTTTTAAACTTGGATACAATTTGAGTTATTGTTGCTACAGTGTTTTCTCTGCAGATTTCTCAATTCACTCTTCCTAGAGGGTCTCTCACATTATATAGCTCACTTTAAATGATCTTGGGCCTTTATTTGCTGGTCGTCTAGGCCACTACTTGAGTACTTGTCCCATCAGACACATTCCCAAACCCCTTGTAAATTGCGGCAACCAAAGCAGCATTGTTCAGGGTCTTCTCCACATAAATGTAGCTAGGAAGTTTGGTGGGATGCATTAAATGTGGTGGCAGCCACCATCCATTTAGTCATGTCAAGGCTAACCCCTTCTCTGAAACTCTTTATTTATAGTATGACCTCCTCTGGTAACGTGCCATTGATGTGGCCTTACTGTCTGAGGGTGTGATCTCCTCGAAACTGCAGTGGCCTCCTCGATCTCAGGTATGACACATGGCAATGTAATCTTATCAAAATTCTATTCCCCACAATTATTATTATTGTTGTTGTTGTTTAGAAATCTATTGCAAAGGGCTTCGTGGAACTAGAAGCCAAGATCTCCCTCAACCCCCGAGCTCTAACACTTGGGAAGCTATCATTTTGCCTAATAGGAATGTGGTTCAATGGTCCCTTACGGTAGTAATGAATAATTTAATTGAAACAAAACAATAAAATTATCAAAATTTATTGGGTAAATTGCAAATTACACTCCTAAAGTTTGGGGGTGTTTGGATTTTACACCCTGAAATTTCAAACTTTGGATTTTACCCCTTGAAGTTTAGGGTGTTTGGATTTTACACTCTAAGGTTTCAAACTTTGGATTTTACCCCCTAAAGTTAGAGAGTATTTGAATTTTACACTCCAAAATTTTGAAACTTTAGGGTGTAAAAATCAAACACTCTCAAATTTTAAGAAGTAAAATCCAATCACCCCTAAAATATAGGGGGTAAAATCTAAATTCTGAAACGTCAGGGTGTAAAATCTAAACACCTCCAAATATTAAGGAGTAAAATATAAATTCTAAAATTTTAGGATGTAAAATCCAATTACCTCCAAACTTTAGGGGTGTAATTTGCAATTTACCCAAATTTATTTGATAAAACTAAAAAACACTTGGAAGAAATTTTTTTTTTATTGATATTAGGTATATGAATGGCAAATAAGAATTACGACACCTTTTCAATAAGAAATAGATACTCTCATCTTCTTGTTAGATTCAGTAATTCTTCTTGAAAATTGATATATTTGAGACTTTAAAGTAGGATTTTTCTAATCCCTTTTTGTTGGCTTTTGATTTTTTATTGAGGAGTTTCAAAAAGGTCATAAGAGAATAATTTTTTTTTTTTTTTGTCCTTTTAATTGGTATAAACTATAAAGAAGATAGTATAATTTGGGAGTCTTTGTTGGGTTTAAATTATATAGTTCATCCTATACTCTACTATAATTGGAGTAATAGTCTTTGGTGCTCATTTTTCAAATATCCCAAAATAGAGCTATCATCTATAATTAAAATAAGCCAACGGGGGCTTGGCTCAGCTGGTAAGGTTCGGACGCTTCGTCTAACCCACCTAGGTTCGAGCCCCGCTGCCAGCAGGTTTCCGTTGGTGGGTAAACTTAGTGGTGAGGTGTACTCAGAGATGAGGTGACTCCCACACAGTGGTATGGTCGGGCATCCGAGATTGGGCTACCTCGGCCGAGGCCACTGGCTCCCTGCCCGGGAGTGCAATATGACCATAAAGATCCCCATTTTCGTTTCTCAAAAAAAAAAAAAAAATCTATAATTAAAATAAACTTTAAAAATGTACTTTTTTTTCGAGGGGGCTTTAAAAATGTACTTAATAGATAATACTTAACTGAAATTGTAAAGCAATCAATTTTAAATTCTTAAATAATAGCACACATATTTTCGGAGAAATATTAATGTTTTGTAAATAACTCTAAATCGATGCAGAACTGCTTACTGTCCCTAACTTCGAAAATTCTTCGACAAAAGCCCACCATCTAAATCAACAATTAAATTTAGAAATTTAAAGCCTCTATAACCATTAATATGAAACTACTATCAATTATCATTTTAAAATTTGACTTCGATTACAGTTTCCACATGAATTAATGTTCATGAGTTGCGTGCAAATGCTTCCAACAATTTGTTCAGTGTGTGACTGATCTCCAATCAGTAGGTTAAGAACAAAAATATAAAAAGCCAAAGAAAAGTAAACAAGGGACAAATCCAAATTTTCCTACAAAAATAAAAGACAGTAGGGTAAAACACAGTTTACCCTCAGAGTTTTAGATTAATTCTAGTTAAGATTAAGACTTTTCAAAACTGACCTCTTTGGTCTAACTCTAATTTAGTCTTTAAATCATTATACTCATTCTTATCCTATTTCTCACTATAATTAAGGATCAAGTTGGTAAATTTAAAATAATTTTAAACCTAATTGACGTTAGTTTAAACATTTTACACCCCAACCTAACCTACCCTATAAAATAATGAGTGTGAAACCTGTGAGGTCCTGCAAGCTCACGCTCTAGGAAGAAGAGTGTGGTCTCTAGGTTTCTTAGAGGACACAAAAAAGTCAAAGGGATTCAAACTCGAATCACGTGAGATTCTTACAGCCTGTTAGTGGGACCTTCCTACGTGGAAGACGTCGAAGTCATCTTCAAAACCAATTTAAGTTCCATTTTAAAAAAATATATTTTTAAGACCCTTCCTTTTTAACAGATCTCCTTTCCGACGGTTGATAGTGGCCGTCGATTTGAGTGACTTTTGTAAATTTTGGATGTGGATTAGAGACTCTTACAGCTGTAATTGTTTGGCAAAGTTTTTAGTCAAAAAAGTTTAAGGTCCCACCTCTGCCGTTTTAAAACGTTTCTTATATGATGTGTTAAACAGCTTTGCCTTTCCTGTCATGTTTTAAACGCTCCTGATAAGTACTCCCCAAATGTTCTGAGTACGAGAATGATTTTTATTCATTATATTATTCTTTTATTATTATTATTTCCAGTTGGCCACCCTCACTTTAAATCTCACATTTGCCCTTAACCCTTGTGCCCTTTGGGCCTAAATTATTTGTACCCATTTTTCTTTTTTTTTTCTAAATTATTTCTTTTTTTTCGTGACAGTCTCACTTAGACTAGCTTTTTACTTAAATAAGCATGAGCAAACAAATCTATCACATATACTTGTTTTTCTTTGATATGTAACATGTGATTGTACTAGTGATGCCGTGCAAAGCTTCACATTCAGTGAATTGAGGAGGATACAAACAAGAGGGACGTAATCATTTTCAAATATGTGTCGTATTTGTATAGTGTGTAACACCATTGACACAAAACAAGTCAATATTTTGGTTACTTGGATTTCCTTTTACTAATTTTCAAAACTTTAAGTACCATATTGCCTGTATAAGATGTGCTTGTATAAATAATGCTGAGCAAAGCTTCACATTCAGTGAATTTAGTAGAATTAATACAAATGAGGGTGATGTATGTTCATTTTTCAAACATGTGTTATGTTCATATGGCGTCTAGTAATGTACGATTTTTTTGGTGATGTGTAATAAATGATTATATAAATAATATAAAACAAAACTTTTTATCACTGATTGATTTAGTGTATTGAATGAGACACGAGAGTAACATATAATCATTTTAAAATCGTGTCGTATCTGTATCACGTGTAATACGTTAGAACAAATCGACACAAAACCAAGTCAATGCTTTGCTTACTTGGATTATTTGATGATTTTTCTTCTCATCAAATTTTCAAAACTTTTTAACCAAGTAACGTATTGCCCCAAAATTCCAAATAACTGAATAAACCGAGAGAAGGAAAAGGATAAGTCAAAAACTTCAGTGTGACATTTTCCTAGAGCCGTGCCCAAATGGCCAAAGCGCTCTCTCTCTCTCTCTCTCTCTCTCTCTAGTGGGCTAAAATCGTCAAAGGAAGTTTAATAGTCCCAGACAAAGCAGAATCAGACTGCTACAAAATTTTGGCTCACACAGAAAAGAAAAGAAAAGAAAGAAAAAAAATATCTAAAATAATACTCCAACAGGGTGCGTATTAGAGTTTATAAACCCAAGGTCCCCCCCTACCCACTTTACAAAAGCCAATTTCCTGGAAGTACCCTATCTCTGCACAAAAGAGCTCTAGCCTATTAGAGCCCTCCGACAAGTGCATGCACCTCTCTCTTTGCGTCTGTGTATATAAATTACAAAACCCAAACTCTCCCTTTCCTCAATTCTGTACACAGCCCCAGCTATTCTCAACAATCCCAAATTCAATACCTTTCTCTGTGTCTTTCTTTCTATCAAAGTTGCTAGCTTTTTCTAAAATGGAAGCCTCTTCTACTACTTCTTCATCTGATTCTTCCTCTTCAGACTCATCTTTATCTAGCAAAACACCAAGAAATCACAATAGGCCTGAGAAGATCAAAGGTCCTTGGAGTGCTGAGGAAGATAGGATTTTGACTCGTTTGGTTGAACGATATGGGGCTCGGAACTGGTCTGTGATAAGCCGATACATAAAGGGCCGGTCTGGCAAGTCGTGTAGGCTTAGGTGGTGTAACCAACTGAGCCCAAACGTGGAGCACAGACCCTTTTCTCCAGCTGAGGACGAGACCATCTTGGCTGCTCATGCTCAATATGGTAACAGGTGGGCCACCATTGCTCGATTGCTCCCTGGTCGGACCGATAATGCTGTGAAAAACCACTGGAACTCCACGCTTAAGAGAAGGGTCAAGGATCAACAAATGATAGAAGGTGGGGGTTGTAGCATTAGTACTAATAGTTTGATTAATAATGAGGGTTTTGCCTCAGGATCTTTGCATTGCAATAATGGTTTTGACGAAGACGAGCAATTTACGGCTTTGACACTTGCGCCGCCGGGGATTGGTGGCGGTGGTGGTGGTGGGGGGAATGGGAATGGTGGCGTGGCGGAGCGGAGGTCGGAGAGTATGCCGACGGGGTTTTGGGATGTTATGAGGGATGTGATTGCTAGAGAGGTTAGAGACTATGTGAGCTCAACCTTGTCTGAAAATTCGGGCTTTCATTAATGTTTGTCTTTTTAATGGTCGTGTAATGGTTCATGTTGTTGTGGTTGGTGTAGGAGTAAAATTTGGGGTTGAATTTGTTAAAATGTAATTAATGGTTATAAAGTCTACAAGGCAAATTGTAGTATGAATTTTATTGCCTCAGCTACAAACAAAGTGTTTAACAAAATTTTGAGTAGTGCTTGAAGTAAATGGTATTGGCCAGTTCTCCATAGCCGTCTCCTTTTCCCACTTATAATAATAACAACAATAATGTTGAGGATATGAAATTTTTCACAATGGCACCAATAAATTCTATCTCAAAAAAAAAAAAAAAAAAAAAAAAAAAAAACTGTTGTGATGGGAGTATTATCTTGATTTTTCATCAATAAAGTTTGAGATACAATAACAATTCACAATAATTTTGCATCATTTGAATCAAATTAGATACCATTCACAATAATTTTATACATCAATTGAATCAAATTTGATACATTTTACACAAAGTTCACCACAAGTATGCTAATTTAAAAATTTTGTAAAATTGTTATGGATTTCTTCTGTGTACATAAAATAATTCAATTTTCACTAGCTTTATCACAAACACTGTTTCAATAATATGGGCAATCATAATTCAGGGAAAAATGTATTGTCCATAACCTTATCTAAAGGGAAAAACAAAATAGTGTTCAACAAATTTTATCTGCCTTGCTATGGCAAGCTGTCACCAATAAATTGAAGGAACTTTTGCAACTAGTATTTGATTAAAAAGGGATGACAACAAAACATGGAGAAGTTTTAAACTTTATTATCTTGTTGTTAGTCTTCTGTTCTTGACGACTTCCAAGGGTGTTTCTGGCCAATTATAGCATCCCATGTCAGTATGCAAGCTAATCTTGCTTTGTGACCAGGAAACTATGCCAAAACCAGTAATAACTTATTGCCATATTACTGGATTTTAATATTATCAGTGCGCAGGTTACTGTTTTTAAAGGGTGATTTTTTAAGAAGGAAATATTCCTCACAGTACTTTTATTTATTTTTTTGCTGAGTTTTTACGGTACTTTTCACTTTTATTTTTATTTTTAACCTTTGACGTTTTTGGTTTTACATCATCACTAAATAAAGAAAGAATGGCAAACAAAATAAGATGTGCAGATCCAAACTCATAAGATTTCGAACAAAAACGTTAAGGATAAGATGGAATATTGATTACCTCCATCAACATCATATATATGCTAGTATATACCAAAGTTAGAATTTCTTTAACACTTTATATCAAATAAGAGAGACAAAAAATAAAATGAAGAAACTATTTTTGGAGTCTCAGCCGTTGTAATTTGTTTCTTTTGTCAATAAAAATTTTCTTGGTTGATTTATACTTGATAACATTACATCATGCTTTATTAAAATATACATACACCCTCTTAGGGCGAAGGGTTAAATTTTTTTAATCAAAATTAACTGACAAGTGACAACATCCTAGCTCTTTACTCTTTTGCTCAATTACAATAAGTGACTTAAAATTTTTAGAGCAAAACTTAGATAAAATTCATTAATTTTTATATTTTAGGCTCACCAATTAATGGTTAATTACATTGACTACTGTGGGTGGTCGGGATTTTCACCTCTTGAGGCTTGACACCCTATACCTCACCTTAGAAGGCTTTGTCCTCTTTGGGGAGCCAAGCCCTCAAGGATTTGTATTACGAAAGGGTGAGATTGTCCCACATCGCTTAAGTAAGCCTCCCACTAATACTTTATATGCCCTTGGAGCTTGTGTTAGTGTACCACTAACACACTTTATATGCCATGTGAGTAGTGGTACACTAACACAAGCTCCAAGGGCATATAAAGTGTTAGTGGGAGGGTTACTTAAGCGATGTGGGACAATCCCACCCTTTCGTAATACAAATCCTTGAGGGCTTGGCTTCCCAAAGAGGACAAAGCCTTCTAAGGTGAGGTATAGGGTGTCAAGCCTCAAGAGGTGAAAATCCCGACCACCCACATCATGTGAGTAGTGGTACACTAACACAAGCTCCAAGGGCATATAAAGTGTTAGTGGGAGGGTTACTTAAGCGATGTGGGACAATCCCACCCTTTCGTAATACAAATCCTTGAGGGCTTGGCTCCCCAAAGAGGACAAAGCCTTCTAAGGTGAGGTATAGGGTGTCAAGCCTCAAAGAAGTGAAAATCCCGACCACCCACAACTACTGCAACGTATCTTTTCTAAGGATGATTTAGATTTAACTATGGGGTTTCTTCTCCCAAAAAAAAAGAAAAAAAAAAGAAAAAAAGAAAAAGGTTTTAACTATGCAGCTAATTGGACAATATAATCATATGATTGCATTTAATTGGAAAATCTAAAGTACATGCATGTAAGAAATTGTACCTAAGTTTTGTTTAAATTTTAATATGACAAACATATTTTTATTCTAGTATTATTTCAGTGACTCTTTTTTATATTTTGAATAGGGAAAATAGGATCGGAAAAGATTAGATCATGGGTGACTTGTCCCAACCTCGTCCTCTTTTCGGGGGGAAAAAATCCAATGAAGGATAAAAGTAGGTTACGGGTAGAGACATTTTGCATCCTAATTAGGTGGTTTTATCATTGGTGGGATAAAAATGAAAGAGAAAAGGGGCATGGAAAACACGTGAGACGGGAAAAACTCATGTGAGATATAATAGGACAAAGTGAGTTAAGTAAGGTGAGAAATTTTTGCCATCCCTATATCATATATTTCCATAGTGCATGTGAGATGGGTATAGGTCTTGAAATATCATATAGATGCATTGAACTAATAAATTTAGACTCTAGAGTCACAATAAAACTCACAACTAGTTGAAATGAAAAGAGCGTTATTGGTGTGCTTGTAGAGACAAGGCCCAAAATGGTATATTGGGACTTGGACCTTATCCGAGGACGTTGGCATGTCCGAGGAGAGACAAATAGTTGAAGGATTCCAGCTCAGTGCCTCATGAGTAAGAAGGGAGTATAAGGCGGTCTGAGAAGGAATGCCTCCTCGACCATGAAAAACATTGCTTCGATACGTATTCCAGCAACGAAAATGACCTTAATAGAGGCACCAGTGTCAGAAGCATGTCTCATAAACACACGAGAAGGAAGAAAACTCAAAAATATCTAAGGAAAAAGTGTTACCTCCGCATTAAATGCACTGCAGCTACTTTTTTAGCCGCATTTATGTAGAGAAGACTCTTGAACAGTGTTTTCTTGGCCACCGCAACTCATAGAGAGCCAGAAGGGGTGTCTAATGAGATGGGTACTCGAGTAATAGTTTGGACGGTTGACAAATGGAGGGCCAAGATCACTAGGAATGAGATATCTAATGTGAGAGACCCCTAAAGGAAGGGGGATCGGAAAAAGAGAGAAAGAACACTGTAGCAATCAGAGCCGCATTTGTATTCAGTTCCATTGATCTATACAAAGATTTGTCTCCTCGGACAATACATTCACTCAATCTTACACGTTTTGTTCTTGCATGATTGTCTTTCAAACCCATCCTAACCGTTGTTAGATTCTCCAAGATCTAGTTCTTTGACCCACTCTCTACAAATTTATTGTATTGGATTCATTAACCCACAATCTCATACATATTGGGCTTGGGCTGTAAATCGTGTCCCTACAGTGCTCATATGAGAAATCAATAACAATATGTCAACTCGGCATTTGTAAATTTATTGTGAAAATTTTTGTGTCTGTAACTTTGCTTGTATTCAAATATCATCCCTCTATCCCAAAAAAAAATAAAAGTCTATCTGAAGTGCCACTGTTTGGGTTTGCATCTGGGGCCTATGAGATTAATTGAACTCATATTTTCAAAGGGCACCTTATTAAAATTTCACAATTTGTTGGTTTATTATTACCTCTATCCATATTTTATTTTTTAGAAAAATGATGGTGATGGTATGTTAAGCAATAGGGGTTGCACTGAGATTTAATATTTATTCCTTCTCCATGGAAAAATATCATCTTTTCTGAAATATGAATAATAATTATAAAAAAAAATCCCGATCGATTGTATGAATATAATATAATATACTTCTCAATAATTGAAAAGGAAAATTTTTAACTCGCTGCAATGCAGATCTTGATGGAACGAATGCATGAACATGACCTGTTTATGCGGCCATATACTGGTATACCATGCAATGCAGATCTTGGTGGCTAACTACGTAGTTAGCCACCATTCAATGAATTTAGAATGTACATTCTAATTGTTGTTGCTTATGGATAAAAAAATTAAATTGAATTATTAAATTCATTGTCCTCTCTTATATTCCAAACTATGGCTATAGGTATTTTTAATATAAAAATAACAACAATTATTTTATACACCCGATAGATATATCTGTCCTCTTACAATATGTAGATCTTACAATTATATGATACCCACATACGGTGAGAGAGGTAAAATACATGAGACCCATTTTCTTTTAATGTGGGTCCTATTATGTCTAAAACTAATTTTTGTGTGCGTGGAAAGAAAATAAATGCTTGAAACATCTAATTTTTGTATTTTTTGTCTAAGGAATTTTGGGAGTTGGAGTATTTATTTATTTTAAGTGAATGTGATATTAAACTTAATAGTTCTCTCCCATTCACTCATTTCCTTCTTCAAATAAATTAACAAAAAGAAAAAGGCAAACTTGAAAAATATTGAAAAAGTAAATCTATACAATATATCACTACAAAAGTCAGAAGAGGGAGCATAGGAGAACTCTTTATTAAAGCAGATAGCTAGGTGCTTATAATGATAATATATTCCCACTATCAAATTTCATAGAAAACATATGGCCTTTTTTTTGTTCCTTTTAAATCTTTATATATGAGGTTCTGAATGTTTGATGTAATTTGAGTACACAAATTTAAGGAAGCAAAAATATTTTCAGAATCCACAAAGGAGATTTCTCATGATGAGAATCGGAGCTTTATTTCATGGGTTGGGAAGTGAACATGGGACATATAATATAGGACAACTTGTCTTTGGTCAGGTTTGGAAGCAAAAATTGTCTAAAGGTGTATTCCACTTGGGACAGTGGACACTATTGAATCTCATGTTTAATCATGTCGTGCTCGTGCATGTTTTAAACGTGCATGAGGTCTAGTAAAGAATAACAGCCTTTTGGACAATAAATTGTGCCAAAAAGCAATAGTTTTTGGCGACGTGGGAAGATGAAGATTTTGACATCCTTGTCTTTTACCATTTTGGCCAGACCTTTCGTGAAGGGTCACACAGATTCTATTTTCACTGTATAACTTTACGGGTCTCGTTAACGGTTGTTTAAGGACATTTATTAATCGATTATTTTTAGAAAATATTAATACAATTTTTATAAAAAATATAAAAAATTATTAGAAAAGTTTATTATTATTTTTTTCCTATAAAATGTTTTTCGAAATATTTCATAAACTGTATCCGTTAATTTTTAGCTAACTTTATTGTAAATTAAGATGACAAGTTGCAAATAACGACAGTACCTCTTACTGCTTTTATCTTCCCCCACAATTCAACAAATTAAGGAAAAAGTTGTGGAACAAACCTTTAGTTTATTTTACTTTGTTTGAGCTGCAGTGATGTTTTCTGTCCTGGTTAGGAGCTGTAGGGCTGTGATGTTTGTTTTCTGTAGAATTTTCTGCTTGTTCTAAGATTTTTTGGGATGTTTTTAATAAAATACTCATTCAAACAACAATTCTATCACATTTTTTCCGTATAAATCATACAGTATCATAACTTAAAAAAGAAAAAGAAAAGTTTTATTGATATTCAATTACGGTCCGCCCAGTTGATTGATTTTTTTATTACAACAATCACTGATAAAAACAGATAAAGTAATGCTTGGATTCCGAATATTCTTACCATCTTCGTTATAACTATTAACGTGATAAGTTATGATTAGAATATCACTGTTACATATAATTTATATTCGTAAAAAGATTCCGTACCCAAACTTATTAATTGAAACAATAAATAGCAATATTAATTGCATCAACCTTGGCTTTATTTGTGATGAATGAGACAATGACTAATTCCCTCGTGGCAATGGAACAGCAAAGAACTTCATCAACCCCGCACTGCAGTGGAAGCCATTGTGGCCACTAGAAGCAAAGTAATAAGGCCTCCACTGTTTCAGCACAATCTCAAAGCCCTCACCGCTACCTTGTGTAGCGTTTGCCAACAACTTAGCCCTCCTGAAATCACATGTTATATAGCTCCCTAGGTCTGGCAGTAAATAAACTGAGGGAGCAAAGGAAGTGTCGCTTGGTGGAACATATTTGAATACTGCAAACAAATGGAACAATGCAAAACCACAAATTCAATTAGTTAATCCATAAATATTTTCGAGGTTAATTGCTGTTATCTAGAAAAAAAAAAAGAATATTCATTTCTAGGTCACACTTATACTATAATTTTTTAATCAATACGTGAATTCGAAATTAATTTGCAATTATCATCCCTTATTCAAAATATTACAAATTTTATTTTAGAGATAGTTTCAACTTAATAGTACACATTAATTTGCAATATTCACCTCAAAAGTTACCATGGCTTTTGAGTAGAGTTGTGGTGTGCCTTTATATTAGAATCTATTTCCTTCTCCCTTGAGTGTGTGTATTTGTTTCTCAAAAAACAAAAATTTCGAAATTAATTTGCAATCATCATCCCTTATTCAAATTATTACAAATTTTATTTTAGAGATAGTTTCAACTTAATAGTACATGTGGGGCCCGTGGGCCCGGAAGTCTCGGCCCACCTCTAGGCTGGCCCAAGGCCCATGCCGAGGATCGATGGCTGTCCCAGGCAGTTGTCTAGGGGCTTCCTAGCCCTCTGGGCCACGCCGAGGACGACCTTATCCTCGGCACGCCTATTCTAATCCCAGGTGGGGGACAAGCCCAGTACAGGCGGTCACATCCACACTTAATGCATCTACCTAACTCCCCTGGCAATCTTAATGCGGAGAGGACTCCTGAACGGCGGAACCTTGGGTGCTGCGACCCACAGTAAGGTGGGGAACGAGGCTGATGGGACAGGTCCTTAAGCAGTGGTCTAGATGATTGACAGTTGGAAGGCTAGGATTGGCCAAAGAGGGTATATAATGCAAGGGGCTCTTCAGAGTAAGGGGCTCCTCGGCCGTCCGAGGAGCAACCCCCAAGCCAAAAAGAACAGGGCAAAGTCCCCTAAAAAAGAAGGAAGTCTCCGGCGAGCCGGTGGAAAGCCTGTTAGCGCCAAACCCTACGTCCCACTCTCTAAAAAAATGTATTGTTGGGGGATCTACGACCAAACGAGCCCCTACAATTGGCGCCGTCTGTGGGAAGGGTTAGTGCGCCGACCGGCGCAACCGGCGATCGTTCTAAACAAGTCACTTTGCAAAAAAAAATAAAATAAACAAGTACAGTTGCAGCAAAATGGAAGATTCAACAGCAGAAAAAGAAATGAGAAAAGGGTCTGATATTATTTCATGAAAAAGAAAGCTACAAAATACAATCAGAGGCTCAGGCAGGCTTGTTTTACAAGCTTTATTACAAGCTAATCCTACAATCGGAGGCTCAGGCGGTCCGATTCTACAACTAGCTAGAGGGAGAGGGAAGTGTCAACCCGTGCTTTTATTGGCATCAGCAGAACGGGAGAGCTTGACAATAAAAGCGGGGAAGGGGGGCTGAGGCTGGCTCACTTCAAGGCGGAAGCTTGAACAAAGTGAGGAGCAGATGCAGGGGCACCGGAACGTCCTCCCCCGTGATGTTCCCTTGATGCTCTCCAGTCCTCCCGAGCGCCGGCCGTTGGAGACGGCAACACTCAGGCGCCAACCATGACATGAGTTCGCGTGTCTCCTCCACCGAAGGTGTGCTTCGGGGAGAGACGTTAGGTACTTCAACAACGTCCCACCTGGCCACCGCGTACGACACTGCCGGTGTCACGCCTAGACTTTGCCGCGCCAGAAACCCAGTGGGGGCTGCGGCCACGGCAGCCCTTAGCCCCATATCTCCTAACTCCGGTCACAATTCCGACGGGGCTATTAAAGGGGCATGGGAAGTGGAAAAATGATGTTCTTTCTGTTCGAGTTGGGAGGCTCATGGAGTATGAAGAAGCCATCCCCCAGAAAACCTTATATAGAGGAGGAGGGTTGGTGAGAATTAATTCACGCATAATTCGAAAAGTGGGTTGCTGAAGCGGCGGACAATAATGAAGCCACCAAATTCCAAGGGGGCCGCAGACCGTTGTACTTCTGTTGATTCACGAGACCATTAATGAAGGCGCGTCTCGCGCACCGAGGCGTCAGGCGCAGAATACGAACGGCCAAGAGACGCTTCCCAAGTGTTAGACAGAACCAAGGCTCTGCATGGTCCTCAGACTCAGGCCTATGGGGAAACTAACTACTTCAGAAGACCAAGTGTTGGACAGAACCAAGGCTCTGCATGGTCCTCGGACTCAGGCCTATGGGGAAACTAACTACTTCAGAAGACCAAGTGTTAGACAGAACCAAGGCTCTGCATGGTCCTCGGACTCAGGCCTATGGGGAAACTAACTACTTCAGAAGACCAAGTGTTAGACAGAACCAAGGCTCTGCATGGTCCTCGGACTCAGGCCTATGGGGAAACTAATTACTTAACTTATCTTTGAAGGCAGCACCTGTGCCTAGGTCTTGCATGGTCCACGGACCCAAGCCTACGGAGAGCTAGCCACTTATCTTGAAGGCAGCACCTGTGCCTAGGTCTTGCATGGTCCACGGACCCAAGCCTACGGAGAGCTAGCCACTTATCTTTGAAGGCAGCACCTGTGCCTAGGTCTTGCATGGTCCACGGACCCAAGCCTACGGAGAGCTAGCCACTTATCTTGAAGGCAGCACCTGTGCCTAGGTCTTGCATGGTCCTCGGACCCAAGCCTACGGAGAGCTAGCCACTACTCTTGAAGGCAGCACCTGTGCCTAGGTCTTGCATGGTCCACGGACCCAAGCCTACGGAGAGCTAGCCACTTATCTTTGAAGGCAGCACCTGTGCCTAGGTCTTGCATGGTCCACGGACCCAAGCCTACGGAGAGCTAGCCACTACTCTTGAAGGCAGCACCTGTGCCTAGGTCTTGCATGGTCCTCGGACCCAAGCCTACGGAGAGCTAGCCACTACTCTTGAAGGCAGCACCTGTGCCTAGGTCTTGCATGGTCCTCAGGACCCAAGCCTACGGAGAGCTAGCCACTACTCTTGAAGGCAGCACCTGTGCCTAGGTCTTGCATGGTCCTCGGACCCAAGCCTACGGAGAGCTAGCCACTACTCTTGAAGGCAGCACCTGTGCCTAGGTCTTGCATGGTCCTCGGACCCAAGCCTACGGAGAGCTTGCCACTATCTTCAAAGCAGCACCAGAATCTTCTGTAGGAGACTAACTGCTTACCGAAGGATTGAAGCGCCGAGCTGACCATTTGGGGAAGAACCAACCAGTGGAAGGCCTTCTGGGGTATGAGGGCTGTGGATATCAAAACCCTCCTCCCCGTCCAAGGGAACGTGCAGCAGGATTTTGAGGGGCTATTGTGGGGCCCGTGGGCCTGGAAGTCTCGGCCCACCTCTAGGCTGGCCCAAGGCCCACGCCGAGGATCGATGGCTGTCCCAGGCAGTTATCTAGGGGCTTCTAGCCCTCTGGGCCACGCCGAGGACGACCCTTTCCTCGGCGTGCCTATCCTAATCCCAAGTGGGGGACAAGCCCAGTATAGGCGGTCACATCCACACTTAATGCATCTACCTAACTCCCCTGGCAGTCTTAATGCTGAGAGGACTCCTGAACGGCGGAACCTTGGGTGCTGCGACCCACAGTAAGGTGGGGAACGTGGCTGATGGGACAGGTCCTTAAGCAGTGGTCTAGATGATTGACAGTTGGAAGGCTAGGATTGGCCAGGGAGGGTATATAATGCAAGGGGCCCTTCAGAGTAAGGGGCTCCTCGGCCGTCCGAGGAGCAACCCCCAAGCCAAAAAGAACAGGGCCAAGTCCCCTCAAAGAAGGAAGTCTCCGGCGAGCCGGTGGCAAGCCTGTTAGCGCCAAACCCTACGTCCCACTCTCTAAACAAATGTATTGTTGGGAGATCAACGACAAAATGAGCCCCTACAGTACACATTAATTTGCAATATTCACCTCATCACTTCCTATTATTTTGTAAATTATTCTTAAAATAGAGTATTAATAAGAGGACAAATTTAGATAGAATGTTGTATTTTGTGTTTCTCAATTAAATCCAACCATTTGGTTGTATCGACTAATAACTCACATATTTGAATTCAATTGTACTTGGGAAAAGATTTTACTGTAAATGTTGTATTAGTCAATGCAACAATGTAATTGAATTTAATTGAGAAACTTAAAACACAAGTGTACAATACTTACAGAACTAGACCTATTAGACTGACAGTGATAATAAAATATTATAATATGAATGTGATATCACAAATGATCCCATAACTTCGCGTAGATAGGTCTAGAACTTTGTAACTCAATTGGTTGACACCTTCTAGTATTTTCAAATGAGATATTTAGGGTTCAAATCTCCCTCTTCCAACTATTGAATTATCGGAAAAAATAAAATCATGTAAATAGATATAATTTATTTTGATATTTATAAAACATAGTTAGACACTTAGTGCTCACCTAATGTATCATTTATGTAGAAGGGACTGTTTTGGAGAGCCCAATCAGTGTAGTTGAAACCAAAACGCCAACCTTCTGAGCCTCCAACAACAATGGTGTTGGCCTCACTAACTGCCAATAAGGAGGCAGTCAGGAGTAGGATGAATCCTTGTACACTGTAACTGAGAGCCATCTTTGTTCTCAAATTCCTCTGATGAGCTTGAAAGAAAACCAAGGTAGAATGTGATGGTGGTAAAAGAGTATGAGCTAATGGGGCTTTATATAGGAAACTTTGGCAACATGGTTCAAAGCAAACTGACTGGAAAATGCATGTTTCACCCTCAACTTCGTTTGGTACGAGCAGCAAAATTGCGAGGCTTCGATTCAATTCAACATTTTCATACTCCCAACATCGCTATAATTTGTAAATTTATTTCGTTTCTCATTAGCTAATTTCCTTATTACTTGAATGCAAATTACAGATTTATGCCTAAGGTTTGGAGACTAGGAGAGCCATATGTGACAATACAATCAGGATGGAAAGTGCATGATTGTCAATTCATGAGTTGACAATCACATGTAGTCATCACAATTTCGGTAAGTGTCCATTTAGGAAAAGAATTTGTTGCGAAAGGTTATGATTAGCCAGGCATCACGGTCATCAAAAAACAACTGAATGTGGGTTGGTGGGCTGTTTGTACCCATAACACGAGTTTTTTTTGGGGGAGGGTGTTCTTGCCTAACATAGCAACATGAGATTCATCTATCAATAAAATATTCCCCCCACCCCCAACACACACACACACAAAACAATAGTGTATATTTTTACAATAAGTGAGTTTTACAATTGTGTACTATGCAAAGGGAGATAATGTATATATTGAATGCACAAGATATTTTATCCAACTAAAGGCATTTCATTTTCGCATTTTCAGACCGACTCAAAATGTGTCAGTTTATATTAAGATTATGAAAGAAATAATACATATGCGGATGCACAAGATACCTTCTACAACAAAAGACATTTTCCTTACACCCTTGTAGCCTAGACCGACTCAAAATATGTTACTCCATCTTACCATTATATATATATATATATATATATATATATATAAAAAGAGCCAATCCTTACCGCTACAATGTTTTTGGTTTATTTAACACGTACTATTCACTGGCCCTTTTTTATTTTATTCTCTCCTTCTCATAAGTCATAACATCGCGAGTTAATTTTTTTTTTTTTTTTAATAGACATATGAACTTTTATGGTCTGTTTGGATACCGCTTATTGCTGAAAATTAAAAACACTGTAGCAAAATAATTTTTAAATGTGTGAATAGTACTGTAAGACCCAGTTTTAAAGAAAAATTTGTTGAAATCTGTACTTGTGGGTCCTGTGAACAGTGCACGGGACCTATACAAAAAAACGCAGACATGCACGTCTGCTGTTTTCAGTGCAATCCAAATATACACTTAGTTACCCGAATTATATATAATAAGTTAGTAACACAACAAATTGTCACAATTATTAAAGTGTTAATTCCTTGTAGGTCAAAATAAAATATCATACTGGAACCAACAACTACTAAAAATAAAGGTATTGTGAAAAAAAAAAAAAAAGTGATACATCAGCAACATTTTTCACAACACTTTCTATAGATAAAAAGAGTGAATGGGAAGAACTATAGTAACTTTGCTACAGTAGTTTTGGTTTGTTTAATTTTCACTGTTTCCCTGGCCACTTTTTTTTTTTTGGTGAATGGTTAAAGCTACAGTAGATTTGCTATATAATTTTTGGTTTGTCCAATTTGCACTGTTTCACATTTTAATAAAATATTAACATAACAAATTGGCATAATATTTTTACAATTGTTGAGGTGTTAATTCTTTATAGATCAAAATTAAGTAATAAAATATCATACTAGAACCAACCACAACTAAAAATAAAGGAATTGTAAAAAAAGAAGTGCTACATCCACAATATTTTTCATAACAAATCATAGGTGATAAATTTTTATTAGTTCTAATATAAACTTACCAATGAAACTACGTTTTTACTCACAAATAACAACCTGCAACAACCTACTAATGATTTTGTTGTGAAAATGTCGTAAACATAGCATTTCTTTTGTGAAAATATTAAAATATCTTGTTGTCGTCACAATATTTTCAAAACTGTTGAGCTGTCAATTCTTTACAAGTCAAAATAAAATATAACAAAATTATAAAGGTATTATGAAAATGTTGTGTCATTCTGTTGTGTTTTTAGAAATTTTTTGTTGGTTTAGTCAGCTTTGTTAAGCTAAAATTCATCGTTTCACATACAATTTTCTTGGGTTGACTTTTTGTATTTTTTTTCTTTACGCATCATTTTAAGTAAAAACACATAGTTTTACACACACACACACACACACAAAACTTAAGATAAAAACACTTTTCATTCTTTATGTTTGGGGTAGTTTACAATTCCTCCTTGAATTTTAAAATCAAGCAATTTTTCCCTTAAAATTTTGAAAAATAGCAAATATGTCATATTGTTATCTTCTCAGTTAAACCCTAATGAAAGTTTATGATTCTTAATATATTTATTGTGTAATGTCTAAAATATTCCCATTAAATTTTAACATACCAAAAATTTTCTTCACGTATTTTGAGTTTTAGATACTAGTAATTCTTGGAAAGTTGGAATGATGATATAAAGTGTTTTATTTGTTATCTAAAAAACATTGATTTTCTAGGTTTAAATTTTCAAAACTTATAATTTATCTAATGGAAAATTCGATGACACATGCCTTTTGTTATCCTTTTTTTTTTTTTTTTAATAGCAAAACTCAGTTATTTATTGTTGAAAGATGGTGATATTCATTACCATTCTTAGAAGTTTTTAGTGAGTGGATATATTGCCTTTTGCAAATAGGTACTAAAAAACTATTATAGTAAAATAGATATTTATATGTTAAATAGCTACCCTAACTTTGTGGTTAATCAAAATTCTTATACGAATGAAATTAACTTTTTATGACATAATTATCAAAATTCTTAAGATTAATGTCTCTTTCAATTAATGTAAATCTCTATGTACTTTAAAAATCAAATGATTTATATCTTTTTTTTGTGATATAAATAAAATTTAAAATTGACCTTAATCACTACTCTCTTTCCATGGCAAGTACTTCCTTGCACGTGCTACCCTAACTAGTGTTATACTCCCTCCGCCCCACTTTGTTTGTTCTGTTTTAAAAGTCAAACTTTTTAAGGGAACATCATTTATTATCTTGTCTACCTTTTAAAAATGTATAAGTTTACAAAACTACCCTTAAATAAATTTATCAAAAAATTGAATTAGTAAATTAATAGGGGTATAATAGGAATATTAGTAAATTAATGACTTTTATTTTTAGAAACAGGATAATATTTTGGGACATCTCAAAATAAAATAGAGGACAAACAAAGTGAGACGGAGGGAGTATATAAGAGAGATAATCCTTACGCGGATCCAATAGATCCCTTCTTCAACCAAAGACAGAAAATGATCTTGCTCAAAAAAAAAAAAAAAAAGGATAATTAAAGCCCATGTTAAGATCCAGCCCAACAATTTACCAGAGCCCGTCAAGACAATTGAGTTGGGTTTGGGCGGGCCGACATAATAGCAGTAATAGGGACTAAAATATTGAAGTACAAAAGTACCCTCCAATTTCAGTGAAATAACGACAACCTCAGACAAAGACCACCTTCAGGCTTAAGCTAACCAAAGACACCTTCTCTCTTTCTGAGCGGCCAACCATACATACAGAAAAAGGTACGTATATTTAACGTTGTTTGAAATTTTTTCATTGATTTTATTGTGTCTCTCAGTTTAATTAAAAGCAGGGGCAGTAAAAAATTGTTGATTCATTCTTTTGGTGGTTTGTGTGAGTTTGTGAGTTCATGAACTCTGTACTTGAAATTTGAAGGTTTATTAGTCAAATTGCAGAAATTTCGTCTCTTTAGAAGATTTTTCAAATTGGGTTTGTGTTATTTCCTTTTGAATCAAAATACTGCATCCTATTTTTCCCTTCTTGATTTGTACATTAATTTTTTCTTAGTTAATTGTTCTTGAGCACATAGGAAAAAAGGAAGGGCAACAAAATGAAATTTATTGTGGATTGCATTATCATTTTGTAATTTTTGTTTGCTGGTCAAATTCTTGTAGTTGTGGGTTTAGTTCTTGTTATTAATTGGGACATTTTAGTTGGAAATTGGAACACATCTAGTAGTGGGCTTCAGTTGTTTGTGGAAATTTATAGGCTTTTAGTTAGTTTTGATATTCCATATTCATTGAAGCAAAAAAGAAGCTCATTAGTAGAACTATTAGGTGTGTATGTATTATCAATGACTTATTGTGTCCTATGCATATAATATAAGAGATGGTTATAAGGAAGTTTGAAGGTCCATCCAAAAGGCCTTGTTTATTGAATTAATCGGTTTGGACTTTAATGATACTGCTTGATTAAGGGCCTTGAATGATAAATTTAGAGTCAAAAGATGATAACCAATTCTAAGATAATCAATCTCACTGGAGACAGAGATGATTGTGTCATTTCATAGTCTTGAGATTGTTAATGGCATCTTCCTTGTTCCATGCAGACCATTCTCCCCTTACTGTATTCTTCATTTCGGTAGTCTATTTGGGTAACAGATGAAGAGTCTTAAAGGTCCGTCAATCTGAAAAAGGAAAAGTAGAGAAAATGGGTCCTTCTTCCAAACAACCTTTATTTTGCCTGAAATGGCCATGGGACACCCAACAAAATCCTAAAAGTCCTAATCTTTGCATGTTTGACAGTCCTTGGATATTCAAGTCCTTGCAAAATCTTGGGTCTGTTGCTTTCAATCTCGTCACCTCTGTTTCAAAATCCTCTTTTCCATCGCTCAGTTCCAATAAACCCTTCCAATTTGATGCTGGAACCAACCAAAGTAAGAGTTTGAAGTCAAGAAAGTTGAACTTGACTCCTGAAGAGCAAGCAGAGGCAGAGCAAACAGCATTTGCTTCAGCCTTGGCAACTGGGAAAGAGGCTACTGTGATTGAGTTCTACTCACCAAAATGCAGGCTTTGCAATTCGTTAGTTGATTTTGTTTCAGAGGTGGAGGGTAGAAACTTAGATTGGCTCAACATTGTCATGGCAGATGCGGAAAATGAAAAATGGCTACCTGAGGTATGCTACGTTCCTTGTAATCTTATCTATAAACACATGTAATTTTGAGGCTGGTTTTTAGCTTGGTCGTTGGATATAGTTATCTAGCATTAATCAACAAAACCATGGGGTTTCTTGTTATATTATTTTAAGCATACTGTCTATTTCTTATATTGTGGCTAGTGCCATTCTGTTTTTGTGGAGTTATTACTGGTAGTCATGAGAATGCATTACCAAGTTGTTTGTCCCACTGAGTATGACACTATACTGAAGTTATTACTAATTAGGAGGCACCAAGGATATACCTCTTGGAGAAACCATGTTGTCTGGCAACTTAGACTTTTGCAGATGATTAAGTACTGAGGGAAAATATCTGGTATCATTCATGTGTTTCACTTATTTGTTTGTTTTTACTTTTTATTTTATTATTGTTTTTTTTTTTTTAATCTCTTGCAATTGCCTGAGAGGCCATTGATCTTTTTTTATATTTTTCAGTATTTCACTTCTCTATCTTGGCCAAGACCTATTTAGAATAGGCTTAACATATGACCACAACATTTGTGGATTTTACTCAAGTAAATCTTGTTGTGTTGGATTGTATCATATGGTTTATGATGGAGAGTATATACCAGGTTTAAAGTCCTGGTGACAGGATCTTGCTCTTTGATAACAAAAGGCCAATAAGGCTATGTCACTATTTCTTGTCTGTTTTTCAGATGATGAAAGTGCTGAAATTATGAGTTTGTTATTTTTTGGGAATAACATTTTTTGTCAGAATGAGTATGATTATTGCTCTCATATTAAAGGATCCTGAAGTAACTCGGTATTAATATCTCAACCTTTTTTATCGTTAGGGCTTTGTCCTTGATGATACTGGCTCCATTCTTGAGGGTGGGAAAGTTTTAACAACCAAATGACATACTATTCTGGATGTTGAGCATGAAATGCAAAGCACTTTTAATTTATGAAATTTGAATGTTTAGCTTGTATTTTGAGCACAAAGAAATATGTTACTGGTCTATACTTGAGGGTGCTATGGCTGATGGAGGTTTATTTTTTGGAGTACAACAAGCAACTTAACAACCTTTTTTTGTTGATATAAATTGCCTATTATCCTATAATTCCTTCTTTCCTTGGAAGTGGAGTTAATTAAGTTCCTGAAATTCTATAAAAGCTGATCACTTCAAATGGAGAAAAAATTGCTCTGTTGCTTATAATGTTGTGTTGGTCAGATTAATTTAATTTGCAGTTTAATGCATTATGAATTTGTGGTAATTGAATTATGTTCAAGTATGTGAAATACATGATACATCTATTGCTTAATGTATCATGTATTTCGCATTATAGCTATTGTTCTTTAAGCTTCAGTTTGTAAATATCTCAGTGGTATCATAACTGGATTATGATGATGTTATACTATCAATTACTTTGCTTCCTTGGTTTATTTTTAGCATCTTTGGCTCCCTACATCCTCCCTATGATATGATGAATTGATTAATATAAAGCTCTAGCTGATTTTTCCTTATTCATTGTGAATGCAGCTTCTTCATTATGATATTAAATATGTCCCATGCTTTGTGTTGCTAGACCAAAAGGGAAGGGCACTAGCAAAGTCAGGTGTTCCAAGTAGTCGGCTACATGTAATAGCAGGTCTCTCCCATCTTCTCAAAATAAAGCGTCCCCTGAAAACTAATCGCTAGATTAATATTGTACCCACTTGAACAAAAACTAGTGTATCATTGTGGTAAGTTTATATGCAGGATGTTTTTAATCACAGTGGATTAGATTTAATTTTAATAGATGTTTCCAAGTCATTGGCATAAAGATACTAACTCTTCACATTTACACTTTTATGTTGCACATATGAAACATTTGTTTAGGTTGAAACATTAGTTCAACTAATGTTAGCTCAAATTCTACTTGAAATTCTAATTTGGATGCATACAAAGCAAGTTTACACAATGAAATAGCTTGAATGGCCACACATCTTTTGCCATAATCTAAAGAAAGCTTCAGCCATATCTGCATATACCTGTTTATATATCCTAAACAAACCTAATACATATCCTCAACATCCACACACAAAAATATACACAATATAGTTAGTATAATCTCTAAATCCATGCATTTTGGGATATTATAATTTCCTTCACTTAAATCTTTGACATTATCAATTGAGCTTGCATTACATTGCAATGCTCTTGAGCAATATGACATTATTAGGTTGGTTTTGATACCATAATTAGGGAAGTGTTAGCTGTATTTGTGTTATATTTAAGGGGATTGCTCAACAATTTTAGCTTCATGTAAATGATGTAATCCTTTATTTATCTTAATTGACTTAATATGAAGTGAAACTCATCACATGCCAAGTGGGTATGTCTCGCAAAATATATACTCATGAAAACAACAAAAAAATGGACACCATTTATAGAGATGGACACATTTCTTTTAAGCAAACGACAATGACAATGAAAAGGCGACAATTTATGCACAATAAACCTTTGATTCTTTTCAACATCAAACGACATCCTTTTTGCTTTTAAATTTTCCATGATAACTAGTGTATGGTCATTTCATTTCAGGAACTCCCAACTTGTAGTTGGCAAACCCATTATGTTGCTTCGTTTCATATTGATAAATGACTCTAAAATTTGTCTAAAACTACTCGTCAGTCTGATCAAATTGACATGCCGTTTAATGAATTCTTAAACGGGCTAAACAGGTCTCTCCTCGTACCTTTTGGGCCTCACTGCTTCACAACCCATAAACTCCTTTGTCCTAAATTGAATCATAGCCTAAGCATTAGGTCACACTCTTGTTTTTGGGTCTGACTTGTGAATAGATTACACTCACTCGTACCCTTTTATTTCCTCTTCAATACATAATGGCCCTTCCAAAGCCCACAATGGTATTTGTATTGACACAACATTTTTACTCTTTTTTTTCTTACTGACATGATCCATTGTGATTAGAATACTGTTTATTTCATCAGATAATCACTATTATTATCCATGAATCATAACAAAACATGTCAATAGTTTTGAACATGATATGTTATGATTAGAATAACATCTCTATTATTCTATATCACCATTATTATTCATCAATTATAACAAAGTCATCTTAATGTTTTTGGAAAAAAAGAAATGTTGTGTTTGCAGACATTATTTTCAGAGTCTCCAATTTGCATGGTACGTGTAGTGCCCACATGACCAATTTAAAAGGCTTAAAGCCTTGTACACTTTGAAAATAATGGTGTCTCCTTTCTTTTCGTGTACAAAAAGGTTATGTTCATAATAACTAGCCGACTCTATTGGGTGGTATGGGACAAGCCTAAAAAGCAAATCTATGTGGCCACACATAAATGGTAGCCTTCAACACACATCTTTGGTCTTGGGCACACTAGCATTAAAATTTCTGACTTTTTTGGATGTGTATTTGGGGTTTGAGATTTGAGTTTTTTGAAAATGTTTCCGTGACACATTTGTAATATCTTTATTTTCGTAGTAGAATTTTAAAATTTTCTTTTTGACATTTCTAGTAAATATAAGCATAAGACCAAACCATGTAAGTCTTTGCATTTCTTGTATTCCCTGTGTGATTTTTTTTTTCTTCTATTTTTTAATTTTAATTTTACACAAATCCCTATTATTTGGAGAGGCTCATAACAAATAGACGTATTAGCTTCAGCTATCTCTCAACACTTTTTAATTGATATTTTGTCCATGGCCCTAGAATACCATAAACTCTAGTTCCCAGGACCATGTAACCAATGGATTTGGATTCTATTGCACGAGATACAGTAGTTTGGAGCAAAAGTTAAAATTAAAAACTAAAAGATAAAAGGGTTGAGGAGAAAAATTACCTTTTTTTTTTTAATTTTATTTTATATCAAACAGCTTAAGAGAAAAGTTACCTTTTTTTTTTTTTAATTTTTGCTCTCAGCCCTCCATAGGTATTGCATCAATGCAATTACTGTGCAATACTATTGCACAGGATCTATATCAACAATCAATAGCATAGAACCACAGACTGCTGCACCCTAGTGAGTAGTGACTAGTTGTTCTCAAATTATATTCAATTTAACCCCTGCAAAAATAATTATATGCCCCATATCAGCCATATCTTTGTATTCCAGACCATGATGATGTTAACAATACTGATTTCGTTTTCTTCTTCCTCTCCGCATGTTGGAAAGTGGGATGTGTTCTTACTGATGACAAAAGAAAATTGGCTTTTTATGCGTTTGGGTTAAAATAAAAAATAAAAATTATTTCACTATTTAGTTTATTTTTGTTATTATTTATGAGTTTTAATGCACTTTTTAACACTATTCATGGACCTCACTGTACTATTTCAACTAAATTTTACCTTTATTCACAATATTTTTAACAATAATTTTTTAATTTCAACAAAATAAACAGTATCCAAACATACTTAATATTCCCTATCAATTTCCATTCCAACGTACAAATTGCAATTTGATACGGATGTTCCAAGGAAATTTCAAATTTCGAGACCTAGGTTGTTTATTAACAACCTGTAAAAGAGGGTCAAATCTGAGCTTGTATGACAGCCTATCGTTCTTTGTTTTATAGGATGACTGTTTCTCCTGTCCCTTTGCAGTGTTATAAATGTTGTTCCTTCTCTATCTATTTTTTAAGTAATTTTGGTGCCACCCCATTGCCAACATGCTTATGTGATAAGTTGTAGTTAGAGCGATATCCTCACATAGACCTACTATCACCCTCTATTAACCACAACTCGTCACGTAGGCGAGTTGTGGGCAATGTTGTGGGGTGGCATCAGAATTTTTCATATTTTTTATCAGATTTTTACAGCCACTCTTGAAGACAAAACCAAGTTATTCAATTAATAATTTTCTGAAACGGTTGACATACAAATTTAAAATATTTACTCAACTGCTGGTAGTGTCTAGTGTTATTTAACACCTGTGTGTCTTATAATAAGTTTTACCCTTTTCTTTTTCTTCTTTTTTAAGGGACTCAGCTTGAAATGTGGCTAATAAAACCTTTGTTGGACTAGGCAATTATATCATTCACAAATCACAATGATGCCTGTTGGGCATTACTGGGTAATGGCTATCACCCTCACATGCGTCTCTGCTTTTAACCAATAAACTCTGTTCATCTCTACAGAAGTGAAGAGCAGAACTTTTACTTGGTGGTGATTTTATTACTCTTGCAGTCGTTTTATTACTCTGGTCTGGCAGGCGTTTTTATGTGACGGCCCTTGATGTCTCTCCCTCGGGAACTATAACTATTTCCCTCTATCATAGAACTACACGCTTAGCTTTGGTTCTCTCAACCTCTCACATTATATGCGACTAGTTGCAACTTGCGCGAGGTGCGAGAATGTTTAATTATATTGTAATAAAATATAATATATAATTTATTTTTTAAAATATTCATAAAATTATATAATTATGACTAATTATATGTAGCAAAGTGCTTTACTCGTAAGAAAATTTTATTTTAGATGTATTAAATTATTAAGTTAATGTGTGCCCTTAGGGCACGCATTAAGAATTCTCGAAAAAAAAATTTCCAAACCAATAAAATTTCTTAATAAAATCCAATTATTAATTAAGAAAATTTTCTTTATATAACCGTTTACCAAACCAATAAAGGGTCCGGTAAACAAAGGGCAAGGATCTTTTCTTTTTTTTTTTCCCCTAAAATAAACAATGTTATACTATTTTATTAATATTTTTTAAGTATGACTTTTGTGTTCTCTATAAATAAAAAATTATATATATTTTTTGCTTTCTTTCAATATTAAAATTTTCATCTACTCATATTATGAGCTAATTTGCTAGTGATAGAATATAGTGTGTATTAAGTTTTTCCAATCATGATAGTTAGAAAATAATGAGAAAATTAGTTTTTTCACCGTTCAAAATTTCAACATATAGCCTTCTATTTTAATGTTATCTTTAATCCCAAATCAATCTATCTCTCTTGAAGTATACAAATTATGATCATGATTTTTCTTCTTGAATACAATAGTTATCTTAATAAAACCATAAAAATATACCGAATCAAAATATATCTATATGAAGATACTTTGCAAACAAACAAAATGTCATATCAATCGTCGCTTAATAATGTTTAATTTGAATAATTAGAAAAAAAAAATTTGTTGTTGATATATAATCTATTAAGATTATTTTCTTGGTAGAAATTGCAAATTTTTCCACCCAAAAAGACTATCAAATAAACAACTATTAACAAAATATCATAATTAAGTTTCTATAATAATAATACAATTACAAAAGCAAAAATATGTCACTCATCCAATTATTTTTGTTTGACTAAACTTTTCTTTTATCTAAATAAGTGACACTATAGAATACTTCTAATAAAACTATTAAGTACTTTCTCTACAAAAACTACAATTTTGCCTACCCAAAAGGATAAAAAAAAAAAAAACGAAATTTAATAAAGTCTCATAGTTTCACATTTAAATGGATCACTAAAAAAAATCAAATTCTAACTTGCAAAACAACTAATTATTAACCTAAATCAATTCAAACCAATAGGATAAAGAAAAAAAATATGATCGGGAATTGGAATGACAAAATACCTGACAAATATGCATAAAAATCGATACAAATTTACCAAAAAGAGAAACAAATGTGATGTGATAATTAAATCAACAATAACAAAAAGAACCATTAATGTAAAAAAAAAAAGTAGTTGAAATAATAATAAAATTCACCAAAAAGAAACAAAGTTGGAGAGAGAGAGAGAGTATTGACCTTTTTGCTGTGAACAACTTGGAAGGAATATGGGAGAGATGTGGAAAAGAAGTAAAAAGAAATTTATAAGAAAATTAAGATGGAAGAGTTAGGATAAAAGTATATGAAAGATTGAAAAAAGTGAAACGGTAGAATTTAAAAAGTTATAAAGGAGAAATTTAAAAATATATAAAGGAAATCAAATAAAAAATTTAAGAAATGGTGCTAATGATGTGGAAGATGAAAGGTTGGAGAAGATGAAAGGTTGAACAAAGTAAAAATTGCAAAAACTAAAAAATAAGAAAGGGTGCTAATGATGTGGCACAAAAAGAGCATATATTGAGAATCGGCTTTGTAAAAGATATATATATATATATATATATATATATACATATAGATAGATATTGTTTGTGGTTTTAGATTATTCATTGATTTTATTGTTTAGGTATAAATATCTAAATTAATATATGTGAATATGTAAATGCAAAGTTATACATAAAGTTAAAACCGTCAAAGTTGAATATGTAAAGTCAAAATGTATATATTTTGTCAACAAAATTTAGGAATAAAATATAAATAAGAAAAAGAATGATTATGTAACCAATGACATGACAGATGAGGTAGTGCAATATGAGTGTAGCAATAATAAATAATATGTTTCAACTTTTAGATATATATAGATAGATATGAGTAAGATCCATATAATTGAGACATATTTTGAGAAAGAGGTATTGTCTCGTAAAATTCTTTTTCTTGGTTGACCATAAGATAAAACATTTTTCCGTTGAGTTGGATCCCACAAATCGTCACAATTTTTATTACAACTTAACAAAGTGATAAATTGTAAGTAATGGACAATTATATACAGATGAATCTACTTCTTTTCTTTCTCAATCATTCACGGTTAATCACGTGAAAGTTGCAGCAGAAAATCATGTCCCTGCACTTTTTGGTTTCGTTTAGTAGCTATTGGGATTTTTGAGTTGACTCTTCCTTCTTTACATGTCTCGAGACGGTATGTCTTACCGGTTTCGGCACATAAATTGGCTGAGAATAAATTTAAAACCCACTTGGCAATGTAGAAATAAAAAAAAGTTTGTACCATTCTACTTATGAAAAATAAGTTGTTACCTATCCTCGTGAACTTAACAAGGAATAATATTTATGCTCCTGCAACTGCAAGCTTATATATTAATCAATGGAGCGAACTACCGCATTCAAACACGAGTTCATACGTCGGGGTTGACCATTGTAGAAAGAAGAAAACACCTCCTTACCGATTCCACCCCAAAAAAAAAAAAAAAAAAACTTTTTTCAGACACGAATATTGGCTTTTTTGAAAAAATTTCAAGTGCAAAGTAATTTGAATCCACCATCCTCATTTGTTATAAACAGAAAAAAGTGCAAACATGGAGCATTTAAATGTGCTAAACATGTAAGAAAAACTGAGGTCGTTTTAGTCAAGAATCCTATAGGCCAACTTATACTTTTTGGTATTTTCAATTAAAGGAAGTTTAAATCTCCTTTCCCAACTATTGAATTATAAAAAAAAATAAAAATTGAGGCAATTCTAGCTAGTAGCCATGGCCTTGGTGTATTCTAAGTAAGGTCATTGTCACACAATTTAATGGATGCATTGATTTAGTATTTTTTAAAAAAATTTATGGAAAAAAAAGTAATTGATTTTTTTGACAGTTTTTTTATATTTCATATAAAAGTGGTAGCAAAAATTTCCTAAAATTATCCATTAAGTTAATGCCACTGAACCCTATATATATATATATATATATACACACACTAGTGTGTAGCTCTGTGCATATGCACAGGTACAATTAAAAACAATCACAATTATATGGTTCAAATTATATATATTTTTAAGAAAATGTTCAAATTATACATAGTATTAATTTACACTTTTTTAAAACCATACATTTTCTAAAATATGTAATGGTTTCTCATTATATATATATACATGATTTAGAATTTAATTGGTTTTAGACTTTTTGGTTTTTGCACCCAATAATTCATTTACCACAAAAATTAAAAACTTAGATGGACATGTGGCGAAAAATTGGATTCTAATTGAAATCCAATTTAGAATCTAATTGGATTTGGACTGCTCGATTTTTACAATCAATAATTCACTTGGTACAAAATTAAAAATTAAATGGGACATGTGTCGCAAAATTGAAAATCCAATTAAAATCTAATTGAATTTTCACTAAGTTTTGCCTTTTAATATATATATATATTGTAGGGACTCAAATTGGATTGGACCCAGAATAGGGATGGGTTTTTAACCCAACAAGCCCAAACAATAAATTTTTAAAGAGTGGGCGAAAGAACTAGTTCCATTTGGTAGAAAAGGTCATGATTATTGTGCGGCAAAGGAAGCTTCAAACTAACCAAACGATAAAAATTCTCCTCGGCTAGGTCTCATAGGATATCTTTCTGGGTTCTATCGTTTTCTTCTTTTTTCCAAAAGTCCTCCCTAATGTCACCCACTTTCTTGTTATATACTGCGTTCCTCACCCCATTTTCACAGTACACGTGTAGGTTCTATTCTGGGAACTCCTTTCTGTCCCATCCAGCACCTCCCAGAACCTTCGCTCAGTAGCCATAAGTCTGCTTGGTTACTGTTCAGGTATCACCTCCGCATTAATGCGGCCAGAGAGTTAGCTGAGAAGCATTTAATGTGGAAGTAGCAGCTTTAGAAAATATTTGTTATCTTTCCCGGTTCCTCCTTTGTTCTACATTCTCTTTCCAGTTCGTATACAACTTTACGGAGTACCTTGAATACTAAGATAGTTACATCCACCTCGGACCATGATATCCGAGGTGGATCTTATCCTCGAACGCATTTTAGGCCACTATACATGACTTACATCCCTTTTTCTTATATTACTCTCACAATACCTTTCTTTAACTATCCTCAGATAAGTGAATGTTCTCGGACTGGGCCGTTGGGCCACAAGCCCATTTCCTACGATTTCTACATCATCTTTTTGGATAACCGGCCCCACATATATATATAAATGAGTTGAATTCAAATTGCATCTAGTGTAACTTTAAGAAATATTACACCACTTAATATTTTTTTAATTAGATGTGAAATTTGATAAGTCGACCGCTGGAATATATTCTTCATGCTTACAAAATTTTAAGACGCTCAAAGATTAATAATCATGTTATCAATCAATTTAAAATTTAAAATAATACATAAAAGATTAGTTTATGGATCGAATAGTAAATTACATCAGATTAGCATGCAAAATGGCATGCATGTTAAAAACATATAGAACATATAATTTAACTGTTAGATTTTCATAATATGAATTCAATAACAAGTTATTGAGTGATGTAACATTGTTTAAAGTTACAATATATATATATATATATATATATGAGATAGATTCAAGTTACACCTGGTATAACTCTTATAAACTTACAAATTTTTTACACTATAGATTTCTAAGAGATCTAACGGTTTAAAAAAACCATTAAATGCTATTATTTTTCACCTTATTACCTAATTAATACTAGCATTCTCTCTCTCCTTATTTATTGCTTTCCACCAAATAATATTTTCTTCAACACAGTCTAACAAAAAAAATTGAAAAATAATCACATTTTCATTGATTTCACAAAACTACCCAAAACAAGAGCCAGCAAATGACTTTCAACTTGCTCCTTAAAATAAATAAATAAATAAAGGAAATTAAAAAAAAAAAATCAAATTTGAGCCTATCATACACTAAACAATCAAACCTCCCATTTCATCAAAAAGCAATTGAAAGGTAGACCTATATATAGTCTCTTACAAATAATAATATAATAATTGGGAAAAATAAATGCGTGCATGTTTTGAACCCAAGTGACTGTTATGTTTCCAAGGGTAGGTGTTTGTGTTTGTATCATCGGCAAAAAATACAAAATACTACCTCGTTCCACTATTTTTGTCATGTTTGAGAAGTCAAATTTTTTAAAGAAACATCATTTATTGTCTTGTTTACCTTTTAAAAATGTATAAGTTTCCAAAACAACCCCTAAAAAAATTTATCAAAAATTGAATTAGTAAATTAATAGGAGTATAATAGGAACATTAGTAAATTAATGATTTTTATTTTTAGAAACAGGACAATATTTTGGGACATCTCAAAATGGAATAGAGAACAAAAAATGTGGGACGGAGGGAGTACAATAAGATTCATACAATCTCTTACAAAAATAATAATTGGAAAATTAATTAAGGAGTCTCTGTAAAATAAAAGAAAAAAAGGGTCGGTATTTGTTAGCTTTGGACAGATTTCAATTAAACAAAGTTCCTAGAGGGCAAGCAAAAAAGATTAATAAAATATAATTCACTCCAACTAAAATATTAACCTGCTATATATTTCCGTAGCAGTTAACTTTAAGCTTGGTCACTTACTAAAAAAACTTTTAAGCATTCCCATCCGATTTGATTGTTTAGTGTGTGATAGGCTCAGATTTTGAAGTTTTTTTTTTCAAGTTCCTTTATTTATTTATTTAAAGGAGCAAATTGAAAGTCATTTGACTCTTGTTATGGGTAGTTTTGTGAAATCAATGATTATGGGATTATTTTTCAATTTTTTTTTTTTTTTTTTGTTAGATTGTGTTGAAGAAAATATTATATGGTAGAAAGCAATAAATAATGAGAGAGAGAGAGAGAGAGAGAGATGGGTATATTTTTTTAACTGTTAGATTAGGGATTGAATGTCTAACAAAACTCCTAATAGGGATTGAATGTCTGGTCTATAGCTCATTCAATGCCTCTAACTACTAGACTGCACCCTGTCATTCAGCAAAAAAAAAAAAAAAAGACTGCACCCTGTCACACAATTATATAAGATGGGTGTATTTTTTTTTCATAATGCAAGAGAACCTAGTGACCAAAATTTTGATGAAAACAGTCTTCTAGCATATGCATTTGGCAAAAGAAGAGATGTAAAGGCATTTCAGCCTTATCAGGAATGTAAACATAAACTGAAAACATACTCAGGATTTTTGATATTAAAGGAAGAAGAATCCATCACATTCTTTAATAATAATATATAATAAAAACAACTACCAAAAAGCTATTTCCAAAATTAATAAAATAAAACGGTAAAAACGAGCTATAACATCCAAAAAACACCTGAAGGAATCAAACATTTGCCTGCGGGTTCTGAGGAGAGGGCTCCTCTTGCCTGTTTTCTTGGTGGGTTTGGATTGGCGTTGTTGGTACCGAGGTGAGAGACGCATTATTAGCCCTTGGTCTTGTAGTAGTTGTTGGGGGGCTAATCCTTCCATCAATGCATGATGAGCATTTCTCCTCTACCCACCTCTCCATATCATAATGGCCGTAGCCCAGGGTTGTCCTACCTGAGCACAGCCGTCCGATCATAATGGCAAGCACCCCAAAGATTATGATCATGGTGAAAACGGCAATAAAAGGAACAAAGGTGCTGTGGCTGGAGAAAGTTTGCTGTGTTATGGTCACTGTTGGTGGAGGAGGTGCTTGATCTAGTGGCATTGACATTATGTAAAGGACTCTGTGAAGTTTGATGTTCCAAGATATATATGATTCTGGACTGTTTTGGGCAGCTGGGAATTGGCTAGGTAAAGCTTTCAAGCTTGTGGGGTTTTTGGAAGATGTAGCTTGAAAATGTTGGAGGGTATATGGATTACAAGTTAGAGGTCGAGTTTGGAGGTTTGGAAAAGAGATTGATGAAGAGAATATAGAAGGGACTGGAAGGACAAGATATCTTATGGCTAATTAAAAGAAGCAGTAACCAGATAGTGTAACTCATTCAATAATATAATGAGAAATGGAAGTACAGGGTCAATACTTAAGGCAAACCAATCAAGAAAGAAAGATTCTGCAAGTACAGATAATACTAAAAGGATGTAAGTGGAATCTTAAAGATCATGAATACTTTCATTTCCTAACCACAGAGAGAGAGAGAGAGAGAGAGAGAGAGGGGGGGGGGGGGGGGGAGGGGAGATGTAGTTTAAATTTAAAAAAAAAACAAAAACAAGAAATGGGACATATAATGATAATGTGTTTGGCAAACCGTAGAGCCGTTTTCACATAAGTAATAATATGTTATTTTCACTTTGAGAAACCCAAGGAACAGAACAGAACAGAACAGACTACAACAGTAAAAGGACGAGAAGAAAAGCAAAAAGTCATCAGAAAAGTGGGGGATTCTCGGTACTCTAAAGTCCAAACTCTTTCCGAGAGAGACAGAGAGAGCGATGTCTTCTAAAAAGAACGTCGACGAGCTTTTTCAGGACTTTTTAAAAAAATTCTTTGTGGTGTAATGTATGAAGCAATGGAGAAAGGAAAGAAAACAACCTTAACATGACACTCCTACCTGAAAGTAGGAACTCTTTTTTCTTACTCGTACCACGTGAACACCACTTCCTATTAATAATAATGGCAAACAAAACCTCAGGCTCAAGCCAACATTGGTCCCCCTTTTCCTGAAGATTATTTATAATTATTATGTAATAAAACCTCAATTCGTCCAAGCTCTTAACCTTTTTTGTTTCCGGATTTTTAAATGAATTGGATTTTGTATGTTCTGTAGTTTAAGGGCTTTTTAGTTTGTCTAAAGGTACAGTAATTGAGCTCTCATTGGATCAAACCGGTTGTTTAAGACATAGGACAAGTATCATCATAATGTAGAAACGAGTCCAAGATGGACCACATTATTATGGTAGTAGCGTGTGTCTGTGACATGATTGTGTGCGGATTTAAGACCTCAATATAGGGGCCACTCAAAGATTTTTAACTTATTAATTGCCATCAATATTTTAGTAGCTGAACTGGTCGAATGAGTCGCAAAGGGTTGTGGCCAGATACTGATTCATCAGTTCAAACAGTTAAACCGACTCGACTAGTTTAGCCCAGTTTTTAGAACACTACTTTAATCGAAGGATATTAGAGCCAACCTCTACTTGAGCTCGCTCAAATATACACATGACGTTATTCAACAACCACTCATGCTATCTACATCCTCAGGAACTAACTACGAGCAATTAATTCCTTTTTATTTTTCATATGCTGTCGTGATCAGAATAGCTTTTAAAATTACTGTATCTGATTGCATTGTTCATAGATTGCAAGGGCTTAAGGCCGTTTGGTAACATTATCCTAATAACGTTGTTTGTAATTTTTGAAAATACGTGTAGGTAAAAAAATGTGTAAAAATACGTGTAATGTTATTTAAAAATTGAAAACATATGTTTAAACACATGTACCAACCGGCCAGTAGTCCTAGACCCTCAGATATGAGATCAACACTACATGAGATCCAAATCCTCATCAGCAAACAAGAATGAAGAACTCGTGTAAATCAAGGACCTGGACTGGGTTGCTCCTAAAGCATATCCACACCAGCTTATGAACAAGTTTCAAACAAACAAATTAACCAAGACGTATTCGGGAAGGGCAGGGTCCTCAAGTTGATCAAATAAGTCAATTTGTATGTTAATTCTTTAACTACACAAGTTAAATTGTATCATTGACATCATCGAACTAGTTATTAGACATGATTTTATATTTCAATATATATGGTTTTCTACCTCCTTTTAGACATTTTTATTTTATTTTATTTTATTTTTAAAAAGACCCTGCAACCTATAGTTGGCTACTAACAACAAATCCTTAATCCCAAGACTTTTCAACAATAGGATACATTCTTGAAAAGTAACTAAATTTTACATTTGCCATCAACCTACCGCAACCCTCCACCTTTGTGTGGGCTTGAGACCAACTGTGAACAAACACATAGGCCATAAAACAATTATCTATTAAGCAGTTCTTGGATCAAATACCTGCCATCAGTAAGTGGGTTTGAGTAACAAACTTCCATAGCCCATATGTTTTGTATGGCATGCACAGTCGTCTCCATTCCTGAAAGGTGTTCTTTCCCCAGTTGCCTAACAGTACTTGAATCCATCACACTTGCAACAACATTCTGCCAACACGAAATTGAGTCAAATATTTCAACATGTGAAAAGAGGAATGGTTAGAAGATAACAGAAAAGGCAGCAACTGCAAAAGGCCTGATCAAGAAATGAGCACAGGGAAGAGGAATGATCAACTAAGAGTACAAGAGAACATCCAGGACAATGGTAAAATTGATAATAAGTTCTCAAGCAGAAGTAAATAATATACACTAATCATCACGAGGAAAATTAAAAATTGCAAAAGGAATGTGCATGAAGGGAATTTAGACATATCACAAATGTGTGAAATCAATATTCTAAGCTTTCATAACATTCTACTGAGCACGCCTATCCTACAACACTTTGAGATTGCAGGTAAAGTCACTAGCAAATCTGAGAACTTCCGGGAGATGACCAGCAGGTTCAAACTCAAATTTGTCAGGAATTTAAAACCAAATGATTCCATCTCCATGTAAAGGCCAACCATCTAAACACTAAAAATATCTTCATTCTATCTCTGAGGAAACAGAAGTTTAATTTGCAAGCTCTTCCACAATAAATGTAAACTCACCCAGAATGTGCCAAAGCAAGCATTGAAGATTATGAACTTAAGGAGGTTCTCATCTGAGCAACTGAGGGCGTTATCTGAACTGACAGAAACAGCAAGGTCTTGATAAGAAGAATCAAACATTGACCCATGATTCTTCACTGTAATTCTATCATGGTTTCTGATTATTCTCTCAATATGATAAATGATTGTGCTACAGGCATTGTCATCTATCTGAGCCCACTTTGAAGTCCAGCCACTGTTTTCAAAAGCTCCCTGTGGGAGTTTTTCATGCAGCCTCAGCAAGGTTGCTGCTCTTTCAGCGTTGGCCCAGCAAAAAGAAGAGGATGACCCATCATCTACAAGTTGAAATGAGGGGTAAAAAATAAGGATTCAAAATTATGCCAAAATAAGTACACTAACAAATGAAGGCGAAGTCACTAGCAAAGCTGAGAACTCATGGAAAGTGGAGGTGCTTGCTTCTGAATGTTGATTATTAAGTCAAGATCATTGTATAATCTAACCTGCTCCACTTATGTATTATTCACGAATTATTTTTGATAGGTAGTGTACGATGCAGGACATTTAACTATGTCTCTCCATAAAGTTTACCAGACTACTCAACAAAAATAAAATTTACCAGACTCATGACAAGCATGCAATTTGAAGTACCAATTACATTAGTGCTGCAACATTTTGTAGCAGAATGCTTTAGGGCACCGAGATGAAACCTAGGAATCACCACATTCAGTAAGAGTTTTGGATGTATGTGGGGTAAAGTGTCAGACTTCAAAAACAGATATATTGCTGATTGAGATTTATCGTAGCCCTTTTTCTTGAAAGAGTAGAGAACCTTAAACAGACTTTGTTAAAGCTGTTTTCTAAAAATAGATTCCAGTTCCTTCAAATTGAGCTTCACTTGGCAAAAAAGAAAAAAAACTTCGATTCAATATACTTAGACCTTCTGAAAACAACTGTTCCTTAGTCTCACCAACTGAATGTTCATCCACATAGGCAAGTAGAGGGTCTTGTCTTTGACATGGAAAAGGTTAAAATCAATTTTCTATCATAATTACACAACTCCAAAGAATTAGTGTAAAAGAATGTTTAACCACAGGATCAATTCAATGAATTAAATTCCTATAAATTGTAGGACATACCATTGCACATACCCAAAATTCCCATGATCTGAAGGTCCCCAACAAAATATTAACAAGGAAAACAAAGAACAGTAATTGGAGAAATAATACAGGGATGAGGAGGAGAAGCCTAAAATGCTATGCCTAGATACCACAAGACTATCACCAAAACAAGGAGCTGTAAAGAACCCACTACAATCTCTCATCCTGGCTATGAGAAGCAATCAAGTAGTGTCAACTAGCCACAGCTTTCATAACACAAAAGGCCTTAACTCTTAACAATGTCATCATATTATAACATTTTCTGCAAATAGAGAAATGACTTACCCAAAACAAAACCAGCAAATGGGATGTCAAAAAAGGGTGTCCTGGAGGTATCTTTTGATCGTAAATCATCATATTTTACATTCCTCCTCTTCTCCAGAACCAGTATATGGATAGCAACAACCTGTAACAACCAATGGCACAATATGAGTAAGCTTCATCTGTCTGAGAACACACATTTGGGGGTGTAGTAAGGAGATGAATTTAACCTGCTTAAAACTCATATAGACTGATAGACAAAAAGCAACTTACCCTGCAACGAAACCTCATTGGCTTGCAATCCACTCTTTGAATCAAATCAGAAATCAGTCCTGAAGAAACAGTATCTGGAGCAGCATCATTGTGCACATCTGGAGCAGGCCAAGAATCGATAGATTTGTCGTTGTAGGGTTCACTGACTGCACTGATGGAATTGATTACTATAAATGTTACAGGTGTCAACATAAAGCTATTCTTTCCCCTGGAAAATCAAGGAATAAAATTGAATTATTATATAACCGTTGCAACAGTTTAGCAAAATCTAAAGAAACTGATTTAGAAGCAATCCAGATAATCATTGCAAAAGTGGAACTATGGGAGTATAGGTAATTTCATAAAGATAGATCATGCAACCACAACTTAGAATTTGAAACTGAATAAGTTATGAATGGAGACAACACACACACAAGAAGAAAAAATGAATGATATATCTTATAGCCATGAATAAAGTCCGTAAAGGAAGTACACCCCACAACCTTCGATGCATAAATGTGGGCAATCACCATTGATGCTGCAGCAGCAAAATGTGTTCCCCAATGTCATATTTGGATGGTTACCAGATTCTCATCCCAACATGCTACCTAAAGCCAAAATCGGTACCAATTTAATTGATTTAATAAGTTAATACTACCTTTCACCCACTAAATCATAACTTATTTTTGTGGCTGAAGCAGTGTCACTTCTACATACTTGATTGCTTCTTTAACCCCATCAAACTCAGTCCCACTTGCAGTTGTCCTTGATTACAGAACGCTTGGTGTTATTTTAGAAATCACCTATAAATGTTACATTAAGCAGTGCCTAGAAAGTGATTGGCCAGCAAATGTCTTTGTAGCTTCTTACTAGTGGACATCTATAAATAACCCTACTGATTCATACAATCAAAAGCAAAAAAACCACAAGCACTAAAGAAGAAGAAAGTAAAATCTATAATATTAAATAACAAAAAAACTGCCTACCCCCTGTCAAGAATTCGATGGAATGTTGCATGTGCTCCAGGTCCAAATCCAATAGGAATAGCGTGTTTATTCAGGGAACCACAGATCCTCACCTAATTAATGGAATAGATGCAATGAGATAAGACATAATCCGTCCAAATTATATCCAAGAAAAGAAGAAATAAAGTGAACTAGGAATTTACGATGTGATGGTCAACCAAAACATGAATACAAAAACTTCTTATAACTCCCTGAAAGAATCTTGTCTGGAGAATATCACCGAGGCTTTCACAGCTTAGATGCGCATCAGAGGAACTATGGTCCATGCTATAAAAGGAAACCACCTGCCCCCGTAAAGATGATAAATTTCCCTCAGGAAATAGGCAACTACAATCAGTGGACGCCATAGACAGAGAATCATTAGTGATTTCTTTAGGTGGCACAATTGGTTTGACCAGGCCATCTTCCAAACCCTCAAGATTTGCCTCCAAGATATCTCTCACATTTGCAGGGAAAATAATATGAACATCTGAACAAGTGCTAGGAGAATTTTCTGTAAAAACCTGGAGGTGTTCAAGTTTATTTTCAGAGAGAGCCTCATTATTGCTGAAAGAAGAACTACTGAATACCCGGTGGTCAGATGAATTACTATCAGGAAAAACCTCATCAAAAGCATATGAAAGGCTCCACATATGTATTCCAGAATTAATAAGAACTTTAACATCACTGACGTAATCAGAACCCTTTTTACAAAAAGAATCATCTCCATGATGTTTTGTGATGTAATAACCACCAATCTGCAAAAACTGGAATTTAGATGAAAATAAACACAAGTTAATTCACATTAAAAATGAAAGCACAATGTAGCATTATTTCCACATCCCTGGACCAAGAAAGTACCATTGGAGCAGGAAAATTTGGAGTAAAGAAAGAAATCAAACTCACCTGATACTTGAAAAAACTTTCAGACTTGATCTCCAGCAATACCTTTCGTGCACTTGGTCTGCGACCACCACCACCATTTAAACTGGAACTTGTGCACTGCAAGGTACCTGAACTAACTATGCTATTACAGTTAACACCTCTAACAGTGATCAAACAAGAAATTTTATGGTAAGAATTAGAACAAGAACTCAGTCCACGGTCAGGTTTGCTGCAATCATACATTACACCTGCACTCAATGCTCTGATTGATGCATGATCAATTTTACGTCTCTTGAGAGAAGCATGCTCCTGGTAATTTTCACCAGCACAACATTCCATGGGTTCCTCCAGCTGTTCCGTTGAAACCTTTGTTGGAAGCCCATCCCCGTTGAGAAATAAATCCCAAGGCAAAATTATGGCCTCAACAAATAGACTTGACGTGTTTGATACAGCCATATCACCATTAAGCTGTGAAATTAAGTAAAAGTGGATTTAATGATGACAAAAGTAATGAGATAACTATGTGTTCTAAACAATCAGGGCTAATGCTCCTAGAACTCTCCCCTCTCTCTCTAATTTCCATAGGTTTCCCTTGGGACAACTCCAAGTGAGACTTACTTGGAAAAGCTTCTAAGAACATGACAGAAACAATGTAGAGAATAAAGTTATAAAAAAAAAAATACCTTGTGCAACACAGGAAATTTGTGTGTTATGCGAAGTAGATGAAATGCTCCACCTTCAAGTTTCTCAAACTCATCCTTTTTGTCAATACAAGGATAAAAGGGAAGATTTCTGCAGGTTGCATCCCTCAAATGAAAATAAATATAGACTGCTAGGTTTATATCTCTTGCCAGTGGGATGCACTGAAATATACTTCTGCATGAGACTGACTCATCATCAAGCAAACCCAAATTATCTATCAAATGAGGTTCACCTTCAATAATAATACTATAGTCAATTACCTGAAAAGCCAAAAGAAAATAAATGTGACTCCAGAGACTGGAAGAATACGGCCAAGATGTGCAGAAAAAATTTTATTTCAATCAAAGAATCTCATGACTAGATAGTGGAGAACAGGTTGCAACATCATCACCGTATATGACCTCATATATGCTGTGGGTATTCCAGGTTGATGGAAGATCTGGTATAAGAACATCAATGCTACCAGTCGCATCAACCAACTGTAATCTTCCAGAAGAGGGAGAAATCTGAATAGAAGGCATTCTCATGATGATCAGATCTACAGAAGTTTATAACCCAACTCATCTAAATTTTACAGTACACAATCAGCATTTTGAGAACTTGACACCCAGTGAAAATCATGTAAAATGTGCAGAACATACAATTCAAATGCTCAAAAAAATTAGACCACCCATAAGTATTATGACCGTCTTCTTTCCTAATCAACAACTGGACTTTGTGGGTCACATTTGATGAAACTGATACAAACAACATGATGGCCCAGATGTTACAAGATACTAGAATAGTTTAAAATAAACCTCAATTACTAACCTTTAGACTTCCAAGCAATCTTATGCCCATATCTTCACTTGTAATTATTTTCTTGATTGATCGGCCATAAAATCTCCCTTCACAAGATTGAAGGTTAAATTGGTTGTTCTCACAAATATTTTTACAGTCATTTTCCCGTTGTAGCATTCTCATCCATGTGGCCTCACAGTGACAGATAAAACTAGATATGGGCATCACCTGAAATAACAGCTTGAATAATCACATTTCTATAGGAACTAGATAACATGTCCTTCAAAAAGATCAAGAAGCCAATCCAACACACACAGAATTCCAGACACAGGAGTTACCAATTTGAGGTTATTAGAATACACTTCACTACCACAGCCATACTGGTCATGGTTACATACTTCCATGAATAATCCATGCTGCCAAAAGAAAATAAAAATCATTATATAATATGAGAACAAAAGAAATGATAACAGATTTTATCCAACTGATAATTACCAATTTACCCGAGATCGAAACACTGGCGGAGGTAAATGTAAACTAGCATAGACCTGAGCCAGTCCTTCCTTCTGATAACACCTTGCAGACACCAAAGCTAGCTTATTGGAAAACAATATAACAATGACTATCGAAAAGAACAGAATGCTAGAAACTCTGTGAATCCAAAGCTAGTGAATTACATGTTTTGATCCCAAAATCTCCTCATTTGTCATACCAGAAAACTTTGTCCCAAAGCATGAAATGACAAGTAATACCCTGAAACCAAACCATCCAATAAAATAAAATGTCAGACATCAAAAGGTTTCATCTAAATAAGATAGTTTGATAACTACACAACGTATAGAAGCTTTTAAGACAACTGCATACCATAGTCTAGCAGAAAATACTAGGGACTCAACAAACTTCCCCAGCATACTCTGCAATTGTGAAACTACATGACTCCTGCAGCATAAGATTAGATTATTTATAAACGGGTGGAATGTATGTAAATTCCAAGGAAACTCAATGTTTAGAATCTCATTTGAAATATCAGGGACTAAATGCACTCAACAAGTAAGCTTTAGGGACCAACAGTGTATTTTGGGATGGTTCAGGATCATTTTGAGTCATCTTCTGATATGGTTTAATGCTCAAATAAAAATGAAAACAAATGTACCAAAAAATATAAAGATGCTCAGTTTCCACGGGTTGTCCACAGCTACCTTAGATGACTACTCACACATCAGGAATTCATTAAGATAACAAAATTAAGTAAGCATCCCATACCCAGTTTCCAATGGGGAGAAGGATTCCACAACAATGCTAGTCTTGAAGCAAGCCCCCAGAATAAGCATTTTCTTCCAAGAAAATTTTGGATTCACAAAATGAACATTTCTCACGGATATCTACAAACAATTGAGGTGTTACAAAACTCAGATACTTGCAACAAATTTCACCCATTTCTTATGATAAGACATATTGTATGTGCAAAAATAAATTTTGGGTCAGACAAACAGTGAATTCATTCTCACTTACAAGAGCGCCAACCCTAAGACTATGCGGTGGAGTCACTAAATGATCGGTTAACAAAAGCCACACTTCATTGTCCAGCTCAACAACCATCCCTTCCATGTGCACACCTCTAATTACGCCCTTATACGAACCACATTCTCCTTTCCCCTCCATCACTCGTTTTTCACGCAGTGCCCATTTCTTAGACAATCTAGACAAATGCAAAGCAGATTTCTCCGTAGTCACATACATCAACCGAGACTCTTCCGTTCCTATATACACCAACTTATTCTTCAACCCCGAGACCGTCACAATCTTCCCAATAAGTTTCGTAATTACAGGATGCCAAGACGAAGCAGAACCACAAAAGTACACAAACACGGGTTTTGTATAAGAATGAGTATCATGTTCTCGAATTGAATCATTCAAAACCAATTTAGAACTCTTTGAACTACATAATTTACATTCACAAGCTATAACTTGAAGTAAAAAACCTCGAAGACTTGAATTTACACCTCCTTTATTGCATGGAACCACAGAAACAGGACTAATAAACTCTAGAGCGCCATGAATTCGATCCCGAGCTTTGCATTTGTCTAGATTCGAACCTGAAACCAATGGAAATGTATCCACATTCGAACACCGACCGAGCCCGAGCCCGAGCCCACTCGATTCGAGGAAACTCCATTTGATAATCTCCAAGAACCCACCGCCACGCTTCAAGGGAATGAAATTCCAAGCGAGGACGCGGATTTTCTTGCCGATGATCCGAACATCGAGGTCGAGAACGTCGCAGCAAATCGAAGCCGAATCATCGGAGAACTGGAGGCAATTGTTGTAGGGGCATCGAAAATTAGGGTTTGGATTTGAGGGAGAGGTGTTGATTGGGAGGGTTAGGGTTCCGATCATGGTGGTTGGGTTGTTGAGAGGAGTGAGAGTTTTAGGGTTAGGGTTTGAATGGGTGGGATTTGGGGGTTTAGGTTTGGGTTTGGGTTTGGGAGAGATCGGACGGCCGGGAAGGGGGGAGTGGAGAGATGACGTGGCGGTGATCGGACGATTACGGTGTATTAGGTCGGAGATGGTGAGGAGTTTCGGAGTCGGATCATCCATTTTGGTTTTGGGTTCGGAGATTGAGAATGTGTTAATGGCTTTCTCTATTCTCCAGTGCTCACTGTAGAGAGAGAGAGAGAGAGAGAGAGAGGAGGGAAATGAAAAATGAGGCATTTGAGAGGGAAAATTGGTTTTTAAAGCGGGGTTCTGATTTGGGCTTTTTAATGCGGGTCGAAGGCTAACCCGAAACTGGATCCGGTGATTCGGATTCCCTTTTTGTTTTGTTTTTTCTAATTTTAGTTTATACTGTGTTTTGTTATTAATTATTTAATTGCATATCTTCTTATCAATTTAATTTAACCCCTCGTTATTTTATTTTATTTTATTTGAGAAGGCCATTATTATTATTTTGATAAAAAGAAGTAGTGTCTCAACGTTTGATTAGACTATTTCACTCCTTATTCATGATATATCAAAAAACCTCATTGACCAATAGTATGACGAATGAAACTTAAGACCTTCAAGTTTAGGACAAGTCTTTCACGTTAATTGTTTTGCTTTTAAGAGATAAGTTTGGCTTATGTCCAATACTCCAATGTACTGGACAAGACACGATTTAAACAAGTGACCGTATCGTGTCACACCACCCATGATAATCTTTTCATTTCCTTTATGTAGATAGAATTCAATGTTAAGTCGTTTATTTAAGGATGAAAACTTTACCAGTAAATCTAAATACCGGAAACGTGACATCTCCCAGTTTCTTAGTTTGAAGAGTATCAATCAAGAAGAAACGAGACAGTGGCAAAAGGCCAAATCTCGCTTATGCAAGTTAGCTCTGGTGATCTCAACGTTTTCGTCTTGGCCGGGCATACTCACAAGGACCTCCACTGAAGTAATCATAAGCTAGGACCACAAAAGAAGAAGCAAGGCAGATCAAAAGGCTTTTAAAAATATTTAAAAAAAAGAAGAAGAAGAAGCAAGTTGCCATTAGCATCCCACTAGTAAATGGCCATTACTCAATAGCTATATCAGAAGTTTGATGATTTGTGCCATTGCCCCAACAAGAAGTGTGATTGGAGTCTCCATTTAAGTTGATGAATTTTTGTATTATATAGAACTCTACTTTGGGTTGATATGATTAAGTTTTGTATTTTTAAATTGTTATATTTTTTATTCTCTTTGATTTCATAGATGTTATAAAGATAGTATATAAGAATATAATGTTATTTTATTACATAACATGACTTGGATAATTTGGTTTTTATCACTATATTTTTTATTTTTACTTTTTTTTCTTCTCATATTATTTCCTATAAATTTCTTATTATTCTCTCTCACATTCTCTCTTGAAAAAGTGGTTATTCTCTTTCTCTTGATTTTTTATTCTTTCTTGCAACTCTACTTTATGTTGATGAATCATTGTGATTTTTAAAAACTTTATTTTGGGTTCATACGTTTTAGTGTTATATTTTTTAGCTCCCCATCACAAGCACTCTCTCTCTCTCTCTCTCTCTCCAATAAAATTTAGAGAATAAATTATACATATTTAGTATAAGTTTTATATGAGTTTTGATTATCATGATAATCTCTTTTAAGAGAATGAATAATTTGAATTATTTATTTAAATAAAAATTATACATACACACATACATGTATATATTTATTTATTTTACTTAAATGTATAATCAACTCCATGCAATTCATTTAAAGTAACGACATTAAAACAAATAATTGCCTTAAAGATTACATTTGTATATTTATAGCCTTTATGTTTTAAAAGACTTTTACTTAAATTTAGTTGTACCAAAGTAGACTAAAATGCTACATTAGTGTGGTTCAACAAGATATACACTACTGTAAGTTTTTTTTTTTAAACCTTCTCCCCTCTCCTCGTGTGTGTGTATTAAAAATATTTAGTATTCTCAAAAAAAAAATGTGGTTTAACAAAAGCGTAGCAACAATAAATGCTATGTTTAAGATTTTAGATATTACGAGTTTGAGATTTATATATATTTTAATAAATTTAGATTTAGATTAGATGTTTTCAACCCAAACATGTCTTTTCCCATTATATAAGTACACAAAGTACCCGTTTGGCCTCAGCGTTCACGTTTTGGATCTGTGCGTTTTCCCTTTTCTTTTTTTTCTGCGTGAACAGTAAAATTACTGTGCAGGGGACAAAAATTACTGTTCACGCAATAAAAAATATTAAAAATGGGTCCCACGGTACTATTCACACATTTAAAAATTATTTTGCTACAGTGTTTTCAGTTTTCAGTTTCAGCAATAATAAGTTCAATCCAAACGGACCCAAAAATAGATTGAAGTAGACCAATATGGACCGAAATAATTTGAATGGACTGAATTGGACCAAATGGACAGAACATGACTGAATAGGAACAAGGTGGACTGAATAGGACCAAATGGACTGAATAAGAACGAATAGACCGAAGTGAACCTAATGGACCGAGCGAGACCAAATTGGACCGAAGTAGAGCATTGTGGACTGAATAAGACCAAAGTGGACAAAATGAACCGAATAAAACCAAAGTGGAAAAAATGGACAAAATAGGACCAATGTGGACGGAATGGCTCGAATAGGACTGAAGTGGAACAAAGTGCACAAAATTGACCGAATAGGACCAAAGTAGACAGAATGGACCGAATATGACTAAAATGGACAGAATAGGATCAATGTGGACCAAATAGGGCCAATAGGGACTGAATAAGACCGAATTGGACCGAAAATAACTTTAATGGACAAAATGTACTAAATAGGACCGAATTTCTAATGTCTATTTTAGTATTTTCTTTGTATCTTTTAGGGATAATTACAGTAAACCCACTTGAGGTTTGGCCCGTTTGCACTTTGCCTACCCGTAGTTTAAAACTTTACACTTTGCCCACCTGAGATTAGTTCTGTTAGCCTTCCGTAACCCACCTCTCCGTTTGCCATTAGAAAAACACATTTTTAGGCTAAAACAAATATAACAAGAATAAAAAAGCTAGGGTTTTTCATTGCTCATGAACTTCAATGAGAACAAAGTGAAGGAACAAAACACCAATCAAATGACTCAATGAAATTATTTTTAATTTATAACAATGTCAACAATTTCACAACAGGCCAACTATCACAACAGCCACAATCACACAAGTACTTAACCCTTTCTTCGAAGGCAATTTTCCTTTTGCTTGACTCATTACAGGCGCTTCTGGTAACAAGCTCGAGTTCGATGGCACCGTTTGAGCCAATGCAGTCGTTGGAGATGTATTGGTGAACAAACAAGCAAGCAAAGGACTCGACCCACATAGCCCTTCGTTCCCAGAAAAGCTTCCTTGACCAAAGCATAGCGATGGGTTTCATTTTCCTTCATTCTTGCTTCATGGGTTTCATTTTTTTGTGGTTTTGGTTGTGGGTTCATCTAATTTTTGTGGTTTTGGTTGTGGGTTCATATGATTTCCTTCGTTCTCGCATCCGTCTCGATCTCAGCCTCCGTCTCGGCGGTTTGGAGCAGATCCAGGAAGAGGGCCGGCGGTGGTTTAGAGAGAATGGAGCTCGATCTCGGCCTCCGGTGGTTTTCTTTTTTTGCTTTTGGGTTGTGGGTTTGATAATGATCTGATTATGGTGGGGTTATGGGTTGTGGCTTGTGGTGGTTGTGGATTGTGGGCGTGGTGGTGGTGGAGTGGGTGGCAACGCTTCGTGGGTTTCAATTTTATTTATTTATTTATTTTTTTTTTTTTTTGGTTGTGGGTTTTATTTGATTTTGGCTTGCTAATGGTGGTTGACCTCCATGGCCGCCGTTAGCACCACTATGAGCCACCGCCACGACAGCCAAGCCGCCGTACAAGCCACCATCAAACTTTAGGTCGAAGCACTCGACCACCACCATCGGCAGGATGAACAATGGTGCTGTTTTTCTCTCTTTGGTTTGTTTCTATTTTCTGTTTAATCTATGATTGGGTTCTAAAACTTTTTTTATTACAGCTTGGGTTTGAAAAATGAGAGGGATTTTGGTATGGATTCAGAGGATTTAATTGGTTTTGGATGTGCATAATTGAAAATTTTGAACTATATTTACAAATGTTGTGTTCTTGTGTTCGTGAGGAAAAGATTTAATGGTTCGTGTTTGATCCGTGTTATGTTCTATTTTTAATAAAATGGTGTTTTTCTAACGTCTGAGGGTGAGGTGGGTAACGGATTGAAGTTCAAGTGAGCAAAGTGTAAAGTTTTAAACCACAGGTAAGCAAAGCACAAACGGGCCAAACTTCAGGTGGGTTTACTGTAATTATCTTTATTTTTTAACTCAAAACTAAAGAGTTTAGCCCAAATATAATAAAATTTTATACTTTTAACCCAAAAATTAAGAAAAGAAATGAATTTTTGAACTAAAATTGAAAAGAAAACATACAAAAAGAATCAATTTAAGGCCCAACTAGTCTTAAATGGACTAAAGGGGGATCGAAATTGACCATGTGGACCGAATAGAAATTATTTAATTTTTAGGGAGAATAAATTATCTTCAAAAAAAATTAGAGAAAAAATTATACATTATATTACAATACAAAATAATTATTTATTCCCACGCATCGCGTGGGTTTATGACTATTAGTAATAATATTAATAAACATGTAACATGAGGGTGCAAAATGGTGCACGACACTAATACAGCCAAGGTATACATGAAGAAGCGAAAGAAAACTTTATCCTTCACCAGAAGTTCACATCCTTCAAATATATGAGAGTTCCATTCATGCCAAACACACCAAATATGGGGCAAAGGCATAACCTTCCAAGATCATAGCATTCTTATATACTTCCCCAACTTTCCAGTAAGCTAAAAACTCTATCACATTCTAAGGCATAACCCCACATCACACCAAAGATCTCTCCCTAGAGGACAATGAGAGAAAATGATTCACAGTCCACTTTTACTCATGAAACAGTAGTCTACTATAATTAAAATACCATGACCGAGTCTTAGAGCACCTTATATCTGCACACAGGGGCAGAGCCACATAGTGGCTTGGGGGGCCCCGGCCCCTGCAAAATTTTTTTTTTTTCCATTAGAGTAGGTAGAAAAAAAAATTGGGCCCGCCCAATATTGGACAGCCGGCCCCCCCATGCCCAATTCTCAACTATTCTCCCAAGCCCAGCTCAAATATTCTCCCAAGCCCAGCTTTAGTTTTAGGCCTTATCACCTTATATACTCCAAATAAAACAAGCTGGTCCGCTCAAGTCCAAACACTAAAAACAAAACTTCACTTTCTCTTCATCTCAAAAAATCCACCCACTGACCCACGGAATCCCTTTCTTTACTTCTTATTCTTTTGTTTTGTCTTCTTTGATACACTTTCATTTGCACTGGTACCGTTGCCTACCTACCAGCCCCCAAAACTCCAGTCCTCTGTACTCATAGTTTGGAAAAAAAAAAAAAAAATCTTGACCAATTTTTTCTTTCTTCATCAGTTTTAGTTTTGAAACTTGGTGACTACTTGGTGACTGGTGAGTTTTCTTCTCTTTCTTAAGCATTAGACATTCATCTCTTTTTAGTGTCTTTTTTTTATTTTCTCAACTATCTACACCTAAATATTCACATGCTCTTTATATTTTCATAGATTTTTAGAGAAATACATGATTGAAGGCATGATGAGATTGTTTGTAATGAGTCTTGAAGGGAAGATATAAAATTGAAGGCAGTCAGGCAGAGGCAATAGACATTGCCACACGGGCGACTCATATTTGCAATTTGTGAAGACAAAGTTTCTAAGGTAAAATTGTTTTGATTTATTACCTATTTTTGATTAGATAGATATCATGCGGTTGTGGATGTGGTTGTGGGTGTTGTTAAATTGTTTGGTTTATGTTGTGTACCAATACTTGTGTGTTTAATTTTTGTTTTTGTTTGAGGGGTTATTATTAATTAAAGTCGTATTAAAAATGGGTTGTATGTTTAAATTATAGTGAAAATTTTGTTTTTTCTTGAGTATGAATAACATCCATATAACTAAGTAAAAATTTCTAATTAAAATTTTATTTTTTAAACTTCTTTTCAGGTTAATTTTTGAGTCATATTCTTAAAACTAAAAGAATTATGAGCAAATGAAAAACAATTGATGCATTCTTTAAGAAAAAAGATGTTAGCAATTCAGAAATTAGGACACCTGTGGCTGTAGAAACAAATGTTGATACTTCAATGCCTGATGAACACCCTAACCCCTCCAAATGTTCAAGAATTCAATCTGAAGAGATAGATTGTAATCCAAGATCACGTAAACAAATATGTGAATTCTCTATCAACAAACAAGATGAAATCCGACGAGCTTATCTCAAAGAAGGTTCATATCAACCTAAAAATATAGACTATCCATACAATGATGATACTCATCATCGTTAATTTCAACATTCATGGTTCGAATCGGCCCCCCCATGTAAAAATTCCTGGCTACGCCCCTGTCTGCACATGTTTTAAGGAAGGCAATGAAACATAACATTGCAAATGGAGATTAATTTACAGGTGGCAATTTTGAGAACTATATGTAAGGGCAAGGGGTCCATTGCTGCCACAAGCAACTTCCTCCATATCCATCATGTTCTATCAACAAACCCTAAAGCATGGTGATATAGGCTTTTTCAAATTCTTTACAACCTAGAGGACACACCTGCCCCGAAACATGTTCAGAGACGTAGTATCACAACCATCCCAAACAACACCATTCAATCTGTTCTACCTACAAAGGCCTTCCCCATTCTCAAACCAACAGTTTCAGAGCTAGGTGCAATCATCAAGTTTCCACTATCAGACATGTAGAAATAGTTGTAGTTGATCCTAGTAACCAAATCTGCCAAATGAGGAAAGTGCCCCACATTGAGCTTGAAAGATAGGACCTGCGTAGAACACCACAAACTATAACATGCCCGTTTTAAGGTGGTGAATGTAAGAAATAAAGCATGTATTTGTGGGTGCAACTACTTGAGGATGCACATCTACTTGAGCATATATTTGTGCTTCCAGAAAAGATGTTGTACAGTCAGAAAACCAGAGTTCAATGCAAACTTTGACATTCACATTATAAAGAATCAATACTAGGATAAATAGAAGCTTACTCTGAGTAGGAAAGCAATGCAATCATCAAACTGTTTCTCAATACGGTCAACTTCCATTTCACATCTGGCCTTGATTGCAGAAACTGCTCCACCACTACTAAGAGTTTGCTGTATGGAGTAGAAATCAAGAGCTAATCCAAGGATAATATTGATTCGGCTTGCAATCAGAGCCCACTGAATTCAAAGAGATCACGAGAAGATACTCAGCATTACCTCAAAACAATCACTGAATTACACAAGATCCAAGCATTTAGGTCACAACAGCCAAAAAAGAAAGGCAAAAGTTACCCACCAGTTTATCTGGGACAACAAAGCACTGCCGTTGAATTGACAATAAGTAGGCCTCATGTACTTCTATGACTTCATCCCAGGATCGAGCAGCAGCCATACCTTCACACAGTTCACGCCATGCACTATGATATACCTGGTTACTAAATCCTAGTCAGATATCTAACAAGTTCTTATTCTTTTGAAAACATAAACTTTAGATGCAAAATGGAACATGCATAACTAATAATTCATGGTGTCTACAACCATGTGAAAAGGAACATAATGCTTTGGAGTCAGCTAATAAAATCTCTTGTTATAGAACAAGGAACTTTGAACCAAATCCTTCCTACACCAAGGGAGATGGTTTAGGAAAGGGAGAGGAGGTTACCTCCCATTGTGTAGCCCATACCAATAGGCCTCCAATTGAAAAAGTAATATAATCCATAATTAAGACAATACCACTTCCCATTATTATCATATGTAAGCTTTTCAAGACAAGTTTGTTGAAATTAATTTTCATCTTGGAGGAGCTTTTGCATGGAGAGGGTCCCTTATTAGTAAAATGCACTGCATTTATAAATTTAAAAATAAAAAAACCAATATGCTGTAGAACCCATTTATTGTGTATGGTAACTAACATAAAAGTCCATAATCCCTAATAACAAATGAGTTGCTTTTAGAGTCTTGAGAATGCATTTGAAGCACTACGAAACCAGAAACAGAAGCAACCATAAAACTTAATTTTTGACTGGAAATAATATCAAATGCGTTAAATGAGTAACAAAGGAAAATCTAGTCCGACGAACTATCATTGAAGACCCGAAGTGTGATCGGTGCCATGCTGCTTCTGAATCTCCATTGCATGCATTGTGGTCATGCCATGAACTGGACATTGTCTGGTCGGACCCGGTGCTGTGGCAGTTTCGAAGTTCAGTTTTTTTTGGGGACTTCAAGGAGCTTCTGTCTTGGATTTTGAGCAGGAAAAAAGCCCAGAACTTTTTGCAGTCACGGCATGGTCTATATGGACACAACGGAACCAGGTTCGCCTCTGTCAAACAACTCCTGCCCTTCATCTAGTTGAGCAGCTATCGAGAGACAGGTTATGTGAATTTTGGGCTTGTCAAGCAGCTCCAGTACCTCCTCATCATCGTGCTAAAATCAGATGGGTTCCTCCACGTGATTTGGTGAAGATTAACTTTGACGGGGCAGTGTTTGCTAGCAAGAACAAGGCAGGTATTGGAGTGGTTTTAAGGAATAGCTCTGGCTTAGTTATTGCTTCGTGCTCACAGATATTACCTCAAGCTTACAGTGTTGAGGAAATAGAAGCACTGGCAGCGGCTAAGGCGCTCTCATTTGCAGCAGAGATTGGAGTTTCAAGGGCAGTTCTTGAGGGTGATTCTTTGGTTGTAATAAAAGCCTTGTCTGATGAGAATGTTTCTTTGGCACCCTTTGGTTTGCTTGTAGAGGATGTAAAGGTACTTTTTCAATGTTTTAGTCAATTATTTTACTCTCACACTAAGAGAGAAGGTAACGGTGTCGCTCATAGTCTAGCAAGATATGCAATTGACATTTCAGATTTTTCAGTGTGAATGGAGGATGTTCCACCACAATTTTTTCATGTACTTCAGGCTGATTTAGCCGGTTTACCTTAATAAAGTACTTACTTTTCCACCTCAAAAAAAAAAAACACTAGAATTATAATTGGAGGAGCTTTTGCATGGAGAGGTCCCTTATTAGTAAAATGCACTGCATTTATGAATTTAAAAATATAAAAAAACCAATATGCAGTAGAACCCATTTATTGTGTATGGTAACTAACATAAAATTCCATAATCCCTAATAAAAAATGAGTTGCTTTTAGAGTCTTGAGAATGCATTTGAAGCACTACAAAACCAGAAACAGAAGCAACTATAAAACTTAATTTTTGACTGGAAAAAATATCAAACACGTTAAATGAGAAACAAACAGTAAAATTATCATTATAAACACATACTGAAAAATAAAATTCCAGAGAAACTTTAGTTTCTTCTTTCTTGTGGGCTGAGTTATAGTTTTTGAAACATCTCTCCATACTAACAACTACACACACACACACTCAAGCTCAATACATGCTCACTGCCCCTACATGTCCATATCAAAAATTGTAATTCATGAGGGAAATTGAAAAACATGAATATATGAACATGAGGTTACATTTGATAACTTATGCCATTAAATATCATGCAATTTTTTTTCACCATGGAACACCACTACAGTACTGAACCAATCTCATTAGAGAACAACCAAATATAAGTGACTAATGATTAATTACATCAGTGTAGGTTCAAAGGTAGGTGAGTAGACAAGGTCGAAACCATATATATATATATATATATATACATAGGACAGGTCAGTAAATGGAAGTACATTGACAAAACCACCATACTATACATAACCTATAGAGTAGACAGGCAAACATATGTACATTATAGAAAAGTCACCAAACAAAAAAATAATGTAATGGAAAGAAACATGTAGCAGTTTGTTTGGCTTTTAAAGAGTTGTGTCCAATATCCCTAACTCAAAAACACCATGTTTTTGTCCATGTCCGTAAGTCAAAGATTGCAAATAGTGATAAAATTCCCGTGAAAGTAAGGTCCATATCTATGGTGGGACAAGCCTTACCCTATCCATTACATATTGGTGAAAAGCATCCACGAAATGGAGGAGTTTCTGCTCCACTAACCAGTGGTGCTTGCGGTTGTATGTCGGAGTGCCTCTACCCTGCAAGAGGCATAACAAAGATCAAGGTAATTGGAGCATGATACAAATCAGAAAGCCTTTAACATGTGGTTCACAAAACATGATATTTGTCAACATTGATCCTTAAATTAAATATTTGTGCAGATGTCTTCATCTATGGTTATAAGTTCTGTTCAAGAGGAAATGGCTATATGCTAGAATGGCATTGGAGAAAAATAAATGAATACCTTCCACATCCACCTCCGAGCTTTATCAAGAACAAACTTTGCACGCTTGACCTTCAACAAGAAGCACATCACCTACATCAACCTGGAAGAATTAGAGAACAAAAAGAGGATGATACCTCAAATCCAACCAAAAGTGAAAAGAATTACTTGGTTATACTTCTTAACAGCCTCTGCATTAGCAATAAGTTCAAGTGGCCAGGGGACCTGTCGCATCCAATACATGTACACATTAAAGTCGATTAATGAAATGGAGTTGAAAGATAAAAGAAAGTGAACCCAAACATAATAAACCTTGTAGGTGAATTTCAATAAATCAAGGCCATCAATCCCAAAACTGTGAACACGATTTTTACGAGGTGGTGAGGCAACAGTAGCCAAACTAGGTTGCTGATCACCATCAAAACCTTGATTTTTAGCGATGTACACAACCAATGAATCTGGACTTAGTAGCATTCCATCAGCAGAGTTTCTAATAGATTCCTGCATTGAATAAGCACAGACCACTACTATGATTATGATATGAAGTGGCAAGAGAAACAAAAAACATATTGAACAAACATATAGCACTGATAAATGCCACCTTTGCAGTGTATTCGATCATTAAATAAAATTAAACATTAACAAAAACTCCCCATGTAATCACAGAATCATCGTTTTTGAACACCATGTTCTTTCTGCATTTGTGGCAGGGTATGAGATTGTTTGCCCTAGCCCCATACAACCAAAATTGCATAGGTGTCCAGCAGAAATTTAATGAGCCCATTATCTTTTCTATAGTAATTAACCACAATTCCTTACTATTGTGATGTTAAAGAGCACCAGAAAAGGGGACAACCCGCATACAAAGGAAGTACACAAAAAAATGCCTCTCAAAAGTTAGAGGAAAAGGAAAAAGGAAATACACAACGAAAAAAACATCAATTTCTAAAATTTATAACAATAAAGAAAACCAAAAAACAAGCCCAAAGCTGCATATGAAAGTTGAACCAAAAACCATGATAACTATGCCCTAGGATACCACATAATCCCCCCATGGGCTGCCCTTTACCCTGTAAAGCTCAGCTACTTCTCTTTGTCCAATGTATTAAATTTAAACAATAGGGCACAACTCTCCAGGCTACCAAAGCCTTCCATTACATATTTTCTTTTCTAGATCTCGTTTTTATTTATTGGCCAAGTGACCTTGTTCTTGTCTCCATAATATAATACCAACTTTCCATTCAAATGCTCTGCATAACAACGCATTGGATTGACATCATTTTCACTGGGAAAGGAATTAACTGAACTGTAAATCATCAACTATGAGTGTATGACTTAAGAAAGTACTCAGTTAAAAAGTTGATTTCTAACATTTATAAAAATACAACTGACCAACCCTAACTAATCTATTGATGATCCATAGCTGAGCTCAAAATTTTGGGACTAAGGCTTAAATGTTGTTGTTATTCCTTTTATGGGTAAAAAACTCTCAATATTTATTAGAAGCAGTTTTGTACTTTGTTATGTTGACAGCTGTTAAAATCATAGCTAAGCCCTTACAACCAATAATCCTAGTAATCATGCAGATGGAAGATATGGCCCTACAACAAGAACTGAAAAGAAGAATTCCCATATCCTACCCCAAATATTAAGCAAAACATTTTATTGGATTTAGTAACATCACCTGTAATAATGTATTCAACTCAAAATCATCATCCCAAGTTTCTCCCTTGTCCAGCTTATTAAAAATCACAGTCAAAAAATGCTGCAGTAGATCACCTGAAATAACAATATAGCAGTAAATAAGTAAGAGAAATTTGAGGTGCCTAGTAACCAACAAGGACAAGAAGTTAAAAGTTCAACTTGCTAAACATTACCTGAACCTAACAAGTATATGGCCCGCAATACTGCAAGCTCATCCATCAATCTCCAATCAGTCATCAACTTTGACAATATATGCTTGCCAATATAATCCACCTATGACATTTAAAAGTGAGCTTCTTTTTAATATATATACATGTGTGGGTGCGTGTGTGTGTGAACAGCACAATAAGAAACTAAAGTTCTATAAATTAGTTTGAGCTGTTTACTTGCTTCTTAATGTAGACAGTAAGGCATTCCTGCATTATAACCACAGGGAGTGGAGTAGTTCTTGGCTCAACATTTTGAAGCCAGCAGAGAACTCTTGATGCAAGTGTGCTATTTTTCTGGAAAGGTAACAGCTCTGGCATTTGGAGATCATCCTGTTGCCCAATTACATATAGGTGGTTTAAGGAATAATCTTAAGGAATGGTAGTATAGCTAGAAAGTGACTCAGAAACTACCAGTCTAGTACTACCTGAAATGAAGGAAGAAGAGTAGGGAAAGGAAACACCACTTCTAAGAGCTCTGTGTCATTTTGTGAACGAGCATACTCAGATTCACCAAACTGAAAACCAAAAGTATAATTTGTTCCTTGAGTAACATGAGAAGATTTGCTCTCACAACCATAGACAGCCTTTCGTAAAGCCTCATCATTTAAAGGAGGTAGATAGAAATTTTTAGACAAGTTCAATGTTTTCCAGGCATCCATATTATTTCTAAGGCTTGTCTGACAGACAGTAATAACTGGATTTTCTGGGCAGAATGATTCCAAGAGAGGCAATTTATCCCCAAGACCTGCAACCATATTCTCTTCATTTGCATCAAGAAAAGAACTTGCATCCATACATGCAGACTTTAAATTTTTCATTCTTTTCTGCAGCAATGTATCAACCAAGAACTTATACCAAATCTTCTCTGAGCATGATGGCAAAGTTTCACCACCAACATTTCCCACTTTTAGCTTGCTCACGAAGGATTCATCAAATGATGGGAGAATCTCAGATTTGCAGAGGTCATCTTGCCAAAAGTATCTTGAGATGTGATCACCATGGCCTATAAGACCTGTTAATGAAACTAAGAAAACTTCCGATAATGTTAACCCTGCTATATGTTGCCCACGATGAAAACCATCAATAGAGCTTCCAAAACCATCAAACTGACAATCACTTCCTTTGCCAGATGTCGCTGAGAATGTAGTCGGAACATGCTGGATCAGCTGCAATGATTTTCCAGCAGAAAGAATTGATTTAGATATGTCATGGATAAACAGAGGACACGTTCGGCAATCTCTAATGACCCGCTCTTTTCCTTTGAATAAACTAGGCATAGAGATGGAATCCCGTTCACCCATATCCTTCTTCTCATTTGTTATAGGTACATGATCGCTGTTGCTAGTCGCAGCAGAGAGCTCATCATCTAGTTTCTGAAACTGTACAAATCTTAATAGATAGCTCTTCTCCCAGAACTCAGCATCATCAACTGAGATTGCTTTGTTAGCATAAAAGAACACCTGCAAAGGATGCAAGAATGAGCAAGATAGTATTTAGAAAGGATATTTGAAAAAAGAGACTAAAAATAGAAAGTCAATCCAGCAATACCGCTTATGTAAATAGTGAGATTTTTTTTTTTTAATAATTAAATCATGAGATAAAAGTATAGTTTCAGTAGTACATATATCAGGAACACATAGCACACAAATATTCAAATAAAAAAAGATTTTATGGGCCATCAAACATGATGTTCCCTAATATTCACTCGCACGATGCAAAGAAGGTGATCTGCGTAACAATCATCAATATTCTTGCACCAGGGAAATGATTTTGGAAAGAATGTCTACATTAATGATATCAATCTTCAAAAGTGTATAGTTCCTTTGGGGGAGCTCTTGAGCACAACATAAACAAACTATTCTGAGTTTTTGGCTACAAAACAAATTTTTAATCACAATTACCTCCTCAAAAGGATCATCTAGTGTTCCTTCAAATAGCCAGGAATCAAGAGCCTCAATGTACGGTAACAAACTCCCAACAAAAATATGAAGTAGCATTTGATAAGCTTCCTCCTGAAATTAAAATAAGTTCCACATTTGAATGCATAAACTAGAAGAAACACAAAAATTTAAATTCCAAACAAAATATACTGCCACAGGAGTCACAACCTCACCACCTTGCACTAGACATACTTCATCAAGCTTCTTGTAAAGATAGTCAAGCACATGCACAGCCAATTCAGCAGCTGGAACAGAAGAACTGGACTCAAAATACACTTGGGGTATGGCTCCGTGAACTATTTGCAATAGATACTCAGCACCTGAGCAGAGGCTAATATTGATAAACAGTCATCAGTGATTGTCAAAACAAGAAGAACCAAAGGATAAACAAACAGGGATGAGACCATGAATCTAATTATAACACAATGAATTCCTTACAGGGGAAAAAGTAACCTATGTAATTGGAATGCAAGATGCCTAATGCAGTGAGAAGGGCGATAAAAATGTGGGGTCTAGAGAAAGAGTCAAATGCGTCTAACACAGAAAAGTACGATGTCTTAGTGTTGATATTACAATTCAAAGAATATAGTCATGAAAATTCAAAAGATCGAATCATTCTCAATTCGTGTTCCTCTTTTTCTTTTTCCTTTCTAAAATTTTTTCCTCTGATTTTGTAAGCCCCTTGACCAAGAGAAAATAACTTTCAACAATAATGATAAAAGAAGATCCCAACTTGAAGTTGAGAAACTATGGATGGTATTAGTTGCCAACAGGCAATAGCATAGCCCAAACCGCAACAATTACCACACCTAATTCCAATGAGGTTTAACAAGTACAAACCTTGATAGAGAATTGACTAAACCTAATAGGGTGGGAGTCGTTCCAATGTCAGCATCACTGATCTTCATTTCCTCCTTCAGAGCAATATCCCGCAACCTCTGCTCTAAACACAAGTGAACTCAGTCTTCATTATAGTAAAATAGATCATAGATTACAGGAATTAAATATTTAATACAGCAAAACATACCTTAATCCAAGCAGAGACAGAACATGCAAATGCCCTCAAAGTAGGGGGTGATAACCTCACAGATGTCTCAACTTTATTGACCACTATTTCTACACGCTGTAAACATGTCGCAGCATACATAAATTGGTTGAGGATGTTAAGAAGGCTTGTATGGGAAAGGTGAGTCACATATATCCCACTTTTGGCATAAAAACTCTTTTCACTCTGGCCCCAATAGAACAAGGAACTAGAAAGCCCTTGAAACATTCGTAAAACACCTCGTACCTAAGAAAAGAAGAGGGAGATGGTACTTGTAAGTTAAAAGCAGCAGTAGGAGCATATATATATATATATATTATGAAACCAGCAAAATTAAGAATCTATTATACCAAGACAAGGCCATACCAAATCAACTTCATTTGTCCTCAAGGAGGAAACTGGTGTTGAAAAATGTATGCCATCAGAGAAGACATCATAGATCCTATTGATTAAGCTTTTAGAAACTTCTGCCTTTGCCCCATCTGCTTAAATATAAAAATAATGCATGCCTATCATAAACTTTCCCTACATCATAACCCAGTTGTAATAAAGAAATATTATAATAGGGAAACCCCCAAAATTAAAAATATTGATCCCTACCAGAAGTTTTCAGAGCACTTAAATCCTTTAGCATCTTTGAGCGATTTTAATCTATAATGATTTTGGAAAATCTCATATTAGCCTCTTAAGATCAAGTTCATTAGATTCCGCGTAGAATAACTGTATGAAACGTAAGATAGTGAACCAAGATTCATCATACAAAATTATCAACAAAAAATCAAACTCATATCAAGTCGAGGTTTGCTCACATGCAAAGGTGAGGATAGTATCAAATAACATCAGTACTAAAACAAAGCCTTAGTCTCAAAAAAATATTGGGTCGGCTCTGGATCCTCAACATTGGTAAAGGTCGGCCAAATGTATTGTTTCCTACTTTCTACTCTATCCGAAGTCATACCCTCTATTACTTCTACTTCGACTAAGTAGTAAACAACAGTATAACTGAAATAATAATAATAATAAAAATGTAGAGAAATAATACATTAGCAGCCTAATTAACCTATTAATGTTGTTGTTAAATCTTTTGACTGATTTTAACGTTTAACGAATTCGGCAAAACTCAAATTAGGCTAATGTAAGATCAAAGTGTATTAAATTCCACGTAAATTACAACTACTATATTGTACATAGAGCTCGTTTGATATATGGGGTCCATTTGGTTAGGCGTTTTTGGGAGCTTAAATGAGGATTTTTAAAACCCAAAACTCCGTTTCCCAACAGCAACTGCCCGTAGCTTTTTTACAAACTTTCATTTTAAACTCAAAACACAGTTTTGCAACAGCTTATACAAACGCACCCATAATGTTCACATGAAAAAAAAAAAAAAAAAATCAAGTAATTTCAATGGGGCTATAACATTTAATCTAAATCACAAAATCTAACACAATTAGCACAGAAAAATGTATACATACCGTAGTAGAGAGGCTTTCCCATCATCAAAATAATTTAGGGATCAGTGGCGATCACACTCACACTTCAACCTAACAACACAGCCAAAAAGCCAAATTTCAATGTCCATAAATTAGCTTCAAAAAGCTTAAAAGAGCACTCGCAGCAGCAGCAGCAGCAGCCTGTACGCTAGAAATAGCTATAATTTTGGCTAAACAACACAAATCTGCCTGCATCAGTATCAATAGAGAATAAACTTGAAATGGGCACACACATTTTACTAATAATTGGACAAAAACAAAAAAAAAAAACAAATCACATTACCTATATTTGGGTTTGGGATTTAGTTTTCCAAGTAGTGCTCCCCCAGGTGAAACAGTCGCTACCTACGCTACGTTGTTCCCATTATTTTGGGGTTTAGGAATTTGGCTCTGTGACTGTGACTGTGAGTTCCATGAGGTTTCTGAGCCTTTAAGGCCGATTGGCGCAGCGGTTGTAGATTTCAAAAAAAGCAATGTTTTAGGAAACAACGTTTTTTTTTTTTTTTTTTTTTTTTTTTTTTTTTTAAGGGAGGGGACCTATTAGTGGTGGGAAAAAAAAAATTCAATACGTGCTTTTTTTCTTTTCCTTTTTGGTAGAACAATTATTGGATTACATTAAAAATTATATATATACACATTTATGGTGGGAAAAAAATATACACATTTCTTTAGTTTCCAATATAAATCTTAATAATTTTCTATAAAAGTATATTTGTATTGTAATTTGAAAAATGCTAGGTTTTAAAAATATGTAAATACACAAAATTCTTAAATGCAAAAATACCCCGACGTGATTTAGGACACTTGTAAAAAACACCGGCAAGACTAACTCCTGTTATCTCTCATGAATGGAAAAATTATGTAACAATCACGTGACAATGTCACCAATCAGCTGGTGTGTCTTCTTAATGTGATCATATGATGTTCATTTGATTTTTCTATCCATAAAAATTAACATCAATTAGTCTTAAAGGTCAACTTGGCGAATATGAAAAATTCAAGAGGTCAAAAAAAAATTGAAACTTTAGGGTTTTTTTTGTAATTAATCTAAATCCTAGGAGTGTGTTTGCATTTTCTCCTCGACAAAATAAGTTAAAAACTCAACGAAAAAGCTCATGACAAATAGACCAGAATATGTGGAAATCACAACTTAAAAGGTTATATACATGCACTAGTAGACTAGTCACATAACTTAATTAATGATAAATTTTGATAGTCTTATAAGCATTCGATCTAGTTTAGAGGAAAACGTAAAACGTTATCCACAAAGAAGAGTGATGCAACAAGGTATACAAATGTTATTTAATTATATAAATAAATAACTTGTTGATGCATAATTTCAAATGCAACTGGTCTATTACCCAAACTGGTACAAATGCACTCATATTGTCCAAAATTATGTCGGGCAACACCATTTTAATCAATTAGATAGTACTTTTAGGGTAAGTTTGTAAATCCAATTGCACAGACCCGTAAATCTAAAACCAGTTTCGTAAGATTGAGATCCAATGTAATAACTAGAGTAATTGCACCGACCTAAATTACCACTTCCATGTGATATGTAAAAGTTGGTAAGGTAAAAAAGTTAAAAAGGTTAATTAAAAAACAAAAAGAACAAGGTTTATTTTGGAATAAATTTCTGTTCCAAGTGATAACTGTCAGTTCTACAGAAAATGACAATAAATTTATATGTAAGAAAAGAGGTTAAGCTGCAATCATGCGGACAGCTTAATTGAAACAAGAATCTATTGAAAATGAATTAATTGAAAGAGGATGGAGCCTCAATATTTACAGATTAAGTCAAATTTCGGTTATCTGTACTATATGACAACATTATCCTAACTTCTCTACCAAGTTCTCTACCTGTTCGAGATCAATTACAGAAGTATGAACGCCTTGTGTGAGTTAAAGCCTTAAGCTTTAGTAAAGAATATAAGATGACAAGCTTCCAATTTCCAGCCATGTAGATTTCCTGCTAAAAAGGGCTTGTAACTTCAAAAGAGGTATCAAAGATTCATTTGATGGTAAATTGAACCTCTTTTGGATGCAAGGTACAAAAGAAATCTCTATATGGTAACGAAAAAATTTCCATTAGAGGCCCCTGCAGGCTGCAACTTTTCCAGACGACCTCTGCCTCTTTCCAGCTTTATCCACGAGTACCATAGTTTCCTAACAACCTAAGTCAGCTACAAAAGTATTCAGAGGAATGGGATTTCCTTTCCATGGGTCCTTAAAGTGCACACGGATGGTTGTTCACAGTACCTAAGGGCACATTGTTGGAAATATTTGAAGGGTGAAGCTATGTGAACCATGAATCAATTGGTTGTTCACAGTACCTAGGGGCACATTCTGGAAATATTTGAAGAAAGGGTGAAGCTATGTGAACCATTAATCAACGGTGTGTTAGGGAGAGAAGTCCGGACTTGATGCATAGTGGAAGAAGGATGACGGAAAGCCTCAGTGCAGTTATAAATTTTAGCATTATGATGTTGGCAGGTCCCTCTGCAAAAGAAAACATAACAACAATGAATTACTATGAATAAAGCCAAATTGAGTGACTAAGAAAGAGCAATTTATTAATGGGAATAATTAACGTATATTTTTTAAAACTTTTTATGGGAAAAGAAAAAAGTAACTAATTATTTTGATAGTTTTTTATATTTTCCATAAAATTGATATCAAAACTTTCCTAAAATGGTCTTTTAACAAATGCCCTAAAAGCACCAATTAACTAGATGCTAAAATAATTCAATAACTATAGCCTGAGAAGTTCAGAATAGGTGAGGATGTATTTTTTACCTACTACATGGGCGTTTCCTATTCACAATCTGTGTGCCAGGAGAGAATGACATCTGATCTTTATGCCTAGTGCCATCTCCTACAGCATGTGGTTTCTCCTGGAGGAGCACACACAACACAACAAAAAACATTTAAGTAAACAAATAATATATTTGGTTCTCTCTTTTTCTTTGGGAAGGGGGAGGGGGGAATGTTATTACACTGCAGTGATTATGGCCAAACACCAAGGACCAGTATTTCATACTTACCGTTAGATTAATTGCAGAAAATGCCTGCATGGAGACTGCAACATTTTGATCATATGAATTTCGTACAAAAGGATGCTCAAGTAGCTTCATAGCTGTTGGTCGCTCTGCAGGATTCCTGCGAAAGCAACAATGAAGGAAATCCTTTCCCTCTGAGGATAATGTTTCTGGTATGGGTGGAGTTCTGTTCAAAACTTTGAACATAGCTTGAGGCTGAAAAACAGAAGAACAGTTGGATACTAAAAGGGATCAAGTTCAAAACACAAGGATAGTATTAATAATAATAATGATTTATTTTTTTAATTTCCTCCTTCAAAACAGGATAGTACAAATAAGTACCAGTTGTACATCAAAAAATTAGCCACAAGAAATTTCTCAAAAGAAGTATGATTCTTTAATAGGTCCATATAAATCAGAGATGGGTTGAATTCATACGGAGCACATGAAACAATAGCATGTAGATGACATTTTACATGCCTAGATTATGATCAATGAAGCATAACAAGGTTAACAATGTCCTCACCCCCGTAAAATCACTCCAAGGAGGTTTTCCATTCAGCATTTCAATAATGGTACAGCCCAAACTCCATATGTCAACGGCCAATGCAAGGTCAGGATTGGCATCTTTATTCAATGCAGCCTGCATGACCTGCACAAAAGTAATCAGAGTCAAAAAAGAAAAGAAAAAAAAATAAAGAAGGGTACTAGCTGTCAACAAAGTTATTTCCAACTGCAATGTGAAGTACCTCTGGAGCCATCCAGTATGGACTGCCCTTCAGAGAAAGATTATAAGATTGTCCTGTAAGCTGAATACAAACCAGGGTTCAAGTAAGAAAACTACCCCAAAAAAACTCCAGGGTCTGTCAATAAAGAATCTGATTAAAAAAAAAAAACCTATAACCACAAAGAACAGACCAAGTAAAAACATCTGGTCCAGATTATGCAGGGGGGGGGGGGGGGGGGGTCGGAAATCCAGGAAGCATTGGTGGACCACTATTCACCAAAGAAAATAGCAGAAACACGGTGCATAAAGATGACACTAGCTTGAGGGAGTATAATAACCATCAAATTCTAATGTGTGGATAAATAATTCAAACTTACATGCTTAGCTACCCCAAAATCTGCTAGCTTAACCACGCCTAATGCATCAACAAGCAAATTAGCACCTTTGATATCCCTGTAGAGCATAATCATCCAAGTCACTGAAAATTCACATTAACAAAAGCAACCAAACTACTCCAACAATGTGCTTTTACTGACCACTAGGTAGATATAGCAGAACAATAAGTATTCCTTATAATCTTTTAAAGAATGCCCAAGAATCAAATTTTCCCTCATTTTTTTAACATATCATTTTATGGAGTACAGTACATGATTTTTTTTATTGTAAGTTACACATGCACCCAATTGGTCGTAAACTCACAACCTCACCCTCCACCTAGAACTCATAAGGGGAGGAGGTGCCAGTTGAGCTAGAGCTCATTGGCCGAAGTATAGTACATGATCAACAAAGAACTTAAATTACAATGCAAATTTGTTCTTTCTTATCAAACATGATAGTTACCTGTGGATAGTCTTTGTGCTATGCAAGTAAGCCAACCCAGAGAGGATATGGCGAGTGAAATTGCGAACTACAGATTCAGTCATAGCTCCAAAATGTTCTTGTACATATTTGTTGACTGATCCAGGATGAACATACTCCAAATATATGTAAAAGTGATCGTCAATCTGCTCATAAACATCGTTACCTTAAATTGTCAGAATTGCAAAGAAATCGTAAGCAATTAATTTAACCAATATAAAATAACAAGAACCAAAGAAATACTTACTATCTCACTTCCATAATACTGCACTATGTTTGGGTGCTTTAATTGACCGAGAATTTTTATTTCCTGTATCAAGAAATACAGTAAGAACAACACTAGAACATTATAAAGATAATTAGAGCAGACACAAAGTTATAAGTGAACTCCTAACTATTAGGATGTGGTCACAATGCATGACCTCAATTCATGACATGGAAAAGGTTAAAGCATGATGTGAACATCCCAAACAACAATGCTGATCATTGAGAGTTATAATGGGGAATTTTTCTATAAAGAGACAAGTGGTCTTAGGTACTCAGCACCGGAGAAAGGGGGACAAAACAAAAGTGGAAAGTCTTTGGGAATGCCTCTAATTGGAGTCTAGAGTTTCAGCCATTATGCAGGTTGCCGACTTAAACTTCTTTCATGTAGTAGAAACCAATGTTCATTCCCTTCCTAGAATTTATTGTAGCAGCTCAACCCAGTTAAGTCTTAATCCCAAGTCCCAACTGGCTGGGGGTGGCCTTTTGCCATTATAACTTCCTGGTCAAATTTTGAATCTTCCCTCAACGAGAAACAACATATAACAGCAACTATGCCCCAATCGAATGAAAACTCTAACAAGTACCTGCTCCAATTGCTTTACACATTCAGCAGATTTAGGATCATCAGGAATCAGATCAACTTCCTTCATGGCACACAAAGCTCCGGTCTCTCTGCCAAATAAATAAATAAGGCAAGATTAACTACAGAAGAAGGTCAATAAAACTAGAAGCAAACTTCATAATACTTGCATACCGGTTCGTTGCAAGGTAAACACTTCCGAATGTACCACGTCCAATGAGTCTTCCTTTTTGCCATTGACCTTTAAAAGATGACACGTGTGGTTGTTCTGCAATGTGATGGGTGGTACTTAAATGTGATTGCGGGGATGATTGTGATGGTAATGTAGCTCTTGGAGGAAGAGGCAAAGGGTAGGCACTGACATGATTAATACTTTCAGGCCAATCCATATGACCCTCTAACAGCAATTTATGATGTGAGGCAAGTGCAGATCTCTTTGGACTTTTAGGGGTGAGATGGGGACTTTGGGCTGTTGGGCTACATAGAGGTGACTGGTCAGGACTTCTCATGGTTTTCGCTGGTTGCACTTTTGAAGAAGACCCAACAATGCCATCCTGAATTTTTTGAAAAGCCAAAATAGAGGGAAAGAGATCCCCATAGTCTGATTTTCGTGGGCTTACATTAGGGCTCGAAAAGCCACTTGTCGGAGCACTCTTGACAAGAACTTTCTGCCTAGAGTTGCGTTTGTAACCTTCAACATTTAGATCTTGAGGAGAGAATCCCTTATGATAATTGGTTGAAGATTTAGCCGAACTTGTGGTAACATAAGGAGGAAAAAACTCCTGACTCTTTGGTCTTAAATGTGGACTAACAGCAGGACTTAATACATCATTTGTTGAACCGTTCCTGACTGGAATTCTCACAGTCAAGTTTCGATTACCACGTCCAACATTTACATCCTGAGAGAGTTTCATAGGGCAATTGCTTGTGACAACATTGTCAGTGTGGTTCCTGAGTTTTTGAGAGCAACGTCATTACAATAAATCAACAAAGGTAACTTGGAGAAAAATTAAAGGCTACAATAAATAAACTAGATAGCAACATCATTATCATTATTATAATTATGCTGTCTTAGTTATAGTTCCTGTACTTACAATTAATCAACAAACGAAATTTGGAGAGCAATAAAAAGCTACAATTAATAAATTAGATAGAAACATCATTAGTATAAAGGCAAAACTTTAATGTTTCTTAGGTGTTATACCTTAATTTCCCAATTGGATCCAACCACATGGTTGTATTAACTAATGCATCAAAAATAATAATACGTCTTTCAATGACAATTAAATCTGACCATATGGTTCATTAATCAATGCAACCGAATAGTTAAATTTGATTGAAGAACCTAAGTTACAATACTAAGGAAGTGGTAAGTTTTACACCTATCATAATAAGCAGTGTGGTGTCAGGGATTAGTACAAATTTTACTACATAAATCTTACAAATTTTCCTCGTAATGATGTCTAATTAATGCTACGCTTTAGTTTTCCAAATTAAATTCATCCATGTGGCTAACCTTACAAACTTTACCTAAATTTTGCTCAACTAGATACATAATCATGAAAAACAAAAAAGACTAAAACATCAAAACTAACTGTAATAACATAAGCAAAAGAATCAAACAAATGACGGTTTAATTACATGATACTACGAAAAACCAAACCAACCACCAATTTTAACCAAACAAACAAGTTTCTTTTTTTTTTCCAACAGAAAAATAAAAAAGCTTTACCTCCTCAACGAGGGTCCGATTGCTTCATCGGGTGATCCGGGATGAACAGCCTGACCCGTTGACTCCGATCTCCGAGTCAATGAAAAATTGGCAGGAAGCGGAGGCAAAGGTTGTGGCACAGCCGATAAAGACCAGTGCTCCGATTCGAATTCGGTTCCACTAGGCGACCGAGACTTTCGGGTCGAGTCGGGGTGATGCGGGTCCGACGACCCACACCCATCACTGGATCTGCTTCTCAACCCGAGTTCTAGATCACTGGCGTGCCGGATCTTCCTCTGCCTCGTGAGCCTCCTATCGAGAATACGCGATTGCCCAGAATTCTCAATGAATTTACCAACACTGCCATTGTCATTCCTCTTAGCACGCGAAGCTTTGTGGAAATAAGACATTTGAGAGTTTCAAACGTTAGAACACAAGCAAAGTGGAAGTGTAACAATAACAACAACAACACATAACAATAATAATAATTATTATTATTATTCGTATCTGTAGCTTTGTCGTGATAAAAGGAAACAACACGGTTCTTTCTCTCTTTTATTGATTAGCTGTAACATTTGAAAATTTTAAAAATCAGTTTTTTTTTTTCCTATCTGTGAATTGTTGTTTGGGTTAAAACATATTGACCTCGGTGACGCAATAACAAAACTTGAGAAAAAGTCTGAACCTTATCTTGAAGAAATCTAGGACTATTAGCTTCGAGGAATCCGAAAATATATATGTTTATGTCAATACTCTACTTGCGAGGAAAGAAAACAAAGGAAAAAAAAATGGTAGAGATTTTTTAGAATTTATTGTTTGTCAACTTGTGGTTGTGAGTCAAGGTTGACAAAATCTCTTTTTTTTTTCCATAATGATGTTGTTGTTGCCGTGTGTAAACTTGCAACGTTTATTAATTTTTTGAATTTCTCCTCGATTGTTTTTTTGTGTTAAGATTGTCAACCACGAGTTTTTGTGTGTGTGACACTGTGTGTCAACTTATAAATGGGTTTTCACATTTTCAATCTTTTAGTACGTAAATATATACATTTCTGAATTTAACTTCAGGTTGTAATTCTGTTTGAAATTCAGAAAGCATAAAAAATTTTAATGCATCATCAATGTGTAGACTGTAGTCTATCCTTATTTATTGCCTTAACATTTAAATTTTAAAAAGTAGAATTTGTTCTTATTTTAAAGTATCGGAAACCATAATTCCGTCTATCTTAATTAATCATATCCATAGGCAATATGCCAATATTTTGGAAAAATTACATTTTATTATTTTAAATTATACCTTTTTTTATATTTACTTCTTAAACTATATTATCTTTTACAATTTTCTCTATAACTATTATTGGTGTAATACTTTGCACTCCAATTTATAAGTAATTGTTTAGGGAAATAAGTATGTATTCTCATAATTCATGGGGTACACATAAAATGAGATATAGTTTAGGGGTAAGAGTAAAAGGAGCATAATTTAAAAGGGTAAAGTATTCATTCTCATAGTTTAAGGGGTAACCCAGTAAGTATAACATGAGGTATAATTTATAGGGTAAAGTGTAATTTCTCCCAATATTTTTGACACCTCTATGTATAGTGGCAGAAGTCAGAACCAATTTTTTTTTTTCTTTTTTCTCCTTTTCTTTTTATGGTGGACCAATCAATAAAATAACGTACATACATATATGCGTACTTGTGTAGAATTTATACATAAACATGTATTATACATGATTTATTATATTTATTATTATTCGTTTATAAAAAATATCATCAAGTCAATTTGATATAATTTAAGGAAAATGTTTTATTTTAATGTCATGTGTATTATTTTTAAATTATATTAATCACAGTTAATAGTCTTAAAACATTTCAAATTAAGTTTTTTTGTTGTTAAATTAATTAAATATTACACATTAGAGTATAAAAATGGAACAGGAAAAAAAAAATATATATATATATATATATAACTAGCTTCATCACATGCGCTTTGTGCATACGATGAAACTCTTTTTTATTTATTTGTTTTTTGGGTTTAGTGTCATAATGTCTAAAAGTGAGATAGAAATAGTATCATATTTCTTGGGATATTTCTTTATGTGATTTTTTTTCTTCTAATTAGTTATTTGTACTTTAGTTAGTGGCTAATGTGAATGGAATAAACTATTTGAAATTTAAACTTTTCATTTTTTTTCCAACTCTCACATAGAGGCATTGGAATTCAAATAGAAGAAGTAATCTTTCTAAAAAGATATATGAATAATTGTGTTTTTTTTTTTTTTTGGTTAAAAAAGAGATAACGTAACGTGGAATAATGTTTAAAACTGAAATTGAGATAGTGTCCTAATTTAGGAACAATAAATTACTCTTTTAAGTTTTAAACCGTTTGTGTTTTTTAATTTAAAATTATTTAACTAAAAGATAGGGGTATTTTAGATAATTTAGAATTTGTGTGAAGATATTTTAGGACACAAAATGATGAAATCTAAACAGGAATCATGTTATTGATAGTATATACTATATGTGCAAACCAATTACAAATGTAGCATTTATTAGATTGAATGGATATTTGCATTAACCTTAAATAAAAGTACAGCTCTGTCTCTGTATATATCACTAACTAAACAAAATATCTAACTAACTAACTTCCTAACAGAATTAATCTTACCGGAGCTTCCACGGGTACATGATTTGTAACTAACTATGCCACTTATAAATATACCTAAACTACCTGCAGTTTATGAATTCTATTTACAAGCTACATGTCGTTTAGGCTCTCTTAGCAATATTAAATAATAAATATCACTTTTTTTTTTTATACAAGATATAAATTATGATGATGTAAAAAAAAACCAGTAGGCTGAATGCTTCGAGCTTCAATGAACTAGTGATTGCTTGGAAGGCCTGAAAAGAAAAATACACGATCAAAGATGACCGGGATGAATCGGCCAAGAACCCTCCGATGCTTAAGTTAATTTTTCTGAAATTTTAGAATTCCAATTTTTAGGAGTAGTGAAAACTTACTTCCATTTGATGTGGATGAGTCTTTATATAGTGAGTTTTGGAGTGGTTACTTATTTCGTAACTTCCCCAATATTTGTGAAAGTTAGAAAGTTCAGACTTAACTTCCACAATCACTATAGAAGTTAGAATGTTAAATCTTATCTTCTACAACTGCCATTGGAAGTTAAGTTTTTAGAAGAAAGTTATAGCGATGAACAAGGAAAGGAAGTTATAGTGATGAACAAGGATCTTACTCATATTTCAAAATAGTAACACGTGGTCCAACCCACAAGCTTTTGTAGATAAACCTTTTCGGAAATTTCATAAGTGTTGGGGGTTGTCTAGACGCTTTCCTGATGGACGACCCTCATGCCCATGGACGACCGTCCTACTAGGGACGACCTTTATTTCCTAAGTGCTGGGGGTTGTCCAGACGCTTTCTTGATGGACAACCCTCATGCCCATGGACAATCGTCCTACTAGGGACGACCTTTCTATGTTAAGATAACCTTTATGATATGGACAACTCTTATGGACGAATTGGAGTCGATTCAATTTTTAGTTCACCATCAAATTTTATTATAGTCTAATCTACGTATATATGTGTGTGAAGTTTCTTCTATAAACTTAAACCCCAGCCCTTACCCCCTACACTCCACAAGCATTTATACTTGTGGAGTGACTATCGCGCCAAGAGTATATAGTGGTATAAATATTACATTTATATGCCCTAACATAGACAATAAAACATAAGATAAATATAAAAATTGCAATAACAAATGGATATATATTGTTTATTGATCACAAACATGCTCCAACCCACTAATCTTTTAACCATAAAATCATATTATCTTTTCTTTTAATAGAAAAATAAATAAATGCATTCTTGTATCCTTAACTCTCTAAATACAACATGAAGAATAGTCTTTATATATATATACACACACACACACACATATGGACAAAATTTAGGTACAGTACCTTAGGTGCTGTCTCTTATTTAACTAAAAAATACACTTCTATCCCGTAAGAAAAAATTCACATGGCAGAATCTTAAAAATAGAACCTAAGGAATAGCACCTAAGTACTGCACCTAAGTTTTGCTCTATACATACATATATATATATATATATATATATTAATTACTAAAGAGATTTATATCTGTATTATTTGAAAACATACTTGCTCTTAAAGTTAGTGAGTTTTATTCTTCTCAAAATGGGGGAAAAAACTAGTGAGTTATATATAGCAAAAATTTGAATATTAAAAATAGTGAGATATTAATACTTCTAATAAGAAATGAGTGTTTGTTAAATTTTTACAAAAGATAAAGAGGGCCATTACTCATTAAGCAAAACTATTAGACACATTTTTCCTCTATATAAAAATTTGTCAACCAACGTGAAGAGCCCTGTAAGACTTTAACTCAATACCATTGTCTCAGGTTTTGGATCCCATTCCACCAATTGTAAGTGTAACAATTAAATTATCCAAAAAAATTTGTTGACCAATAAAAGGAAGATATTAACTTATTTAATTTTAAGTTATTGCTAATCAACAATTGAATTTTAAGGGGAGTCTACACAATCATTGAAACTCATGATACTTTATTCATAATGGCTAAGATTTATTCATAACTTTGTTTTTTTTTATTTTGTTTGATAAAATATGACTGTCTAACTTACATAGATGAGGTTCATGAGAACTCTGAACAAATTATTTATGCTTTATTTTTTAGTTGGAAAAGGGGAATATAATTATTAGATGTCTCACTCTGTTGGCTTAAGGCAGTTCTTGATGTTATTTATATATTAATATGTTGCTAATTTTACAACTTGAATTACTTCCCTATGAACTCTCAAGCTCTTAATGCATGGCATGGAAAGATACCAATTAAAAAAATATATATTTTAAAGTTATCAACTAATATATTTGTGGTTGGTCAAATCTAAAGTTCTTGGCAATTTGAAATGCTATCACACATTTCTCAAAAAAATAATAGAAATGCTATCACACTTAAATGAGTTATGAGTATCCAATAATAATAAAAAAAATAAAAAATAAATTCTGAAAATCTTATTTGTTATTTTTAACTTGACAGGGTTAATTTGATTCCCAGCCTTAGATCATAGTTTTTCACCTTTTCTTATTCGTCTTTTTGTATTTTCTTGACAATCAAATACAAAAACATAAAATCATATTTTCCAATCTCCAACTTATAGATAAACATATTAACTTAACAACTAAAATGAATCTAAAATGATTGTAAATTGAAAATAATACAATTGATTTTTTTTTAGCAAAATAACACGACCAATTTGAGTACTATCAAAATGTAGAAATCAGACTCACAACAAGTTAAAAATAATAAAAACTAAATTAACTGTTACGAGAAAATATATATATATTTTTTTTGGTGCCAAAATGTATAGAATAAAAATTATATTTTCCCATTAAAAAAACTGCAAGCATAAATTTTTGGGGCCCTACATGTCTAGCTAGAGAAAAGTTAACGTTGCCGCCGCGAATCTTTTGAACCCTAAATAAACAAACCAGTTGTCAGAGTGTACTAAAAAACAAAAAAGAGTTTTCAGAGGACCCCCGCCAAATTGGCTTTCAATAATGAATACGCACCGTTTCGGAGCCCTAATCCGAAACGCGAAGCGGTTCTATTCGTCCTCACCCGCGATCGCTAGACCAGAGAAATTCTTCTTCGCTGACGACGGCGAAGCCGGGAGCTCGGTTTTCCGGCACGCCCTGAAATTCCAGCGGCCGGCGACGATCATGCGGAAGTCGAATAAGCAGTTGCTGAACTCCGGAAGCTTTATTGGGACCGTCGAGCTTCCTTTGAAGGTTGTGGACACAAGGAACACCGGTCGCTTTGGCGTTCACACTGTGCTCTCCGTCAATTCCTCCCCCGACGATTCCAAGCGCACGGTTAGGTACTCTACTCCACATCTCTGTTTTCGTTATCGTATTGTATCGTATCAATTGCTTCTTCAAATTGTGCTTATAATAATAATTACTGTTGTAGTTGTTTATGTTTCCAACATTTGATTTTGCATGAGCAAATGATCTATTGTGATTGGAGCAACATCATTTTTACATGGGTTCACTATTTTTTATTTTGTTAATTTAATAGTTAGAGAGAGAGATTTGAATACTAGACGTTCGAAACAAAGTACCAGTTGAGCTACTAATGATACCACTTTTATCATGCGTCAGTCAAAAGAGGCCATGTCAGCGGTAGTAAAAAACATGTTTTGTCTCTTAACTTATTGTTGGGTAAGACACATGCTGTAATGCACTCTCACACACACACATACACATACACTAGAGATAGAGAAGAAAGAATAGCTTCATGTTGTATTTGTATAATTATCTGAGTGGGGTTTTTGGAAAAAAGGCTTTAATTTAAACTATCTCGATGTGTTTTCTAATGCTCTATGTGATACATGGCAAACTTGGTCAAAATTTTCCATTGGGTTTTCAGAAAGCTTCTAATGATATCACAATTTCATTTTAAATGAAGTTTAGCATATGGGATTTGATGAATGAAGGTTTCTGAATGAACAAAGAAGGGTGGTTATTCTTTTTTTTCTTCTCCTTGCTAGGACATGTAATGGCTATGGTCATGCATTGGATTTGAATGTGTAATGGGAGGTCAATTTGATTTGCTCCTGCTTTTCGTTTAGATATATGCATGCATTTCTTTATATGGAAGTTGGTGGGTTTTCAAGTTTGCCACTATGCAACTTACATTCTGTAATTTGTGAACAGGATACTACTGTTGATGTGGGACGAGATGGCAGAAATGTCTCTACAACATTTGAAACCAAATGATTTTATCTATGTTTCAGGTCCTTTAGGGTGTTATACAAAGGCTTATGAGGATGGAGACCTCAGAACATGTTACAAGGTTCAGAAACCAAGTACATCTTTTTAACATGTTGCATAGCTGGGTCCTTATTTGGCATGAAAAGTTATCCTTCCTGCTCAGCTCTAGCTTCATGTTCAAAGATGCAGCTACAGTTTTTTATACTAAACTGAATTTCTCTCTAGCATTTGTCTTACTCCTCTTTTGAGTTCCTACTTTATTAAAAAAAAACCTCTTGAATTTTCTAAAGATATATTTTATAAAATATGATAAATTAATGATATTTTGTTGGCATACATAGTGATTAAAGTTGTTTATTGGTTTCTTTTGAAGACTCATATAGTTAGGGTATTCTTAATCTTTAACCTTGTGTTTAGTGGTAACCAATACCTAGTGGTGTATCAAATTTCTTTCTGGATCCCACTTGCACCTTATATCTAATACCTGTTCAAGCTTTCACTTTATGAATTCATGTTCATTCTTTTCCCTTTGCTAATCATATTAGGCATTGATTTTTAAGATTTATTTGCTATGAAATTGGGATGGAGCTATATTGGATGGAAGCTAATAAACCATGGTTTCTGATAGATTGAGTTCACATGTTAGTGTAAATGATGGTGCCTTGAACCCTAACCCTTTTCTGCTAGATGAGAAAGTATGAGGGCAGTAATTTTTTTCCCTCTGCTGATACATTTGCACAACCTCTATCTATATAGTTATTTTGTTTTCTGTTTATAGGTCACAGTAGAAGAATTGAATTATGTTGCCCGAGATGGCCAAGGCCCAACCAGCCAGAAAGTTGAGGAGTCGCAATTAGGAGCTGGTACGATGTCTTCTATAGTTGAAATAAATGTGTAACGCACATCTTCAATATCTTCTAAAATATATGGCTTAGAGTTTTTATTTTATTAGTCTTTTGGAAATGAGTAGAAAACAACAAAGCAAGTAACTAAAGCAAGGCGTGTCTTTAAAAGGAGCAAGTTGTTAGCACAGGATTTGTATATCTGACCTAGAATCCATATCTATGGGGATTACACACAAAAGTCAATGATAATTTGAATTTGAATTGCATGTTGATTGTTTCAATCCTACAATTTTTCTAGCAATTAGTCTATTGATTTATTAATCAATCTCATGATCTCCTTTAGCAATTAATGTCTTGATTTGGTCTTCAATGACATGGAAAGTGAATTATACTTTCCTACACTCCTCTCAAGCTGTGCATTAATCTTTGATGGAATGCATAACTTGCAGAAATTGAATCCAAAGCTTAACCTCTCTTCTAAAGCTTACCCTTTTTTTTTTTGAGTCTGAGAAAATTAACGAACACAAGTTAAATTTGGTAAAATAACAGCGCCATTAAAATGGTGAATCCCCCTCAATGAGAAATTCATAAGAAATTATCCTATAAAGATGTCACTATAGATTAACGTGACAAAAGCCTTTTAATATGAAGCAAGATAATATGAGTGAGAATTGCATAGGTAAAATTACCAATAGGCATAAGGAAACGTTAATATCTCCTTATTAAAAGTAGGAAGAAAAAATTATGTAAATAATAAAAGATGATTGACAAGGTGATTATATTAAAAATTACTAACATGAGGAAAATCATGTGAATGAAGAGATTCAAGTAAGGTCCAATTGATACGCTTTGATACCATGTCAGAATTTGAAATATCATGTAGCATAAAGATGAGAATGGAATAGATTAATGTGGTCGATCATTGAGACCTACGTCCACAACACCAAAAGACAAAGGGCTACATCTTTCATTCACTTTTCATGATAATACATTACAATAAAATCCATATTTATAATGAGGATTGGGCCTCAGCTCTAACCTGGTCATTAGTGTTCCTGACCCACTCCTCGGCTACATAAATTTGCTGTGTAACGTGCATAAAAGTAGCAGAGGGGTCATAAAGGATATACACATATATGAATGAACGTGCAGCCTAGTATTTAACGAAAAAGGATGCAAGTTAACTTACCATTGCCAGATCCCTCTTCAATGACATGAAGAAGTCAGGCTGCCTAATACACCTGAGGCCCTCCATGTCCCTGGGGAGGAGAAGGGGCTACTCAAAGGCCTCGGCGAGGATGCCGGCATGCCCCCTTTGAGACTCCAGATTGTGGCGTCCCAAGAAATGGGAGCACCCTCCACCTTTAGTCAAGGAGCCCAGGAGCGCTTGCCTCAACGCACTTCAGCCTCTTCCTGACTCTCCACCGAGTGGGCCCTCTTGTCCCTGGGGTCCTTAGCTTTCTTTTGTTGCTTGGCCCCCTTCTGAGGTCCCACCTCACCTTCTTCCAGGTCTTCGACTGGCCTCTTCTTCCTTAAGTTCGGAATGGACTTCAGTCTGAGGTCAGCAAGGAGCGAAGGTGGAGGAAGGGGAAGACTGGGAGCAACCTGGGTCTTAGGGACATCTTTCGAAGCTTGTCCCTTGTTCCTGTTGGCCATCAAGCCCCTTAAGCCGGTCCTTTGTTTCAGGTCCATACCTTCTTCTTCGACTTTTGAGCTGGTATCGACCCGAGCAACTACCAACCTCGGAGAATGTGCAGCAGAAAGTCGGTCAAAATCAGCTTCAGAGTCCGAGAGCTCTATTGGCCTTGTTGGCACTTCACCTTCCTCGTCGAAGCGGAATTGGTCAATCTCGGCCTCAAGGGATGAGTATGTAAAAGCTCTCTCCTCTCTTGGAGCGGCTACTTCTTGAAGGGTGCGTTGAATGGGTAGCTGAACGGGCGGAAGATCTCTCGGAGCCAAAAACCTCGGTTTCAAAACATCTATCCGAGCCAATCTAGAACTTCCAGCCTTTATTGCCTGGCCTGCATCCTGGAATATGTGAGACAGAGGCTCGTAATCCAAAATTAAGTGAGCGGCTCGTAGCTGTCCGTCCTTACTTATAAATATCTTCGACCTTAGTAGGTAGTTAAGAGCCGAAACGTTGGTCAAATTGATCCTCGGAGCAACGTGGTTTTTATCTGCAAAAACATCCGAGCAAGAAATCATAGTCAGACTGATGAAGATTATCATCAGGAGAAGATGAAATGTTAAAAGTGAAAGGTTGAAACCCTTTGTTCAAAAGAATTGATCCTAATGTGCCCCACCAAGCTCTTCTGCCCAAGTTGAGCAGGGAAGACCGTCATGCCACGCCCCGGAGGCAACCAGATAGTTATCCTTCAAGCCCTTGTTGGACTTAGGAAGGCAGGATATTAACCTAACGACATCGGACCGGGATTTGAGGTAATATCCTGCGCTAGTAAGGGAATGACACTCGTACATATGAACGACGTCGTGCCATGTGAGCCCTAAGTTCATCTGATCGTTCAGAGCATCTATACACCCTAAGACTCTAAACAAGTTGGGAGCGCACTGATGGGGACACAACCTGTGGTTGAGTAGGTAATCTCTAGTTATCCTATCCATGGGAAGAGTCATTCCTTCCTCTATGAAAGCGATCATTGGAATGACAACTTCACCCACCTCTCTATTAGTGAGTATTCGGTCTGGGGGACAATATTGTAAGCCCACTCCTTGTGGGATATGGTATTTGGCCCTAAAACCCTCCATACCGGCCGGAGAATCCACTAAGTGCTTAAATCTACCCATCTATGCGAATGTGGATGACAAGGAGAAAGTTTTCTAAATAAGGAAGGAGGCCGAGGAGAAAAATAAAGTTTGAAGAGATAGATATTTACGAGAACAGATGTACTAAACCCTGAACCTTTAGGAAAAATCTTTTGGAAATTTCTTAAGGAAAGGATTTAGGGAAATTAGTGGCTGGAAGAGCTTTGTGAGTTTGAGCGCTTGGGATCTCTAGAGAGCTTGAAGACTTGTAAAATGAGGGAAATGAGTTATCCGGATGCTTTATATAGAGGGTGGGATTGAGTGGGAGTCATCCCGCTCAAAACCCAAGGAGAAATGTTAGCCATTGGATCTGCGCCTCGCCGTTGGATGTGGGGAACATAACGCCGCCTAAAGCAATTAATGACGTCTCGCAAGCCACGAAGCGTCAATAGCAATCATGGGGCGCATAAAACGGCACCCCCGCATGTGTGAACCAGAGAGATAAATGGTTTTGTCTCTTAAAAATCAAAACTCCGCATTTTCTCCTCGGACGAGAGGGAAAAACCAGAGTTTTGAGGGGCTAATGTAGGGATAAGGGCCCAAAATTATATATTGGGCCTTGGACCTTATCCAAAGACATTGGCATGTCCGAGGAGGGACAAATAGTTACGAGGGATTCCAATTTAGAGTCTCATGAGTAAGAAATGAGTAGAAGGCGGTTTGAGGAGGAATTCCTCCTCGGCCATGACAAATATAGCTCAAATACGTATTCCAGCGACAAAAATGACCTCCATAGAAGCTGCGGTGTTAGAAGCGTGCCTCATGAACACATGAGAAGGAAGGGAATCCAAAAATATCCAAGGAAAAACTGCTACCTCCGCATTAAATGCAATGCAACTGCTTTTCTGGCCGCATTTATGTGGAGAAGACCCCTGAACAGTGATTCCTTGGCTACGACGACTCACAGAGAGCTAGAATGGGTGTCTGATAGGATGGACACTTGAGTAGTGGTTTGGACGATTGACAAATGGAGGGTCAAGATCACCAGGAATGAGATATATAATATAAGAGACCCCTGAATGAAGGGGGATCAGAGCAAATGGGAGAAAGCATACTGTAGTAATCAAAGTTGCATTTGTAATCAGTTCTATTGATTTATATTAAGATTTGCCTCCTCAGACAGTGAATTCATTCAGTCTTACGTGCCTTGTTTTTGCTTGATCATCTTTTAAATTCATACTAACCGTTGTTAAATTCATTAGGGTCTAGTTCTTTGACACACTCTCTACAAACTTATTGTATTATGCTCACTGGACTAAAATTTCACACATCTTGGATTTGGGCTGCTAATCGTATCCCTACATAAAGTTATCAACTAATATATTTGTGGTTGGTCAAATATAAAGTTCTTGGCAATTTGAAATGCTATCACTCGTAAATGAGTTATGAGTATCCAATAATAATAATAATAATAAATTCTGAAAATCTTAATTGTTATTTTTAACTTTACAGGGTTAATTTGATTCCCAGCCTTAGATCATAGTTTTTCACCTTTTCTTATTCATATTTTTGTATTTTCTTGACAATCAAATATAAAAACATAAAATTATATTTACCAATTTCCAACTTATAGATAAACATATTAACCCAACAACTAAAATGAATCTAGAATGATTATAAGTTGAAAATAACACGATCAATTTGACTATCATCACAATATAGAAACCAAACTCACAACAAGTTAAAAATAATAAAAACTAAATTAACTATTACTATAAAATAAATTTTTTTTAGTCAAAATATAAAGACTAAAAATTATATTTTCCCATTAAAAAAACTGCAAGCATAAATTTTGGGGCCCTACATGTGTAGCTAGAGAAAAGTTAACGTTGCCGCCGTGAATCTTTTGAACCCTAAATAAACAAACCAGTTGTCAGAGTGTACTAAAAAAAAAAAAAAGAGTTTTCAGAGGACCCCCGCCAAATTGGCTTTCAATAATGAATACGCACCGTTTCGGAGCCCTAATCCGAAACGCGAAGCGGCTCTATTCGTCCTCACCCGCGATCGCTAGACCAGAGAAATTCTTCTTCGCCGACGACGGCGAAGCTGGGAGCTCGGTTTTCCGGCACGCCCTGAAATTCCAGCGGCCGGCGACGATCATGTGGCAGTGGAATAAGCCGTTGCTGAACTCCGGTAGCTTTATTGGGACCGTCGAGCTTCCTTTGAAGGTTATGGACACAAGGAACACCGGTCGCTTTGGCGTTCACACTGTGCTCTCCGTCAATTCCTCCCCCGACGATTCCAATCGCACGGTTAGGTACTCTACTCCAAATCTCTGTTTTCGTTATTGTATCGTATTGTATCAATTGCTCCTTCAAATTGTGCTTATAATAATAATAATTATTGTTGTAGTTGTTCATATTTCCAACATTTGATTTTGCATGAGTAAAAACTAGGGGCGAAATATTTTTCACAACTGCTTACATGGCCTATTGTGATTGGAGCGACACCATTTTCACATAGGTTCACTATTTTTTTATTTTGATAATTTAATAGTTAGGGAGGGAGATTTAAATACTAGACATTTTCATTCGAAACACCAGGAAGTAATAGTTGAGTTACCTCTTGGCAACGGGGTCCACTATTGATATCACTTTTATCGTGCAGTCAATCACAAGATGCCATGTCAGCAGTAGTAAAAAACGTGTTTTGTCTCTTAACTTATTGTTGGGTAAGACACATGCTGTAATGCACTCTCACACACACACACACACATACACTAGAGATAGAGAAGAAAGAATAGCTTCATGTTGTATTTGTATAGTTATTTGAGTGGGGTTTTTGGGAAAAAAGGCTTTAATTTAAACTATTTCGATGTGTTTTCTAATGCTCTATGTGATACATGGCAAACTTGGTCAAAATTTTCCATTGGGTTTTCAAAAAGCTTCTTATGATATCACGATTTCATTTTAAATGAAGTTTAGCATATGGGATTTGATGAATGAAGGTTTCTGAATGAACAAAGAAGGGTGGTTATTCTTTTTTTATTTTTTCTTGCTAGGACATGTAATGGCTATGGTCATGCATTGGATTTGAATGTGTAATGGGAGGTCAATTTGATTTGCTCCTGCTTTATGTTAAGATATATGCATGCATTTCTTTATATGGAAGTTGGTGGGTTTTCAAGTTTGCCACTATGCAACTTACATTCTGTAATTTGTGAACAGGATACTACTGTTGATGTGGGACGAGATGGCAGAAATGTCTCTACAACATTTGAAACCAAATGATTTTATCTATGTTTCAGGTCCTTTAGGGTGTTATACAAAGGCTTATGAGGATGGAGACCTCAGAACATGTTACAAGGTTCAGAAACCAAGTACATCTTTTTAACATCTTGCATAGCTGGGTCCTTATTTGGCATGAAAAGTTATCCTTCCTGCTCAGCTCTAGCTTCATGTTCAAAGATGCAGCTACAGTTTTTTATACTAAACTGAATTTCTCTCTAGCATCTGTCTTGCTCCTCTTTTGAGTTCCTACTTATCAAAAAAAAAAAAAACCTCTTGAATTTTCTAAAGATATATTTTATAAAATATGATAAATTAATGATATTTTGTTGGCATACATAGTGATTAAAGTTGTTTATTAGTTTCTTTTGAAGGCTCATATAGTTAGGGTATTCTTAATCTTTCACCTTGTGTTTAGTGGTAATCAATACCTAGTGGTGTATCAAATTTCTTTCTGGATCCCACTTGCACCTTATATCTAATACCTGTTCAAGCTTTCACTTTATGAATTCATGTTCATTCTTTTCCCTTTGCTAATCATATTAGGCATTGATTTTTAAGATTTATTTGCTATGAAATTGGGATGGAGCTGTATTGGATAGAAGCTAATAAACCATGGTTTCTGATAGATTGAGTTCACATGTTAGTGTAAATGATGGTGCCTTGAACCCTAACCCTTTTCTGCTAGATGAGAAAGTATGAGGGCAGTGATTTTTTTTCCCTCTTCTGATACATTTGCACAACCTCTATCTGTATAGTTATTTTGTTTTCTCTTTATAGGTCACAGTAGAAGAATTGAATTATGTTGCCCGAGATGGCCAAGGCCCAACCAGCCAGAAAGTCGAGGAGTCGCAATTAGGAGCAGGTACGATGTCTTCTATAGTTGAAATAAATGTGTAACGCATATCTTCAATATCTTCTAAAATATATGGCTTAGAGTTTTTATTTTATTAGTCTTTTGGAAATGAGTAGAAAACAACAAAGCAAGTAACTAAAGCAAGGCGTGCCTTTAAAAGGAGCAAGTTGTTAGCACAGGATTTGTATATCTGACCTAGAAACAATTTGAACCAGGTTCACAGGATGATAGTGATTATAATATTGTAATTTCTTTGCTTACATGCATATATTTATGTCAACTCTTGGCACAAAAGGGATGTGTGTTTTTTATTCATTTTTGATAGTATATTACCCTAGAATCCATATCTATGGGGATTACACACAAAAGTCAATGATAATTTGAATTTGAATTGCATGTTGATTGTTTCAATCCTACAATTTTTCTAGCAATTAGTCTATTGATTTATTAATCAATCTCATGATCTCCTTTAGCAATTAATGTCTTGATTTGGTCTTCAATGACATGGAAAGTGAATTATACTTTCCTACACTCCTCTCAAGCTGTGCATTAATCTTTGATGGAATGCATAACTTGCAGAAATTGAATCCAAAGCTTAACCTCTCTTCTAAAGCTTACCCTTTTTTTTGGAGTCTGAGAAAATTAACAAACACAAGTTAAATTTGGTAAAATAACAGCGCCATTAAAATGGTGAATCCCCCTCAATGAGAAATTCATAAGAAATTATCCTATAAAGATGTCATTATAGATTAACATGACAAAAGCCTTTTAATATGAAGCAAGATAATATGAGTGAGAATTGCATAGGTAAAATTACCAATATGCATAAGGAAACATTAATATCTCCTTATTAAAAGTAGGAAGAAAAAATGATGTAAATAATAAAAGATGATTGACAAGGTGATTATATTAAAAATTACTAACATGAGGAAAATCATGTGAATGAAGAGATTCAAGTAAGGTCCAATTGATACACTTTAATACCATGTCAGAATTTAAAAATATCCTGTAGCATAAAGGCGAGAATGGAATAGATTATTGTGGTCGATCATTGAGAACTACGTCCACAACACCAAAAGACAAAGGGCTACATCTTTCATTCACTTTTCATGATAATACATTACAATAAAATTCATATTTATAATGAGGATTGCACATGGAAGTCAATGATGATTTGAATTTGAATTGCATATTGATTGCTTCAATATATGATTTTCCAGAGCAACCAATCCCATGATTTTATGTGATAATCAATGTCTGGAGTTGGTTTTCAAAGACAAGGAAAGTGAATTATACTTTCCAACAATCTTTGAAGCACCAAAATTGGTTCATGCTAAGTTTTTCCTTTATTGGTTAATATTCTTGTACAAAAAAAAAGAAGAAGTTCAAAAGTTTTGGAAGACAATTTCAAGCTTTGGGTTCAATTTTTGCAAGTTGTGCATTTCATCAAAGATTAATACACAGCTTGAGGGGTTGAGGGGGAGTGTTGGAAAATATGACACTTTTCACAAATTAAAGACGAAATCAACAAATTGATTGGAGTAAATCAAGAGATTGGAGAAATAGAATATATCAATATGAAATTTTAAATAAAAATATACATTTAATAAATTAATAGTTGACCTATTTTCAAATTTTATAAATCTCATTACACTATGGGTTCATTTGTATTTGTGATCAATCAAGTGAATGAAAGATGTATGGTATGTGGACTTCGATCTTAGTGATTGAAACCCGTTAATCTCTTACGATCTTCCTCTCTCATATTCTCTTTGTCTTACATAATATTTCAAGGTTTGACAATACTCAATTATGAGTTTTTTACGACACTTTTTAACAGCTAGTCATCACGAAATATTTACTTTTTCCACATGCTTATCTATCTTTTTTGTCCTGTATCTTATCACATTTCTAGGTAGAGCTGACTTGGAAGGGTATGAAAACCGCAATTACTTGTGGCAAGTGTTTTTCACCAATCCATATGAATGGCGGGATTTAAGGAAACGTAAGGTAAATCCAAGACAGCCAGATTTCAAACACAAGGATACTGGTGAAGCTCTCTGGTTGAGTCCAAATGATCCTCCATGGATTAAAAGGCAACTCCAGTTGCTTGATACAAAAATGGCAGAACAAGGCCATGGTGATTTCGGTTTGCGTTCCCGTGTCTCCATGTGGGTTTATGATGAGTAGGGGCAAGTCTGGAGGCCTTGAAAGAACTATCTGCTTTTGCGTATTGGTCATGTACAGGGTTTTACGATCTTAGTCATTGAATCTAACTGGAAGGTCAAAGAATGACAGAAGCAATATCAAAACTAGACAGGAATTTGAGGTTTTTACGTCTCCAAGCATATTTCTCAATCTCACTTATAAAAAATGAAAAGAAAAGAAAAAAAAAAATATATATATATATATATCTCAATCTCAGTTGCAGTGTGTTGAGCATGAAGATTCTGCATTCAGTTCTCTCTACAGCAGGTTGCAGGTATCCTATACATGACAAAAATATGAATACAAGTCTTTTTCATTTTATGTAGGCTTTTTTTTTTCCTTGTATAGCCTGGCCACTTCAGGGGTCACTTCATGATTGCAATATCTATACATAATGCATCTCCACAAACTTGTTTCCTTCTTTAAAGTAAGTTTGGATAAGAAAACTGTCTGAAACTTCTGTTTAGATTGAATGAGAATTTCTCATTGAGGGATATTGGTTGACTTTCTTAGAATATTTAGATTTCCTTTTGGCTTGCACATGCCTTTGCATTAGGCTTTCCCACCTTGTATGGATACTTTTCATCAAATGAACTAAGGAAATTCGGAAGAATATTAGGAGGGAAAGAAAAAAAAACTGTTTCTAATGCCCTCAATTATTGATCAAATAGACACAATAAAATCCAGGTGATTTAGGAAACAGGTAGGTTGGAGCTTGCCAGGAAATCACCAATTTTGGCCACTTGTTTTGCCTCTTAGAAACAAAGAATCTGAGCATAATCAATGATTTTGTTGTGATAGGCTGATAGCTATATTTACAGACAGTTTTTGCTTTCTGCAAACCCAGTAACAAAATGTGGAATACTTTATTCAGGGTGATCACTGTGAAGATCACATATGACATATGTATAGGTTTTATGCTATAATTAATTGGGGCACTCCTAAAGGATGGGATCATTGCCATGTTGATGCCCTGTTGAGACAATGAATCGAGCAACAAAAGATGAAGGGTGCCTTTTTCAGTACATGGTAGAGGCTTCTAGTTCTAGTAGAGGGCTTTTGAAAATTTGTAGGTTCTTAGAATGGGAAGAAGATGATGAAGATGGTGATGATGGCCATGGCTACATTAAACTTCAAGGTTTATAAATTGGATGGGAATAGAAAAAAAAGGTAGGTTGGGGTGCAACACTTGGGCAACAAGGTTTTGTTTGTAGAATATAATTGTGCACTGTCTCTCAGCCCTGAAATGTCCTGGGATCAAAGCAAATAGCATTACTTCATGGATGATTATTTTGAAGGCTATTATGATTTTATGAGAGTCCATATGAGAATTTCAACAATGGTATGTTCAGTTTGGAGGACGAGAGCCTAAAAAAAGATTTCTACACCTTGCATTTGGATTAGTCCTAAAACTGAAGGGATATTGCATTTCATCTCTGTCAAACCTGTTAGGTGCTGCATAGAAATTTGAAAGAATGTCAAAATGAGTCTATTAAGTTTTCTATTATCGGCTTTTGTATTTTTAAACTGATATATTGCAATTTTTTTTCTGGATTTCCAGGGAGTTGAATTCTTGTAAAGAATAAAATGTTTCTGATGCAGATCTTTCCGTAAATGAGAAATCAGTGTCTACCCCCTCTCCCCCCCCCCCCCAAGGGATGCTTCTTTCTTTTTGTGGGAAAGGTTGTTATAACGTGCCATTGGCCATTAGTAGAGAATTTTACTTATGTTTCTCTTATCATTCAGAAGCATTCTTATGCTTGCATGTAAATGTCTCAGTGTCTTACTCCTTTAGTGTATCAATCTCTAAATCAAAAATGTATTTTGTACTATGAACAAGGAACACTGCAATATTTTCACTCTTAGGTCGTTGGTCCATTAACCAATAATCATGCTCATAGTTGCCTCCTTTTTTCTTCTCTTATTTTATTTTATTTTGATTTTTATGTGCATGGGCACGCACATGTGTGGCCAAAATGGTAGCATATGAATCTCATGACCTGGATTGGATTTTGTTTGTTGGGCCTCAGCCCGTCACTACATTGGGGCTTGACTATCTGGTGAGACAAGTTTATTGAATCCATTCATTAGAGCCCAAATTTCACTCCTACAGCTCTCTGCTTTTCTTGATCCTCCTGATCCTGGGGACATGGCCGACATGCCACAAAGACCTTGTGAAAAGCAATGATTTCTTTGTCGTGGCTGTTATTTCCTTTACACAGATACCAGCCTTTTGTATATACCTGGGGATCAGAATTGTAGCAATTCACCACGAGTTAGGGGTTCCTGTTGAGGATATTATATATTACAAGTTCTTTTCTGTGACTAAGTTTGGAGCTTTTATAACTAGGGATCTTTCTGATGTCAAGGCTCCCCAATTGGAATAATTATACATGAAAATAAATGTTAAATGGCCAGAACCAGAAGGGTTGGAGACTAAATGTGGTGGGATATCTATTTAGAGTTTCAAGATAGGCTTGAAACTTATGTTTAATGAGTCTCATGGACCACACTCTTTTCTTTAGTTGTTTACCAGAAAAAAGAAACACATTACTTATACAGACATGAGACATCTGCAAAAGACTTTTGAGGTCAGCGTTGCTTTTTTTTGACTAATAAATCTAAGGACTTGCTTGATTGCTTTATATTACTAATGCTAATTGATGTACTGCATGACCCCTCTGCACGACTATAATGAACAATTAGTCAATGTGATCGAATTAACCTCAAAACAAATTGGTTTGTACAATTTTTTTCCCCCACAAGATATTCTAGGAATTTCTCATTGCCTGAGTATTCTACGGAGTAATGGGCATGGATGATAAATATGATCTACTTTGTTGTATGGAGCTAAAAGAATATTTTGGCCTCGTTCATCTATCTCTAAGCTCTGCAATGATCTTAATATTGGGATTCAGAATTGTTTGTTTCAAAAGCATAATAAGCTCTTTTGTGTGAACTCCAAGCTTTGACTGATGACTCTCTTACATTTCGTTATCGGCACCAGGATCTTTAGGAAGATAATGTCATGCGACTCATGTTGATGGAACCCAACCATATATTAGAATTCGAGGCATTCAAATAGATAGAATTTTGCCAGTTCGACCAACAGTATGTTCCTTCAATAGCCTCTTTTTTCTTCGGTCTATATTTTGTTTTTGTGCTAGCAAATCAAATAATTCAAACTGCACAAACAGGGGGAATGTGCGAGTGTGGGACACTCCCAAGGACTAAAACAACTTCGGAAACGAGATATTCTAAGAATAATTTCCACAAGCAACAGCCAACACTCACTGTCAAATTATGGCCAAGCAATTCTACTGACAACTTTTTTTTTTTCAACTTGTTGAGATGAAAAATTGTCGATTGGAATAATATTACACTGAGCATTTTTTGCACAGAAGTCGTCACTTTAAGAGAAGTCACGATTTTAGTTCAAACAATTGAGTGTGTGTACTATGTATGTAAGTGAATGTGTGCAATAGATATTTTTCTTTTACCTTTACATGGAAGTGGAACTACCACTTATTCCACTTTTCATTTGCAAAAATCACAGTTGCAAAAATCACAGTGGGTCCAAGTAGTAAAAAAGATTTGTAAAAAGTTGTGTCCTTGGCATTGTTCGTCATAATTTGACTGTGTGTATTGGCTGTTGCTTGTTGTAATTGTTCTTAGAATATCCGTAACTCCAGATTTGTTTTTGTTCAGGAAAGGAGATGGGACTTCAAAATGAACTAATCTACAGACATGACAACAACTTTAAACGTATCGCAAAACGCTAATCATTAATCAAAGACCAATCACTCTAGGAGCCTTGTCATCCTCAACTTGCAAGTGCTCTTATGATTGAAAGTGCTATTGCCTTTTACACTTTTGTGCTTCCGCACGACGCCTAATGTTATCTCCATACAAAACAAAACAGATAAAAAGATATTATAATAAAAAGGGAAAGAACAAAGAATTTTCCTAGTTTTCATTTTGTGTTAAATTGCATATAAATTTATTTATGAATTATGATATTGGTTTATGCGTCCATGAAATCTTCAAAATATGTCTCTTGGCGGTTCATTATTGGGTTTATTATCATCTGAGAAGTGTCTGTCTACCAATCACCACTATAGGTCCACATAACAAAATGAAATCAATGTTAAGGTTATGACAAAGTGATAGTTGCAGTTACACAAATGAGAAGCACCATGCATTTCTCTTTTGACCATTTGCATAAGAAAATGCAAAATAGAAAAAGCGTTCAATTTAATATATTCAAACCTTAAAATTATTCTATTTAAAGTGATATTGACACTATTTATTTTGCATTGTTTTGTTCGTTCTTTACATATTTTGAGGGTGAAGGAAGAGAAACAATTAAAAAATAATTTTTTTTTGATATTTAAACGAAATAAAATGTAGGATAGATAATTTGATGTGAGTATTTGTTGTGCAAAATAGAAAAAAAAAAGTCCGCTTTAATGCTAAAACAAACAAAAATTATTGCACAAACTAATGCGAATGAGCTACGAAAAAAAAAAAAAAAAAAAAATCCAAGCTATTTGAGTATAATTTGTAACTCAGCTTGGCAAGAACTTTCATATTGGTTTTTTTTTTTAATTTTTTTTATATAAATTTTATTGTTAAACAACCCAACCCTAATATTGACTTGGTAAATGGTAGTTTAGATGTGAAGAGGCTCAATTAATAACTCGTTTTGGCTTTGTGAGCATGCTTGTAAAATATAATTTTTGCGACCAAACAAACAAAAAGCTTATAATTTTCAATATTTGATCTCTTAGACTCTGGTTCAATGCTACCGAGTCCACACTGTGCATTTGGAACCCTATGCAAGAAAACAACGAGTGATGTCAAGTTCCTAATCCTATTGTGTTCTAGAACTAGAATACTTCAATGAGTTAAATACATACGAAACCCTGATCAAGTCTCTTTTTAAAAATAAAAAAAAAATCCGCATATTCTCTTGTTTAATCAGATTCTTTATCGATTTTAAGAGAGATCACATGGACAGCCAACTACAAAGAGAACTTTGAGGTCAATGTATATATATTCTGCATAAATCTCTTTTTGACTGGCTAATATATTGGAACCCGATTGATTGCTTTATATGACTAAAGAGGTCTATTGCATTGTTATGGTGGTTAACTAACAATTAGTCAATATGATAAAAACTGAGCTTAGATGTTAGAACAATTTGGCCAGTAAACTTTCCCAAAGAAATCCTATGATTTTTGTAATTGCTGAATTAGCTATATTACATTGGTTAGAATTTGGAGGCAATAATAATTAGCACCCCTCTCGCAGCATGTAACGTTAAAAGTGATAATTATCTTATGTTCGGCTGTTTGAAAATCGTTTATATAACTTTTTAAAAGTTAAATAAAATAAGTATTTGACTCATATAAAATTCATAAATAGTATAAAAAATAAGCAATAAACTGACTTGTAAGTGTATCCAAAACGGGCCTAACGTATACAATCTTATTCTTAAAAAACAATCTTTCTTCCTTTCTCTCCCACTAGTAATAAGTGGTAATAATTCATGGATCCCAAACTTGGATCTAGTTTCTACTGACCTAAAAGAAACGTTTAACCTTGTTCATCTACCCCATCTTTTAGAGTGAGATTAACACTATAGCCTGTTTGATTCAAAAGCACTACCCCCTGTATGACTTTCAATTTTCAAAGCTTTGACTGATCTCTCTCTCTCTCTCTTCTTCATTATAAAACGAAGTAATAAAATAATTATTTCTGGTTGACGAGGGGTATGGTGGTCATTTCGGTCGTCAACGAGAGCATTGTATTTGTGGTGGGGTGCAACGTTGTCTCCTCCACTTATTAAAACAGTAGTCAATATCCAATCCATACAGTTACTTTGCATCTTTTTCCTTCACTCATCTTCTTCGGTCAGTCAATTGTTTTGTTTTTAATAATAAAAAACTTGTTCTTTAAGAAATGGACCTATACACAAAAGATTTCACAGATCTTGGTCATACATATCAAATTTAGGTATAGTTTTTTTAGGCATTTTTTATAATTGTATTATAAATGCCCAAAAAAAAGGGATTATCTCTTATCCAATAATTAGTATTATCTTTTTTTATTATTTATGTATAATATAATTTAATTATGTGATTTATTGGTTAATGTAATTACAAAATTGAATTTAATTGGAAAACCTAGAACATAACACCAAATGTTACTTAATTTTCCTCATTTTCAAAGCTATTAACATGATTTGTTATGAGAATCTTAAGATAAATAAGTGGGAATACAAAGATAGATAGACTTTGAAATGAAGAAAATTTGCTTGAAGATAGGATTGATCCCTACCGTTGAGGAATAGATGATAAAAAGTCACTTCAAATAGTTTGATGATTTAAAGGAAAACAATTAATGCAACCCTGAGAAAAAATGAGTCGATTCCAGCTGTGAGAACAAAAGAGGGCCATAAGAGGACCATAAATAACATTAATAAAAGTAGTAAGGACATATCAAGTTTAAAAAAAAAAAAAAAAAACCTTATAGTATGAGTTTGAATATAATAGAATGACTAAAAAGAATACATGTGGTCAATACTGAGTCACTGACTAGTCTATTGAATAATTATTCCTAAAATTTTGGGACTAAGATTTGTGGTTGTTGTTGTGAATGATATATATAATAAAAGTTATGTCAATTGATGAATTCATGTGAAAATAATATTATAATCACAACTTTAGCAAGTATGAAAATGTTGTAAAAAAAATTATGTGTTTATTAATATTGCTATTTTAGTGGTGTCTTCCATTTCTAGGCTGATATTTAGAAACCAAATAAATTTTTTGTTATTCAAAAACCATTAAAATAAATAACATATTTACAAATTATGATTTTTTTTTTTTTTTAAGAATGCAAATCATGAAAAGTTGAAGTACTTTAGTTAGCAAATAAAACTTAGTTTTTGTCATTTTAAAATCAATTTAAGACACCTTTAAAAAAAAAAAACAAAAAACGGACTTTCAACTTTCTCAACTTCAGTATGATGATGTTCTTCTTCTTTTATGGCTGCTCTAGATAGAGAACTTAAATTTGGTTTGTGAACAAAGCAAGCAAACAAATTAGGCGGAAGCGTGTTGAGTTTTCCGAATGAAGTCCATTACGCTAATCAATGCAATATTATATTTAAATTCATTATCGATCTTGCTTTAGGTTTCTGTGAATCTATGGATTTCATAAGAAAACTTGTCCTTTTTTCGTAGGCTGTGTAAGATTGTGTTAATGGTACGGACTTTTATGCTTAGAAAGTTTAGTTACTAATCACCGCTGTAAAAGGTTGACCAGTACAAAGTGATTACTATTTTTTTTTTTTTCTAATTAAAAAGTGATTACTATTTGGAACTTGCGGTCATGACTTATGTGAATGAGACAAGCATTAGCCAATAATGAACTCGTTATTGCTCCATATAACACATTTACTATACATGGTAAGTTCAAAAAAGAGAAAACCACATGTACTCAAACAAGAGGGAAGTAAAAGGAGTGTTCGCAAGTCAAAAAGTTTCGGAGTACCTTAACTAAGCTCTTATTGCCCTCATCCCTAAATATCTTGGGCCTGAAATTGTCAGTCAGTATAGACCAATTAGTTTGTATAATATTGTTTATAAGATAATATTTAAGATTATTGTGTAGAGAATTAGACCCTTGCTGCCATCGTTGATCTCCCCCATGCAAGCAGCACTCCTTGAAGGGAGAAGGAGCTCGAATAATGTCATAATTGCTTAGGAATTAATCTGCTCTCCGAAAAGTAGGAAGGGAAAGGATGGATACATGGTAATAAAGATTGACCTGGAAAAGGCTTATGATCGCCTTGAGTGGAGCTTTATCAAAATGGTTCTTGAACATTTTGGATTTCCCTAGAATATTACTAATCTCATCATGAGCTGCATATCCACAACAACCACAACACTGTTATTTAATGGAAGTAAATTAGAAGCCTTTCACCCTTTGAGAGGCATCTGGCAAGGTGATCCCATCTTACCCTATCTATTCTTGTTATGTATGGAGTTCCTTGGTGCACAAATCACAAGCATGTGTAAAGAAAGAAGATGGGATAAGATGCAAGCTTCTAGACATGGGCTGAGCTTCTCACATGTGTTCTTTGCAAATGATTTGATGCTTTTTGCAAATGCAGACCATAAGAATTGTGAAGCTGTTATTGAAGTATTAGATAATTTCTATAATCTTGCTGGTCAAAAGGTTAATTTGGGAAAGTCTAAGATCCTCTTTTCACCAAATGTTACAAGAAGGAGGAAGAGGTATATATGTAGAAAACTAGGAATGAATGCTACCAATAATCTAGGAAGATACCTTGGGTTTCCCATCCTCACCCAGGGTAGACTAGGTGTTGCCTTCAATTTTGTGGTGGAAATGGTTCAAAATAAGCTTGCTAGATGGAGGACCAAGTTGCTATCAAGGGCTGGAAAGCTTGTACTTGTCAAATCAGCAACTGCCCCAATAGCAGAATACTACATGCAGTGTCAAGCCCTTCCTAGTAAAGTGTGTGATGCAGTTGATAAGACCATTAGAGATTTCCTATGGGGCTCGGCTGAAGAGAAGAGGAAAATGCATATGGTCAAGTGGAGCACAGTGACCCTTCTAAAAGAGTTAGGAGGGTTGGGATTGCACTCAATGAAGGATAGAAATCTAGCTATCCTTGCTAAACTCTGTTGGAGGTTGGCTAGTGAACAGGAGTCCCCTTGGGCAGCAATGTTGGTTGCAAAATATCTAACTCCCAGAAGAATGACAGAGGAAGGAAGAAAATTACCTTGCTAAAGTGTTTGGTCTGCTTGCAAGAAGTGAGGTCCAATCTATGTTAAAGGTCTAAAATTGTTTGTAAGGAGTGGTGAATCAGTCAATTTCTGGATGGATTTCTAGCTGCCAATGGGTACCTTACGCAGTCTCATCCAAGGGCCTCTAAATCGGGAAGAGGACCATCTAACAGTCAGACAATGCTTTGATGCTAAGTGTGAATAGAGTGCTCAGAGTATATCCTTTGAAATACCAAACCATTTATTGAATGTCATAAAGCTACCCTTCTGTCTATTGACCAAAATGTAGAAGACTCGCTGCATTGAGCTCACTCCAAGGATGGCTTCTTCTCTCTTAAATCTGCCTATCTGCTGGTAAGGGGTTTAAATCCCTTGAACCTGGAAACTGAATCGATAGCATGGTATGGAAGGTGGAAGCTCCGCCCAAGGTTCAATTCTTTTTATGGTTGTACCTTCATAACAGCGTACCCATTGAAGAAGTGCTGGGTTCAAGGGGTTTAAACCTCGACCCCATCTGTAGTTTGTGTAAAAAGAATAATGAATCTGTAGATCATCTTTTAACGGGTTGTGAGGTGGCAAAATATTTCTAGCAGGAACTAAAATTTCCCCATTGCCTGAGGGACACGTTTAATTTACCCCTTGGAAAATGGCTTGAGTCCAACTGTCAGAGTGATATTAGTTCAAAGTTTATGGGTATTCCCTAGAGGATTTTGTTCCCTATGGGAGTCTGGCAATTATGGCTACACAGAAACAAGTTTGTGTTCAAAACAGGCAAAATGGAGCATTTGTGTTTCAAACGATGCATTAAAGATAGTGCAAAATACTACTCCATTGGCTTCAATGCAAAACTACAAAATGCCAAAGCTATGATCCCAGTTGGCTGGATGAAGCCACCTGAGGGATGGGCGAAGCTTAACTCCGATGGATCAGCAATGGGGAATCCAAAGAAGGCAGGGGGTGGAGGGGTGATCAGGAGTCACGATGGGGAGTGGTTAACAGGTTATGCCAGACCACTTGGACATACTAATAGCTGCATGGTAGAGCTTTGGGCCTTAAGAGATGGGTTAATGTTGGCCAAGGATATAGGTCTAAACAATCTTATTGTAGAACTTGATGCGTTAAGCGTGGTTCTTCTTATGAATAACAATACTAGTAACTTGCTAATGGAGCCTTTACTAACTAATTGCAGGAACCTGCTGAGGGCAATCCCTAATAAGCGAGTTGTTCATGCTTATCAAGAGGCCAACTAATGCGCTAATGCATTGGCTAAATTGGGAGCAACATCTTTACCTTCTTTTGTTGTATTTTTGAGTCCACCGCCTGTGGTGGAAAGTATATTAGCTCATGACAAAGCTAATGTGTTTTGTAACAAAATAGTTAATTCCTAGTTTAATGCATTATCCATGGTTTACCAAAAAAAGAAAAAGAAAAAAAAGACATGACTCCCAAATTGAGACTTGTTGGTCTCATTGATTCATTTCTAATTAAAATTAACAAATTATGTTTAACTAAAAAAAAAGTTAACAAGCTCATTGAGAATACAAAGCTAATTATTATTAAAATACAAGCTAATTGTGAGGGAAAATACATATATATATATATATATATATATATAGTAATTGAATTGCCTTAATCGAACTGTGGAACCATCATAAAAAGGAGATATATATATATATATATTTATTTATTTATTTATTTATTACAAAGAAATTTTTTTAGTTTACATTGTACTGGCAATGCAAAATTTACATTGATAGTACAATGTAAACTTATAATTAATTACCCTATTATGAAAATGTTTTGCATTTATCTACATGATGATTAACATTGCTTTTAAACAAAAATAAAAAATAAAATTCGAATCAATGCAGTGATATCTGATTTCAACAATCGTAGTTTAATAGTTTATACTATTTCCATCAATGCTATCCAATTTTCGATGAATCCCAATCATTTACTAAAATCTCAATATTTCAATAAATGAACAAATGAAATACAAAATTATAAGGACAAATTACAATTTACCCACCTGTGTAGGGTTAGCTCAGTTAAATTTATATAACCCACATCTGTTAAAAACAGAGTTGTGGGGCCCGAGGGCCTGGAATTGTCGGCCCACCTCTAGACTGGCCCAAGGCCCATGCCGAGGATCAATGGCTGTCCCAGGCAGCTACCTAGGGATTTTTCGGCCCTCTGGGCCGCGCCGAGGACAACCCTGTCCTCGGCGTATCTATCCTGATCCCAGTACAGACGGTCACATCCACATTTAATGCGCCTACCTAACTCCCCTGGCAATCTCAGTGTTGAGAGGACTCCTGAACGGCGTAACCTTGGGTGCCGCGATCCACAGTACGGTGGGAAACGTGGCTGATAGGACAAGTCCTTAAGCAGTGGTCTGGATGACTGACAGTTGGAAGGCTAGGATTGGCCAAAGAGGGTATATAAATGCAAGGAGCCCTTCAGAGTAGGGGGCTCCTCGGCCATCCGAGGAGCAACCCCCAAGACGATAAGAACAAAGAAAAAGCCCCCAAGAAGGAGGAACACTTCAGGCGAGCCGGTGGCAAGCCTGTTGGCGCCGAACCCTACGACCCACTCTCTAAATAAATTTATTGCTGGGGGATCTACGACAAAACGAGCCCCTACAATTGGCGCCGTCTGTGGGAAGGGTTAGTGCGCTGACCGGCGCAACCGGCGGTCGTTTCAAAGCAAATGCCATGCAAAAAGGTGGCGGTGCAAAAGAAAGAAGAAGAAAGAAAAAATTCTGCAGCAAAAAAAAAAAAAAAAAAAAAAAAAAAAAAAAAAAAAAAAAAAAAAAAAAACTCAACATCAAACGGAAAGGATTCTTTATCATTTCATAGAAAAGAGTTACAGATACAATCAGAGGCTCAGGCAGGCTTGTTTTACAAGCTTTATTACAAGCTAATCCTACAATCGGAGGCTCAGGCGGTCCGATCCTACAACTAGCTAGGGGAGAGGGAAGTGTCAACCCGTGCTTTTATTGGCATCAGCAGAACGGGAGAGCTTGACAATAAAAGCGGGGAAGGGGGGCTGAGGCTGGCTTGCTTCAAAGCGGAAGCTTGAACAAAGTGAGGAGCAGATGCAGGGGCACCGGAACGTCCTCCCCCGTGATGTTCCTTTGATGCTCTCCAATCCTCCCAAGCGCCGGCCGTTGGAGACGGCAACACTCGGGCGCCAGACACGACGTAAGTTCGCGTATCTTCTCCACCGAAGGTGCGCTCCGGGGAAAGATGTTAGGTACTCCAACAATGTCCCACCTGGCCACCGCGTGCAACACTGCCGGTGTTACGCCGAGGCTCAGCCGCACCAGAAACCCAGTGGGGGCTGCGGCCACGGCAGCCCTTAACTCCATATCTCCTAACTCCGGTCACAATCCCGACGGGGTTATTAAAGGGGCATGGGGAGTGGAAAGATGGTTTTCTTTCTGTTCGAGTTGGGAAGCTCATGGGGTATGAAGAAACCATCCCCCCAGAAAGCCTTATATAGAGGGGGAGAGTTGGTGACAATCAATTCGCGCAGAATTCGAAGAGTGAGTTACCGAGGCGGCGGGCAATAATGAAGCCACCAAATTCCAAGGGGGCTGCAGACCGTTGTACTTCCGTCGATTTACGAGACCATTAATGAAGGCGCGTCTCGCGCACCGAAGCGTCAGGCGCAGAACACGAACGGCCAAGAAACGCTTCCCCGATAGAAGATGGGGAAACTAATTACTTCAGGAGACCAAGTGTTAGACAGAACCAAGGCTCTGCATGGTCCTCGGACTCAGGCCTATGGGGAAACTAATTACTTCAGAAGACCAAGTGTTAGACAGAACCAAGGCTCTGCATGGTCCTCGGACTCAGGCCTATGGGGAAACTAGCCACTACTTATGAAGGCAGCACCTGTGCCTAGGTCTTGCATGGTCCTCGGACCCAAGCCTACGGAGAGCTAGCCACTACTTATGAAGGCAGCACCTGTGCCTAGGTCTTGCATGGTCCTCGGACCCAAGCCTACGGAGAGCTAGCCACTACTTATGAAGGCAGCACCTGTGCCTAGGTCTTGCATGGTTCTCGGACCCAAGCCTACGGAGAGCTAGCCACTACTTATGAAGGCAGCACCTGTGCCTAGGTCTTGCATGGTCCTCGGACCCAAGCCTACGGAGAGCTAGCCACTACTTATGAAGGCAGCACCTGTGCCTAGGTCTTGCATGGTCCTCGGACCCAAGCCTACGGAGAGCTAGCCACTACTTATGAAGGCAGCACCTGTGCCTAGGTCTTGCATGGTCCTCGGACCCAAGCCTACGGAGAGCTAGCCACTACTTATGAAGGCAGCACCTGTGCCTAGGTCTTGCATGGTCCTCGGACCCAAGCCTACGGAGAGCTAGCCACTACTTATGAAGGCAGCACCTGTGCCTAGGTCTTGCATGGTCCTCGGACCCAAGCCTACGGAGAGCTAGCCACTACTTATGAAGGCAGCACCTGTGCCTAGGTCTTGCATGGTCCTCGGACCCAAGCCTACGGAGAGCTAGCCACTACTTATGAAGGCAGCACCTGTGCCTAGGTCTTGCATGGTCCTCGGACCCAAGCCTACGGAGAGCTAGCCACTACTTATGAAGGCAGCACCTGTGCCTAGGTCTTGCATGGTCCTCGGACCCAAGCCTACGGAGAGCTAGCCACTACTTATGAAGGCAGCACCTGTGCCTAGGTCTTGCATGGTCCTCGGACCCAAGCCTACGGAGAGCTAGCCACTACTTATGAAGGCAGCACCGGTGCCTAGGTCTTGCATGGTCCTCGGACCCAAGCCTACGGAGAGCTAGCCACTACTTATGAAGGCGGCACCCGTGCCTGGCCCTTGCCTGGTCCTCGGACCCAAGCCCATGGGGAGCTTGCCACTATCTTTAAAGCAGCAACAGAATCTTCTATAAGAGGCTAATCACTTGCCGAAGGATTGAAGCGCCGAGCTAACCATTTGGGAGAAACCAACCAGCGGAGGGCCTCGGGGGGAACGAGGGCCGTGGATGTCAAAACCCTCCTCCCCGTTCAAGGGAACGTGCAGCAGGATTTTGAGGGGCTATTGTGGGGCCCGAGGGCCTGGAATTGTCGGCCCACCTTTAGACTGGCCCAAGGCCCATGCCGAGGATCAATGGCTGTCCCAGGCAGCTACCTAGGGATTTTTCGGCCCTCTGGGCCGCGCCGAGGACAACCCTGTCCTCGGCGTATCTATCCTGATCCCAGTACAGGCGGTCACATCCACATTTAATGCGCCTACCTAACTCCCCTGGCAATCTCAGTGTTGAGGGGACTCCTGAACGGCGGAACCTTGGGTGCCGCGATCCACAGTACGGTGGGAAACGTGGCTGATAGGACAAGTCCTTAAGCAGTGGTCTGGATGACTGACAATTGGAAGGCTAGGATTGGCCAAAGAGGGTATATAAATGCAAGGAGCCCTTCAGAGTAGGGGGCTCCTCGGCCATCCGAGGAGCAACCCCCAAGACGATAAGAACAAAGAAAAAGCCCCAAAGAAGGGGGAACACTTCAGGCGAGCCGGTGGCAAGCCTGTTGGCGCCGAACCCTACGACCCACTCTCTAAATAAATTTATTGCTGGGGGATCTACGACAAAACGAGCCCCTACAAGAGTTAAATATGTAATTTTGCTCCACTTTATGTCTCTCTCCTCCAAAAACACAAAAAACAGAAAAATACAAAATCAAATAAGATAAAAAAATTATCCATCGGAACACTTGTATTGTAGAATTTCAAACGATAGGTAGTCAACTTAAATTTTGGTCAAACCTCAGGTGGATAAAGTGTCAAATTTTAAACCACAGGTAGGCAAATTAAATTTCAGCCAAACCATAGGTGGGTAAGTTGTAATTTGTCCAAATTATAATGATAAAAAGGATGAGTGAAAAACATTGTATAGTTCAGAATTCCTAGTTTCTCACAATGAATTTTTATATTCAGGTCCCACAAATCAAAATAATTTTTACAACTTACTAAGGAATCTTCAGTCTTAAAAATAACATATTTTTTATTCGATGACAATAAATTTAACTAATTGAAACTAATACATATTTATAACTTATTAAGCAAGTTTTTATAACTCTAATTTTTTTAACATACAATAAGCATGTATTTTAAACATTCTATGTGTCTGGTTGGATTATCTTGAAGTAGTTTGTTTAAGCTTATAAATTAACTTAATTTTTAAGACAATTTATGTATATTTTATAAAACTTCATTTTTTTTTTAACCCTAAGCACACTTATTCTTTTATTCAATTTATTTTTAAAGTCAAATAGGTAAGTGTGGGTACACACTTAATTCGCACTTGGGCTACCTAACCATATCTGATGAGGATGCCAAGGACACTTGCCTAACCTCGGATGGTCGAGGGACAAAGTCAGAGGGTGCCTGGGGCAAAATTAAGGGGAAACAAGGGAAACTTGGTGCTAAACCAGGAAGAGAAGGGAAAGGAAGTACAAGATGACCATCCCCTCCGCATTAAATGCACTATAGCCACTTAACTGGCCGCATTAATGGGGAAATGACCATGAATAATGTTATCACAGCTAATGCTCAAGTGTAAAAACCTTCTAGCAAAGTCCTGATGGGACAAGTATTAAGATAGTTTGATCATTGTCTTCCAAATGTAAGGTCCAAATGCATCTTGGCTAAGTTATATAAAGCCAAGAAGCAATTAGATCAGGGGGAGGAAAAAAAAGGAGGGAGAGAGAGAGAAAAACCATTCAATTGTATCTTCATCCTCGGACTGAACCCAAGGAAGAACGCTTAGCTATTTCTTATACAAACTCTAGCTGAACACTTCTACTTCGTAGACAATTTATCTCTAATCTTTGTTTCATCTTACACAACGGGTATTACGGGATTGACCTTGCATCCCACCTCTATAAATTAATTGTGCGAGTGAACTGTAACTTAATTAAAAAAAAAACGAGTCTTGATTAACTGTTCTACTTTTTGCCCCCCAAAGTAAGTAAATTTAAATATTTCAAAGTGACACTTTGACCTTGGTGATCAACACCATTTATGTAACTACTCTTCATTTATATCTGATTTATCGCTTTCTATTAATTTTAGGTCAAAATCAACCATCATAATAATACTAATAAAAATATCATGTAAAAAACCTACGGATAATCACAACTATTTTTCATAATATTTGAGATTGCATAATATCTAAGATGGTAGACTCAATAAAGTAATATCACTTTCATGGAATAAAATCATCTCCATTTAGTTTGGTATCCATTTTAAGTTTCTTTTTATGAGACTTGAAATGGAGAGGATAATTTTTTTCCTTTTCATATAGAACCATCGTTAACATCATTTTTACTTTAACTTTAAACTTTTTTGTTAGAAACATGTAGAAATCTAGATGAGCTGCATGGGCCTCTTGACAACATCTCTCTTATTGTGTACTAATAGTTATAGAAAAAAGTGTCATGAATCTTGTAACTCAACTAACATTTTCTAACGTTAGAAGCCGTTGAGTTAAAATCCCCCACCCCCGACTTTTATATTAAAAAAGAAAAAAAAAAAAAAACTATATTCTACACCTTTTTTTTCTTTATTATTTTTTATTTATTTTTATAGTAACTACAATCACACATCCTTGATCCTTATTAAAAACAGGATTTTAAAATGGAGTGTGTGATGCCAATTGTGTAATAATAAGATTTTCGAGAATATACTTCGGTTGTTGGCACTTGGTGCTATAAAACACAAACTTCCACCCGCCACAATCTTCTCTCTCGCACGCACAAACTGTCTTTCTCAGACCATTTCTCACCCGCAACCATGGGTGGTGTTGTAGACCTATTCGCCGGTGAGATCACGACGGAGCTACTGAAAATGCTGTTCAGCATAGCACGCAAGTCATGTCTCTGCAAGTCAAGTGCCGAGCAACTAAGCTCCACACTCGAGCAACTCAGGCCCATGGTCTACGAAATCAAGATGGCTGGAGTCGAGCTCACACCTTATCGCCAAACCCAACTCAACAATCTCTACAAGACTCTCGAAGAAGGCATCGATGTCACCCACAAGGTCCTCGCTTCGCCTCGCTGGAACGTCTACAGGAACTTGCAACTTTCAAGAAAAATGGATCAGATTGATAAGAAAGTTTCGAGTTTCTTGAAAACTATGGTTCCGATGCATGTGCTTGCTGATGTGCACCACTTGAGAGCCGATACGGCTGAGAGGTTCGACAAACTTGAAGGGTCTGCTCGGCGGCTCGAGCAGAGGCTTGGAGCTATGAGAATGGGAGGTGGTGGTGCTGGAGGGTGGGTGATAGAGGAGGCTATGAAGAGAGTGGAGGAAGAGGAGGAGAGGTGGGGTGCTGACAGTGGTTTTGTGAGTTTTGGTGTTGGGTTAGAGTTGGGAAAGAAGAGAGTGAAGGAGATGGTGTTGACTGAGAGAGATGAGTTTCGGGTTGTTTCTATTTGTGGGATTGGTGGGTCTGGGAAAACCACCTTGGCTAGAGAGTTTTGCAAAGATGATCTTGTTCGAAGTGAGTACTGTAAATCTTAAAAGAATAAGACTTTATCATTGTTATTTTTGGTTCTTAATTGTTTTATAATTTTGGTATCTGGGTTTTGATCTGTCTGCTTAAAAGTTTCAATTTTTAGTTTTCCAGCAAATTGAGCCAAATACCACTTTTGTATCTGATTTAGATAAATGTTTCGTTTCAAGTTACAACCTTTTGAGATGAGCGAAGATTTTATAACTTAAGAATACATGTAGCCAATCCTAACTAGTTTGTTGAGAATTCATAACCGATCATAAAATTTTGGGAATAAGGCTTTGATTGTTGTTGTGTACTCCTCATGGTTAATGAGTATTACAGCGATTATTGGAAGAAGGATTTTCTAGTTTGGAAAATAAGATTGTCTTAGGAAAGTACTATGTAAGGTTGTTTATTATGTTTAATATGCTCAAAATTGTACAACCAGCGTGAAGGTTTGCTTCCAATGGACTCTTTTTATCACTTTGTGCAGGTTACTTCTGTGACAGGATTTTGTTCCTGACAGTATCACAGTCTCCAAATGTGGATCAGTTGAGAGCTAAGATTTGGGGATACATTATGGGGAATGGGAATTTGGACTGCAATTATATGATTCCACAATATAATCTCCAGTATGAGGGGAGAATTGGTGCCCGAACCCTGGTGGTTCTGGATGACGTGTGGTCACTTGCAGTGCTCGTAAAGCTTATATTTCCAGGCTGCAAAATCCTTGTGGTTTCTCGGTTCAAATTTCCTTCTGTTACCAAGGCTACTTATGAAGTAGAATTATTGACGGAGAATGAAGCACTGGCTTTGTTCTGCCACTCTGCTTTTGGAGAAAAGTCCATGCCCCCTGGTTCTAATAAGAATCTTGTCAAGCAGGTACTATTATTTAACCTCAGTGCTTGTGTAGCAAATGGGGTTGTGTAATTTTTCAGAACTGTAATTGGTTACTTGTTTCTTGCTGATGCGCATTAAATTTGCATTCAATAGGTTGTGAGTGAGTGCAAGAGGCTTCCTTTGGCACTTAAAGTGATAGGAGCTTCGTTAAGGGATCAATCTGAAAAGTTTTGGTTAGGTGCAAAGAGCAGGTTGTCTCGAGGTGAGCCTGTATCTGAGCCCCATGAAAATAAGCTGCTTGAAAGAATGGCAGTAAGTGTTAAATTCTTGAGCAAAAAGGTCAGGGAATGTTTCTTGGATTTGGGGGCCTTCCCCGAAGACAGGAAGATTCCTCTTGAGATCCTTATCAATATGTGGGTTGAGCTACACGATATGGATGGACCAGAAGCTTTTGCGATTCTTGTTGAACTTTCAGACAAGAATCTCCTCACCCTGGTGAAGGAAGAGAGGTATGTAGGTTTGGGCTTACTTTAGTTGTCATGAACATAGGTTGCTCTTGTTTTAGCAGTGATATGCATTCTAAATCCTTTACTGTATTATTAACCTGGCAGAACTGGAGACGTGTATAGCAGTTGCTTTGAGATCTTTGTTACTCAACATGATGTGTTGAGAGACCTTGCTCTTCATTTAAGCAATCAGGGACTCATAAATGAACGCCCACGATTGCTTATGCCAAGAAGAGAGAAAGAACTTCCAAAAGAGTGGGAGAGGAATTCAGATCAGCCATTTAATGCCCAGGTCGTTTCAATTCATACAGGTATTATCATCACTCCTTCTAAATTGCCTCTCTTTCTGGCGAAAAAAATTAGACTTGTTTGGTAGCTTATCCAAACAGGAATTAGAGTATAAAAGGAGCATGCATCTCAATTTTGTTGTTTTGTTATAGTCTTTTTTGTGCTCACTTTCAATATGATTTTATAATATAGGGGAAATGAATGAGATGGACTGGTTCCGATTGGATTTTCCAAAGGCTGAAGTGCTCATCCTGAACTTTTCCTCAACCGAGTACTTCTTGCCTCACTTCATTGATAACATGCCAAGGCTGAGGGCACTAATAGTTATCAATCATGGTTCATCCAGTGCAGTCCTTAAGAACCATTCTATTTTTACTAATTTGCCCAACTTGAGGAGCCTCTGGCTTGAGAAAGTTACCATCCCTCCTATATCTAAAGCTTCCATCCTGAAAAAGTTGAGCAAAATTTCCCTTGTTCTATGCAAGGTAAAAAACATACTTGGTCAGTCAGTAGAGCTACCCCAGCTCTTCCCTTGCCTCTCAGAACTCACAATTGATCACTGTGACGATTTATTTGAGTTGCCTTCTACCATCTGTGGGATGTACTCACTTGAGAGTCTAAGTATCACCAATTGCCATAGCTTATACCGGCTGCCTGCTGACTTGGGCAAACTGAAAAGCCTACTAATCCTGAGGTTATATGCCTTGCCCAACTTTGAAGATGCTTTCTCCTGGAATATGTGAGCTAGCTCAGTTGAAGTATCTTGACATTGCTCAATGTGTTAATTTGGCATGTCTTCCTGAAAGCCTAGGTAAATTAGAGAGTCTGGAGAAGATTGATATGAGTGAGTGTTCACAGATAAGGAATCTTCCAAGGTCTGCTTCTTCATTACAGTCATTGCATCGTGTAGTTTGCGATGAAGAGGTTTCTTGGCTGTGGAGAGATCTGGAGAAGGCCATGCCAGATCTTCATATTCAGGTTACTGAGAAATGCTTTGATATGGACTGGATAAATGAATGAACATAGTGTATGTTTTTATTTTTTTTTTTTTTAATCAACAAGGTTGTGGGGGATGTTTCCTTCTTCCTAAAAGGGAGGCTAAGTTGCAAGGCTCTTGGCACGTGTGACTATTAGTATTTTTCGATGTACATAATTTTTGGAAATAATGTGAAAAGATGTAAATGAATTAGTGGTAGATTATCTCTCTCTTCTTGGCTTATAGCCTCTGTAATGAGACACAAATGTGTTCGATAGCAAGCCACTACTCAGTCATTGATTGGATGAGCCCTTTGAACAGCTGAACTAGGGGATAAGGGCGTAGAATTCTCTCTATATCATTACATATCCAACCGACCAAAAACTCAACTTTTATCTCAATGAAACACCAAAACAAAAAGTCTCTGGCTTAATGCCGTGGAAAACAAATCAACGGGACCATATGTCATAAGTAGTTTATAGACCCCATCAATTGCTGTGGAAGTCTTCTCTTTTTGGCATAAAACCGTGTAGTAGTTGGGTATCTCATTTTTACTGCCTATTAAGTACCAACCAAGGCAACAATTACATGAAGCATAGCCTCTATGATTTTGGTCTCAAAATGCCAAATTTTGTACACCCTGTTTCTCTTTTCCCAAAGAAACACTTTCTTTTTTTTTCTTTCTTTTTTAATAGGGGAGAAGAAAAAAATGCACATACATATATTCATAGAAAATGGAGGTGTTAGGTAATGTTGTTTAAACAATAATTTTCAGTGTTTAAACACCATAATACGTATTTGCACAACACTTTTTAACCCACAAGTATTTTCATAATACTTAAACAACATTACTAAAAATCTCTTAATAAACGAGTTCAGATTATCACCAACGTGATTAATGTCGATTATGAAAAACGATTGCATTATTGAAAAAAAAAAAAAAATTAACTCTTTGGTAAACATTGCTCTTGTCAATGTGGGGTCCAATGCATTATCAGGTTCGTGCACCCAAAGTTTTTTGTGCCCTTTAGGCCTTTTCTTATATGGCATGCGTAGAATGTGGATCTTTTGGTCTGATTAGGACACTGTAATATTTGCGTTTATATTATGTGATTAGCAATAACGCGGAAAGAGCGACGAGAAAAAGAAGCGTGTGGGACCTACATAGCAAAATAAAAAACCGAATGTTATTGGAGATTATTATTATATTCTGGGACCCTTCGCTAGATTCGTATCATGCGTCATCAAAAGAGTGGAGTTTTGTTGAGTAAAGAGGAGAGAACCAAGAAGCTGCTTTAGTCAGTTTCTCACTTTCTTAGCCTTGTTGATAACTTTCTAGTCCTTCAATTGAAAGTGACTCGAAAACCTTTTATTCATAAAAAAAAAAAAAAAAAAAAAAAAAAAAAAAAAACTTGAAAACCTTTTAGTATGCGTTCACACACACATCTTTGGCCCCACCTCAACTTTTTTTATTTTTTAATACATGTTGATTGATCATGAAATATGTCTGACCAAGGGCATTATACTAGTTTTCAGAGCGGCTCAACAATTTTGGGAGCTTAGGTGAAAATTTTAAGTGATTTTTTTTTTTTTTTTAAAATTTAAATTTGTATAAATAAAAATTAATTTATTACATGGTTCAATAAATTAGTATCACTATAATACAAATGAGTTGATATATATAATATACATCAAATAATTAATTGGTGTGATAATTTATAATAATTGATAAAGTAAGAGTTTGCATTAAAAAAAAGTGATAACTTATTAATTAGTGTGGGGTCGTGTGGAGGCCAGCTTAGCTTAGGCCTTGTGATGTGTTGGGGCTTGTGGACAAGATTGCACAATGCTATGTGCATTGTGCAGTCTTGTCCTATCAAGTTGTGTGCACTGTTATTGTGCAGTATTCTGCATTTTAGGATACAATGTGGCGTTTTTAATGCATTTTATTGACCAATAAAAGTAATTAAAATATTTCTTTTTGTAATTAAAATATATAGATAAATATATTATATATATAATTTTTTTTTTTTACAAGTGGGGGCCTTTTTTTTATTTGGGGGCCTTAAGCGATTGCATCAATTGCTTATATGGTTCAGCCGGCCCTGCTAGTTTTTATTGTTAATTACAACACAAATGGTCAAAGATGCCACAAGATTATGATTTGGAGTGATAAGTCTATGGTCTATGGACTATGTTGGGGGGGGGGGGGAAGTGTTAGTCTTTGTTTATTTTTTGTCACATTTATCCTTTTTGTTAAAATACTAGAGCCCTTTAGCACTCTGCATTAGTACAGCCATCTCTTCTTTTTAACTAAAATTTAGTAACTTTTTCTTACGTAGGTTTAGCACTCACATTAGTATAGCCATCTCATATTTTCAGTTGGAGTAGCATGTAATGCTACGTACATAACAGTTTTTTCAGCAAATTTCACGACAATTGAGTTTGTAGTTTTTATTTATTTTTGTGAACCCACTATTAATACTATTTTATTATGTACCATTAACAACTTGCTTGCTACCTTAGACAATTGTGAAATTATGTTGTCTCTAGACTTATTGTTCCACTTTCTTCTCAAAAAAAAAAAAAAAAAAAAAAAAAGACTTATTGTTCCACTTTGTTGTGAGGTGTGGCCAATCTTGGTCATTGATTAGCTAAGTTTGGCTGTTGTGTTCGACCTTGCAAGTGAAAGGGTGGCTGATCTTGATTGTTGGATATGGAGTGTGAGGCTATGATTAAAAAACAGAACAATGAAATGGTATTTAAATTGAATAGAGAAAAGAAAGAGAGAAAAAAAATGATCCAGGTACTTGGATTCCTATGGATGAAGATATGGTCTATGTGGATACTATTGAATTTCCGTTGGCAGATGAATAAAAAGAAGAGCTTGATGTAGGTAAATGTGAAAAACTGACTAGATAAAATGGAAAAATAATTTATCTAACTAATTAGTTAAATTTTTTTTCTGAGCCTTTGCTCAATAATCAACTATTTCTTCCAACCCCAACTAGGGTGGCTCATGAAATTCCACATCAATCAAAAGGAGAAGCTCCAACCAAACAAAAAAGAAAAGGAAAGTGGGGAAGGTGTTACTAATGTACAACCATTAATTTTTGCCTAATTAATAAAGAACCAGAAGGAAGCTGGATTGAAACAAGGTCTGTACTGTTAAGGAACATTAATTATTACAGTGCACATTAAATTTAGTGTTGACCAAAAATAGATTATGCATGGCCATAGGAAATAAATACATGGGGATGAATCTGAGCCCAAACTTGCAAGAGCCACAAATCCATACTGCTACTCTTTAAAAGTCAGTCAAAATTATAATAAAGGGTAAAATATCATTTTCGTCCCTAAACTATTACAAAAGTTCGTTTTTCGTCCCTAAACTTTTAAAAGTTCTATTTTCGTCCCTAAACTATCACAAAAATTCGTTTTTCGTCCTTAAACTTTCAAAAGTTCTATTTTCGTCCCTAAACTTTTCCAAACGTATTGATTTTCGTCCCTCCCACATCAGCACTCTGTCAAGTCACGTCAGCACTCCGTCAGAACTTTTGGAAGTTTAGGGACGAAAATAGAACTTTTGAAAGTTTAAGGATGAAAAACGAACTTTTGTGATAGTTTAGGGACGATCTGTTAATGAATCAGATCTGGATATATAAAATTGTAGAGTTTGAATGAAGAAACAAGAAGGTTTTTAGTGGCTTTTGCTTTTCTACTCAGCACTTATTGCATCTCATTGGTTCCCTTTCCACCAATGCCTGCAGATACAAATTCTAAATAGAACAATTTTTTTTTTTTCTTGAAAAATTTTAAAAAATGGAAAGAGGTCACTTGTATTAATAGATCCTATTTGAATGTGACCATAATAGCTTCAATCAACTGAGAAACCAATGCCTAAGGGATGTTAAACAATATGAGGCCGCAAGCGCTCTTGTTGGAAATATTTTAGTGAATAAACAATGTGGAACTCACACCAAAGATCAAGTGTTTGGAACACATCCACACCAAGTAGTGGACACACCAAGTGAACCAAGAATTCCATATGGACTACTGGGAGAAACTAGTCAGTAGTCGCGCTAGCACTTGGGCAGGGATATCAAGCAGCCATGGAGATATGAGGTCAAGTGAACTAGGGAAGTACTCTACTACGGGCTCACCTTTGGTGACATTGTTACTTCTATATTTAGAAAACCCCTTGCTTTGCATAAAAAACACAACCAATATTTTGCTCATAGTAAATATATTTCTAATATACAATAACAGGTTTAAGAGTTCAGATAAATCTGGTGGGGAGGTACTCATTTAACCTCATGGGATAATTATAGAACTCATCACTTCTAGAATCTCCATTCCTCCTATGGAAGGGAATCAACCATGGAAGTCCTCTGTTATTAACTTCGTGCTTTGCATCAAGCGTGTTATCAAGCAGTGTCCCAACAATCATTGCCACAGTTGGCGGTGATGAGAATATTGTGTTAAAAATGTCATTGAACTGCAACAATTATAAAAATGAAAAGAAAAAAAAATCAGACAAACATGTAATAGAGTTGATGTATTGGCTAGCAAGGATATATATTTTTTTAGATGGACTTATCCTGTTCTCATCTCATAACCAGGACAACTCATTTGACAACATTCTTGAAAAAAAATTCAAACAAGGGGACTTTGAAGATAAATAACTAAAGAATTTCAGATATCGTGAGAAGTCAATGTAATCCTATTAAATCTACATGCAGAGAAATATCATTAGACTTCAATGCCAAGGCTGGGATTAAAGAGACTAGAATCATTGGTCAATCTTTGTCAAGACCAACACTCTTTAATTGTACACACATTTTGTAATTGTGCATAATCAATGCAAAAGAACAGTACAAACACTGTAGTGGGTATAACTTCTTAAGTTAAGTAGAAAAACATGTGGTTTACTAATTCAGCAAATGGAGGGAAGCTAAGAGGCAGAAAGAACTAGATTGCCTTTGATTGAAATTCAATTAATGTAGGGTCTTAACATTGATTACGTCCAAGACTAAATTAAATGTGCTAGGTTTAAATCAGGATTTAGAACAATTGATAGATTGCCACAAAGCTTAATCATAAAGTCTCAATTCTGCTAATATTGTTTTTCCCTAGCATGAGATTCATGTAAACCATAAGCTCATTTGGTTAAACATAATTGCATTTTCTGTTTGCGCAATATGGGTGTGGATTCGGTTATTATCTACTTTTCCATAAACTTTTTTGCGCCTTATCTAAAACTTTTACCTTCTATAAGATGCTGAGAAAAATTGAGAGAGATGAACAACATGGAAGCATAAATATGTAAAAAGAAATTTAGAGAGAAACATGGAGGCATATAGTGTACAAAACTTACCCATCCACCACCTGTTCTAATTGGTCCATGACCAGTATTCATATCAGTGTTCATGACAAAATATTGAGGTATTGAAATCCCCAGGAACAGGGACAGGCCCAAAACGTAGTGGTTTCTCAAGGAATTAGGGTTTGCAAACTGCATAAATGAGATCCCAACAGCAGCTGTGGATAAAGTAAAGGTAAAATTTTCCATTAAGAACGCATCAACAAGATTAAAATAGATTTAGCTACAAAGATAACAAAATCACTCACCAACAAAGCCAAATAAAACACAGTATATGGCAGCAAATATTGGTAAAGGAATAGATGCAAACAATGCACCAAACTTCCCTGAAAAAAACAAGGTGGCACAATTAAATATGACATGATAAAGCCCGGGCTAATGGGTAAATAGTACCACAATTCATGGTGGAAGTAGAAAAAAAAACCAAATATGGAGAAGAAGATCATGAAGGAAGTTGAAATCTGCACTACTCTTCTGCTCCCTATGTGAGTCAGTCCAAGGAGTCCAACATTTTCACTGCAATATCATCCCAAGAAGTGAGTAAACCAAGTGTTACTTCATACAGTCTACTAGCAGCATTTTTACGTACAAGAAGGATGGAACTTGTTTGATTTAATCCTAAATGACGGTCAATAATGTCAATATCACCACTGTCACAGAAACAGTTTCAACTCAATCACCTTATATAACATATAGACAGACACAAACCTTGTATGGAAGCTATTTTACAAGGTGTGATGATCTTACTGCTTGGATCTGTGATAAGGAGCTAAGAACCTGGAAATACAAGACAGGCACAGATCCTGACACCAAACAGGACACCAGAGTGGTTTGTAGAATGGTCAAATCATTCCAGGATGCAAAGCTTCTTATCATGGAGCATACTGAACTAAAAGCCAAAATACCAATCCCATTATAGGCATTGTAATTTGTAAACAATTGCAAATGCATGCCTGCATCATCTGCAACATCTCTCCCCATCTCCCCCCCCCCCCCCCCCCCCAACCACCTTTTTTGGCTAGGTGACCTATTGCATCATAATTGAGGGTTAGAGAACCCAAGAATTGTTTTTCCAACCATATAGAGGAAAGGTTGAGAACCAAGCAAAACAAAGACCCAAAACAGATTAATATATTGATTGCTAAAGCATCAATTGCTTACACAGATGCAGTAGTACCAACAACAGAACCAAAGATCCCTTCAAGCAGTGTGCCAAGACCCTGCATTTGAAGATGAAGCCTTAATTTTAGTTTCTAGATGGTAAAGCCAATCAAGATTCATTTCATATGCTGTTAAAGCAATCATAGATACATAAGAGAGAGAGAGAGAGAGATGAAAGAAGAATTGTAGTCAGTCTATGACTGTACCTGTAGGCCAATACTTCGGTTGAGGACATGTGATGGTGGAGGTGTAGCACCTGCAAGACGCGATGCAGCGAAAAAGGTTCCAGTTGACTGCAGCAAAAGTTAAATGAATAGACAAAGGACCAAATTTAAAATATGGAATCAGTATAGTTGAGAAATGTTTCAATATAAAAAAAGTAGTCAAGTTGATGGAAATCATGCACAAAGGGTAAGCGGGTCAAATGTTTATAATGGATTGATACAAAGATATATTCATCCAAATCTTTGAAATGATTCTAAATTGGAGATTTTCTAGAATAGCAATTAAACCTCTGCAGATGTAACAAGTGCTGCCCCCAGCATCCCAAAGACATGGCTCGCTCTGAATATGGGAGTACCCCACTGAAATGGATAAGGAATTTTAATCCTAGATTGGGGGAAAAAAACACCAGGTTATGCATCAGAAATGGATGATTCTTATGAAAGGGAGTAGTGACTCCATCTGCAAACAGAGAGCCCAATTATCCGGACATACCAAGGAGCAGATGATATAAGGGAGGAATGATCAGTGCGGCAATTCTGTTTAGTCTCCTCTTTTACGTTGTTGTAAGCACCAGCCGCAGTGAGGATAGCAGCAAAAGCCCAGACAATACCAATGCAAATAAGCAAACCATACCTCTCAAGTATGACATGGGACATATGAACGATGCGCTTCAAATACTGGGTAACAACCAGTATAATAAGCATGGGCAGGCCAATCTGGACACAGTTAGCAACCTGCACAAAACATAGGAGAGTCATATACTGATTTTATTATTTTATTTTCAGTGCCACTGAGGCATTATAGCGTTCTTTAAAGAAATTACCTGTGGGAAGCCCCTCTGGAACAGACCAAGACCCACTACACAAATTACTGGTACAAGAACAACGGGACTAAATAATCTGGGGACCAGAAAAGCAAAGTGGTAACAGTTAGACAACATAAAAACAAGAACCTGAACTAGGTTTCAAATGAGAATCCTTGAGATGTAAAGGATTTGTAACCATTGAATAAGATGAGTAGAATGAATTGTTTTTTCATATCATGATTACCGTACCTTGTCAACCTCCCCCATGCCCTACTAAATCCAAGAACGATGTTGACAAAGGAAGAGACAATTAGGGATCCTTGAATTGTCCTCATAGTGTGCAAAAACCTCTGCAAGCACCCTCATCATAATCAGCAGGCAGTCCTCTACCTTTAATTTAGAAAAAAATATAATGTGCCAAACCAATTTAGGTAGAAAATAAGAAGGCACGTCAGTTTGATGATAAACCCACCAAGCTTGCACCTCAATGGTCGATAAATTTAGTTATTAGCGGGAGGGAGATGTATGCACCAGTGTGACAACATCACAATTTGAGAAATAGATTGGATTTGTAAGGGAAAGAAAAAGCATCGCATGTTAAAAAAAGGAAAGGCAAATGTTACCATTCATGACCTTTTCAGAAGAATTCACGAATTAAACATATAAATTAGGAGCATTCTCCCAAACATTAGTTGATAATAATTCATAAATAGTTAAATTAACCTGATAATCCATGCAATATAATCTCTTCCAGACACAAAACCATATAGCACCTAGAACTCTATAACAATGATATAGCAAAGATATGGCTCATATTACATTCTGCTTGAAATTTAAATACCTGGTGCTCAGATGTAAAGGACTCATCAGAGATATCATTGATAATTGCCAACACGGGTATGATGTAAGCAAATGATGCACTCATCACTGTAGGAAGCCTCGTCCCAATCATTGTTTGAACCAGTGTGTTCAGTCCCGCCATAAAGAGCAATGTTTGAATAACACGGGCTTTATCACCCTGTTTGCGTCAACATTGAATTTCGGACATTGGGGATTAGAGAAAGGGTCTAGTCCCTCAAAAAGAGATTTGATATAAATCAAAATACGATACAGTGGACAAAAACTTACATGGCTGCCACCCATTTTAGGCACAAGTATACTGGCAATCAAAACTGTAGTTCCAAGCATTACAATATAGTGCTGGAAACCCAGTATAAATGTTTCCACTGTAAAATTGACATCGATTAAAATAAATTAGTTGTAGAATATCTGAGTGGAACAACATAGAGTTAATTAAGATTTACAAAATTCTAATAAAATTGATACGCAAAAAGTTTGGAATTTTCAGTAATATATAGAGTTCTTCCAAATCAGGAAAAGTAGTGGAATCAGTAACGAAAATCATCTAAACTTACAAAAAGGTTTGTCCTCTACAGTAAAAGAACAAAGTGTACGTATACTCAAGATATGAGTAATTAAACATAGTGAAGTAAAAAAGAGAATCAAGAATCAAGTAGACAGATAGAAAAAGATAAAGAAAAAAAAGTGAGATGCAAAATTAAGAAGAAAAGGAACCCATAAAGAAAAAGCTTAATAAATATAAAATAAATTTGTGTGATCCTCTCATCCTCATCTTCCCTCAAACCCCACCACAAAGATAAAGACATGCAGCTAAATACCAAAAGTTTTCACCTTTTAATCACAGAATCTAACTTAAAAACCCTTTATAAAAAAATCCTAAGCAGAATCAAAAGAAATCAATAAAAATAAATACCAACTGAACTAAAACCATTAAAAATCAAATCACAAAGCAAAAAGATAGAGAGAGAGAGAAATACAAACCCCATCTTGGGTTGGAGTGGATGCAATATTGGAGGTGTTGAAATTGCTCGTTGGGAGCAAAAAGAGGACCCCTTGCCCCTCCAAGTGGTGGTGGCGGTGGCCCCTGTGGGTGCTGGTGATTTGCTGTTTCCACCATCTTCTTCTTCTTCTTCTTCTTCTTCTTCAACTACCAGTCCTTTTGTTTCTTTTTGGTGGGTGTGTTTAAACGCTTGCTCTTCTTCTTGGTTTTTATTCAATAAAATCACCGACGCAACGAAGTATATACTATATAGTAAGCAAAGGAAGATCAGGAAGAAAGGGAAAATTAATAAAAAGTAGTAATCACGTAAAGCAAAAGTGTATCGGTAATTGATTTCTTAGAAGAAAGGAAACTGTATTGAAGTTTGTTACCATAAAAAAACAAAGGTTTTTGAGAGCTAGAGAGAGGAAGAGAGAGAGAGATATAAAGGAAGAGACTGAGAGAGAGAGCCTGGGATTACGTTAAGGTTGTAATTTGAGGTATATGTCGTGTAGTGAGAAGTAGAAGCTGTTTATTAAATACAGTATATATCGTATGGGCAGAAACGCGTTGGACTTTCAGTCTTCGAGGAAGTTCTGTATGTACTTTCTTCTCACGATTTATTAGTTATTACTTATTACAAACACCCAGTTCGTGTAGTACCAGATTGGTGTTCTACTCTTTCATAATTAACCATCTTGCCATTGCTCTTTGCACATGGTCATGGTCATGGTCCTGGTCATGGTCATACTCATTCCCCTGTAATAATAACTTGGAATTTCTCTAATTTAAACTTCACACTTTCACGAGTGTCACAATCAAAACTCATATTTACAATCTGTAGAGCAATGTTAGTAATGTTAGTATCACAACATTTTAAATAACTTTTGTCATGATTCGTCATGTGGTAAATTGTGAGTGATGAAGAAAAAATTGTGAGTTCATATCTCCATCAGTCACAACTCGTCACGTAAAGAGTTATGACAAAAGTTAGGTAAAATGTTATGATACTAGCATTGCTTATCTGTAAAACTATATTTTAATAAGAAATTTGGCACCGAAACACAAAAGAAAAGGTGTACTTTTTTTACTTTAAAAAAAAAATAACATTGGTGTTTTTTGTTGAATTGTGTGTGTGCATGCGAGTGAGAGAGAGATAAATGTAATGGTTTTTAGATGAATTTTTGTCCTTTTTTGTAAAGTTTTCCTCACTCATGTGAGCATATAAAATGGTGAGATATGCCGGTTGAATCAAACAAGGCCTTTTTTTTTTAAATGTGTATTTGTATTAGATTTCTTATGGAATTAGATGGAGATTTTGATTGTTAGGTTAATGAAAGTGTACGGTTAATTTTTTTTAAAAAAAATTCAATAGATTTTTTTTTTTTTTTTTTTTTTTTTGAGAATGTAATTCAATAGTTATAATGGAAGAAGAGAGATTTAAATTTTGGAAGTACATTTTTATTATTTGATAGTTACAAAACAATGGTTTAAATTAATAATACAAGTCCTTCTCAAAAAAAAAAAAAAAATTTAATACAAGTAAAAGTATAAGGTCTAATTTATTACAAGTATAAAACTATGGGGTGATTTTGAGATCCCCTTTTTTTTCTTCATTTTTCAAGTCGAAAACAAGTCTATATATATATATATATATATATATATATGTATATTAACGTGACCTTTGAATTTTTGGTAGCAGTTTCATATTAATTGTAATTTACCACCAATAAACCTTTTTATAGTTAGAAAATAAAGACAATATTGAATTTTGTAGTAATGTCTTTTTCTTTTTCTTTTTCTTTTTTGAGAAACTTGTAGTAATGTCTGTACTCAAAAAAAAAAAAAAACCATCATAGTAAAGTGGGTGGTCATACTTTTTATGCATTTCTTAATCCATAGTCAACTTTAAGTTACTCATTTCCCTCTCCCTTGTGTGTGTGCTTGTTTCTCAAAAAAAGAAAAAAAACTTTAAGTTGATTATTAGTGCATATTTAGAAGATCGTGCTCATATATATATATATATATATATATATATATATATTTTTAGAATACTAGGTATTTTTAACACGTACACAAGAAGAGGGGAGAAGGTTTTTTTAAAGAAACTTACAGTGGTGTATATCCAAAAGAGCCTAACTCTTGGATACACAACACAGACTTTAAACCGCTTTTACTCACACTCATTTTTCAATATGGGATTAACCCGCTATTTTTTCTTTTGAGAATACTATGGGCACGTTTGGTAGACTGTAATAGACACTGTAATGTAATAGACATTCTTATGGCATAACTATTCAATTGTTTGGTTATGTTTTTATTACAATGCATAATTATTCCTAATGAATGGCTATTCTTCAAAATGAGAAATAACTATTCTTTATTAAAAGTACTGAATATCTATTTATTCACCTTATGTAATAACTTTTAAAATTTTTTTTTCTAAAAAGCCATTAGTTGCCACATCTTCAAAAGGAAAGAAAATAAATTTTTCTTGTTATTAATTATTAGCTTTATTTTGAACATCCTAAAATAAGTGTATTTTTAGGAAATTTGACTTAAAAATGATTTAATTACACATTCTTTTTATACTCTACTAAATTATGGATACATATTCAGAATTTTATTCCTAAATGGTTACCAAACTAATGAATAGTAATACTTATTACATTCCAACTTAATGTATTCCTTGTAATACTTATTCCTATTCTCATGTAATAATCATTACAGTGTACTAAACGTGCCCTAAGTATTTTTAACACACACGGGAAAATGGGAGAAAGTTTTTTTAAAGAAATTTACAGTGGTGCTCATAATGATATAGCTAAAGATGGTTAAAAATTTAATGCCAATGGTCCAAATCTTATTTTATTAGCAAACAATTATTAAGTGCAAGGTTAAAAGCCAGCCAAATTATCGGCTAAATTATTCATTAGAATCAGTATAGTGTACATTTCTATTTGTCAAGGAATAAAAGAATAAATTGGCATACTATACATACAAGTGGAACCCACACATGGATTTCCCTTTTTTATTTTTAATTTAATAATTTGATAATTGGGATAGGGTAGATTATATACATGAAACTCAAGTTTATGTAAGAGGAATATGTAGTATATCCAATATATGAAATAATTTCTTTGAAAACTAAACAATTAAGCGTCCGTTTGCCTAAGGATTATTAGGCGTTTTGCATTTTTTTGCTGGATCTCACGGCATTGTTCACGACCCAGCTAAACTTCAAAAAACGCGTATAAGCAGGTCAGTCGTGAGTCCCACGGCACTATTCATAGTTTAAAAATTATTTTACTACAGTGTTTTCAACAATAAGTGTAGGAACCGGTTTCGAGCGCTCTCCCTGGGTTGAGAGAGTGGACCCAAGCCCAGCTAACCCTCCAATAAATTTATAGAGAATGGGCTCTAGAGCTAGGCCTTAGCAAAGAATGCAACGGCCATGCATGGTTGTACGTGAATGCTGGTATCCTAAATATGGGTTGGAATACACAATAAAGCTTCCTCGGACAGGTTTACAGAGGTCGAAGTTGTTCTTATTTCTTTCAAGTAAGGTTACAATGGTTGAGAGAAAAGACAATGCTACAGTGTTTCTCTTTCTCTGGTTTTTCCTCCGTCCCCCTTTCACAAGAGGGACTTTTTACATTATATACTCCTCCTTCAGTTGATCCTAGCCCTACATTTGTCGATCAGCCCGGTTTCCACTTGAGAGCCTGTCCCATCAGCCGCATTCTCATACCTTCAGTGGGTTGCAGCGCCCCAGTTGGCTTTGTTCAGAGGTCCTGTCCTCATTAATGCGGCCAGAACGTTAGTTGAGGGCATTTAATGTGGAGATGACAGTTCACCTGGGACTTGTTCCTCCACCATGCTTCAATGTCCGGTGATTGGTTCTTGCTATTTGCTCCTTGGATGCTGAGGGAGATTCCCCTTAAAGGTATGCTGTTTGCCCGCCTTCTGACCTCGGTCACCCGAGGATGTAACCATCCTCGGAAATGCTCCTTGGGCCCTGGGCTTTAAGCTTTCGTCCTCGGACCTCGGACCTTGAAGGCGTCCTCGGCGTGGGCTTCTGGGCCTGGCTTGGAATGGGCCGGGGTTGCTGACTTATTCTAGCCCCACAATAGCCCCTCAAAATCTTGCTGTCCGCATCCTCGGGCGGAAAGGAGGATTTTGATATCCTCGGACCTGCTTCGTGTCTAATCAAGTCTTGTCCCTCGTCAGCGTTGGAGCCTTTTCAACTGCCCAAGGCGCGTTACTGGCGCTTCGATGCGCGTAACGTGTCCAGCATTAAATTCGGGCGGCTTTATGCTCCCCACGTTCAACGGGCAGATGACAATCCAACGGTGGGGATGCGTCTGACATTTATGGGCGGGAAAACTCGCGCGGCTCTTCTACCTAGGGTATAAGTACCCATTGGAACCGCCTCTCCCTTCTTTCACTTACAATCAAGAGCTCCTGCGCCTCTATTCTGAGTCCAGCCAAACCTCCATCTCCATCTCCAGCACAAAAAGCCAGTCCGAGGAGCTTCTCCTCATTTTTGTAAGTCTCTCTATCCCTCTCTGAGCTTCTTTTCCTCTCTACTCGTCCTTCTCTTTCATTCGTTCCTCCTTTAGTTTGCTTAGGCGTCATTGGGAATGGGTAGACTTAAGAAGTATGTTGGCACTGAGGAGGCGATGGAGAAATTCATCGCCGATTACAAGATACCGGCCAACGTTGGCTTGAGGTATTGTGAGGAGGGGGAGTGGCACCTCCTGAAGCAGGAGGGCGAGGTGGTGATTCCTGTCATCGCTTTCGTTGAAGGGGGGATGAGGATCCCCATGGGGCCGGTGATGAGGGGTTACCTCACCTACTTTCGGTTGACCCCCACCCAATGCGCCTCCAACATGTTCAGAATTCTGGGCAGTGTGGACGCCCTTAACGAAAAGATGGGTCTGAGGCTGACCTATCATGATGTCAACTACTGCTACAATCTTCAACACTTGAAGAACAAGTCCTATTACATGAGGACGAGGGACGACAGGGTCCGGCTCATCCAGTGCCTCCCCGAGTCCAACAAGGGGATGAATGAGGATTTCCTCATCGTGTCTGGAGCGTGGCACGATGGCCTCCATTGCCCGACGACAGAGGGAACGCCAGGTGGGACAGTGGGAATAGGAGGGGACTCTAGGATTCTGACTTCTTTTCTGTATTGTTTCTTCTTGTATTGTTTGGCTTCTAACCATGGATGTGTTTTCCCTTTGCAGATCCGCACTCTTTTGCGCGCCATTTCAGCTTGGTCAACAGGGAAGACTTGCAGAAGGTGCTCAGGTCTGCGGAATTTGAGAACGAAGCAGACCACCAAGTCAGAGCTGCGCACAAGATTTTGGGGTACACTCCGCTCCAGAAGTCATTTGCGGCCCCAAAGTACGTGATCAGAGCTAAGGATCCTCGGCTGCGGAAAATAAAGGTGACCGAGGACGGTTTCGAGTTTCCCGAGGACACCTCCACTTCAGAAGGCGTCACAGTAGCGGTCCCCTCGTCTTCCCATACATTCCCAGAGGCTGCGGAAGAGGACTTAGACAGGGAAGGGGACGCTGCAGATTGTGGTCCTGCCGAGGACGATTTCAGTGTTTTCGAGCAATTCCACCAGTCCGAGGACCCTTCTGGAGACTTGGGTGATCCTCGTCTATCCGAGGCAGACTTCCTAGCGTCGGATAAATCTGCTCGGCTTGAAATGGGCTACAAGAAGAAAGCCCAACCCCCCCTACTCGACCTAATCGAAGGCCAACCTGGGAAGTCCAAACCGAAGCTTCCTCCTCCTCCTCCTCCAAAGGTCCGCCCTGCTCAGACCAGGTCGGCCTCAACGCAGTCCCGGCTTCCTCCTCATCCGCCTCAGGCGAGCCCGCCGTCTAGGCACGAGCCTGCTGACCCCAAGCAGAAAAAGGACAAGGGCAAGAGGACCCTTGAGGACAATACTGGGCCCCTGCGGGAGGGCGATGGCACTCGTCGGCCATCGAAGCAATTGAGGATAGGCTCCTCGACGCAGGAAAAACAGGTCGCTCCACCGCCCGAGGTCCAGGCCTGGCTCCCCACCCCAATGCTCCATGGGGCACCTCTGAGGGATGACTCCTCCCTTAGGGACTTTAAGGATGGCGAAGGCGCGTATGTGGCCGACGCTGTGGAGAGATGTCTGCTCCTACTCGCGGACATGGCGGAGCTGGGGACCATGAGGAGTAAGGACGTCTTCATCTGCCTCAAGCGGTATTTGGGGATGGTAAGCTTTAACACTCGTGCTTTTTCTTGCCTCAGTTTTTTTTTTTTTTTTTTTTTTTTTTTGCTTCCATTTCTTTTTTGAGCTCGGCTAATCATAACTTATCTGTTTCGTTTAACAGGCTGTACAGGCCACCTTCAGGCTGGAAGAGGCGGCCAACGAGCATGGGAAGGCCATGGATTTAGAGCGCGATAGGCGCCTGGCAGCTACTCGGACCCTCAAGACGTCCGAGGAGGACCTTGCCAAGGCCAGGGAGGAGCTGAAGGCCATGACCCAGGCTAGGGACAGCGCAATGTCGGGCCTCGAGGGTGCCCAAAGGCAGGCCGAAACTCAGACAAAGCGTCTGGGTGAGGCAGAGAAGCAGCTGAAGCTTGCCGAGGAGCAGATAGCTGGCCTGGTGAAGAAGGTGGCAGATGCCGAGGAGGCCAAGAGGGTGGCTGAATGGGCCAAAGGGGAGGCCGAGAGGGCCAAGCTAGAGGCAGAGCAGGGCAGGGAGGAAGCCTGGGCCACTAAGCAGGAAGCCGAGGAAGCAGCCTACGCTGCCGGGGCAACTGAGACAGCAGCTGCCTACAAATCCCAAGTCCCTGGGGTATGTAGGCGCTATTGCTCCGAGACTTGGAGTGAAGCCCTCAGGCAGGCTGGGGTGGAGGCCTCTTCTGACTTGTGGAAGGAGGAGAATGTGTACTACCCTCCTGTCATCCGCGAGGCTGCCCCAGATGGCTCAGAGGCCGAGGAGGCTGCTGCGGAAGCTGCTGCCGCCCCGGGCGAGGGGGCCTCGGATGCTGGGGCCACCGACGAGCCAGTCCAAGGGAGTACTCCCTCCTCGGCGGTTGAACTGAGTGATGGCTCCAACGAGGATGCGCCTCAGCAGGCTGCAGAACCTTCCCTCGGTGCCCAGGTTTCTTCTGCCGAGGGGGCAGCTATTCCTGCTGTGCCTCTGCAGGCCATCCCCCTTGGTCAGGGCTCGGAGGACCCTGAGGCAGCTGCAGGCCAGCCACCCACCGAAGCGGGCAACTAGGCTCCTTGGCGCTTCTGCATGATGGACTTCATTTTTGCGTCTCTTTCTTCTTCTTTTTCTTTTACTTGTAATGTAACTCCTCTAATGTAATTCCCTTGAATTTAATGAAATGAGGACTTTATCTCCTTTTCTGTTTGTTGTGGCTGTTTGTCTATTTGCACATTGTCTTCTTTTTCTTTACTTGCACGGTTTTAGCTTCAATCGCATCTCGGCCAATCGTGGCGTTAGTTATTATAATGAGAGGGCATGTATGCGCTGATGCACTTTTCGTTTCATAAGGGCCAGGTAGAATTTCTTCGAGTAGACACTTAGTGTTTCTTCAATGTAGTTAGCTTCTCCTTAGGCCTGAGTCCGAGGACCATGCAGAGCCTTGGTCCTGCTTGATACTTAGTTTCTTGAGGCAAATAGTGCTTGATACTTGGCTTCTTGAGGCAAATAGTGATTGATACTTGAGTTTGGCTGTAAGTAACTAGTTTCCCCATAGGTTTGAGTCCTTAGACCATGCAAGACCTAGGTTCTGTCTAGCACCCAGATATAAGTGGTTAGCTCCCCATAGGCTTGAGTCCTTGGACCATGCAAGACCTAGGTACAGTTGCTACCTTCAAGATAAGTGGCTAGCTCCCCATAGGCTTGGGTCCTTGGACCATGCAAGACCCAGGTACAGTTGCTGCCTTCAAGATAAGTGGCTAGCTCCCCATAGGCTTGGGTCCGAGGACCATGCAAGACCCAGGTACAGTTGCTGCCTTCAAGATAAGTGACTAGCTCCCCATAGGCTTGGGTCCTTGGACCATGCAAGACCCAGGTACAGTTGCTGCCTTCAAGATAAGTGGCTAGCTCCCCATAGGCTTGGGTCCGAGGACCATGCAAGACCCAGGTACAGTTGCTGCCTTCAAGATAAGTGGCTAGCTCCCCATAGGCTTGGGTCCTTGGACCATGCAAGACCCAGGTACAGTTGCTGCCTTCAAGATAAGTGGCTAGCTCCCCATAGGCTTGGGTCCGAGGACCGCGCAAGACCTAGGTACAGTTGCTGCCTTCAAGATAAGTGGCTAGCTCCCCATAGGCTTGGGTCCGAGGACCGCGCAAGACCCAGGTACAGTTGCTGCCTTTAAGATAAGTGGCTAGCTCCCCATAGGCTTGGGTCCGAGGACCGCGCAAGTCCCAGGTACAGTTGCTGCCTTCAATTGGCTATAAGTAACTAGTTTCCCCATAGGCTTGAGTCCTTGGACCATGCAAGACCTAGGTTCAGTCTAGCACCCAGATATAAGTGGCGTTGGGACGCGAGACGAGTGATAATGACAGGCAGAACATCTGAATCAAAAAGAACTGCTTTATTAATAGTAATACCTTTTCAGGTTATTTACATTCCATGGACGAGGTACAGGTTTATCATCTAAATCTTCTAAATAGTATGCTCCTATCCCTGCCACTGAGGTGATTCGGTAGGGGCCTTCCCAGTTGGGTCCGAGCTTCCCCCAAGCAGGGTTCTTGGAAGCTCCTACGACTTTTCTCAGCACCAGGTCTCCCGGTGCTAGTGGTCTGAGCTTTACATTGGCGTCATATCCTTGCTTGAGCTTTTGCTGGTAGCAGGCCGACTGGATCATTGCTTGTTCTCTTCGTTCATCTACCATGTCTAGGCTCCGCCCCAGCAGTTCATCATTGCTGTCTGGGGTGAAGGAGCTCGTCCTCAACGTTGGGAAGTTGGTTTCCAGGGGGATTACTGCCTCCGCACCATAAGTCATGGCAAAAGGTGTTTCTCCCGTTGAGCGCCGGGGCGTAGTCCGGTACGTCCAGAGGACGTGGGGCAGCTCTTCTACCCATCTCCCCTTGGCATCATCCAGCCTCTTCTTAAGCCCGTTGACGATGACCTTGTTGACAGCCTCGGCCTGTCCGTTCCCTTGAGGGTAGGCCGGCGTTGAGTACCTGTTTGTGATCCCAAGTTCACAACAGTACCTCCTGAAGGCTTTGCTATCGAACTGAAGCCCATTATCCGAGATGAGGGTATGAGGGACCCCGAACCGTGTAACTATGTTCCTCAAAAGGAATTTTTTCACGTCTACGTCCCTGATGTTGGCTAGCGGCTCGGCCTCGACCCACTTGGTGAAGTAGTCCGTGGCCACCAGCAGATACCTCTTGTTCCCTGGTGCCTTGGGGAAAGGTCCCACAATGTCCAAGCCCCACTGGGCGAATGGCCAAGGACTGGATAATGGATTGAGGACCCCTCTTGGCTGGTGGATGTTTGGGGCGAACCTTTGGCATTGGTCACACTTCTTGACATACTCCAGGGCCTCTTGCTGCATTCCCGGCCACCAGTATCCTTGAGTGACGGCTCGGTGGGCCAGGGATCTGCCCCCTGTATGGCTCCCACAAATTCCTTCGTACAGCTCTTCGAGCAAGGGTTCTGCCGCTTCGGGGTGGACACAAAGAAGGTATGGCCCAGAGTAGGACCGCCTGTATAGCTTGTGATCCTCGGACAACCAGAACCGAGGAGCTTTCCTCCGTATCTTTTCTACCTCTGACCTTTCTTCAGGCAGGACGTCATCCTTGAGGAATCTCACTATGGAGTCCATCCAGCTGGGGCCCATCACAATTTGATGGACGGGGATTATTCCCTTTGGCATTTCACTTGCCCTCTCCAGGTGCTCCACAAGTATGATCCGAGGCAGAGCCCCTGCCGAGGAGGTTGCGAGCGTGGCAAGTGAGTCGGCATGACTGTTCCCACTCCTAGGAATATGGGACAAGCTGAAGGGGCGAAACTCTGACTGCAAGCGCTTGACTTGGCTAAGGTATTCCTGCATTCTCGAATCCCTGGCTTCCATCTCCCCCTTCACCTGCCCCACCACCAACCTGGAGTCTGAGAACATCTCTATCGACTTTCCTCCCATCTTTTGCACCATGATCATCCCTTGTAGTAATGCCTCATACTCAGCCTCGTTGTTTGTGGCCGCGAATCCGAGCCTCAGGGACTTCTCAATGACATGGTCTTTAGGGGATACTAGGACCAGCCCCACTCCGGAGCCCCTTTGGTTTGCTGCGCCATCCACATATACTTTCCAACCTGGTGACTTTGGGATGGAGATTGCCCCAACTGATCTTTCATCACGGCCCCTATCCTCGGCTGCCACCTCCACGACTGGTTCAGCGAATTCAGCCGTCAAATCCGCCAATACCTGGCCTTTTATGGAAGTCCGGGGCATGTACTTGACGTCAAACGCCCCCAGAATTGTGTTCCACTTCGCGACTCGACCCGTGTAATCGGCGGCCCGGAGTACAGCCTTCAAGGGCAATTGGGTTAGGACAACCACCGTGTGAGCTTGGAAGTAGTGGGGGAGCTTTCTCGTGGCGTGGACCACTGCCAGTATGGCTTTCTCCAGGGGTAGGTATCTGATCTCTGCTTCGTGCAGCGACTTGCTGATGTAATAAACTGGTTTCTGAATGCCATTGTCTTCTCGTATAAGCACTAAGCTCACTGCGTGGGGTGCCACCGCCAGGTAGGCGTATAGGACCTCGTCGGGCTCAGGATTGGACATGATAGGCGGCCGGGATAGATACTCATTGAGTTGCTGGAAAGCTTTGGCACAATCCTCGGACCACTCAAATCCTTTCCATTTGTTGATCAGAAGGTAAAAGGGCCTGCATCTGTCGGCCGACCTGGAAATGAACCGGTTCAGCGCCGCGATCATCCCAGTAAGCTTTTGGATCTCCTTGGGATTCTGCGGAGGCTTCAAATTGTGAATGGCCTTGATCTGGTCAGGGTTGACTTCGATCCCACGGTGGGTGATCATGTACCCCAAGAATTTGCCAGAGCTTACGCCAAACGAGCATTTTGAGGCATTAAGGCGGAGCTTATGCTCTCTCAGGACGCTAAAAGTGCGGCCGAGGTCCTCCAAATGCTTGGACACCAGCTTGCTCTTCACCACCATATCGTCAACATAGACCTCGATGCTCTTGCCCAACATCGGCTCAAACATTCTCGTCATCATCCTCTGGTAGGTGGATCTGGCGTTTTTCAGGCCAAATGGCATAACCTTGTAGTGGTAGTTCCCTATGGGTGTCACAAATGCTGTCTTCTCTTGGTCCTCCAAGGCTAGTGGGATTTGGTGATAACCCTGAAAGGCATCCAGGAAGCTCATCCGAGAATGGCCTGCAGTCGCATCTACTAGCTGGTCTATCCGTGGCATTGGGAAGGGGTCTTTTGGGCATGCTTTGTTCAGGTCTGTGAAGTCTACACAAACCCTCCATTTCCCACTTTTCTTCTTGACCACCACAGTGTTGGCCAACCATTTGGGGAAAAAGATCTCCTTGATGGCCCCCGCGTGCTTGAGCTTATCGACCTCCTCCCTGATCGCATCAGCGTGCTCCCTCGATGGGCGCCGAGGTGGCTGCTGCTTAGGGATCGCAGATGGGTTGACGTTAAGGTGGTGACAGATGAAAGAGGGATCAATCCCAGGGGCATCGCAGGGGTCCCATGCGAACACGTCAAGGTTCCTCTTGAGGAACTCAAGCAACTCCCCCTTTTCCTGTGGAGGCAGCTGGGTTCCCACTTGGAAGAACTTCTCCGGATCATCGCCGATTACCACCTTCTCCAGGTTTTCGCATTTAGCATCCTCGGCAAGTGCATTCGAGGCGCCACCTGGGTCTTTGATTGCTATGAATTTTCCTCAGCTGCGGCCGAGGACTGCGCATCAATCCGATGGGATATGGCAACCACTGTGCAATGCCTAGCCGTGGATTGGCAACCTCGGATCTCCAGAACCTGGTCCCCGGACAGGAATTTCACCTTCTGGTGCAAGGTGGAGGCTACGCCATCTAAGGCGTGTAGCCAAGGCCTTCCTACGATGGCTGTGTAGGGGGAGTACGTGTCCACCACTATGAAGTTCGCCTCCACCACCACCGGGCCTGTCTGTATGGGCAGTCTGATCATGCCCTTTGGGATGACGAGCTTCCCGTCGAAGCTCATTAGGGGGGAGCTGTAAGGTGTGAGGTCTTCCTGTTTTAGCCCCAGCCCCTTATAGAGGTCTGGACACATGATTTCGGCTGCGCTGCCACCGTCCACCATCACCCTTTTCACGTCATAGCCCCCTATTCTGAGGGTGACGATTAGGGCGTCCTCGTGTGGTTGGATGGTCCCAATCTTGTCCTCCTCCGAAAAGCTCAGGGCTAGAGGAGGATTCCTCCTGGACCTCTTTGGCCTCGTCCGAGGGTCCTCGGCGGGTAGTTGGGCCACAGACAACACTCGCAGAGGAGGTGTGCCTGTTCTTCCTGGCGCGGCCAGGATTATATTGATCGTCCCGGTGGGCTGCCCCATGGCGGCGTCCCTCCGAGGCCCGTGGTAGGCTCGGCCCCGCTGGTCGCTGGAATGGTGCAGAAGGTGCTTCAGCCTTCCCTCCTGGGCAAGTTGGTCCAGGTGGTCCCAGAGGTTCCTGCAATCCTCCGTGGCATGTCCGTGGTCCTGGTGGTATTGGCAGTAACGATCCTGGTTGCGCCTACCAGGCTCCCCCATCATCTTAGCCGGCCATCTGAAGTATGGCTCGTTCTTTATCTTCTCCAGAACCTTGTGCACAGGTTCTCGGAATACTGCGCCGACAGTCTGGGCATTGGTTGCCCCGGATTGCCCACCGAAATCCCTCCTTGGACGGGCGTGGTTGTACCTGTCCGACCTAAAATCCCTCCTCTCCTGAGGGATAACCTTCTCCTTGCCTTTGCCTTGCAGCATATCTTCCTCCACCCGCTTGTACGTGTCGATCCGATCCATCAGCTGCCGCACACTGGTGACGGGCGTTCCGGTCAGGGACTTCCTCAGGTCGTGGCCCAATGGTAGCCCATTCTGGAATGTACTGATGGCGACGGCGTCATATTTACCGTCCAGCTCGTTGTAGATCTCCCAGTACTTGTCCGAATAAGCCTTGAGGGTCTCCCCATCACGCATAGAAAGGGACAGCAACACACTCATGGGCCGAGGGGGCCTGCTGTTCGTGACAAAGCGGGAACCAAAGGCCTAGGTCAGCTGTCTGTACGAGTCTATGGAATTCGTCCTTAGACCGTTGAACCACCTCATCGCCACAGGTCCCAAGCTGGATGGGAAGACTTTGCACATCAGCGCCTCATTCTTGGAGTGGACAGCCATCCTCTGGTTGAACTGGCTCACGTGCTCCACGGGGTCCGTCTTGCCACTGTAAGCAATGAAGGTTGGCTGCTGGAACCGCCGAGGAAGCTCTGCCTCTTCTATACGACGCGTGAAGGGCGACCTGGAGAGCTGATCCAACGCCCTGCTCATGGCGTCGCCTCCTAAGCCCCTAGGGGTTGGGTTGGCACGCCTACGCCTCTGTTAGCGTTCCTCCTCGTGGGAGAAAGTCTCGCTGGGGGGCGTTCTTGACCTCTGCCTGTATTCGTCATCGCTCTCGTCATCGGAGGGTAGGTCAGGGCTGAGTTCGGGCTGTCTCCGCTGCGCACGGCGTAGCTTCCTCTTCAGATCGTCTATCTCGCGCTGCATGGCCACCTTATCATCCTTTCTCTGGGAGGCGTGGCTATGGGCCTCCTGCGACCGCGTGGCCTGGCCATCGTCGCGCTTCTGGGGAATGTACCCATCCCCCTGGCTTTCGCTCGCCGTTGAAGTACGCACGCTTCCCTCTCGAAGACGTCTGTTGTCGTTCTGACCGCCCCCAGGGTCGCCATAGTGACCCTGAGGCCGTGACTTCGCCGGTTCTGGTCGATTGGGAGTTCGTTGGTGAGGGCCTGATCCTACCATGTTTGACTGTTGTCCTTACTAACGCACAAGCTCTTCCCACAGACGGCGCCAATTGTAGGGACCGGTTTCAAGCGCTCTCCCTGGGTTGAGAGAGTGGACCCAAGCCCAGCTTACCCTCCAATAAATTTATAGAGAATGGGCTCTAGAGCTAGGCCTTAGTAAAGAGTGTAACGGCCATGCATGGTTGTACGTGAAGGCTGGTATCCTAAATACGGGTCGGAATACACAATAGAGCTCCTCAGACAGGTTTACAGAGGTCGAAGTTGCTCTTATTTCTTTCAAGTAAGGTTACAATGGTAGAGAGACAACACAATGCTACAGTATTTCTCTTTTTCTGGTTTTCCGTCCGTCCCCCTCACAAGAGAGACTTTTTACATTATATACTCCTCCTTCAGTTGATCCTAGCCCTACATTTGTCGATCAGCCCGGTTTCCACTTGAGAGCCTGTCCCATCAGCCGCATTCCCATACCTTCAGTGGGTTGCAGCGCCCCAGATGGCTCTGTTCAGAGGTCCTGTCCTCATTAATGCGGCCAGAGCGTTAGTTGAGGGCATTTAATGTGGAGGTGACAGTTCACCTGGGACTTGCTCCTCCACCATGCTTCAATGTCCGGTGATTGGTTCTTGCTATTTGCTCTTTGGATGCTGGGGGGAGATTCCCCTTAAAGGTATGCTGTTTGCCCACCTTCTGACCTCGGTCACCCGAGGATGTAGCCATCCTCGAAAATGCTCCTTGGGCCCTGGGCTTTAAGCTTTCGTCTTCGGACCTCGGACCTTGAAGGCGTCCTCGGCGTGGGCTTCTGGGCCTGGCTTGGAATGGGCCGGGGTTGCTGACTTATTCTGGCCCCACAATAAATTTTCAGCAAAATAAACAGTATCTAAACAGACCCTAATTCTATGGGCAACATTGTTCACAAGTTATTGAGCTGTCAAGTTGGGAGTCATTACTTCTACAATATTTTATTATTGACATGATTTTTATTGTGCATTAATCATGACATGTGACCTCATAAGTTATTAAAAAATAAAAAAGTGAAAATTTGTATGGTGCTAGACTTATTTATCTCCTACATTCCCGTCATGTTTTTTGCTAAACTACATACCCGTCATGTTGCAGAATAGGACAGTATTGAATTTCATACTAATGTCTTGCCTCAACCATCGGCGAAATTATTCATTAGACTCAGTATAGTGTACATTTCTGATTTCTATTTGTCAAGGAATAAAAGAATAAAACAGTATACTATAGATACAAGTGGACCCCACACATGAATTTCACTTTTTTATTTTTAATTTAATAATTCGATAATTGAGATAGTGTAGATTACATACATGAAACTCATGTTTATGTAAGAGGAATATGTAGTATATCCAATATATGAAATAATTTCTTTGAAAACTAAACAATTAAGCGTCGTTTGCCTAAGGATTATTAGGCGTTTTGCGTTTTTTGGCTGGGTCTCATGGCATTGTTCACGACCTAGCCAAACTTCAAAAAATGCGCATAAGCAGGTCAACCGTGGGTCCCACGACACTATTCATAGTTTAAAAATTATTTTGCTACAGTATTTTCAATAATAAGTTTTCAGCAAAATAAGTTGTATCTAAACAGACTCTAATACTATGGGCAACATTGTTCACAAGTTATTGAACTATTAAGTTGGGAGTCATTACTTCTACAATATTTTATCATTGACATGATTTTTATTGTGCATTAATCATGACATGTGACCTCATAAGTTATTAAAAAATAAAAAAGTGAAAATTTGTATGGTGCTAAACTTATTTATCTCCTACATTCCTGTCATGTTGCAGAATATGACAATATTGAATTTCATACTAATGTAATGTCTTGCCTCAACCATCATACTAACAGTTTTTAACATTGTTTTAGTGATCAACCATCACACTTTTTATAATACATGATGATGCCAAGATCGTTAGTCGAGATAATCGTCCAGTAGGATCGCTGACCAAGGTTGCCCAAAAGCCCTGCAAGAACAAATAAAAAGAGGGAACACCGGTGTGGTGCCTGCCACAGAGTCTCCGATGGTAAAGTCAGAATGACTAGAAGAGAAAAGAAGATTCAGTACCAGAATATGAGAGAGTATTAGCTAGAGTTTCAGTACCTCCTCAGGTCATGGGGGCGCTGGTATATATATGCGCTTGTTTCTTCCTTCTAGCCGTTGGTGGTGCTTTAATGGTGGTTTCAATGTGGTATCTATAACGCCCCTATGGGGTGTTAATGATAAGATCTTTGTCTCTCCAACGATACAGAGACACATCATTGTCATGTAATGCTTCGTCATTGATTGTGGGTGAATGGTCTCATCTTCGTCCAGGGGGTACCATGAGAAGGATGAAGATTGATGTTACTCTCGTCCACTGTCTTTTCTATGGACGAGGATATAATCGGGACTATCAATACATATTTGGAATGATTATGCTAATTAAGATGGTTTAAAGCTTTTTATTTTTATTTTTTTATGAATGGATAATTGAAAGGGGGGGCGGGGGCAACCATATGTGACTTACCCCCCAATGCGTGACCTAATAGGGGCACCCCCCGCTAGGGAATGTTGGATTGAGCCATAGCTACTGTGACCGGGGTGCCACAGACCTCACCCTAGCACCCCAAGAGAGCCAGCGGATGAGGCGTAATGCATGTGAGGAACCCCCCCCCCCCCCAACATGGTACCCGCCATGACTCGAACAAGAGACCTCATGCATGCACGCAGGATCTCACACCAACTAGGCCACCCTCTTGGGGCAGATGGTTTAAAGCTTAATGCTAATGGTTGGAGTCATTTTTCATTATAAATAAATCAATTTTTTAAGATTGTGAATGTGTAAATGGACCATCAATGTACGATTTCATGAATCCTAATATTCCATGAAAGAGAATGTGTGAAACTATTACCATTCTTCTTATATAAAAGACATATTAATTGATATGATAATAAATATGATTTATGTAACTTTAAGTCTTTAATAATATAATAAATAATATCTCAAAATTTTTCGTTATTATTAAATAATGACATGTAAGACTTATGCGGTGTAAGAGCATCCACTTTCCATCTATTTTGCACAAAAAAACTACTTTTTCTATTTTACACGCCCATTTTTACAAAACACCCACATCAGTTTATCTATTCTACACATTTACTTAATAAAATATTCATTCTTTTACAATTTTTTATTATTCTCTCCCTCACCGCCTCTCTCTCTCTCTCACAGACCCAATCTGAAACCCATTCAATCATCTATCTCTCCCTCACTGCCTCTATCTCTCACAGACCCAATCCGCCTCTCTTTCACTTTCTCATCAACCAAACAATAATTACAATCCTCCATTTCATAATAAAATAACCACAAAACATCCAAACAACATTCCATTTTCACTTTCTCAGATTTTCTCACGAATCAAACACTTTCCTAGATTTGTTCACAAACCAAACAACTTAGATTTAAGACAAATTAAACAAAATTTTCTCAAATCCTCCCACCACCACCACACAAACCATCATGAACGACTGTGACAAATTTCCCTACCAACTCGTTCATCACCTCCTCCACGGTGAATAGACCCATTCAAGACCCATTGAAGTTGTCGATACCTAAAACCCCATCGCCTCGTCGCTTTAGGGCCATGGAGACGTGGGTTCCGACGAAGCCAGCGGTGCCGGTGACGAGGATGGTAAGGTCAGAGTCGGTGAGGCTGGTGACGAGGACGGCGAGGGTTGGAGCCAGAAGGAGAAGAGAGAAGGAAAAAGAAGTAGAGAGAGAGAGAGAGAGAGAGAGAGAGAGAGAGAGAGAGAGAGAAACGGAGAGCAACTAGAGACAAGAGAGAGAAAAATTAATAAAATAATAAATGCAAGTTATGCACAGTTACTGTAGCAATTGTGCATTTATGCACATTTTTACACCCACTGATGTGGGTGTTTTTTTGTCAAAATGTGTAAAATGAAAGATTTTTTGCATTCTGTAAGACTTTGCATCTACTGATGTAGATGCTCTAATGCTGCTAACATCACTCTTCTACTAATAAAGAGATGTTAACAATAATAGTGATAACAAAGTTTATCTTTCTCTCGAGGGGAAAAAAAAGCAATAACAAATGCCTGTGCCTTGTTTGTCCTCACTCCAAAAATAAAAGGTGCATTTATTAGTCTTTGTTAATGCATGAGAGGAAAAAAAAATGATCTTCATTTTCTTTAAAATGAAAATACTTCATTTCACACTTAAGATTTAATATTCAATTTTCTTTAAAAAATGATTTAATATTCAAGAATTTAAGGTTATACATAGTGTCATGTAATTTAAATTGGTTACTATTAATTTTTATTTTATATTTTGTATAATGGAATTTCAAGGGTTAAATGTACTTTACCCACCTAAATCATGGGGTCAAGTTCGATCCCTCTGCTAAACTATAGAATCAAACAATCAACCTATTTGATAGATTTTGATAATAGGTAAAAAAAAAAAAAATTGCCCATTTTTCGAAACAATTTTCATCAATTTCAACATTTTAACTGAAAAATTCAGAAACTTAAAATGTGAGAAATTCATTATGTGGATTGTAGGGGCGGAAAGCCCAAGAATACACGTCCATGTATGTGTTGGGCTTGAAACCCAAGCCAAGGATAAGGAATCATCCGAGGATGGAAAAGTACTGTCAAAGGGGCCCATAGTAATAGGTGAAGAGAACAATGTTAGTCATGGCAGTCCAGGACGCTGTGCCGAGAACGAGTTCCTCCTCGGCTACCTAAAGCCGAGGTCCAAAGATGTGATTTACCGACAAGGGCAACCTTCTAGACCATTCCATGGAGGAAGATAAGTACTAAAGTTAAACAGAGCAGAGTATGGCCATGAAATATCTCCAGGGAAAGCTGCTACCTCCGCATTAAATGCGCTGCAGCTAACTCCCTGGCCGCATTAATGTGGAGGTGATGCCTGAACAATGTATTTCAGCCTTACAGCTACTACATAAGGACTTGGGAGAGGGGCTGATGGGACAAGTATCCATACCAACCATCTGGGATTCACGTGGAAGGTGGGGATGAAGGGGAAAGATAGTATAAAAGAAAGGAGGGACAATGAGAAAAAGGGGGATCGGAAATTGAAAAGGAAAAACACTTTAGCAGTCCAGAACCATATTTGTAAACAGAATTGAGAGTAATATATAAGAACAGACCTCCTCGGACTCTGCCGATGACAATTTTTCTTCAATACAACCCTCTTTCTTTTTATTTTCTTATCATCTGAATCTCTTCTAGTGTTCGTTTGATTAACTAAAGCCCAGTTTTCCAACTCACTCTCTACAAATTCATTGTTTTGGGCTTTTTGGGCCTGAGTCCATCCACGTAGTGAGCTGGGAGTTCAAATCTGGTCCTTACATGGATATTACTCAATTTTAGAATTTTTCATGTTAAAAACAGCAAATGTCTATTACCAATCAATCACGGATACTGCTTGATTTCATACTTTAGTAAGGAATTGAATTTAATAACTTAATATCCACTTTAGAGAAACCAAATTCTATGTTGAACGCATCAGAGTGAAGCCACACATACATACATACATATATTTATTTAATTATTTTTGATGCTGAATAGTGAATACCCAAAGTTTCCACATTATCAATATGTCATGCTCATGCAACACATCTTTTTTATTTTTCAGCAATGAAACCATTAAATAAAGATAATCAGAAAAGTAGATATCGTAAGGTTCAAGACACTTCATTTGGTTCTTTAGAGGTCTTATCATATCCTAATCTCAAAAATCTTATCCCATGTAACTTGTCTAATCAAGTTTAGAATCATTATCTGATAAGGTAAATTAAGTCATAAAAGTTTAACCAAGCACTCATGAACTTTTAAATTATATATAATTGCATTCCTTTTACTGTATATGAAGCCCCAGCTGTGACAATCTTGGTTTTGATCATAATAATTCATATATCTGTTTGACAAAAAATAAGTGTTTTTGAGGGGCCTAGGCAATAAGAGGACCGTAGACGTTTCTCAAGGTTTGAACACATGACTAAATATCCCATACCAAAACTTTAAACAATGACCGACATCAATATATCATAGGATGATGCATGACAGAAACATTTCAACTTGCAAAGTAGATTTTGGTCTTCTGATTTTCTCTAAAACTTTGGATTCTTAATCAGGCATAAAACCCCACCACCCATTAAATGGAAAGTAAGAAAAGACAGAAAGGGAAAGGAGAGAAAAAGAGAGGGGTGGGGGAGGGGGGTTGTATTGGGAACATGATTTAAGCACTTAAAACCGTGTTTCTAAAATACGATTTCAATATTTAAATCACATTTTAAGCGAAATATTGTTTTGAAAACACTATTTAAAATCATGTTTCTAAGAGCATCTCCAACAGTCCCTGTATATCTATTTTTGGAGCACCAAATGCCACTGTTCATGCTCCAGCGGCTTCTCCATACGCGCAGATTCTCCAAATTTTATTTTGAAGTTGCTACAGTAGTTCTCTTGTTTTAGAGAACACTGTAGCAACTCCAAACCATTATTTCATCTTAAAAAATACCCGGCCGAATAAAAAAAAATTCTTTCTCTTTCCTCCTCTCTTCTCTGTTCATCTCTCTCTCTCAAACGGTAACCAATCAAAACACAAACACAATCACAGATCAAGAACAGGGAAAAATACAAATTTAATTAGAACAACAAATCTAAAATCCAAACAAAAACAACAGATCAAGAGCATGAAAGCCTATCTAAGCTCCATTGTAACAACAAAGTGAATCAGAACAAGATTAAAAAAAAAAAAAAAAAAAAAAAAGAAGATAGACGAAGCCGATCTGACCCAGCTTGGTGGTGGGGAGGACGATGAGCGGCGGCCGGAGCAGCAGCTGGAGCTGGAGCGGCGACTGGAGCTGGAACGGCAGCTGGAGCGGCGGCTGGGGCTGGAGCTGGAGCGGCGGCTGGAGCTGGAACGGCAGCTGGAGCGGCGGCTGGAGCGGCAGCTGGAGCTGGAGCGGCGGTGGAGGCCCAAGCCGATCTCTCCTCTCTCTTTCTCCTCTCTCTCTCTCTCTCTCTCTCTCTTTTCTCTGATGTGAAGAGTAAAAATGACGTTGCTGGAACGTTGAGGAGAAAAAGAAATAAAGGAAAGGGGATGGAGGACACGTGTGTGGAGGAGAATGAAAGGGAAGAATAAAAAATAATATAAAAAATAAAAAATCTTAATTAAGAAATTTTACTACAATATTTTCACAATAAATTTTAAGTAATAGATTGTTATTAGTTAATATTGGCGAGAAAAAAAATAATTTCAGTAGTAAATTCAAATTAGAACTAGTAACAATTTTTCACATAAATTTTGTTGTGAAAATATTGCGTAAAATGTTGTGAATATAACACATCTCATTTAAAAATATAGTTGTTAAAAAAATAATAAATGATGATAAAAAAATAATTAAGAATGAATGAAGAAATAATATTTAAATAAGATAAAGAATGGAATAGAGAATCTGTTGGAAGTGTATTTGAAAAAATGGATATGTAAAAGTTAAATGTCACTGTTCATTCTCCAAATAGTACAAAAATTTAGAAAAGCTGCTGGAGATGCTCTAACATACAATTAAAAAAAAAAATCTAAATTCTCAAAAAGTTTCGAAAACAATGTCAATTTGAAAAATATTATTATTTTGAAAATTTTGCTGGGAGATATATTGAAAGGGATTTCAAGACGTATGAAAAACGAACTTTTTGCTATAAAATTGATAATGTCTAATAGGTTGTTTTTATTATTTGACCAATCAACTTTTTTTGAACAAGACAGGAGGAATTAACATCATCAGAATTATCAAGAAACAACAAAACCCCCCAAACCATATAAGGGGGCAAAGAAAACAACAAGTCCTCCACTTGGAATCTACCCAAGGCTGCCAACATATCAACACATCTATTGGCTTCTTTATCAAACTTGGATAAACATCCAGTTCTACAACTAAATAGGTAAAGCCCACAGATAATGTCAAAGAAATACCAATCACTTTTGTATTTAACTTAACCTAGATCAGAGCAGGAGCTTACAAATTTTGTTTACCTATTACCTTTAACTTAAAAAAAAAAAAAAAAAAAAACAATAGCAGAGTAAAAAGTTCTCAATTCTTAAGCATATTCACCGAGATCAATGGCAAAGCCAACACTTTAATTTTGGAGTGTTTGAGTTGAACTAAAACTAGGACCCACACATGATATAAAACTCACAATAGTGAGAGACGAGATGCACATAACTACTACACGAGATAATTTCATCCTGATAACATTTTGTTCAGCAAAACCATTGTTGAACTTAAATTATAAGCGCTTTTAATTTAAAGGAAAATGCTAACAAGTGCCTTTAGGGCACTCGTTAGCATGACCCTTAAATATTATTTCAAATAATATAAGTTTTAGGTTTTTTTTTTTTCCTCTAAGGGTCCGTTTGTTTTGGTGGTAAATGATTTCAGGAAATCATTTACCACCTGACCCATGTGTTTGGAAGGCAAGGAAAATATGATTTCCGGAAAATATGCCTCAAGTTTGACCATATTTTCCCCTTTGACCCGGAAATGGTTTTACGCCTTCAAACCATTTTCGGGTCTCGCACAAAAACGCAAAAGAGAAGAGAGCCTCTGAGAGAACTTGAGTGAGAACGAAAAAGAACAAGGAAACAGCCAACAACAGCCACAGAAAACGATTGAGAACGCAAAAAAAAGAAGAGAAAACGCCGGCGACATTGAGAGAGCCAAGAACGCGAACCGATCCACCTCCGATCCGAGAAACCCAGACGTCACCGAGCCGGTTTCGACGCCGTTCCACCACCACCACTCAACGACGAGCCCGATCGACGTCCCGATCTGAGAACCCATAGCTCACATCGCCGATTTCATAACCGCGCAGTCCGATCCACCTCCGATCCGAGAAACCCAGACGTCACCGAGCCGATTTCGACGCCGTTCCACCACCACCACTCAACGGCGAGTCCGATCCACTCAACGCCGTTCCACCACCTCGCCGATTTCAGCGCCGTTCCACCACCACACTTAACGGTGAGTCCAATCGGTATTTTTTTTTTTTTAGATTGAGTCCGATGGCATTATATATATATATATATATATTTATTTATTTATTTATATATTTACATAAATATTTCTATATTTATTTCTATATTTACATAAATATTTACATATATTTATTTATAAATATTTAGTTATTTATTTATAAATATTTAGTTATCTTTTACATAATGTTGACTGTGAGCAATTTGCGGGGGAATTTTACATAATGTTTACTGTGAGCAATTTGCTATAATTTTACATAATGTTTACACTTGCATATGTTATAATGTTGAAGGAAATAGCTACAGCTCTTAAAGAAATCAATTGGGGCCCGGTAGATTACACATCTCTTTATAATGAGGTTATGGCTATGATGGCGGATGGGTATAGCGAAGAAATGCTCGCAATTGCGTTTGACCATCTGTGTGAAAATGAGAAGGTAGCACGGGGATTTCTGGCCAAGAATGCTAGGCTGCGAAAGATGTGGTTGGATAGTTTTTTTTCCTCACAATTTTGACTTGCCTGTTTCATGTAGACTGTGACGGTAGCTTTAGGAATTCACTTTTGTTGTAGAACTAGTATTAACCTACCATTGTATTATATATATAGTACTTTGTATTATTGGGACAATACAATTGCCCAAATTATGTATTTGCAGATATCACGAGTAGGTATCATTTTTGTACACCATGGAGGTGTAATGACAATGGTGAACGATGAATGTGGCTATTTTTATATTAATATTATCGGTATATTTAAATGATTATTTTTGATGTTGAAGTGGATGATTATTTTTATACTGTTACAGATATGTATACGCAATGCAGGTGTATGTTTAAGTGGATGATTAGTTTCTAATTATTACAGGTTTGTCTAGATAATGCAGGAGTAGAAATTTGTAAGGCATTTTATATTTTCCGTAAAATTAATTCACAAACCAAACATGAAAATTGATTTTCCGAAAAAAATGGATTTCATTTTCCGTAAAATGTTTACCTGAACCAAACATGAAAATTGATTTTTCGTAAAACAAAAAGTATTTTCCGTAAAATGTTTGACCGAACCAAACACCGGAATTGATTTTCCGTAAAACGATTTCCGAGACAGCCAAACAACCTCAATACATTTTCCTTTTCCGAAAAATAGTATTTCCGGAAAATATGTATTTTCCGAAAAACATTTTACGCGAACCAAACGCACCCTAACTTTTTAAAAACAAGCTATTGAAAATAAGCAAACACTAATTTAATTTGTAAATATTGTTAACGGTGGTCTTAGTTGTAATTTTGGAGCAAAAAAAGGTTTGAATGTTTAACATGTGGCAATGCAGTGCAGAGGATAAATGACACAGCAATTGAGTAACCGTTGAACTATTTAAAATTTCGCGCCAGCCATGTGATGGCCATGCGATGCGTGGGACCAACTGACAAGGCTATCCCTAAATATTCCCGTTTAAATAAAAACAATAAGTAGTACTTTTTGTTTTTGAGAAACAATAAGTAGTACTTACTACTTGGTAATAACTAATAAAATAAAATAACCTTATTATTATAAAATAAAAGAAATAAAATAATCTACTTCAACAGGTTGGTTGTTTTGGACATGATTGCGATTTACACAAATTTGAAAACACAGACTTTGGCACCTTGTTAGTTGTTACCGACCTTTCATTCATTATTTTATTATTATTTACCACCTTAATTACTAAAATTAGATAGATAATTTTTTTTTTTTTTTTTGGAAAGCAGATAGGTAAGTTTAAGTATTAAAAGGGTTGCATTAGAAACCAATGGTACGATTTTGTTTGTTTGTTTACTTTACATTCGTTATTTTATTAATTATTATTATTTTTAGAGGAAGGGTTTTAATCTATGATGACTGTTATTGATGATTGCCCTTTATTAGGGTCGGTTTAGAATCCGTTTATTTTGTTGAAACTGAAAAGTTTTTGCTAAAAATACTGTAAATAAAGATAAAAGTTACCTGAAATTGTATAGTAGGACCCATGAATAGTACCAAAAAGTGCAGTAGGACCCATAAATAGTAGCAAAAATAATCTGAATAGTAAAATAAGTTGGCAAAATTAATCATGCCAAACGAACACTTAGGGTCTGTTTAGATACTGCTTATTTTGCTAAAAATTGAAAGCTTATTACTGAAAAAATTGTAGCAAAATATTTTTTAAATGAAAAAACACTGCTCACACTGTGACGTGGGTCTACATTTTTCTTCATTTGTTTGCAATAGTTCCGTGGGTCCTACGCTTAAAACGTGTGAACAATGTCTAACGTTGCAAAATGCGTTACCCAAACGCATGCTTAATATAGTAAAATATTGATTAATTTTTTGTATAGGCGATGATGGAATCTCAAGTATCCTATTCGACAACAAGAAACTTTGTTTTTATAAGTCTTGTATTTGTATATTTCATTCATTATTTGGATTAATTGATGTTCTTTTCCGAAGCTTTTTTTTTTTTTTTGGTCCAAGATTTGTTTCATAGATGTAAGTTAACCTTAAAAAATGAAGTGCCGGAATCCGAGATCAGAAACACGTGATGCATAAGTGAAAGGGTCCGGTTAACGTGTGCCCTTAGGGCACACGTTAAACTTTCTATTTGTGGAAATATTTTCTTGGGAATTGAAAAAGCTGTCATTACTTTTTCAATTATCGAGAAAATTTTTTCCAAAAATGAAAATTAATGTGTGCCCTTAGGGCACACATTAGTAAAATCCTAAGTGAAATTGTACAAACCATAAGTCATCATTATTATTAATTAATTGTCAACCAGTACTTCGTTTAAGAGCTTTTCTGCACTGCCTTCTTTTTCATTGTTTGCACTCTGTAGCAGCGGAGCATTCGTATCCGCAATTTTCATCCTATTTTATAGTACAACCCACGTTTCAATTTTTATTTTCTTATTTTACTTATTAAAATAATATATATTACCCACTAAAATAATATAATATATAATTTTTGTGCTGCTGTTACAGTGATCTTTTGGAATTAAAATATATTATAATTTTTACAATTGTGCTATAATGGCATCCTACATTTAGGATGACACTGTAGCACAATTGCAAAAAAACTTCGCAATTCTCATATTTTATGAGTCCGACTGTGGGGCTCTTTTTGTGCCTTGGTACTAAATTTTCCCTACATTTTTCATTTACAATTGCCAATGGGAATGCTCTTATCGTGAAAAGAGAAAATGCGTGGACAAATCCAAATTCAAATTAAAAAAAAATATATATATATATATATATGATTACTTGATAGAATAATTTTGTTCTGATTCTATTGCCATGCAGCATGTGTGACTTTAAATGAATCATAACTAATAGACAAATCAAGCTAACTTGATAAAATAATATTAGATGAAATCTATATATAATATCTAAAAGTTGAAAATTGAAGCGCATCATATATTGTTATTACGCTCCTTTTGAGCTACATTAGTATAATATTTTAGACTAATCGGTCTTATTTGGTCCATTTCAGTTCTTTCAGTCAATTTGGTCTAATTTGGTCCAATCCATTTCGAACTAATTAGGCTTTAATTTGATTCTTTTTTGTTGGTTATCTTCTTAGTTTTAGGCTTAAAATTTTATTTTTTTAATACTATTGGATATGTTCCAATTAGTCAATTGAAAAAAAGAAGAAGTCATTTTAATAATATCTTTTTTCATTTATATAAAACAATATTATAATTATAATATATATATATATTATTACATTTTTTCATACATTGCGTAGGTTTGCAACTAGTAAAATTAAATTTACTTGCATTAACGAATTTGAGATACTCAGGCACACTTTGAGAGTGAGCTTAAATTTAACTAAATGGAAATTACAAAGAAAACAAACAGGATTATTTTATTTTATTTTTTATGGAGTTGAACAGTGTTAGTATTATTTCTAGTTAAGTGATGTTTTTATTTATACTTAAGTTCTGATAGTTATGGTCAGATCTCGTTGGACACATGCCTTCATAACCTCAATTTTTTGGACAGTTTTTACTTTTTAGGATGCGTTGTTGAACTTTTCTTGATCTTTGGGGAGGTTGTCCAATAAGATCCAAATCACTCTAATATATAAATCTTAAATTATTATAACTACCTTCTTAGTCAATACTACGTCTTTGTCATGTAATAAAGCACATATTTCAGATACCTCTTGTTGTTCAAATGTTGAGTGTGTGTCTCCTTCATGAATAATTGTTCAATATTTCTAGAGCAATACTCCCCCTTCTCACGTAATAGAAGAAAAATCATTAATGTGAGAGAAGGGTTCGGTATTCGGCAGTTCCAAATTATTGAATAACTTTTCCTCTTTCGACTCTGCTCCCCTGTTTGTCACTTGTCACGCATTGGCAGTGGCTTGTGGTAGTCTAAAGTTTTAAATGTAGACTATACTCAAATACTCCTATAAACAAAACGAGCAGGCGCACATCAAACAGAAGTTCGAATTCTTGTTGATTTGATTTGATTTTTTTTTTTTTAGTTTATGCTTAATTTATTTGGTTTTATTTTATTTTTTCTTTACTTTATGCTAAACACATGCAGAAATCCTCCCATACCTCCTCCTGGATTTTGATTATATTTAATTCTGGGAAATTAAAAATCAAGTGATTTGAGTAACCATTACTAGTATAAATAGATGGTTATGAATTTTAATAACAAATTATAAATGTGAACATTGAAGATTTTGTTCCAACAAAAACATTTGTCATATTGATTTAAAATAGTATTTTACTTCCAAATCATATCAAATCCACCTATTAGTAAGGCTTAAATCTATAAATAAATTTATTTTGCTAAAATAAATTGTCTTCTTCACAAGTTATTCACACTATTTAAATTAAAAACCGATTCAAATTCTTCTCAAATATTTCTGTCCAACCGAACCAGAAATCTGCGAAAGATCATGTAGCCTAGCAGATTGGGGTAGATTGATTTGGGTTTTTTTTCTCTATTATTTTTTAATATCGCATTGCCTAAAATTTAACATCATTTTAATCTGATTCAGAATTGTAATTTCCAGACCTTTAACATAGAGCTTAGTACCTAAAAAAAAAAAAAACATAGAGCTTAGTAGCTTTCATAACCATACAGCTTAGTAGCTTACATTTCACTCACAAGCCAATAAACAGAGAAGAAAAGAGCACAAAAAAAATAAAATAAGAGAGAAGAAGAGAAGCAGCAATACATCTGATGATAATAGCTAACTACAGCAGATTAACCATACAATTATTAATTATGATGGTCAAGTGTTTGTTAGGTTTCATCTACTTACATGTTTTCTCCGGCATGGCAGATTCATTCAGATTGCAAGAGGATTGAGCACATGTCCAATGAACAGCACTGTTCCAGTCAAGTCTTCTCTGATCAGGAACAAAAATGGGTGGTCAGCCACAAAGTCCATCTTAGGGGGTGGGAAGCCTCTCAATGCTATGACAGCGGCAGAAGCAGCTGCAGCTTCTGTGCCTTCTTCATTAACCTCTATGAAGGATTTATCGAATATGCTTGAAACATATAGGTTCTGACCCACAAGTGAGTCGACCATTTCTGTCAAATCTGCTTCCCCAGAGAAAGGCAACACCAGTCCTAGTTCCTTCAGAAGTTTGGAAGCTTCAAACCCAAAAGATATCTTAAACTTTGGGATCCTGAAGTCACCCACTTCTGCCTTTTGTTCTGGAAGATGGCGATCCAAGAACCTAGACTCAGAACCAACTTTCTCTACCAGAGCTGGCAACCCATCTTTTGCGTCTGGAAGAAAGAAATACATGGAAAATCTGCGCTTATCCTCACCTTGTTTATAAGGAAGTCCAAGGACTTTGAAACCATCATAGGCACCAACAACCTGCTTCTTCTTGCTAGTCATGAAGGGAACCTGAACTGAGCTCCCATTAAGAAGGTGGAAATCAGATTCTTTTGTTGCTGATGCATCAAACTTCTCATCCCAAGCTCCTTTGAAGTATAGCGCATTTGCAAAGATTAGTCTGGTTGTGCTGTCAACAGACCCAGAAGGAAGCACTTCTTTAACGAGGCCACTAGTCTCCTTTTCAGCCCATGAATTCACTGTGCTTGTCACTTCAGCAGCCTTCAAAATTAAACACTATACTATTAGCATATTTAGTAGATCAGTGCTAAAGAACTAGCTGGTAAATACTGTGAACATGATAATTAAATAAAACAAGTAGCATTACCAACTAAGAGACACTTCAACTTGGAAATTGAATAAATCCATTACGTAAGGTGCACTGCACAAATAGTTAACTGTTTCTGTATGGCATTTGGCGCACATAAAGATAAACAAATACATTCAAGTAAACTATATCCTTTAAGCATTTCTTAAGTATGGAGAATTTACTTCAATATATTCTTAATGAAGAAAATAATATTAAAAAAAAATTCAAACATAAAAAATTATTCAGTTTCCATTAGATGTTCAACCTCACTTAAAAGAATCATTGAAAACATATCATGTTGCAACTCACTGTGTTTGCAGGGTCAGTCAAATATATAAGCAGAAGGATCCAGAGATTTGTCTAGGCTTAAGTTGGAATGAAGCACATATTCTAGTAAAGGAAACCAAAAGCATTTGCGGGATTCTGAATCTTAGCATTAGGAAAATGAAAACCCAAACAGATGTTTAGTAAAATACTCCAGTCTTCATTGCATAGGCTTCTGATGAAGACCTCAGCCAGCATAGTAATTTACAACCACCAAAAAGCAGTACTGTAGCTAAATCTTATAATTTGAAATACAAACATGTACACATGAATCCAAGCTTGAATTATGTATAAGTTTTTTATTCCAATTCATTTCCATTTCAGACACCTGATCAGCTAAATTGATCATTCAATAGAACCAGACAGTTATAGTCATTCTAGCATGATCAATTAACAACAGAAACGCATGCTTAATACTGAGATAGAATCATAGAATACCACATGATCACAGCAGATTACAAACTGGTGACCGTGCACAAAAAAGGTGAGCAAGCAACAAAGTGGAACATGTTAAGTATATAAACAAGAAAATATAAAAATAACATAGTAATTACATTTTAAACCGTATATTATCATGGTAGTTTCAGATTAAACCGTTAAGACTGTTCGTTTCATATTGAATCCTGAACTTCTAAAATTATATCAATTTAAACCCTGGACTTTTCAAGTTTGATTGGAGGTTTAAATTGATCCAATTTTAAAACTCCATGGTTCAATGTGAAACTATAGTTTTAAATTTGTAATAATCTTGAACTTCAGAGTTTAATTTAAAACTTTTGAAACCATTGGGTTTAATTTAAATTCATCCCCAAACCGACCTGTTGCCATTCCTATACTTTTGAAACCATTGGGCATAGAAAAACCTGCCCCGTTGCCATTCCTACCCAAAGTATAGGAATTAAAATGTAAAATTTTCCAAAAAAGAAAAGAAAAGAAAGAAGGGGTGGGGGGCGCACTGGCAAACCAATATATGTATTTTTCCATCAGACTGTCCTTCAAAATCAATATAGTAGTAGCTAAACCCAGTGGCATCATGACTGGACAGGGTGGTATAACTCCAGAAAGAGTGTTAGATGCAACTTTTACAAGAAAAAACTGAATTCGCCCCCTACTATACTATATGCTTTTCCCAACTACTAAAAGGGGGCACAACCGTAGTACACATGGTTTTTTTGGTTGGTAAGTTACACGTTCGCTAGGTCATGAACCTAAAGCCTCACCCTCCACCTTGCTTTTTAAAGTGGGGGAAGTGCCATATGAGCTAGAGTTTATTGGCCTAATACAGAGGATGCATATAAGAAGGAACCAAAAGCTATCATCTAAAACCTCTACCCATTTATAGATTTCCATCATCACATAGTCTACAGAAACCCTATAGGTAGGCCCAAGAGTAATTATTCAAAAGACAGAATTCTAGCTAAGCCCAAGATATTTGGAAGTTACAGACATGAGTACATGACTGACAATGAAAAATGCGTATGTCCCTCTTTGGTGAAACAAAAGCAAGGCAAAGCAAGTACACCATTTTAAATCAAAAACCTCTAACCATTGTAATTCCATCTCATTACATTGAGAACCAAATAGAGGACCACCAGGTAATTAAAATCACCCAAATTGTTCCAAGGCACAACATCAAAATCTCCCCTAGAATAGACTAGGGACCAGTTATGTTTTTTCCTCTAAATACCATTGAGCACCAAAATAGAGCTAACAAAAGTAACCCATTTCACATACAATACAAGAGCCTTAAAAACTAGTATAAAAACTTAAAGCAAGAGTAGGGTTACATTTTTCTCTATTACTCAATCAACTTGCCTACTATATATAAAATTGAGCATCAAAATCTACCAATTCAAACAGCATTTAACAACAACAAAAACGAAGCTAACAAAAAGAAACCCATTTCACAAACAATGCAATACCCTAAAAAAACTAGTACAAACTTAAAGCAAGAGTTGGGTTGAGTAATGGGTAAGACGAGCTAACCTTGGTTTGAAAATCAACTTGGTCCAAAGCGGCCTTATAGTTAGTGTCCACAACCTGTTTGAAAGAAGGCTTGAGAGAGAGAGACTTGTCGAGCCAAACCCCATTGGCGAAAGCCAAGCGAGGCCCACCAGAGGGACTTGCATCAGCGAAAACCACAGCAACGTACTGAGAAGCGAAGGAGTTGATGTGGTCGACGGACTTGGATTTGAGGAAAGAGAGGAACTGATCGAGCGTGGGACCCTTTGACCCAGCAGCGATTAAGCTGAGCACGACGTGGATCGAGAGGGGAGAGAACACTAGGTTCGAGTCCTTGCCTTCGGTTAACAGTAGGTGCTTCGAGATTCCTAAAGCTACGTCGGTTTGGTTGCTGATCGATTCGCGGATCTCCATTGTTGATGATGATGATGATGGTGGTGGTGGTGTGTGTGTCTGTGTGAGTTAGAAATGGTGGAAAAGCGTGTAACCGAATTTCGGAGGTGAAGGAGTCAATGAAATTAAAGGCTCTCAACAGAAACTCCACCACCATAGAAACTAGAGAAAAGTTTTTTTCTTTTTTTTTATGAAAAATATTTTATAAAAAAAAAAATTGTCAATTGAATTACAAAAGTCATGAGATTTATTCGTTCGAGAACCGTTTATTTAGCGTTTTATTGAAAATGTACTAAAATATATTTGTACTTAAAAAAAAATTTAAAAACTATACATAGAAATTAAAAAGTAAAAAACTAACTTATAAAATGTACCCAAGTACATTTAATTGCAACCATCAAAGTGACTTAAAAATCATTTTACTTATGTATTAGCTCTTCAAATTGGAAAACAAGCCACTAGTTTAGAATTTTCGAAAAAAATTTAATTGGGAAAGTGATGATCTGAGCATGAAATATTATTTTGAAAAGAGTTAATTCTAAGGAATGATTTCTCAAAAAACAAAAATTCTAAGGAATGATATTATGTTTAAAAAAGAAGAGAGATAAGTTATTATTAAAAGGGAGTTGTTTTTTTTGCAAAAGTTTATTTGTGATGGTTTGATAAATATATAATATTTAAAAATAATAACTTTCCTTATGCAAATTTGGATTCGATATTTACCTATAGTTTTAAACCAAAAATATTGAACAATAAAGTAAATCAATTTTCTCAACTCAATTGTTTAACTTATCAACCCCCTTTCTCTCAAAAAAAAAAAAAAAAAAAAACTTATCAACCCCCCTTCCATCCGGAAATATTTTTAAACGCACCACCATATCCACATCTAATTATTATCATGCAATTGCTTTCAGCCATTAAGTTAAGCCCATGAAAGACCGACTCAGCTGACCTCAACCGACAAAGAGACTAGCAACTTGTAACTTTTAACGTAAGAAACAAATGATTCTGTCACATCAGGTGGTTCACTGGTTTGGTTGGCGGATTTGCTCATTAGGTGTCTTTGATATGATATACATTACTTTAATGTTGTGTTTGTCACTTTCATATAACAAGGTGATATGATTAAGGAGATGTGATATATTTTATAATTTTAGATTATATTAATATTAGAAAAAATTAAATGAATCAAATACTTTAAATGTGATATTATAGTAATGTGCAATACATTAAGAGCACATCATGTGTATGGCAAATTAAATATCCCTTTAAAACAATTTTTTTGTTTTTTTTAAATCACCGTTAAAGTATGCGTGCATAATATACCTTGCGTAGGAAGTAAGTCATGGACAATTGAGCAAATAACCAAGAAAGAGAAGCCCACTGCCGTTTATTCTCAAAAAAAGAAAGAAAGAGAAGGCCCAATTTTACGACTTTTTTGGTCTCTAGATGAATCAGATCATTTCTGTTACTTGATTACTAGGGACCAATACATGAAGTTCCTCTTTTCTTCTGAATCCATGAAGCGTCTCCATTAACAAGCCCATATTAGTCCAAGCTTAAACTAGAAGCGCATTGCCAATTGCCAATTGTAGTTAAAAGTCCAAGAGTTGCATCTGCAATTGAGCAAGTATGTAAGAAAGAGAAGGCCCAATAAATCAGATCATTTCTGTTACTGATTACTAGGGAGCAAAGGCCCAATACACGAAGTTCTTCTTTTCTTCTGAATCCATGAAGTGTCTCCATTAACAAGCCCATATTAGTCCAAGCTTAAACTAGAAGCGCATTTTACCAATTGTGTCCTTTGTTCATATATGGGCTTAAACTCAAAACTTGAATTATTTTGGTCTCCTTTGAGAAAGCTATGGTCTTTTTTTAGTTGGAAATGTGAGAAAGTGAGAGGATAAAAAATAGAGAGATAATATTGCACAGGTTCGGGGACTAGACTTTTCTACTTTCCCTTTTCTCTTGAGTTTTCTTCTCAAATTGAGGAGATAACATTTTGGCAAGCCCAAGGAGAAAACATTAAGGTCTCACTAGTTTTTTTTCTTAAAATCTACCCAACCAAACACTCCCAAAAATAATTCTCCCCCCTTTTTTCTCCCCTCTTTTCCATCCCATAAAATCCACCCAACCAAACAAACCTATAGAGTTAAATCACTTTTGTCACTGACTATTAACAATATTCACAATAATAAGCTAAACAGATTCATCACTTGTATTACGTGCTTACACAAATGCGATGTGGGCAAAAGATCCTATTGATCGTTACTTGACTACTAGCTTATGTTTTGTGTTAGGTGATTCATTAATCTCATGGCGCATAATAAGAAGCAGACTATGGCTGTACGGTCCAATATAGAAGCATAATTGCACTTTTATCACTCATGTCTACTCCAATAATCTAAATGCAATACATGTTGCACACAATGACATTTTTCACGAGTGAATTAAACATAATGAGATCGATTAATTATTACATTTTAGAGTATGTTACATTCACAATTCAAACCTTCTCATGATCAATTAGCCGACATCTTCACCAAATCTTATCCAATAATTCGATTGTATGATCTTATATCCAAACTCAAGTTGACTTCCTACGACTCATTTTTTATGTTTGAGGGATTAAACTGTTAATACATCACTTTGGGAAATGACGTTGCTGGCGTTATAGTAGTGGCAAATGACTTTATTTCTGAGCCAAGTTTTGTGCACTATCTGTCGCTTACAATCATTGGCGATTTTAAGATTGCTTTGAGGAAAAACATTGGCCTAGTATATGCTTTATGTCCACAAAAAACAAAAATAGTACATACTTTATGTAACATCAATGAAAAATGTTGCCAATTCAAATTTTGTCCTCACATAAGTTCTAATTGAATTTAAATTCCATAACATAGGATTTGGTCAACGGTTTAAGGCAAACTTCTCTTTTTTATTGATCTAAATTTTCTAGTTTTATGATTAGAAAAACAGAACAGGTAGAAATATGGATGACTAATTTTAAATTAAAGAATATTATATTGATTATAAAAAGAATGAAAATCTTCAATTTTTTTTTTACCTAACGTTATATTTTGGAGTTGGATAAGATGAGTACAAGAATGAGGGAAAACAAAAACAAAAACAAAAACATTCTTGGCCTACAACCTAATGAGTGCCATAACAACCTCAATTAGGTCATGTTTGGTAAGTGATTCCAAATAACATTTTCAGTATTTAAACACTGAAAACTATGGTTCTAAAAAAAAAAACAACGCATTTGGTAAGGGTGTTTTTTTAAGAGTATTTGAATTATGTTGCTCATTTTAGGGTGTATAAACACTGAATTTGGAAAACTTCTCTTACTAGTTTTCAAATTTCAAACAACGTTGCTCAATAACACTTTTGTAAATATTTTGAAAAACATAGGGTCCACTTAATTAGACAACATATAAAGCTTCATTTTTCAATTTCAACCAGGGGGCCCACTTGTCAACTTTCAAAAAAAAACACACACACATATCAAACACACAATTTTTCACACACTAAGAGCAACCACATCATCTCGTGGAAAAGATTCCGTCTATTTTACACAAAAAACCTACTTTATCTATTTTACACAATCACTTTTTCAAAACACCCACATCATTTTATCTATTTTACAAGACTTTTCAATAAAATATTCATTATTCATCAATTTTTTATTATTTTCCCTAATGATCATACTTTTTTAATTTAAACTTATATTTTAAGTAAACTACCAACATCGGTGGCTCGGCCAATGGAGCTGCTTGTGGTGGAGGTTCGATGGCTGAACTGCCAAAATAGTGGCTTCAACAAACGCCGCCGATGCCCAAACTACCAAAATAGTGGCTTTGGTGACCGCCCACCGGATTGGTGTCTCCGACCATTGTACCGCCATCACCGATGGGCTGATTGTTATAATAGTGGCTCCGACGATCGCCGTCGAATCAATGTCTCCGACCACCGTATTGCTAGAATCGGTGACCGAATCGATGTCTCCAACCAACGGTCATTTTTTTTTTTGACCCAACGGTCATAATTTTTATTGTTATATCCATTAGTCATGATTTTGAAATTCAAACAGTAATTCAAACCTAACTTTAAACCCAATGGTAAATTCAAACCTAAAGGTCATATTTTTTTAACTTTAAACCCAATGGTAAATTCAAACCTAAAGGTCATATTTGAAAAACTTTAAACCCAATGGTAAATTCAAACCTAAATGTCATATTTTTTTAACTTTAAACCCAATGTCATATTTTTTTTTACTTTAAACCCAATGGTAAATTCAAACTTAATGGTCATATTTTTTTAACTTTAAACCCAATGGTAAATTCAAACCTAAAGGTCATATTTTATAATTTTAAACCCAATGGTAAATTCAAACCTAAAGGTCAAATTTTTGAAATTCAAACTCAAGTCACATTCTTGCTCTATAAATATGACCATTTTCTCTCTAATTTCCATCCACTTCTACAAAATTATCTCTTCCATTCAGTTTTTGTTCTCTCTTAATGGATTTCCATTATGACATTGATTTTATTTTTCCAAATGATGAGCCTCCATTTGACTCATCTTCTGATGATGATGAGTTGGAACTTACTCTAGCTATTGCCATAGAAGAATTAAACAATGAAGGAGCATCAACATTACGTCGTCGTTCGGTTCAACCTCGTAGGTTTATCTGGCATAATCCTTTGCAAGGTCATGACAGGCTTTTCCATGATTATTTTGCTGAAACACCAGTGTATCCTCCTAATGTATTTCGAAGGAGGTTTCCAATGAGTCGTTCTCTTTTTCTATGTATCCATTCAAGAGTTGAAGCTACTGAACCATACTTTGTTCAAAAAAGAAATGCGGCTAACACACTCGGGTTGTCTTCCCTTCAAAAGATGACCGCTGCAATCAGAATGCTTGCTTATGGAGTGTCGGCTGATTTCATGGATGAATACTTGAGGATTGGAGAAACCACTGCAATAAAAAGCTTAAAAAAATTTGTTAAAGCGATAGTTTCAATCTTTTCTGAAGAGTACTTGAGGTCACCAAACAACAATGACATTGCAAGGTTGTTAGCGGTTGGCCAACACCGTGGATTTCCAAGAATGCTGGGGAGCATCGACTGCATGCATTGGAAATGGAAGAATTGTCCAAGTAAGTGGAAAGGTCAATATATTGGTCATACCCGTGATCCAACGATAATTTTGGAAATCGTGGCGTCGTATGACCTTTGGATATGGCATGCATTTTTTGGGTTACCGGGGTCTCACAATGACATCAATGTCCTAGAGCGGTCTTCTGTATTTTCTGAGCTTATTGAAGGGCGTGCTCCTCCAATTAATTACTCGATAAATGGTAATGACTATTCGATGGGATACTATCTTGCAGATGGTATATATCCATCATGGGCAACATTTGTCAAAACAATTCCAGCACCACAAGACTGTAAAAGACAACATTTTGCTTCCGCACAAGAGGTGGCCAGGGAGGATGTCGAACGTGCTTTTGGAGTACTTCAAGCGCAATTTGCAATTGTGCGTGGGCCTGCACGTTTTTTCCACCTTGAAACGTTTAAGGACATTATGATGGCATGTATAATATTGCATAATATGATCGTTGAAGATGAGCGACATACTTACCTTGGAGCAAATGACTTTGATTATGATCAAATCAATAATAATGGACCCGAACCGGTGTCACATAATCCCACTTGTAACCTTATGCAGTTCATTGAACGTCATAATTCCATTAGAGATAGAGGAATTCATTCTCAACTTCAAGCGGATCTCGTCTAGCATCTATGGCAACTACAAGGCTAGTCGTAGGAATTTGGAATTCTAAATTTCTAAGTATTACTACTTTTATTTAATGTGAACCTTCATTGTCACTCTAAATATTAAACTTCATTGTCACTCTTTTAATAACTATTGCATGATTTGTTTCTTCAGACATCAAGTATCACTATCACCCCTTTATGTATCTTTAATCAAATCATCCAAACCCGAATCCAGTCTATCAAACTTCAAAAGTAATTTAACAAAAAGTAAATTGGAGTCTCTATCTTTTCTGCAAATTGAGGCTAGAGTTGCTAATGATCAAGTCCCACAAAATGATTTTGAATTACAACTTAACCCCCAAGCCTTTATTTTAGCCAATATAATACAAAATGATTTTAAGGATTCTATTTTAAAATCCTTAAAATTGAGACAACAAAAAGCCGTATATAAGTTGACTGACCCTTAGGTAAGTTTGTCAACTCAAGTTTAGTTGTAAACTTACACTAGATACTATCCTGATCATTGGTCATTTTTAACACAACTGTAGCTATTCAACAAAGCTTATTTGCTTAGCAAATCAGTATATGTAGAAGCAAGAAGCAAGAAATATGCAGAAAAACAAAACAGTTTTTGCATAAACAAATAATTATGCAGAAAAATAACACTATGCAAGTACAGCCACCTGTTGAGAAAGTGCAGAAAAATAACATTATGCAAAAATAGCAGTTTCTGTTGAGTAAGTGTTATTTACATTCAAATAGCATATACAACCAATAAAATCAGCAAATACAGTCACCTTCAACAGAGACATTGCTTCACCCAAAATAGAATGACAAGAACAAAATCACAAATTAAATTGAATAATCAAGTGCTATTGTCTGTGCACGATACAAAATTTACAACATTGCATCTATTTCTTTGCACAAGTGAAGACTACAAAAATATATCTAACATGATTAGAGATTGAATAATCATGTTCCCTGCACAAGTAAATACTACAAAAGAGATGTCTAACATCAAATCATCTATGTCAACCATGTGCTAGTATCTTTGCACTATACAAAAAATTACTTGATTAGATATTGTCAATAATAATATTCAAATTATGATGAAAATTTAGACCTTAACCTCTCCAAGATTTCCAAACGACGTAGACGAATATATTCTTTTTGCTCAAGATCCATGGTACTTGTATCTTTCATCATAATTTCATCTTCCATTTTCCTCTTTTCTACTTCATTCTTCTCTTCCTTGATACGAATCAACTCTTCACTCTTCTCTTCCTTGATACGAATTAACTCTCTTCATTCTTCAGATGCAATGCGCATTAACTCTCTTCTTTCTTCTAATGCAATGCGCATACTTTCCTTTTTCTTCTCATGCATTCTCCTCTTTTCTTCCTTGATTTCGTCCAATTGGGAAGAAAGTATTGGGACCACGTCATCACAATTTTTTCTTTTCTTTAATTTCTTCTTTTCGGCCTTCTTGCCTATGGGTCTCTCCAAGGTTTCGCCGGTGTTCATCTCATCATTATCTTCATCTAGATTTATTGAGCTTGCAAAAGTATGACAAGATTGTGTGACTGGTTGTCTTGTGCGGGCCTTTAAATTCTCTCTTAGAATCAACCATTTAGCTTCATTCCTCAAAATTCTCCAACAATGTTCCAATTGAAATGCATTTTTGCAATTACTTTGATACATAGCTTTTGCATCTTCAATCTACAAAAGTAAATAATGAGAATCATAAAACTAAAAGTGTATTGATGTACAATACATATTAGATGTTGAGTCGAAATACCTTGTCATGCTCAGTTTTACCACTTTTATTCCAATTCTCAATTTGGGCCAAGCATCCACAAAACTTGTTGGTCTCCCTTTGAATTGTTGACCACCGACTATTTAAAGAATCCTTGGTGCGGTTAAATTTCTTGTCATTGCGGAAGGTGGACCAAATTCTATCCCAAAATGTTGTGTGTTTTTGGTCCGTCGATGTCACGACATCTAAGCTAACATTGAGCAACGCCGACACTAGCTTAATGTCTTCATCTACGGTGAAGTTGATTCCCCGTTGACCTCTCTTAGTAGTTGATTTTTTTGCAATGGGGGGTATAGATTGTCCCATTTCAACTTGGGGTGGAGATTGATGGACATTCACGTCTGAATGCGGAGTGGACATCAAAATACTACTGTCAAAAGACTCAAAACCTTGTTCATTGTCTTGTAAAATGTCAAGGAAGAAGGGATTTTGATTTTGTGAGTCTATCACCTAGCAAACACCAAAGTAATTCAAAGCAGCACTAATAAGCAACAAAATTGAAAACAAAAAAGAAAAGGCATTGTTTAACATAGATTTAAGAGTATAACTCGCTGAAAACACAAAGGTAAACAGTATGGGATCTATAATAGAGCTTCTCCATCCTTCAAAAACTAAAAGAAACCTCACGAACTAAGAAGATGAACACAAGAATTTGATCAAAGAACACCAACCGTCCCCATTGACACATGATCCATCCATGTCTAAAACATTAACATTATCAACAGAACTCTCAACTCTTAAGTAAAACCCATATGCATTTGTACTTATATTAACACAGAATCAAGGAAACTCATAGGCAATACAACAACCAAAATTCATTTAACTGCACAGAGTTAGTCAAATTCCACAATCACAACCAAGCACCCTTATGGGCTAATTCATTGACCAATTCATGTACAAACACAAGAAAATCAAACTTCAAAGCAACAGAAATAAAAATCAAAATCAAAACCCTCACTTTCAACCCCACCAACAAAACACAAAAAAGAAAACCAAAAAGACAACTACAAGCACAATCCTTCAGCTTTAAGATAAAACCCACATGGAATTCAACCTCAGAAATAATAAGTATTCAATAGAATTCAAAAATAAACCAAAATTTAAACCGATTTCCCACAAATTATTCTCAAACGAAGAACTAAAAAAAGACTCTGATTTTATCAAATTTGGTTTGCAAAAGAGAGACAGAAAGACAAGCAGTTAGCTATACTGCTTGCAACCTATAAGATTAGTCCTAGAATAAAAATAAAAAATTAAAGATTAGTCCTAGATTAAAATTGCTCCATAGGCAGAGACATGCTAGGCAGTTCTTTCATGGCCAACAAATAGTATATGTTTCTCAAGCATATCCCAAAGAAACATCCAAAATCAATGTAAAACCTTTAACATCAGGTTGAAGTAGTTTATAACTAAGTAATAAGAGACTCCACCAAATCAGCACAGGGAAAACAGTTTGAAAACTAAATATATAACTAAGTAGTTTATAACTAAGTATATACCTTGTTCAATCAGTCTGAAAACAGGGGAGAAATAGAAATTTAATACAAGTTTAAAAAACTCCAAATTCTTCAAACACTCCCTACACACGGGGAAACTAATCCCTATCAAAAGACATAAAATTTAATCCTTACCTGAACTCTAAAATAATCAGATATAAATACACACAAAATCTGAAATACTAATAAATTCCAAAAATAAACTTCGGGTGTGCTCCGAAGAATCCCTAAAAAAAAACCCCAAACCAGAAAAAAATTTAAAACAAGAAACCCTAAAAAAAATAGTTTAGAGAAATTCCCAAGAATCTTGCTTGAAACCAAAAAGCAAAAAAACCCTAAAATCTCAATGAGAAAAACCCATACCTTTTTAGAGAAATTAGCCCCAAAGTTTGTCAATAGAGAAGATGAGTATGTCAATTGATCCACCCTGCAAAACCCCAAAACCGATCACATTATTATTTCTTGTGGTGATGAGAATGAGCAAAAACTGATAAGAAGCAGATGAAGAGAGAAGATGCGAGGAAGAGCTCAGGAATGAAATAGGGAGAGAGAAGTTGAGACCTGAGAGGCGTTGGTGTGCTCAGTGAGAGGAGAGAGAAAAAAAAGAGCGAAAAAGAAGTTTTTATAATGTACAAAGATAATATTATTTTAATGTATAAACGAGCTATAGTACCCGTGTAAATATACACGAGTACTGTAGCTCATGGAAATATATACACAGTTTTACACATTTTTACACCCATTGATGTGGGTGTTTTTTTGCTCAAAATTTGTACTTTTTTCTATTTTAGAAGACTTTAGACGATTTGATGTGGTTGCTCTTAAACATGTAATTTGAAATATGATACCAAACACATTTTTTGCTTTATGAATACTGTATACACGTGTTTTCACAACACTTTTTAAACCACAATTTTTACATTATTTTAAACAACGATATTAGAAATCTCCAACCAAATGTAGTGTTTTATATAAATACAAAGGCTCCAAGTCTTAAGATTGCTATTCTGTACACTAGGAACTACAAGCTTAGAAACTAGAAGCCATGCAATGTATGATGATTACATGATTGTCATGCTGATAAAATGCTGACAAGGCTAAAGAGGGCAATCCTACATGTATGAAGCCAAAGCTGCAATAACCCTTTTAATATATGTGCACATTCATACATTTTTATAAGGTTGATACTTGCTAGAAAGGACAATTGATAATAAGCCAAAACCGAAAGCTCCATTTTCATGGAAAATAATGAGAGCCTTGATGTCTCCCTTTTAACAAACTGTCATATATTACTCATATAATTGTCGTCTGCTTCAAAGTTCAAACTAAGCTGACGATTGACGAACTTTCTAAATAGTCTCATAACATATGAGTTCATGAATTATGACCAATAGAATTTATTAATATACTCATGTCTTAGTTTTATGATCTAGCTTCCATGCATTAGCGTGATAGCTTACATATTTAAAGATGCTCCGTAATTTTTGACTTTGTTGTACTTTTAGATGTCTCAAAATTTTCATTTGAAGCTAATTGTAAGCTAAATAATGAAACAAAAATTCATATTAGAATAGTGCAAGTTGAGTAACCAAAAACAAAATCAAATTCATTTGAGCTATAGTACATTGTGGCTATGACTTATGAGAGCCCATACATGCTGAGATTGTAATTTGCAACCAAGCATAAGCTAACAAAGTTTGATGTTTAAATGAATACCTCGTAATTAAAAAGTTTGATTGAAATAAACTATGATACCACATGAACCATGTTTCCAATTATTTTACTTTGTTTCAATAATATATATTTTGCCTTGGAGCTGTGGTACATGGCCGCTGCAAATGTCAAGGGTTGGTCGCGCTATACCATCAAAATCGTCATTGCGATTCTCATAACGAAAATGATACCCTGATGAATTATAAGTTAACTAACACATGATCACTTTCTCTGGCTAAAAAGAATATACTTTGTTTTCAAATATTGAAAGACCCTTAAAAATTAATATATGATTATAGTTATAATTTAGCATGCAAGTTGACCTTGATTTATTAACGTGGGGGACACTATACCCAATATTTCAACATAATTAAATAGAAGTCCTTAAAAAATAATAATTAAAAAGAAAGTACGTAAAGAGGATAGAATAATTGAGATATATAGTAGAAATTAAGCTAACTACGTGCCATGAACTACCGTCCAAATAGGAGACATTTCAGTAATTTAAGCTACGCAACGCAAGTGATGCTGCTGCACAAGTATGTTTCAATAATCCTCAAATTATAATTCTTAATCACATGAGCCATTTACATTAATTTTGGCCATCGAGTAGGGACGCTCTGTCAGAATGACCTGCATGATCGGACATAACGACCCAAGTTTCTTTAGAGAACGTGAATGTTGCAGACATCACGGCCGGTTCATGACCATGCGACCTTAATTTTGTAGAAAAGATCTGAAAAAAGTTTGACTCTAAACATATTTAGAGTTATTTTGCTCCAATCCATGATGTGCCTTAATTATTTATTAAAAGAACTGCTTGAAGATGTTGAAGTTTCAGAAGGCTCGCTTGAGCAAGTCCATATAGAAATTTTGCATGATCCTCGCTCAAGCAAGATCACAGATTTTACAATCCTGATTCCACTCAATTAAGGTTATTATTGATTGTGGTGTTGTTAAATTTTTTAACTCTTGGCATGAGCAAAAATCAATTGCTAAGTAGAATGTTGGGGGTAAAGATTCTGTTGAGAGAGAGAAATGGTGGACTATTGTTAATCATATAAAGCGACACTTAATACAAAAAGAGTAAAGTTACAAATACATCATTTTTCATAATAAATTTCACAACTATTGAGTTGACAGGATATGAATGATTATCATATGAGTCCACCACTAACATTACTTTATTATTTATTTACCGATAACAACTTGTCATCTTAAACAATTACAAAATTTGTTATAATTTTAGACTTACTAAAACAAGAAATTTAAAGGATGCACATACACATATATGTATATTAATTGGATGGATTGAGATTAATGAGTTTCATTAATGGAAACCTGATACTTAAATCATTAAAATTATCATGAGATATCTATTAAGTTACAAGACTCTTTTCACTATTTTAGTATGATTGCACCTTATTGCTTTGTTGCTTACCAATAATGTGTATATATGCATCATTGAAGGAGATGTTATTACGTACACCAGGTGTAGTACACCTTTTCAGTTTTGTATGAGAGTTACATGTATGATACAAAAAATTTTAAGAGGAAAATATTATACACTGGTTCATTGAATTAATATGTCATCCTTTGACAGAATGATATATAGTACATCACCATAAGCCAAGGACGGAGATAGCCTTTGACTTGGTGGAAATGGCCCCCCTAATATTTTTTTTTATTTTTAAATTATTAGAATATATAGTAGATATTAATTTTAGTAATTTTATTCAATAAAATTAAATTTTGTCCCCTTAATAATATCATTAATTCTTTTAAGAGTGATGTTATAATCACAAATTTTTCTACAATATTTTTACAAACTATTGAGATAGTAAATTTTTATTGATTCGCAGTTGTACGCACCACTTATACCACTGTTTTACTTACCAATAATTACTCACTACATTATTAATTTGTATAAATTTTTGTAGTTTTAGCATTTTCTTCTTTTTAAAGACCATAAAAAATCTATAAATTTAAAATTTAAAACAAAATATACAAGCCTAAAAAAATTACCCCAACAACAAAAATTACCAATAGTGAAGCTAAAAAAAAATTAAGTCTAATAAACCAATTTTATCCAAAACAAACAACCCGACCTTTAAAAAAATTTCAAACAAAATAATTGTCCTTACCCAACAACACGCATCAAAGTCACAAAAAAAAAAAAAAAAACCCTTAATGGTTAAGCCACTGCATACAACCAGTAGCAAAGTCCCCTCCATAGCACTAGCATTGCGGGTTGTAAAAACCCCCCAATTGCTATTTTAGCCACCAATAAGCCAAAACTAATCTTCATTCGGGTATGGGTTTCTAAAATTTTTTGCAGCCTATTAACAGTTGGTTCTCATAAATAGAACCAACTGTTCATAGGTTGCAAAAATTTTTATTATATTTTATTCCCTTATTTTCTCTCTCTTAGCCTCATTTGAGAGGAGGAAATGGAATGAAATGGAAATGAATGAAAAGAATAATTTTAGAATATTCTTCCATTTCCCTTGTTTGGGAGTTGTAATGGAAGGAATGGAAAACTCATTCCCTTATTTGAGAGTTTAAATGGGGGGGGGATGGAATGGGTAGGAGGGAACACTCATTCCTCTTTATTCCCTTAAAATCTCAAATTTTCATTCCTCCCGAAATTGGGAGGAATGGGAGGGAATTGAATTAAATTTAATGATTTTTTTACTAAAACTCCCAAAATACCCCTATATATTTAACATTTTATTTCAAAATAGGGGTCTAATAGTAATATTGTCATAAAATGATTCAATTCCCTCTATGTTGCTCCCAAACAAGATTACTTACATTCCATTCATTTTCATTCATTTCCATTCCTTCATTTTAAAACATCCAATCAAGGTTACTTAATTCCATTCCATTCCATTCTTTTCCATTCCTTTCCCTTATCTAAATACATTCCATTCCATTCCTTTATGAACTCCCAAACGGAACCATATTTAACATTTTTTTTCTTTCGATTCTCATCTCTCATTCACTCCCTCTCTTTGCCCCTTTCACTTCTCTCTCTCAAATAGTCTGGTGCTCACGTGGTGAAGGTGTGGCTGTAGCGGCGGCGGCTCAGCACGTGTGGTGGAGGCGTCGTGTGCCTAGGTTTTGGGGCTTTTATTGGGTTTTATGGGTTTCTGTTGGGCTTTGGGGTGGTGCGGTGGCGGTGTGGAAGAGAGAAATAGTTGGTGGTCGGGTTTGGGTTTGTGATCTGGGTTTGGGTTTGGCTGGATGATCAAAGTTTGGTGGGTTTGGATTTGGGATTTCGGTGTGGTGGTTTGGAGATTGACATCGACAGCGTGGATTGGAGATCAGCGTCGATGGAGTGGTGGTTTGGAGATTGGCGTTGATGGACTGGAGATTAGCCTCACTTCGATTCTCTCTCTTTCTCTCACTCCAATTCTTTGTCTCAGATTGGGTTTGTGTTTTGGTATTGCTTTGATTTTTTTTTTTTTTTTTGTAGTGGTGGGGGGTTGCTATGGTGGTGGTGGGATGGGTTCACTGTTGATAGGAATTGGTTCGAGTTTGGCTCAGATTTAGTGTGTTTGTGGGTGTTGCAGTGGGTCTGTGGGTGTTTCGGTGGTGGCAAGGATTTTCAGTGGTGGTGAGAGTTTTTTTTTTTTGGGGTAATTTTGGTGGTGCCGGAATTGTTGTTTGTGGCTGAGTTTTGTAGAAGGTGTTGAGTGGGTTTGAGATAGACAAATAGGTAGAGAGGAAAGAGAGATGGAAGTGAAGAGAGAAACTGAATTTTTTATATTATTTTTTGGTTTAGTTTATATTATTTTAATAAGTTGTTTGTAAAAATAAAAACTGAAATGTTGGATAAGTTGTAAAATAAGATGGTAAAATAAATAAAGTAAATTTTAAAAATATAAAATAGAATTTTTTTTTTTTTTTTTTTTTGCATCTTCATATGCTAATGCTCTAACTACAACTCCTCACCGTAAACCCCCTAAATTTAAAGAGGTTGACATGCGTTACCGACTGAAAACCTTCCATCCAATACAGTAATGTGAAATGTCGAAAACCAATAACTATTGCTTTTAGTTGCATGAATATTGCAGCTTCAGTTTATCAGTATAATCATTAGCAACATACAACTATTCAATGGTGATTTCTTAAACTAAGAATTGTCACATCCATCTTTTAGTCATTAGATAGTGAATCTGTGAAAGTGTCGAGCATTAAATGTCTAGACCCCACTATGTACGGCTGCCATTAAAAAAAAGTAAAGTTAACATGTGCTCTTAGCTCTAAAGACACAAACTACGTATTTTTTAAAATATTTTTTTAAAATTGAAAAAATTGTCAATATTTTTTTAATTTTTAAATTTTTTTTTACAAAAAATAATTAATTATTGTGTGCCGTTAAAACACACATTAGCAAAATTCTAAAAAAATATCATTTCACACTCTTTTACATCTACTAATTCACATTAATATTTATAATTATCGTGAAAATATTTACATTTTAACGTATAAAAGTTAAAAGAAAAAACAGTTGTGAAAAGACAGTGTATGTGTATAAAAGCCACTCAAGAACAAAAGCCAAATAAAAAATTTAATAATGTAGCATTCGACTACAGTAGCGTGACGATCTCTTTTATAATGTAGCATTCGACTCCATTTATCACGGATTCCGGTAGTTAAAGTCAAACAAATATAATTCATATATCCACCATTATTATCAAAAAAAATATATCCACCATTAAAGAAATGTTTTTTAACTTTTTATGGGTGAAGACAGAGCTATTGGGAAAGAGATCGTATAAAAAGATTAATGTTGCTGTTAACCATTGTTAATAAATTATTTAAAAAAATATTAACATCACTTTCATAAGAAATAGTGGATTTCAGTTATCTTAACTGGTAAAATATTTGATGATTGAATAAAAGATCTTGGATTCAATCACCGTCTATACCAAAAATTAATTGATGTCTTGATTTGATGATAAAAAACTATCATCAGGAGTGAACGCCATAAATTGAAATTCTCTTTAAAAAAAAAAAGTCACAACCACCCGCTAACTTTTTCCAAAGATAAAATATGATCCTAATAAGTTTCTCGAAGGATTCCATTTGATTCCTTTTATGTTATTATTGTCACTATATGAATGATTAGAGCATTTGTCTCAATAAATAGTCAGAGGAGTCCATTCTAAAAAAGTCACAACTAAGTGATAAGCAGCCTTTTTCCTAGCAGGCCAAAGAAGAAAGCTCCAACACAATGGTAATTGACGTCTTGCATAAACTTCACTAGGCACTGGTCTCAGAGCCGCCATCTTTTTTGGAAGAGAATCTCAATTTTACTTGAAATGCATTTATTTCCTAAATCTAACTATACAGATTCCCACATCATTTATATTAGAGATGATATTGTTTTCCCATATTTGTTTCTTTAAAGCTCTCTCATGCATTTTTCTTTTATTCTTTTCAATTTCAAGCTCTACATGCTATATGTGCTAATGTTTCTCTATGTGATTATTTCACCAGGGCATCTGCAGAGATGTTAAAACCCAGCCTAGGAAAGAAAAAAGGCTAGGAGGAAATCGAGCTGCGCTTTTTGTATATGGTAATCATAATGTTATCCACAACTATTTTGTGTGTGTGTGTATGTGTGTTTTTTTTTATGTTCAGATTCTTGAATTATATGTGATTATTGGTTGGTTTTTTTATACTGTGAATTCATGCAGCTACTGAGGGGCTAGAGAACATGGCCTTCATCACCATTGCAGTGAGCTTAGTTACATATTTTTATGGATATATGAACTTCAGCTTAACAAAATCAGCCACAACGCTCACCAACTTCTTGGGTACTGCATTCATGCTAACACTTGTTGGTGGATTCATCTGTGATACCTATTTGTCAAGATTCAAGACTTGTGTGCTCTTTATATCCATGGAACTATTGGTACGTTTAGTCTTCCATTCTAGCCTAGAATTCTCTTTCTTGGCCAGTGATAGAATAATAGTAAAATTATAAGTTTATTGCTTTTAATAGTTTAAATTTTTGGAATCAAAAAATATTTTATTATGGTATATATAATAAAGTTGGACAGCCTATAGAACACCCTAAACTTTTCTTAACGCAATGAGAAAGGAGAATAAAGAAAGTAAAACTCCACAAGTTGTCTCTAGGCAGATAGCATTATACAACTACCAAAGTATTTGGGGATAACCTAAAATTATTTTAAGAGTAATAATGGCAATGTGTACTGTCAATGACTCAACAATAGTAAAAAAAAATTATAAATATATGGTTCAGTCTTACGTAGTAGTTTCACAGCTTTAATCATTAGCATGATAGCATCCAATCACATGGTTTGAGAATTCATAATTTTAGCATCATACCCACCACGTAGTTTGCTTGGTGGATGTCGTTTTTTGTCGATAGAGATAGAGTCAAGCTAATATTAGTTTAAGGGTCATGCTAACGAGTGCCCTTAGGGCATTGGTTAATAGTCCAGTTAAAGAAAGTTTTTATGGGAAAAAAAAAAAAAGCAATTAATGTTTTGACAGCTTTTTTCATTTCCCATAAAAATAATGTCAAAACTTTCCTAAAATGGATTGTTAACCAATGCCCTAAGGGCACTCATTAGCATTTCCCTTAGTTTAATACTTCCAAGTTGTCCAATCCTTCTAGAGATAATTAAATAAACAAAAGCTTGGAAATTAAAGCAATTCAACATAAAACAAAACAAAAAATCCCACAAAAGTAGGCCTTATTGGGTTTTTTTTCGTTGATTGCTTTTTACCGAAAATATGCTTTGAAAAAAATGAGTTTTGAAAGCTATACTTTAGCAAAAAAAAAAAAAAAAAAAAAAAAACCTAAAAGCCGGAAGAAAAAATACGATGGACATAACATTTTTTATATCAACTTACATGACTCGTTATGATTGATATATCATGAAAATGATGTAAGTGATATACCAATTTGGAAGTGATATTACTCTAATCACAACAAACCAATAATTATGAAAGATGGTGTACCATGACTTGTTATGATTGATTCATCATAAAAATGATGTAAGTGATATACCCTTTTAAAAGTGATGTTACTTTAATCATAACAGACCAATAATTATGAAAAATAGTGTATTGGTAACATTACTAAAAATTTATGTACATTTTGTTTGTGCATATATATGCAGGGATATGCCCTCCTAGCAGTTCAAGCACATTTCCCCCATCTAAGACCCATACCATGCAAAGGCCATATGAACAAATGTGAGGCTGCAAACTCTAGCCAAACAGCAATCCTTTTCACCGGTTTATACCTGGTTGCACTTGGAACCAGTGGGGTTAAGGCAGCTTTGCCAGCCTTGGGAGCTGACCAATTCAACGATGAAAAGAACCCTAAAGAGGTAGCTCAATTGTCAAGCTTCTTTAACTGGTTCTTGCTTAGCCTCACCATTGGAGCTATACTTGGTGTGACTATTCTGGTATGGATAACCACCAACCAAGGCTGGGAGTGGGGCTTTGGTATATGCTTTGTAGCAGTCTTATTTTCATTGATATTTGTTTCCATGGGCAAGTCTTTGTATCGGAATAATAAGCCCATGGGAAGCCCACTACTACGGATTCTTCAGGTAATTAACTACCATATACAAAGATGTATGGTTTTATGTTAGACAATTGGAAAATACAAAAATTATTATTAATTTATTTCACAAGGTTTATAAATTGAGATAACAATAAAGTGATTAAGAATCCTACTGTACATACTTTTTTTTAATGTACCATACCTACTAAACCTTAATTGTGAACATATTATAACTCCTTATTTAATATATATTTAAATAGTATATATGAATAACTAAAATTAGGTTGGTATGATAGGATACATACAAAAAAAATATGATTATTAACATATTTAAAATATAATAAATTACATTTTTATTTTGGAATGATACTAGAGATATGACAAATTTTATAATACAAACCTTACAAACTATTAGAATAATATTTTAATTATTAAATTTATCATTTTCTAATTGCTTAACATTTTGGAACAATTGGTAATTTATCAAAATAATAAAATAGGTTATCTAGAATACAAATTCTGGGGTTAATTAATTGAAATCTTTTTTGGTGCTTAAAATTCAGGTTTTTGTGGCTGCCATCCAAAACCGAAAACTTCCAATTCCAGAAAATACAGAGGAATTTCATGAGATTCATGAAAAAGAAGCAAGAACACATGATGAAATTCTGCAGAGAACAGAACAATTTAGGTACTTATGTTATCAAAAATTTCAAAGTTACCTAACCATATATGTATATATTAAGTGAAACTAAATACCCTACTGTATATTTCACAGATTTTTGGACCGAGCAGCAATAATTAGGAGCACCAATGATGCAACAACATCAACCACACAAGGACCCTGGACCTTGTGCACAATGACACAAGTTGAAGAAACAAAGATTCTAATCCGCATGCTGCCAATTATATTTAGCACTGTATTCATGAACACATGCTTGGCTCAACTCCAAACATTCACTATCCAACAAAGCACAACCATGGACCCCAATTTCTTTGGCTTTAAAGTCCCCGGCTCTTCAATCCCAGTAATCCCACTCTTATTCATATTCGTTCTTATCCCATTATACGACCGGATTTTTGTTCCACTGGCTAGAAAAATCACAGGTGTTCCCACTGGAATTCGACACCTTCAGAGAATTGGTATTGGGTTAGTGCTCTCAGCTGTTTCTATGGCTGTTGCTGGAGTTGTGGAGACACACCGCAAATCTTTGGCTTATAAACATAACATGGTGGATAGTCTTGAGCCTTTGCCTATGAGTTTGTTTTGGCTTGGTTTCCAATATGCTATATTTGGAGCTGCAGATATGTTTTCCCTTGTGGGCTTGCTTGAGTTTTTCTATGCAGAGAGTTCAACTGGTATGAAGTCACTAAGCACAGCCATTTCATGGTGCTCAGTGGCGTTTGGGTACTTCTTGAGCACAGTGGTGGTGGAGGTGGTGAATAAGGTGAGTGGTGGGTGGTTGGCTAATAATAACATAAATAGAGATAAGCTGAACTACTTCTATTGGTTATTGTCAGTGTTGAGTGTGGTGAATTTTGGGTTTTATTTGGTGTGTGCATCATGGTATAAATACAAAAACGTGGAAGTGAAGCAAGGTGATGTTGAGGGAAAGGTTAAAATGGCCATGGCTTAATGATGTTAGGTCTCTTTCTGGTGACTTCAGATGCTTCTGGTTTGGTCATTGTAGTACTGTTCCCTTGAGCTTAATGAAACTCTTATTTACCAAAATGAGGTTCTGGCCCATCGTGGCAGTTGTGATGTTTTATACAATGGAGATTGTAAACATATGCATACAAGGAATTCTTGACTACCAAAATGACAAGCAAACTCATTAACAAATCATGCTATCCTTAAACCAAGCTCAGCTCATCAGCATTCTACATTAGTCAACAGAAACGAATGCACATCAAGATTTATCTCTCATTTTCCTTTCAAATTTTTTTAACTTATATACAAATCCAATGAGTGCTTTTTATACATGTATCTGATAATACAACCCCCCATCAAACAAGGGAAAAGGCAAAATGACAGCACACTGCCTTGACCTGTGAACATTCACAAAACAAAGTATAATACAACAATTTCATGCTACCACTTCACATCCAGCGTTAGAGCCTCAGAAGGGACAAGGACAGATCGTAAATTCGTAAAAGATACATTAGACATTAAATTACTCCATGAAACTGAATCTACTCCAATGAAAGGGTTCACCTTCTTAACCAAAAGAGGCCGCAAAGTCTCTGCTTCAACTCTTGCCATTACCTCAAACCACATTCTTTCAACATTTGGCCTTGTTCTCCACTCTGCCAGCTTACCATGGAGTATGTCATTACTTCTGATATCTCTTTCCAGTTCTAGTGGGAAACGAATGATAGCAGATGCTTTAATCTTTGTTTTGAGGAATCCTGACCGATTTTGACGAATTCTGTCACCAAGAAAGCTCTTCAAAACTCTTTCCAGCAAAGCAATCCTTGAACTCAAGAAATCAATGGGGCAAGCCCGTTCCTTGTAAACATGACTATTGTAACACTTCTCCGGCAGCAACTCAATTGTGTCCTTGGAAATGAATGTAGTTTCAATGTAAGCATCAGTATTTCGAGTCCTATAAGCAAATACTGATGCAGACCCTAAAACTTGTATAGGAAGCAATGGGATGCACATAGATTGCCAAAAGGGCCAAAACTCAATTTTCTCCTTGTTAATTGCAACACTTCTATTCACCAGTATACCAAGACCAGATGAGTGAATTAGAGAGACTTCTTGAGCTCTTCTCACTTCCATTGTGATGCCTTCACCAACAAGAATTCGTTTCAAACCATTATGTGAAATGTTCATCTGGAGATAAAGGTCAAAATGTCCAGACTGTCAGAAGTTGCACTAAAGAATCAATCTTGTATGCAGCAAAACATTCGTAGCCATTAATAAACATACCAGTTAAAAAATAAAAAGCAATAGGCACATCAATATGGTAGGATAACTTTGGTCAATCCGTGAATACAGCTAGACATTGCCAAACAAATATAGTTAGCAAGGCAGAAAAACAAATAAATAAACATTAGAAATGCCTTTGTTTGTTGAGGTTATCTGTTTCAACAGATTACAACCAAGGTGATTTTAAATGGCTTCTACAAGAATTTCTGGAATCTGAATTCCTGCTTTTTTTTGTTTTTGTTTTTCAAGATCACTGTATCAAAACTATTCACTTGCTTAACAGAAAATGAAATGTACTATGGAGATCTTATAAGAGAAAAAAGATAGTCAGGGTGGTGATATATGTATCTGAGGAGTGATTTTTAGAATCCAGAACAGAATAAAAATGCTCTAGCAGCTAGAAAATAAATCTTTTCGACTCCCCAAACCCCCTTCCCTCCTCTCCCAGAAACCATTAATTTTTTTTTTTTTTTTTTTTTAAAGGCACCCACATTTCTTAGCATCATCGAAATTTTAAAGCTTGATCAAACAAACAATATAAGAAATCAGAAATCAGAACTCAAAATTCAAAATTCAAATCCTTATTTTCACTCTTATCACAGTAACCAAATGAATAGATACCTAACATCATTTCCCTCAACTTATCAGGAAAAAATTCATTTTACTCATTTAAGATATCAAATAAATTGAAAACTCAAGCATTTACAAGCTCTTTGGTGCCCTAACAGAATACTCTCTCTCTCTCTCTCTCTCTATATATATATATATATATAAGTAATTCATGAAGTTTTATTGAAAAGAGAGTTACTTCAGGTTCACCATCATGAACTCAAAGTAACAAATAAATTACAAAGAATATATGTATCCTGATTTTTAATCGCTCAGCTGTTGAGGAAGTCTTAAGTTTCTGATTTGTGGTTGGAGGAGGTTAAGCTGGAATGTAATCTTCCAAAAGGAATTTCATGATTGGGAGGTGGAGTCTGTGAATTCCTCCTTAAATCATATCTATTCTAAGGTGCCTACAGGGGAGGGGGAGAGTGATAAAATCAGATGGCGTTTAACTGGGAATGGCATGTTTGATGTTTGTTCCTACTACAAGGCTATCCGGGGCACTACAACTGAATCAGATACTTATCTAACACATGCACACATAAAGAGATAAAATTAAATGGACAGTTATCAAAACAACTAACAGACCACAATATAATATGGACTCACAGGTAAAAAGAAACCAACAAGATGCAATTTGGAAGAAAACAGTCGGATTCAAATAATAAGCTTAGAGTCATTCCTGGCCTCTGAATAACTGAAACTGATTTAAGTTAGACATAAAAGCAAACCATCAAATTCTTAAGTAATGCAGCTGCATAACAGCTAGCCCTAAAAAATTTTCTCATGCAAGGTTCATGTTTCTTGCGCTGATAAGCATCAGACACTGACTAATCTTTAGCTGCATCTTTAACAATTTCAACCTAGAGAACTTTGCTACAAACTCCAGAAACATTATAATACTTATTTTTTCTATCTTCTTTTTTCAATTGGTATGGGTCTTGAACCCATGATCTCACCCTCCACCTAGAACTTGTAAGGGTGCCAATTGAGCTAGAGCTCCTTGGCCCCGGAAACATTACAATAGTGTTTGTAACAATTCAAAGTTATAAAACCCAATGGAAGATATAAAATAACAAACTTTACAAGCTGGATTAAGCAAAATAAGATACCCATATACAAATAATTTTCTTTCTATTGCTGATCAAATAATTTTCTCTCTATTAATTCACAAAACTTTTTTCTATCTTACAACTAATTCATTCAACAACAATAACCAAAAATTACCAATTAGTACTCATAACCCACATCAATATAGTAACAAATTTGGTCATAATCCAATCCAACACATTCAATTTTGAACCCCATTACCAATAAATCATAGCTAATATTATTAAAAAAAAAAAAAAAAAAACAGTAACTTTGATAAGCTCAAATAAAAAGCATACCGGCAACAATAGAGAAAGCTGGTGATCACCACCGACCAGTAACTCAAACGGACCCTCCATTTTAAACGTGTTAAGCACACCCATCAAAGAACCAATTTCAGTAACCAAGGACCCAAAATCGCTCTTTTCATTTCTGAACTTTTTCCAAGACCCCACTTCTTGTTCTTCATCCTCAGACCGTTTGATGACCCATTTACTCTTACCGAACCCGACCCGAAACTCGACCCGAGAAGCACTCCCAAACCGAACCTTACGCAGATCCAACTTGGAAACCTTAACGTCCTCCAAATCCCACTTCTGCTTCAACGAGATTGCCTTGAGGACATCCTGAATAATCACGAAATTAATAATAAAGATCTCAGCTTTATGAAAAGAGTTTTAAGAAAGATTTGGATTAAAAAATTGAGGTAACTGATAAGATAAACGTGTACCTGTAAGAAAAGGGTGGTGAGGTTGGAGTTCGAGGCGTTTAAGGAAGGTGTAATAAATGAGAGTATAATTAAGATTGGGAAGGACAAAGGAACAACAAGACCACGATGACTGTTCTTCTTCATCTGAGGTAAAAGCACTAACTGATTTAAGATTAGAGGGTTCTTTCCGAATCTGTTTTTGCTTTCTGGTTAAGGGTAGGCAGGTGGTTCTTGATTTTGATTTTTTTGAGATTATGAGATTACGATAATGTCCCACCAAATTAGGCTGGGGTGTATGTGTGTGGATCACAATCTCCACCCTTACTTTATAGTAATTCTCGTTTGTTAGGTACACTTGTGAAGAGTGAAGACTTGCAATAATAAGAGTAAGCTCAAAGTTTTCCTCCAACCAATACCAAGTAAATTTTTTTTAGGGTAAAATACTATTTTGGTTTCCAAATTTTAGTAAAAGTTTGTTTTTCGTCTCTAAACTTTAAAAATGAAAAAAGAAATTTTTCTATAGTTTTGGGATGAAAAACAAACTTTTAGTAAAATTTAAGGACATAAATAAAACATTTTTAATAATTTATGGACGAAATATGATCTTTTCAATAGTTTAGAGACGAAAAATGAACTTTTTAAAGTTTAGAGAATAAAAATAAGCTTTTGGTAAAGTTTAGGGGCCAAAATAGTATTTTACCTTTTTTTTATGACTTTTTTTTTTTTAATCAATTTTAATGTCTAAACTTAAGAATTGTTTCAGGTTGAAGCTTAAGTCCCAGTCCATCTCATTATTCATTTTCGATGAAGAGAAATTGTGACGTGTTAGGTAAGTTTGATCTCAAGTGAGATGACTGACGCGACAGTTTGGACTTATGAGTATGACTAGAAAGGTAACCATATTTAGCTAGCCATCGTCATTGGAATAAGCAACAAACCCTGAAGATTAATGGATGAGTCTAGAATCACAGGGAACAAATTGTAAGGGAATCTAGAGTGGAAGGGAATAATAGTAATCTAACAAAACTTGCTAGGCAGATCCTAAGAGTTTTTCAAGAACACAAGTAGGCTTGGAGTGAGCAATCAATGAGGCCAAATAAAGATGTGTCTTGGTCGTTGCCTCCATCCAATTGGATTAAAGTGAACTTTGATGCTGCAACAAGGGAGGAAAAAACCACAATAGCAGTGATAAGTAGATATTCTATGGGTAATACCTTGAAAGCATGGTCTAACCTGTTTGTTCCCAGCAGTCCTTTGGTGGGGGAAGCTAGAGCAGCATGGAGTGCCATTAGACTTGCAGTTGCTACTAGTGAAGGCTATGAGAGCATTATACTAGAGGGAGATGCTTGGAATGTCATTGAGCCAATTCATAATGCAGATGTTGATCCCCATTGGAGTATTAAAACTTTATATGATGATATTTTGTATTTTGTAAAGTACTTTACCAATATAAAATTTTCTTTTGTTTGTAGGGCGGGCAATGTCTCTGCCCATTTTGTGGCCTAATGGGCAGCTCTTGTAAACTGGATTGGGTCAATTCCCATCTTAAATCTGCCTTCTTTGATTTTGCGAGCTTTGGATAGAGATGAAATTTGGCCCAATTCTTTTGTTTCTCCCCTTTTTCGGGTTGAGCAATAAAGTATTTATTCAACAAAAAAAAAAAAAAAAAAAAAATTGCAAGCGAATCGAATCCATAAGATCATGAGATAACTTAATCCCCATGGTTGTACAAATAGGTCACTACAAACCAGCACTACAAGCCCTAAGAGATACACCAAAAGAATCTCATTCATATACTCTCTAACAGTTTACCATCTTAAGAATCAGAGAATCCTCCACTGACATACCCTCTCGACAAGTCTCCATTGTTCCATAGTCGGTTTTTTGCAGGTGTTCATGGACCGGATCAAACCTCTGAGCTAGCTTAACAGCAGATAATGAGTGGTTGGACACTTGGACCGATTATTTCAGCCATTAGCCACACAATATAAGGGGAGGGTAGGAGTAACAGCTAATCCTAGAACGTGTTCGACTATCAACTGGAGTATGTGAGATCATGTTCTTTAAAGAATGCATTAAGCTAGAACGTGTAGGAATGTACACAGTTTGCTCTTCTAAAGAATGCTTATGATTTGGTAGGGGGACGGGGGTTGTTCCGAGATAATGCTTTTTTTATCATATTTTGTTTCCCCTGCAATTTGCTTTTAACTACACTTTTATATGGCCTTCTTAAACAATTTTCCCCCCACAGAATCACATTATAGAAGTGCAAGAAGTAGTTTTATTTGTTAAAATGTAATAAAATCAGTAGCTTAAGTTTTGAAGGTGATCACTTCAACTTGCACCTATCATGTATGCCGTATTATTCAATATCAGTACGAGCAGAATTAAAAAGAGGAAATTCTCAGGGCCACAATTAAGAAAAGTGCATTTTTTGCAACTAAATAGAATTCCATACATATCGTTCCAAAACCATCGATGAATAGAGTACATGGATTCTTAGTTTGCAAGTACACTGAAAAGAGTATGGGATCAACCCAGAAATTAGAAGAGATGCTTGGCAACCATCTTAACAGCCAAGATCTTTTACATGAGACCGCCAGCTGCTGGACCAGCGATGTGAGGCTGTATGGATAAATTCATGAGCTTTCAGTATCACCGTAAAGTATCTGCCTGCCTACTTCCCTTCACCAATTCACCATCAGGGGTGCTTTAACTGCAACAACAAAGTGAAATAGAGATTTCCAAATACATTCAAAGTGATAGCAGCACCCGAGTTCCCTTCACCAATTCACCATCAGGGGGGGGTGCTTTAACTGCAATAACAAAGTGAAATAGAGTTTTGAACTACATTCAAAGTGATAGCAGCACCAGACATCCAGAAAACCATCTTTGCTTCAGATATTTGAGTCCTCCAGTGCCAAGTAAAAGTGCATCAACTTCCCAAGTACTGATACATAACAACAACATAAATGGTCGAATAAGATAAATGAAAACGAGATATGTTTTCTCTTTTTCTTTCCTTTTGTTCTCACTCTTTTGTTCAAAAGGTATAAACATGTCATTACAGAAAATAATCCATCAGTGGCAACAGTTGACCGCTCTTCGGTCTGATGGACAAGACAGATACCCCACCAAGAACCAATCCAACATAAGCAGGCACATGATGGGAAAAAGGTTCAAAATTCACAACTGCTCAATAACGAGCAAAAGGGTGAAAAAAATAACTTGTAGAATCACCATCTAGGTGAAATCAATGTAGTCAAGATTCTTCCTCAGCGAGAAGAGGCCAATGTGTAGGCCAATGTGTCAAGAAATTGCTACAGCATTCCCCCCCAAATGAGGTTCATATATGGTGTCTGATACTTTGGATGGAGGCCAGTAACGAAACACCGATCTACCTACAATGTTCTTGATAGGAAGCGGACCCCTGACAACAAGATAAATGCCGTGTCAGAAAATATTTTCAGAATTTCAAACCATATTAATGGACCAACATCAATGACAGTTCTTTTAATCTTCATACATTCTAGATGTTAACATAATCATGTTTGATTATCTGTAGATGCCACATGCTGGAAATGTTACTTTCCTACCTAATCCACATATTATCAAACCAAAAAGATCATCAGCAATACAAAGATTCTAGAATTACCAGTTATGAGAGTCAAAACTGTTGTTGCGATTGTCTCCCATCACAAAGACATAACCTTCAGGCACAAGCTGCAAAATCAATTCATAAAACTATGTTATTACCAATGCTTCAATGATGCATAGGGTATGATAACAAACCAACAGAAGGAAAAGAAATTAAAGATATACGGGATGCATTACCACTGGTTCCATTTCATAAGCAAGTGGCTCTGCAACAAATTTTTCATCTTGAACATCACCATTCACATATAATTTCCCATCACGAACCTATCCCATGAAATGGCCAGGTGAGATCCAATATAATAGAGATAAATGGTAAAGAAAATTGTCTTACGTACGGAAAATGAAAAGAATAAAAGATCTTCAATAAATTGCTTCTTTAATCTATAAAAAAATAAAAAATAAAACAAAAGGGAGGGAGAGAAGGCAAGAATTAAGACCTCAAGACACAGATATAATCAATCGAATATATGTGAAATCTTACTTCAACATGGTCTCCAGCCTTTGCAACAATTCTTTTTATAAATACATCATCGCCTGAACAATAACCAAAATCCTGCACAATGCACACGATTGACAAAATCAGAAAACCTCCTCAATCAAATGGAAAGAAAACAATTTCAAAGGCACTTCTAAGTAAATTTCACCTCATACCTGTAAAATTGGAGGTGCCTTAAAAATTACTATATCTGAAACTTCAGGCTTCCTGAAAAAGTATGAAACCTGTGACATCAACAAAAACAGAAGCGATGATATAAGCTCACCTGTAACAAAATCAACATTTAACTGTCTTATCTCTGTTTATCTAGACAATTCCATATATCTTCTCAATCTACCAGAGCATCAACGACCAAATCATTAAACAAACAAAGAACTACATGCTAAAATCTTAGGAAATCTATTGGGTGCCTAAAGTGACTAATGGAATAAACCAAAATTTTCAGCACTTAATGCAACCGCGATATACCATAAGAATCTTTCTAACATCCCTTAATAAACCCAATTGCATCATTGTTCATTTGTACAGCTTTTTTTTTTCCCCCCTTTTGAAGTCAATAAAAGGAATACAACTTTTAGAATTGATACTAACTACACGTAAAAATTGTGACAAACACTCATATAACAAAACCAACAACAACAACAACCAAAACCTTAGTCCCAAAAATTTGAGGTCAGCTATTCAACAGACTCGTCAGGGTCGGCCACATCAAGATAAACATAGAATTCTAATCAGAATCATCAACAACAGTCTTGCCAGGCAAATACCCATATATGAAATTATAAACCCACATCAAGTTAAACATAGAATTTCAATCAGAACCATCAATAACAGTCTTGCTTAGCACATACCCATTTATCAAATTATAACCCCAAATTGATTCTAACCCAAAGACAGTACCTTTAAGACACAAAACACAAAAACAATGATGATCAAAATCAGAGAATTCACCTAAACTTTCACAACACTGACCTTCTCAGCTAAAATACGGTCACCAACATCAAGAGTAGGGGCCATAGAAGACGAAGGAATCGACCTCGGCTCCGCCAAGAATGATTTGAACAATATGCTCACAGTCACAGCAGTGAACACAGCCTTTGCATCCTCCGAACATAAATTCAAAATCTTCGACAACCAACCACTCTTCTGATCAAACTTCGACTCCGCCGCAGCCGCCATCTTCATCGTCGTCGCCGTTATTGTTGTCGATGACTCCGATGATGTTTCAGGCTCGTCGTTACAAGGTGGTAGCACCCACTTCGAAACCGAAGACAGAATCGAAGAAGACTTAAAAGGCGAAACTCCGAAAACACCCAGAACCGTAGCTGACGTGCCAGAAGCACAAGCCGTCGATCTCATCACCGAGATCAAGCCGAGAACGATAGGACTCTTCGAGTTCTCGCCGATAATTTCACCGGCGATATTCTCGAACAGGGAGGGCCTTCGGAGATCGGAGTGGTAGTTGCGGACCGTGCTGGCCGGTTCGAACTCGGTCTTCTGGTTTGGCCCGAAGATCCGGGTTCGGATCCAACAATCCCCGACGGTCTTGCAATTCCCGACCCGAAGGCCCGCCGACGTGGCGAGGTTTTGGGCGACATAGCCAGAGACACCGAAGGTATACCGTAATGCCATGTTTGCGATTGTGATAAGGTTGTTGAGGATTCGGTAAATAGTGAATTCGTTAACTAACGAGGATTGTATGGGAAACCCTAGAATCCGAGATATGCCATTTCCGCAGTGGACGACACTGAATCGGAGACGGAAAGGTTGAATTGAGGGTTTCGGAGAAACTAAGGTAAGGAAATCGGACGAGGTTTTGGTTGAATCGGAGAGTTAGTTTTGAGGTTGTTTTGTTTTTTTTTTGGAGATCCTGAGGTTTCTCTGATCGGAGATAGAGCGAGAGAGAGAGAGACTCTCTCAGGAGCCAAACCACCGAAACGCCCAAAAAAAAAATGAAAATTTTGGAAATAATAATTGCAAAAAATTTGGAAGAGCCTTGCGGGTTTTAATAGACGGCGGCTATGTCTGAGCTTTACAAACTGGACCTTTTGTTTTCTCTATTTACGATTCTGCCATTCGTTTCCCTATACGACGGCGTCTCCTATGTGAAAATGAGGATTTTTTTTAATTCCTTTATTTTCTGATATTTGATTATAAAAAGTTATTGAAATCTTTTATGTAAAATAAAAAAAGTGACTGATTTTTTTTTTACATGCTCCATAAAGATGGTATCAAAATATAAAGGTACTCATTAAACGGACCTTATTTGATTTATAGAAAAATAATAATTATTTATAATTGTTGACTAATTTTAGTCAAATTTTTTTTTCTTAGTTTAAAGATATTTTCTTGTTCTACTAAGTGAATTCTGTGAGTAATCTTTATTTCAAAGAAATTAGCAAACATATTTTTCCTTAAAAGGACACCAATTCGTGGGGTATCAATGGTTGGTTGCATGATTGACCCAATGGAGAACTCACCTTTATAAAAGCTCTATATATATATATATATATATGTCGATTCTTCTTCGAGCAAACAATTTTATATTGTGAGTTCCAATTAACTCGACAGATAAAGTTTTTTGTCATCAAATAATAAATCTAAGATTCAAACCTAACATACCCCCCCCAAATGGTGTTTTAGCTTAATGACAAAACATACATTATAAATTGAAATTCTATACTATTTATAAAATAAATAAATAAATTGAAAAAAATCATATATATTACAATTCAAATATACTTCAATTGGTTCTTGATTGTGTGAGATTTGAATTATTGACTATATATCACGTAATAAAGGCATTGATTTGATCAACATAATCATTTTTCATCTATCAATTTTAAGCATGTCATTGGGGAGATAACATCTTGAGGGGACGCCTTGAGTAGTTAATATAACATATAGAAACATCACTTAATAAAAAGGCTTAAAGCCCAATGAGTATAAGTTCAACTATGTTATACTAACCACTCTTTCTTCTTATTAGTATCTAATGTGAAATTTCATTACTTAACTAACCACGCTACTCACACATGCCTTCTACCAAGTCACTTGTGGCACTTCGGTTAGTCTCCCCCTTGAATGGAAACCTTTTTTTTTTCTTAACAATCCAAGTGTTATGCATTACCAGCACTAATAGTGTGCCCTTTTACTCAACCATGTTTGGGACAAATATAAAAGTTTTCCTTGTACAATTACGGGAGTCACCAATACACAATTGCCTTGACACACCATTGGTAGAACCCTTAACCATGGGTGAAGGGCATGGGAGTCTTCCTCGTTCTACTTGGTGAAATCTACTAATAAATACTTGACCTTGAATCATTGGCTCTGATATCACTTGTTGAGGAGATAACACATTGGCAAGAGATCTTGAGTAGTCGATATAACATATAAAGACACCACTTAACAAAAAATGTTTAACTCCAATGGGTATGAACTCAACAATATTATATTAATCACTCGTTTTTCTCATTAGTATCAAATGTGAGACTTCACTACTTAACTAAATACACTACTCACACATAAAAATCCCAACACATGTATCTCTTTACTTTGATCTTAAATTTGCCCACAAAATCATGGGATTAAGACTAAAAATGTCCTAGAAAAATTGAATAACTTAGGTGGATGAACAATATATATATATAGGGAATAATTATACATAAATGTAAAAAAAAAAAAAAAAAAAAAATCATTTTTCACTTCTCTATTCCCTTGATACACATGTAAATAAAAAGTCTATTAATGATTATATTTATATATAATTTGAAGCCTATATAGTAATATTTATGCAAAACTTGGTAGTTATGTTAAGATTTTGTTTTTTTTTAGAATATTAAGTATTTTAACACACACACGGGAAGAGGAGAGAATGTCTTAAAAAATTAACAGTGGTGTATATTTAAAAAGACCTAACTCTTGAATATACAACACAGACTTTAAATTGACAGTGGTAATTATGTTAAGATGAGTATGATTATATGATATCATATTCATCGGTAAAATAGCTTTAACATAATTATTAGTATATTCGCCTCACCTATAAAAAAATTATTATATTAGTGTAAGTACTAAGGGTGTGTTTGGATAGTTTATTTACTGAAAACTAAAAATTTATTACTAAAAATATTGTAACAAAATAATTTTTAAAAGTATGAATAGTATTATGAGACCCAAATTTACTTAAAAATTTATGTTTTGCTGAATTTAGTGGTACGTAAACCCATGAAACAAAAAATGCTGACAGCACGAATGGAACAAAACGCTTAATTCAAACGCACGCTAAAATAGTAACCGTACTAGAATTCTTTTTTTTTTTTACTGAACTGTACTAGAAATCTTCAAGAGTGGTACTATGTACAAATTTTGAGCCAGGACAGTCCTTCACTACGCCTCTCATTCAACATTGTCAATGAGTAAAGCCATGTACATTGTACCAAACAAATAAAAAAAGGCCCGCATTAAAGTGATAATAATTAAAAAATATTTATAAAAAAAGGCCACAGAAGTTGTCAAGTTAGGTTTGTCCTGGAAATTTGTAGCAAGGTCGAGGGTAATTCGATAATTTTAACCTCCCAGCCCTTATGGGTACTTTTGTTGACTATGACCATGAATGATTTTTTTTAACATTTCCTTCTTTCCTGCAACTTTCCTACTCCCCACATGCGTGGAAAATTTAGGCGATCCAAAGACCAGAATAACCCTAATTCACACTAGGATGAATATAAAAAATTGTTCAAATACAATTAACCATGTGAGGACATAGTAGTCAATGGGTTGGTTTATAATTTATAAAATTAAATTAATATTCTTTTTCCTCTTTTTCTTTTTTACCCTTTAACTTTGTCAATTGAACCGATCTTTCCAAGAAGTTTCCAAACACGTGAGCTATTAAATGTTCACTGCTACTACTATCTAATCCTCATCAATAGGAAGATATGCAAAATTCAATATATTCAAAATGTAGACTTTCAGTCTTGAATTATGCAGAGGGTAGTTGTATTTAATCTGAATTATGATGAGACTCAATGTAAAAGTATTACGATTATGGAGTGAAGGCTTTGGACTAATAGGTCCAAGCTCCTGATGAAAAATTTTGGCTTATTTTTTTTGACCATTTTGGATCCTCATTGCAATACATAAAATGCTGTTGTTTTAGATTAGGATTGGGGTGTTATTTTAAGAGTATAAATTTGTATTGCTGTATTTTGTATTTTTTTTTTAAAATAGTGAAATCATTGTAATTTCGTGGGCATGTGCAAATTGTCAAACCACGTAAATATTGTTTTGTGTAATTGCATTTTTTTTTTGCCGCATATTTTTTTTCCTATTTTTACATCACATAGATCTAGTAATTTCATGGATATTCCCTACATATTCTAATCTATTTTTGTCGAGTCCTTTTACTTAAAAATGAAAGGGTAAAATATAGTCAATATTATTGAGATTTAGGCTAATGCCAGTCAGGTTAATGATATTTTAAAACTGACAAATCTCGTCTGTAATCATGGTAGGAGAGGAGAAAAATGAGTAATAGTTTAGGGATCAAGTTGGGTTTAAGGATCGATTTGGCCAGTCCTGAAATGTTTTGGACCTTAGACCTAACTAGCATTACCCCAAACCTCATTTGACTATATTTTACCCAAAATAAAAAATAAATTATGTATAGCTATATTTTGAGAACTTTGTTATGGACACAACTTGTTCTAAAATTTTTACTATAATTTGCTAAGATGACAATTTATATCTCAAAGCAGAAACTTTGAGAAGTTATACATAACTGAGAAGATTTTAAGTTTATCTAAACAATACACTTAATACTTATAGTAATTATTTGGGTTTTTTTTAATCTGCTAATTATCTAATATTGGTGATGATGATATAAAAAGAGCATGTGGTTGTTTAGGTCTTCAAATATTCTGAGTTAGTGCATCAAATTTATACTACTAGTTGAACTAACCCATTGTAAATGTAGCAGCAATTTTTTTGAATTGTGACTAAAACTGTTAACTTTCTAGATTTCTCCATGTTTGTCTTAAAATCATAATCTAAAAGATGTGGATAGTCAGTCAAAACTGGATTTCATCATCGGATCATGTTCCCATGATATAAACTAGCTTGCTTATTGGATGGGCTTCAAATAATGGCGTGGGCAAATGATCCAAAAAGTTATATCATACAATGATATTCAACCAAAAAAATAAAAAAAAAGTTGTCGTTCAATGCCACTTTATAATAGAATATTGGTCTGCTTTGAATTTAGTTAAAGTCTCCTTAGTTCGAGTATCAAATTATGGAGCTAAAGAGATATTATATAATATACACTCACTTTTTTATTTGAAACAATATACTAACTTTTTGACACAGCAAAAGAGTTGTGAAATTTTTATATCATGCTATTATATTGACTAAGTACAGGCATGAATGCTTTGCTTAGTGGTGGTTGCCGTTGACGCAAGCGCATGCATCATCCATATATAGTTTGTTGAATGAAATGAAAGGAAGTCAAGTAAGCTAAACCACTAATATAATAATATATATCTAGTGTCTTAACTCTTAATTATGATTTTCAATTGAAAATCCTTGACCTATTCAACTGCTTTCCTGTCTATAGAATTGATAATAGTAATAAGTTATCATTTTCATTCAACTAAACGTGACCCGTCTTATTCTGCTTTGGTAGGGATTATCCGTATTCTATTTTTTTTTATTACCACTTCCTGATGGTGATTGTAAGTAGTGAGTTGTTTTAATTTTTCCTCTAAGAATGAGGACATAAAATTTCTCAAAATTTATTTCATAATAATTGATATGGTTGTGAGTTTCACGTATTTCACACCATTTATGCTACTTCTATGTTAATCAATTGGAAAAGGTTTGATTACAAACTTGGTTGTAACTTTTTTTTTTTTATGAGAATGAACTTGGTTGTAACTTGAGACTACAACTCTCACTTAAAAGATTAACAGGATTATATATTTTGAAAATCTAATTGTTTGATTGCATGTTCTTTATGTTCTTAACATACATGTAAAATTTTGTGTCAATCAAATTTTATTTACTATATGATTTATAAATTTATTTTTTATGCATAATTTTAGACTACAAAAACTTAAAATTTAAACATTTGATTGATAACATATTTATTATTCTTTGATCTTTTGGAAATTTTGCAAACTTAAAGAATATAAAAAGAAAATGTAATTTATCGGTGGATTTGTCAAAATTCACATACAATAAAAGGATATTGAGTGGAGTTATAACCTTTGTTTATAATTAAATTTTTTGCCAAACTTTGTCCCAATCAAAATAGACTATATGTCTCATTAGATTTTTTTTTTCATAAAAAAAAAAGTCACTAAACTTTTTTCTAGATAATGTCCTTTATTATATATAAAATAAGAGATTCGAATCTTAAACATCTTTATTGAAAATAAAAAGTAATATTATAGAACTATAAGGCTCTTGGTTTAAATAATGTTGTTAGCACACATTGTTTTTTCTCTTTGCATTTATTAGTCATTGCTTACTAATTTGATAGCACATGCATGATGCATTTAGGATACGTATACATTAGGATTTTGCTAAATTAAATAGTTAATATTAATAGATTAAAATAAGGAAACTGAAAATTCATGCCATAATTCTCTAGAAGAACATTTCCAACTACCCCCATCCTAAGCAAGTAAAAAAAAAAAAAAAAAAAAAACATGTTTGTGTTTTTAAACAATATTATATGACTGATAATTTCGTTGAGTCTCAACTTTATAGATTTATATGTAAAAACGTGCAATATTGTACAAAATTAATGTATCAATTATAAAATACGAGACAAAAGAATAATTAATAAATTTTTTATGTTACTTTTGTGATGTTAATCATATTTATTGTCATGTTAATTTAAGCATATTTCCTATAATTATATCGCATAGAGGAATGATATGTTTACAACATTTTTACAACAAATTCTAAGTGGCAGGTTGTTACTGGTTGTTATTGTTGGGGTAAAAAAGTAATCTTAGTGTTAGTTTCAAATTTGAACCAATAACAACTAACCACCTGTGATTTGTTGTAAAAATGTTATAAAATTGTTGTAGACGTAGCATCTCTCTATAGCATATAATAATAGAAAAGTCACCAATTATACCCTTTAGGTTTTTGTATTTGTGTATACCTATACTTTTCTTTATTTAATTTTTTAAAAATTAAGTAATTATTACAATAGGGGAAAAAGGATTTCAATCCTAGTTCCTTCTTGTAAAGAAGAACACATAAGGTTGATGAACTGCAAAACCCTTGATTGTGTGCCTAGACTTGAGAGAGGGAGAGAATGGTCATCAATCAATGGTAATAATCTTTTTTTTCTTTTTCTTTTTTTGAGAGAAAAATAATCTAAATCTTTTTTTTTTTTTTGAGAAACGAAAAATAATCTAAATCAATTGGCCAATTAGTGGATGGTACGTATTATTAGTACGACCTACCACCTTCATCATTATCATATGGCAATTAGGGGCATAGCCAGGATTTTTAACTTGGGGGGCCGAGTTATAGTATTTATACAATAATCATAATTCATAAATATATTGAATGCAAAGTTATCAACTCTAATATATCCATAAATTGTCTAATTCACTATAGACATACATAATATCCACACACAAAAATAATATTTTGCAAGACAATAATCTTTCATAGAATAAAATTAATCTATTATCATCAAATTATGAATTCTAAATGTTGCTACAGGTATCTTAAATTCAGCCACCATCATCAAATCATTAAAGAAGAACATTTTGCATTAAAAAAAAAAACATTGGTTGCTACAAGTGTCCTAAATTTTAAATTACTAATATCTTTAATATGACTCAAGAATTAACCTAAAAAGAACCTTAATTTTTTTCTCAATTATATAGATGTTACTCACATTAAAGAAAAACAAATTCCACTATTATTTTAAGCAACATCCACTTTATCATTCATATTATTTATTTTAAAAATATTTTAATGAATTATCCCCCAACACAAACCCACATCCTCACACACTTCCAAGTTCACTGCTCTACTATAGTAGCAATGAGATGGAAAAAAAAGGGATAGATTTGTTTTTACTAGCTGTGAGGGTTTTCAGTTTTGTGTGACTGTGTTGAGATGAGCTTTGTTTTGTTAATATTAACTAAACAATGAGGCTGGCAGCAATATTAAGGAGAAAAAAGCGAAAGGCACATAGCTTGAGAATGAGAATAAAGAGGAAAATGTAAAAGCTTTGTTTTGAAATGGGCTAACATCTATTCTATTTGTAGAGAGTAGGTCATTGTCCACTAGATTAATTACAAGTCTTTGGATAATTGGGGAGCTCAACTATTTTTTTATTTGAGGAGAAGTTTTACCTGTTAGACAAAGTTTAAGTTGGTTATAATTTTTTAAGGGGGCCTATATCTTTTTGCTACATGTGCTGTTGAGAAAATTTAAAATTTTTGGGGGGCCACCATGAGCAGCGTGGCTTCGCCCCTGATGGCAATAGTGGTATTGAAATTCTATTTAACAACTAACAACTACAAATTAAACACCTAACATGGAATTACGTCTCTCACTTACCTCCAAGTCCAACCCCAAAGATTAATATATGTCTTTTAATATAGGGTTATGCTAACAGATGTCCTTAGAACAATGATTAACAATCTATTTTAGGAAAGTTTTGATACCATTTTTATGAGAAATAGAAAAAGTTGTTAAAATATTAATTATTTTTTTTTCTTTTTCCTATAAAAACTTTCTTTAAAAGGATTGTTAACCATTGACCTAAGGCATCCGTTAGCATTTTCCTATTACTTTTTCCAATTTTGAAGTAAATGTTTTGCCACAGTTTTGAGTTTATTTAGTTTAGCAACCAAAAAAGGAGAGTGGTAGGTGAAACATCAACCACCAAAATTATCCACGTTTTCTGCCTATGAAATATCTGTAAGTATAAGCCATTACAGAAAATTTGCTCGGTAAGATGGCCATATGATACGACCAACCTTTTATGTCCTTAATTAATATCCTAAACATTTATTTATTTATTTATTTTATAACCTGCAAACTTCATTAAATCAAATAGAGGCACCTACAATAATGCAATCAGTTTTGCAAGCATCCAGGATGGCTTTAGGGGCTTCATGTTTATTACAACAAAAATGGCTTTTAACCCTAACAGAAAGCTTGTCAGTAGCGTGGGCTGCAGAATTTAGCTTTCTCATGACCCCATTAATATGCTAAACATCTATGTTTAAAATCGAGTCATTTTTCTTTTCCCTGTAGGCATATATTTTAATATATGCCATCCTCGTTTATATTTCAGATGGAAAGGTAGTGATGAAGTGCATATTGGGTCACTGGGCTTTTCAGCAACATTTGATTGGACCCTGTTTCAATTGAAGATAATTTATCACATGGACTTCCATCTCTTAATGTTTGCTTTGGTATATATCCATGCAAACCCATCTTGCAAGACAAAATATGAGACACATTAATATTCATCCATATTGTGCCATTTTATATATAGCATATTCGCATCTGCATGGCCAAATTACCAAACATCAAACTATTCATTTTTTTTTTCAATGGGTGAATATTACATTCAAATTTCAAAGTCTTCAATGGAAACGTTAATGACTATGTGAACCACCAATAAAAGGATAATAGTGATAATATATATTTACAACAAGGATGAAAGAGAATTCTAAGCTTGATTCATTAAAAGCCAAAAAATCACAAGTGATGCCTTAATTAATTGAGTAGACAAAGGACATAAATCACCAGTGGATAATTTTTTTTTTCTGTTACATTGGGTTATTATTATTATTATTATTATTATAGTGGATCAATCAAACAAAACAAAAAAGGGGATCTTTATTATAGAGCTTCCATGTAGGCTACTGAGAGAACCATACTAGCTTCTGGAATATGGTCGGAACGAAAGGCATTGAGAAACTTTATTTTTGGCTAGTTATAACCTTGTTGATGTCATTGGCTATGGCCTCGGCATCCATTGATACTCCAAAGAGTCCTCTCCTTGACAATCCAGCACAATATAGGCCCTTCTCTCCTTTCCAGTGGTTTGGCATTCTATTCTTTGGCATTCCATCACCATTAAGAGCATACTTATAGTCCTGCAAAAGATAATATTACACATTACTACGGGACCAAATGCCCTTTTATAACACATTACTTAGTGCCCATCCTTCCCATTTTGATTTTGTTATACCTATTTAAGAATCCCAACTTTCTAAAAGAAAATTATCTAGGTTGTTTTTGGATACTTGAATTTAGATTTGAGTTTGAATTTTAAAGTGATGGATTTAAAATGCTTTAATTCCAAATTCATAAATATTTAAGCATGTTATATGGATTTATAAAATTGTATAGGTTTAGAAGTTATTTCAAATTCAAAGATTTTACGGTTTAAAGTCTCTGGTAAATTTGTCAAATCCAAATCCTTGACTATTTGTAAACTATTCAAATAAGATATTTGGATTTTAATTATCTAATCCAAATTTGTGTGCCTAAATCTATCATCCAAACACACCATTATGCATTGTTTTTTTACATAAAAAGTGCAAGTTTCCAAAACTATTTTAATTTTAACTTTAGTGTAAGAAGAATGTTGTCTTTTTAAATATATAAAGTGAAGGGTATGTTATGAACTTTATTTATTAACTTTTCAAAGATTTTCATTTTGGGACTTCCTAAAATGGAATAAATATTGCTTAACAATATGGGACAATATGAGATAGGGAATATAATAATAATAATAATAAAACCTTTAGCCATTTATTAGCTGCGCTTTTATATCCAGTGGCCAAAACAATGGCATCGAAATTCTTTTCTGTGCCATTTTTGAACTTCACATTATTCTTTTCAATGTTCAAAATCTCCGAGACAACCTGCAGCAAACAAAGCAAGGAAATTTTCATATTAGATATCATGTGAACTATGTCTTGTAATCTGGAGAAAACTCAGGCACTTAATTTCTTGATTAAATAAAAATAGTAATAAATTTCATTTATTTATTTTGCTTGTGAACGTGTTCCGCAAATGTTAAAAAGGAGTCAGGAAAAAAAAAACATTTCTGATTCTTATATTTTGACTTTGTTATTTTTTTTTTAGAATAACCTTCTTTTTTTGAGAAGAAAACCTGATTTTTAACTTGGTTATTAAGTTTTCACAATTTTTATTTTAGTTTTTATATTTTTAAAGTTACTATTATTTTGATCCCTAACATATTCTCATATTCAGAAAATGTTATTTTTAAAATAGCAGTGCAATTCATTAGCCACGTACGAATTATTATTCGTAAGTAAAATAAGGGTCAAGACCAAAATGATAGCAAATTTAATAATATAATGACAAAAACAAAATATATGAAAAACATTGTCAAAATATATATAGGAACAAAAAATGTGTTCTGCCTTAATTTAAAACATAATTTTAATTATGAGAAGTTACCTCTATCTCTCCATTTTGAATCTTTCCTATGGTTCCAACATCGATAACCGGAGATCTTCCTGTTACATTTTTATGAGCGAATGGACCTCTCGGTGGTCTATAAATCCCATACTTAGTCAAATCACCATATTTGAGTCTTGCAAGCATTGTGATTAGAGTATCCACCATGTAAACTGGGAGATAATTCAACAAAGACATTCCCCGATGCACCAATTCTTTGGTCAGCACATGAAACTACAATCAAACACATTAGTGTATAGTGAGTTAACTATTAAAAAATTATTATAGGAAGAAGTATATAGGGCTTTAAACATGTTTGGAACTGTATTGCTCCAACCAAGATTTGGCGATTAAAGATATCATTTATATGTAATTTTAGTTACATGATTTTTTTTAATAAGTTATGTGAATTATTTAAATAATACACATAAATAGTTTTATAAACTATTACACAATAGATTAGAAAATATAATTCCAAACATATTTGGAACTAAACATTTTTCAAAATTATATATATATATATATATAATATTTTTATAATGTCAACCGAATCGAATTCTACAAATTCCATGTGCCAAGAGTTGAGAAAAAAATAATGGATTGTTTTATTATTATTATTATTATTATTATTATTATTAGGTTCAAGTATATATATAAAATTAATAAGTAAATATTATCAGGTTCAAGTTTATTTCTAATTTTTTTTAAAAATAAATAATGTTTTTATAAAAAATATTTACTTATATATTTCTAGGATGTCTCCTCAATATTATTTGGTTCAATGAGCTATTATGGTTTAAGAGTAATTAGAGGTCTCATAGAAAAAGAATAGTTAGAGGAAAAATGAAGTACATTTTTTTTAACATAAAAATGAAGTACATTAATAATTTATAAACTTTTCTATTTTTTATGAAATACATTAAATATATTATAAATTCTTATACGAATACGTACTTTTTTTTGTGTTCCACTAATCACAACTTGTCATATGTTTATTTATTTATTTATTTTCATTTTAAACTTCGTTATTTTATAAAGAAAGTTAAACAAATATATAATAAGTTGCGATTGGTGGAGAGACAGAGAACATGCATGCAAATTAATCCGTACACAATAAGAAGAGAGAATCTTACCGGACTTCTAATAACAATTGAAGTGCGAGCTCCATGGTCTTTAAGGTCATAGGCAATCTCCATTCCAGAATTACCACATCCAATTACCAAAACATCCTTAGATTTATATCTCGAACCTGATTTGAAATGGTTGGAATGGAGAATCTCACCTGGAAAACTTGACAACCCTTTAATATCAGGAATATAACCCTCATTATTCTCACCACTAGCAACCACTAAGAACTCAGCATGGTAAACTTCCACATTTCCTTCTAATTTGTTCTTAGCTTCAATTCGCCATTTCTTTCCAGCTTCAACCAAAGAAGCCGATTCGACAGTCCGATGGTAGAGAGGGTTTATATTAAATTGTGAGACATAATCATCCACATATTTAAGAAAAAAATCTTTGGGCATAAAGGTAGGTGCATCAGGAGGGAGAGGCTTATGTGGCAAGAAACAAAATTCTTTTGCCAAATGGAGACCTAATCGATCATAGGTTCTTTTCTTCCAAAGAGAAGCATAACAATCTTCTCTTTCAAGGATCAAATGTGGGATCGAGTGGCGAGTTAAGCATGCTGAAGTTGCAAGACCAGAAGGCCCAGCTCCTACGATCAATACTTTTGTTTCCATGGTAATCACAAATTCAACAATTCGATCACAAGGTCGAATGTATATGATTTTTACTTTTGCTTTAATTTTCTAAGTACTTCCAAAGTGTAGTGATGGATATTCTTTTCATGTTTGATTTTATAAATAAATCAAAACTTATCTCATTAATGACAATATCTGTATCTGATTCTCTTCGATTTTGATTTCCATAACTGTAAATCATGATGTATATCCGTGCATGTATGCTACCCCAGAGACTACATGCAAACTATGCAACAACTCTAATTTAATTTATTGGCTCTCTCGTTAAGGAAGGACTGACTGGACTTTAACTTATACTTACCAAAACAAGATATAAGCTTTGTTCATGCATGGAAAAAGAAAACAGTGGGATAGCTCTTGAGCTAGAAACAAATGAGTGCAAACAAAAACCTTCTAATCATGGTACTAGTTAATAAAATCTTACAATTCTCAGTTGTTTGACAGATTTACACATTCGAGATAGTTATATACAATATTCCAAGATAGAGAGAGAGTTATAAATAGTATAACAGGTCTATTCTCACAAATTGTTAAAAAAGAATTGTTCTATTATTTCTTCATTTTGATTTCTAAACTTACTGCCTTCACTTTTTCATAAATAGATAACTAGCTAACTCAAAATATTTTTAATCTGTCAAACACCTCATAATTATGAGTTTATTAACAAGTGCATAACAAACGATACTTTCTCCTCGTTGAAGGAGGCAATAACATTTATCATATATAAATCTAGCACATCTGACAGTAGAATTAATCTAGATTATATGCAATATCATACTTGCATATTCGTTAGGTGAAATTAATTGCAGTGAGTTCTAATTAACTCAGCTAGTAAAGTATTTGATGGTGAAACTTTTTTTTTTTTTGAGAAAGATTGTAAGGTTGAATTTATTCAATTATTTTGTTGGCTTTATTCCGTGCAAATTTGCTTGTAATTCAGCATTTAGAAACTCTGTATTTAGGTGGGAATCATGTAAGGGTAGTATATGAGAGAGTGTGAAGAAAAGCTCAAGAGTGTGCACTCAAGAAGAGCCTCGCGACTGGATCTCACGACTGGCTCGTGACTGGCAAGTTGCCAGAATGACACATGTGTGAAGCATGCAGGAGGAGCTAAAGGGTCACGCCAGTTGTTGCACTACGGGACAAAACCTCCAGTCTGGTCAGGCAATTAGCTCGCGACTCAAACTCGCGACTTATTCCAGTCACGAGCTCAAGTCGCTAGAATGCCCTGTTTGGTTGTAACTGACTCTTCGCATTCCTTATACACCCTACTATAAATACCCTTATACCCACGAAATGTTGAGTGCTTCCAAAGAGAATTTTGAGAGAGAAAACCTAGAGAAAAACAAGATTGACTCATCCACAATCTTCATCATTTGATTCTCCAAATTCCTCTACTCTCACCCTCTCCATTGACATATCCTTGAGAGGTACATTTAGCCAAATCCTTATCTCACCATACCCATATCAGTGAAGACGTATTTTAGTATTTGGGAAGCAGTTCAAAAGGGGCCAATTCATTTTGGTTGATGCAATAGGCGATTGCGGAATCCGGTAAGCTAGAGAAGACAAGGTTCGGCGTTACTTTGTTGGAGCAAGAAGCTTGGAGGGCTTAGGTGCACTGGGTAAATTAGGCTTGAAGGGTCTTCTGCTATTCATTTATCCCAATTATATTCTCTAGTGGATTATTGACCGCTTGGAGGGCGGCGGAGAGATTTTTCACTGAGCACTTCGGTTTCCTCTTCGATAACACATCGCTGTGTTATCTTTGTGTTTGCATCTCTCTTCCCTTAATTTTTGCCATTTAATTACTACTGTGGCTATGATTAATGTCGGTTTAGATTGTTTTACCAATTCTGTGTTAGCTTATTTTCATATTCCGCACATACATTATTTGATTATAAGTTTGTGTTGGTAATTTGTGAATTGGGGGTCTAAACGTTCATAAGTGTTTTACACACTAATTGAACTTTCAAAGATCTTATGGTGAAACTAATTATTCATAATAGTTATTGTAGGAGCCCAAAAACGTAAAGTCCACTTAGAATAGTGGAGTCGGATTCTTTGGGCCCAGTACAATTAATTTTTTAGAGCATGGGCTTGCAAGGTCAACTTTGACACATGGTTATGGTCCAGTTAGAGGGCTAATATAATTAGAATTTTAAAGATAACAAAAGAGATACAGCGATGAAGGAACAACACTCCCTAGGGTCTAGCCAAGGATGTACTAATAAAAAAAGAAAAAAAAGAAGCTTAAGTGTTTTATACAAAGTCCTGTTCTTCAGTTTATATTTCTCTCGGTTCAGTGTTTTTCTCTCATCCCCCATTTCTGGTGGTATTCCTCTTCTTTATATAGGTCTTAGGATTGCATCCTAGCCCTCCACTTATACAGCTAGGGTTTTTCCTTTGGATGCTTGTCCCATCAGAGTTGTGCTGGAGGTGGTAAACTGTGTTGCAAGCTGTGAGTTCACTGTTCAGGGGTCACTCCTTTATTAATGCGGCCATCTGAGTTGTTACAATGCATTAAATGCAGAGGTGATGGTTACTTTATTCAGATATTTTCTTTCTTCTTTGTTTCCTTGTCTTTTCCTCTCTTGGTTTCTTGTCTCGTAGTATTGTGGGCCCGCCTGGGAATTCCCAAGGGATGTTTGCTCCTTGGACTCCTCGGAGGATTGGCTTCTTTATATTTTCTTCCTCAGGCTCCGGTTCTCGGGTCGAGCTAAGATCTGACGTGTGTGTGGCTCCTTTTTTCCTCCTCAAGCTAGGCCCACAGTTTCTAACTCGTACTCGATTCCTTCACTCCTAAAGTTATAGTTATATCATGTAACAGTCATTAACAAGTTAACCACCGCGCACCCTTGGCGCGATGATCAGTACTCTACAAGTATAAGTACTTGTGGGATGATGGGGGTTAAGGGTCGGGGTTTAAGTCTCCAAAGATGAGTTTTACATACATATGAACTAAGATTAAGTTAGAGTAGAATTTCTATCTTGTATTAAAAAAAGAGTTAAACTTGGGTAATTGGGTGTATCTAATACAAAATTCTATCTATTCTAGCTTTTCTTTTTCTTTTTTATTTGTTAATCTTTGTTATATCAATTCTATGGTTAATGGTGAAGATATAATTTTTTTTTTCCAAGAGGACCAATAAAATATATATAATACAATAAAATAATTGCAAGAGAGAGGAGGGGATTTTTTTTAATTTATTTATAAAATCCAGGGGCCATGCCACACCTCCCTATGACGGTGTCTACACTTTACAAGATGGGGTAAGTGAGTTGTTAGGGGTACCTGCGTTGTTATCCTGGTTAAGCATATCATACTATATTATATTATGGACAAAACTTAGGTACAATACCTTAGGTGCTGTTCCTTAGGTTCCCCTCTTAAGATTCAGCCATGTGGCTACTTAATTAAAAAATACATTTCCTTCCCATGAGAGAAAATCCACGTGGCAGAATCTTAAAAGGGGAACCTAAGGAACAACACCTAAGTACTGTACCTAAGTCTTGCTCTTATATTATATATCATGATAAAAGTTTAATTTAAAAGTCAAAGTTGTGCCAAATGATTATCATGTTTAATTGCCCAGAGATTATGCCAAATTGAAGCATTTTTTTTTTATAAAAAAAAGAAAAGAAAAAAAGAAACAATATCTACTATTTTCTTCATTCTACAGATAGACATAAACCAGGGACGGACCTGGGGGGCCTAGACCCCTGGCCTAAAGAAAAAAAAAAGAAAAAAAAATTTGGGCCCCCAGCCCAAAGAAAAAAAAATTTATTGGTTATATTTTTTTTATTTCTAGAGTTGTGCCTCTCTCTTCCAAAAATTTAGTCCCGCTCTCTTTTAATTAGCGTAGCCCAACTAGCAACTACTCAACTCAAAAACTTAACAAAAACAAAATTGCAATATAGAAAATAAAAAATCTTAGTTAACCCAGTATTAGAGTACTAGCATTTGGTGTTCTAAATGCTAAATATTTAGTATTTAGATTTTAAAACACCAAATACCAAAAATACCACTGTACGAAACATTTCAAATGTTATATCAAAGTAGCAAAAGTAATTTTTGGTTTGTGAAAATAAATTTGTTTTGCAATAGTTGATACTCTTAAGAAACAATATTATCCTTGTTTCTTTTCCTGACGTACAACTTGTGTCCTACATTATATGATTGTATCAAAGCAATGGATATCTTCTCCTTGTTTCACCTTTCGCCATATGGTGTATATCTATCTAGTTTGACTCTAGAACAGGCAAAATATATATATAGACACACATGCTTGACCATCTATAATCTTAAAATATCTAAAAGTACGATGTAAAGGAGCAGTGGCGGCTCTAGAAATTTTTTTTTAAACTGGTCACTAAAAAATTTAAATTATACAAAATTTAATAAAGAGACAACTTGAATATATCAACATCACAAAAAAAACAAACAAACAAATACATGAAATATTACAATTTTTTGTACTAGTAAAGAAAAAAAAAAAGACTAATAAGAGATAAAGTGGAAATTGAAAATGCTGATATAAGAATAATAAAGTGACCGCAACAATTTCATAACAAATTTTATGCAAGAAGCTGTTATTGATGGGTAAAACATGTTAATATTGAGCTCAAATTATAGTTAGTAACAGCTTACTACATAAGATTTATTGTGAAAAAATTGTGGATGTAGCAATACTATTATTTTTGTTGAATTCAAATTCTTGTGATTCTCAGGTCATGTTGTTTAACATTTTTATTAAGGTAGTCAAAATAAGTTAATATAGTATATAATATATTTTCTTGTAAGTATATATATACATTTTTTTTCAAGTCAAAGTGGTCACTAAACAGATTAATTTAAACTAATTATTTTTATATATATTTTTTGCTAAGTATAATTTTTTTTTTTAGCAAATGAGGGTGGTCCTGTGACCACCCTCACATACAAGTGGAGCCGCCACTATAAAGAAGTACACTATACATACCAACCTCCATCTGAAGTGCAAAATTTTCCGACGACCAAAATGGGCATTTGCCCCTTTCACCCCAAAAATGTAGCAAAATGCTCATGTTTTGAAACTATCTAGCAAAATGTCACTATTTTGAAACTCGATTTTTAGAAAATCTAGTTTTAATGTAAAACTCGATTTGATAAAATCAAGTTATTTGGAAAAATTCACATGGAACTTGAGTTCCATAATTTTTTTTATTTTTTATTTTTTTAAAAGTTTGATTGCCTATAACTTGATTTTCTAAAAATCGAGTTTCAATGTTGAATGTTCAAATAGCGTGTAAAACACTATGAACGTTTAGACCCCCAATTACAAAATTATCAATTCAAGCTTAATGTCAAACAATATATGTGCGGAAAATGAACACAAGCTAATAACAGAATTGGTAAACAATCTAAACCAAGTAAAATCACATCCACAGCAGAAATTAAATGGCAAAGATTAAGGGAAGAGAGATGCAAACACAAGGACAACACAGTGATGTATTATTAAAGAGGAAACCAAAGCCCTTGGTGTAAAACCTTTCTGCCGCCCTCCAAGTGGTCAATAATCCACTAAAGAATGAAGTTGGGATACATGAACAGCAGAAGACCCTCCAAGTCTAATCTACCCAGTGTACCTAAGCTCTCCAAGCTTCTTGCTCCAACGAGGTTGCGTTGAACCTTTGTCTTCTTTAGCTTACCGGATTCCGCTATAGCCCATAGCATCAACCAATAACCATTAGTCCCTTCCTAACTGCTTCCCAAGCACCAAATAGCATTCTCACAAATGTGGGTATGGTGAAAAAAGGATTTGGGTAAGAATCTCTCAAGGATGTAACAATGGAGATGGTGAGAGTAGAGGAATTTGAAGAGTCTCTATGTAAAGATTGTGTATGAATCAATCTTGTTTTTTCTCTAGGATTTTTCTCTCAAAATTCTCTTTAGAAGCTCTCTACATTTCATGGGTATAAGGGTCTATATATAGTAGTGGGTGTTTGGAATGTGAAGAGTCATTTTTTCAAAACAGAGCTGGCTGGCAACTTGGCCTCGCGACTTGACTGAGTCGCGAGTTCAAGCTGCGAGCTAACTGAATGGTCAGTCTGGACTTTTTGTCTTGTAGTGCTACAGTTGGCTTGACTATTCAGCTTCTCTGCATGCTTCACTCATGTGCATCTTCTGGCGGCTTGCCAGTCGCGAGTCACCCGCAAGTTCCAGTCGCGAGTCCCTGCTTCACTACACAATCTTGAGCAATTCTTCACACTTTCTCACACACTACCCTTACATGATTCCCACATAAATACAGGGTTTCTAAATACTGAATTACAAGCAAATTTGGCACGAAATCAAGCTAACAAAATGGTTGATTAAATTCAACCTTACAAATGTAAAACTCGATTTTTAGAAAATTGAGTGTCAAAACAGGAGTATTTTGCTAGATAATTTCAAAATAGGAGCATTTTGCTACATCTTTTGGGCGAAAGAGGCAGAAGCCCATTTTTACAATTTTCCGACTCTGCTTTCGGCGAGAAAACATAATTAAAGTGGGCAACGGCAAACTCTCTCTCAAAGTCACTTTATTTAAAATAAAAAATTCAAATTTTTGATTAATTAGTTTTTAACTTTTTATAAGACCATTGATTTGTAATTACGCATGCTTACTATCAAAAAATAGAATTTCCTCAAGCAAACAAAAATAAATAAAATCACAAAATAGAAATGCCACAACTATCATAACATATGCACGGTCATTTTTTGTTGAGAATTTTCCCAATAAATATGTGGGGGGTAAAGCGTTGAAGACAAGCAAATTAAATGACACCGTGCATTTAAAACAAAGTGTTAGCTCAACAAAGCAAAACGCACAGTTTCATTAAAGGTAGCTTCAAACGCACCGTTTTGTTTAAATGAAGCAACGGTCATTCATTAGTAGCAATCCGGTGTTGTATTGCTCAGTTATAAATTAGTTGCAGAAGGCAGGAATATTAGTTACTCTAATCCAACTGTTCATCTCAACTAATCCCACCTTTCACGGATTAATTCCATATTTTCAGGAATTGTAATTATTCTATTAAGATGGTTTTCTTGTATAATTACTGGCATAGTGTTCCTATTGTTAATTAAACAAAGATTAATCAAAATCTCTCTCTCGTATTGATATTGTTCTTTGAGTCTTACTTCATGTTGAAGAATTATCACAGATTGTATTTTTATCATAAAGAACTAAAGAGGAATTTAGTTGTTTATCTGACATGTCTTTCAAAAGATGGGAACTTTCCTCCAATATTTAAATGGAGTGTACTCTCTGTATGTACATTGCAATAAGCTCAAATACTGTTAAAATTTTTTTTTTATAAGTCCGTTAAAATTTGTTGTTGCTGAATAAAGCATATAAGCTCGAATTTCGCTATTAAAACAAATTCAATCAATGTCTTAGCTTAATAATAATAACAATCATCATAAAATAGACACCATACATTCAAATCTTATTATCATTATCATAAAATAAATATAAAGTACTCTCAAATAAAAATAGGAGAAGTCGGGGAAAAAAATCATTAGTCGTATCCTTGCGATAAATTGAACTCTATTTTTTGCTAGTTATGACCTTGTTGATGTCATTGGCAATAGCCATGGCATCCATTGATACTCCAAAGAGTCCTCTCCTTGACAATCCAGCACAATATAAACCCTTCTCTCCTCTCCAATGTTCTGGCATTCTATTCTTTGGCATCCCATCACCATTAAGAGCATACTTATAGTCCTGCAAAATATAATATTACACATTACTATAGGACCAAATGCCCTTTTATAACACATTACTTAGTGCCCTTCCTTCCCATTTTGATTTTGTTATACCTATTTAAAGAACCCAACTTTCAAAAAGAAAATTATTTAGAGTGTGTTTGGATACTTGAATTTAGATTTGAATTTGAATTTTAAAGTGATGGATTTAAAATGTTTTAATTCCAAATTCATAAATATTTAAGCATGTTATATGGATTTTAAAAATTCTATAGGTTTAGAAGTTATTTCAAATTTAAAGATTTTACAATTTAAAATTCTTGGTGAATTTGTCAAACACACCCTTATGCATTGTTTTTTGGGTCATGCTAACGAGTAACCTTAGAGCATTGATTAATAATCCATTTTAGGATTTGTTAACCAATATTGCCCTAAGGGCATTTGTTAGCATTTCTCTTGTTTTTTTTTTACATAAAAAGTGCAAATTTTCAAAACTATCTTAATTTTAACTCTAGTGTAAGAAGAATGTTGTCTTTTTAAATAAAGTTAAGGGTATGTTATGAACTTTGTTTGTTAACTTTTCAAAGATCTTCATTTTAGGACTTCCTAAACTGGAATAAACATAGCTTAACAATATGAGGCAGGGAATATATAATAATAATAAAAAAATAAAAAATAAAAAAAAAACCTTTAGCCACTTATTAGCTGCGCTTTTATAGCCAGTGGCCAAAACAATGGCATCGAAATTCTTTTCTGTGCCATTTTTGAACTTCACATTATTCTTTTCAATGTTCAAAATCTCCGAGACAACCTGCAGTAAACCACGCAAGGAAATTTTCATATTAGATATCATGTGAACTATGTCTTGCAATGCGGAGAAAACTCAGGCACTTTATTTCTTGATTAAATAAAAATTGTAGTAATAAATTTCATTTATTTATTTTGCTTGTGAACGTGTTCCGCAAATGTTAAAAAGATGTCAGGCAAAAAAACATTTCTAATTCTTATATTTTGACTTTTTATTTTTATTTTTTAGAATCACCTTATTTTTTTCTTCTTTTTTTTAGAAGAAAAACTTATTTTTAACTTCACAATTTTTATTTTAGTTTTTATACTTTTAAAGTTACTATTATTTTGGTCCCTAACATATTCTCATATTCAGAAAACGTTATTTTTAAACTAGCAGTGCAATTCATTAGCCACATACGAATTATTATTCATAAGTAAAATAAGGGTTAAGACCAAAATGATAGCAAGTTTAATAATATAACAACAAAAACAAAATATATGAAAAATATTGCCAAAATATATATAGGAACAGAAAATGGGTTTTGCCTTAATTTAAAACATAATTTTAATTATGAGAAGTTACCTCTATCTCTCCATTTTGAATCTTTCCTATGGTTCCAACATCGATAACCGGAGATCTTCCTGTTACATTTTTATGAGCGAATGGACCTCTTGGTGGTCTATAAATCCCATACTTAGTCAGATCACCATATTTGAGTCTTGCAAGCGTTGTGATTAGAGTATCCACCATGTAAACTGGGAGATAATTCAACAACGACATTCCCAGCTGCACCAATTCTTTGGTCAACACATGAAACTACAATCAAACACATTAGTATATAGTGAGTTAACTATTAAAAAATATTATAGGAAGAAGTATATATGGCTTTAAACATGTTTGGAACTATATTGCTCCAACCTAGATTTGGTGATTAAAGATATCATTTATATGTAATTTTAGTTACATGATTTTTTTAATAAGTTATGTGAATTATTTAAATAAGACACATAAATAGTTTTATAAACAACTACACAATAGATTAGAAAATATAACTCCAAACATATTTGGAACTAAACATTTTTTAAAATTATATATATTAGATTTTTATGATGTTAACCGAATTGAATTCTACAAATTCCATGTGCCAACTGTTGAGAAAAAAAATAATGGATTGTTTTTATTTATTTATTATTATTATTATTATCAGGTTCAAGTATGTATGTGTATATATATATATATAATAAAAATTAAAGGATTCCTAACTTTTAACCATGAAATCCACATTTATAATTTCTTCTAAAAAGAAAAAAAATATGTCCATATCTCTAATTTAAAAAAAAAAAAATAAAAAAAATAATGTTTTTATAAAAAATATTTACTTATATATTTCTAGGATGTCTCCTCAATATTATTTGGTTCATTGAGGTATTATGCTTTAAGAGTAATTAGAGGTCTCATAAAAAAAAAGAATATTTAGAGGAAAAATGAAGTGCATTAATAATTTATAAACTTTTCTATTTTTTTATGAAATACATTAAGTATATTATAAACTCTTATACAAATACGTACCACTTTTTGTATTCCACCAATCACAACTTGTCATTTTTTTTTTTTTTCATTTTAAACTTTGGTTATTTTATAAGGAAACTTAAACAAATATATAACAAGTTATGATTGGTAGAGAGACAGAGAACATGTATGCAAATTAATACGTACACAATAAGAAGAGAGAATCTTACTGGACTTCTAATAACAATTGAAGTGCGAGCTCCATGGTCTTTAAGGTCATAGGCAATCTCCATTCCAGAATTACCACATCCAATTACCAAAACATCCTTAGATTTATATCTCGAACCTGATTTGTAATGGTTGGAATGGAGAATCTCACCTGGAAAACTTGACAACCCTTTAATATCAGGAATATAACCCTCATTATTCTCACCACTAGCAACCACTAAGAACTCAGCATGGTAAACTTCCACATTTCCTTCTAATGTGTTCTTAGCTTCAATTCTCCATTTCTTTCCAACTTCAACCAAAGAAGCTGATTCGACAATACGATGGTAGAGAGGATTTATATTAAACTGTGAGACATAATCATCCACATATTTAAGAAAAAAATCTTTGGGCATGAAGGTAGGTGCATCAGGAGGTAGAGGCTTATGTGGCAAGAAACAAAATTCTTTTGCTAAATGGAGACCTAATCGATCATAGGTTCTTTTCTTCCAAAGAGAAGCATAACAATCTTCTCTTTCAAGGATCAAATGTGGGATCGAGTGGCGAGTTAAGCATGCTGAAGTTGCAAGACCAGAAGGCCCAGCTCCTACGATCAATACTTTTGTTTCCATGGTAATCACAAATTCAACAATTCGATCACAAGGTCAAATGTATATGATTTTTACTTTTGCTTTAATTTTCTAAGTACTTCCAAAGTGCAGTGATGGATATTCTTTTCATGTTTGATTTTATAAATAAATCAAAACTTATCTCATTAATGACAATATCTGTACAATTCTGTCCCTGATTCTCTTGGATTTTGATTTCCATAACTGTAAATCATGATGTATATCCGCGCATGTATGCTACCCCAGAGACTACATGCAAACTATGCAACAACTCTAATTTAATTTATTGGCTCTCTCGTTAAGGAAGGACTGACTGGACTTTAACTTATACTTACCAAAACAAGATATAAGCTTTGTTCATGCATATATGGAAAAAGAAAACAGTGGGCTAGCTCTTGAGCTAGAAAGAAATGGGTGCAAACAAAAACCTTCTAATCATGGTACTAGTTAATAAAATCGTGCTTCTCAGTTTTTTGACAGAGTACACATTCGAGATAGTTGTAAGGTTGAATTTTATCAACCATCTTGTTGGTTTTATTCCGTGCCAATTTGCTTGTAATTCAGCATTTAATAACCCTGTATTTAGGTGGGATTCATGTAAGGGTAGAGTGTGAGAGAGTGTGAAGAAATGCTTAAGATTGTGCAAAGAAGTAGGGATTCGCGACTGGGACTCGCGGGTGACTCGCGACTGGCAAGCCGCCAAAATGCAGCACACGAGTGAAGCGTGTGAGAAGATGAACAGTCACGCCAGCTGATGCACTACAAGACAAAAATCCAGCCTGGCCGTTCTGTTATCTCGCGGCTTGATCTCGCGACTCAGTCAAGTCGCGAGGCCAAGCAGTCAACCAGCCCTGTTTGGGAAAAACTGACTCTTTGCATTCCTTTCTCACCCCACTATATATAGACCCTTATACCCACGAAATGTAGAGAGCTTCCAGAGAGTTTTGAGAGAAAAACCCTAGAAAAAAACAAGATTGATTCATCTACAATCTTCATCTAAGAGACTCTTAAAATTCCTCTACTCTCATCCTCTCCATTGTTACATCCTTGAGAGGTTCTTACCCAAATATTTTTCTCACCATACCCACATCTGTGAGAAGGCTATTTGGTGCTTTGGGAAGCAATTAGGAAGGGACCAATGACTATTGGTTGATGCTATGGGCTATAGTGGAATCCGGTAAGCTAGAAAAGACAAAAGTTTGACGCAACCTCGTTGGAGCAAGAAGTTTAGAGGGCTTAGGTACCTGGGTAGATTAGGCTTGGAGGGTCTATTACTGTTCATGTATCCCAACTACATTTTCTAGTGGATTATTGACCGCTTGGAGGGCGGTGGAGAGGTTTTACACCGAGGGTTTTGGTTTCCTCTTCGATAACACATCGCCGTGTTGTTTTTGTGTTTGCATCTCTCTTCCCTTTATCTTTACAATTTAATTTCTGCTGTGGATGTGATTTTAAATTGGTTTAGATTGTTTATCAATTCTGTCATTAGCTTATGTTCCTGTTCCGCACATTTATTGTTTGAAAATAAGCTTGAATTGGTTATTTGTATTTGGGGGTCTAAACGTTCATAGTGTTTTCAACGCTATTTAAACTTTCATTTGGTATCAGAGCGGGTACACTTGTTGTGGTTTAAATACCTAAGTGTGATCCTTGACCCCTTGTGTTATTAGCCATGGATTGTGCTATGTATGCCTCTTTGTATGATTTGGTTAATGATGAATGTAGCATGTCACGTGTTTGTGAAAATGCCTCTATGAGTGTAAATCCTCATGATTGTGATGCTATGTTACATGAATCTTTGGGTGTTGTTGATATTCCAAATGACAAACTCTTGAAGAAAAAGTCTAAAAAGTTTCAAAAGAATTTAAGCAAGTTATTTTGTGAAAATGATGATTTGATTGCTAAGCTTAATAAATCCAACAAATTGGTTGAGAAATATAAGAAACTTACTGAAAATTCTCTTGAAAAGCTAAAAGAGTTTGAATGTTTGAATATGGACTTGGATGCTAAACTTGTTTTCTTTAACAAACTTGTTGATGAGCTAAAATGGGAAAATGAATCTCTTAAGATGTATGCCAAGTGTTTGATTGCCGAACCTATTGCTAAAAAGGATGAAATTATTTGTTGCAATCATGTTGTGGTACCCGATTTTGTGCCTATTGTGTGTTCTACCTCAAAGGACAAATCGGTGTACATTCCTCCACATAAAAGAAATCAAAAGGTGGAGAGAAAGGCTGTTAAGTCAAAGCCTCTGTTTAGGTCTCAACCTAAGGCTTTGGATGGATCTAAATTTGTTCCAACTTGCCACCATTGTGGTGTGATTTGTCATATAAGACCTCAATGTTATAAGTTGAAGAGAGAACAAAATCATGTTGCTAGATCCCTTTCCAAAGTGGACCTAAACACATTGTTTGTCACCATTGTGGTGCCTTTGGTCATCTAAGACCTCAATGCTCTAAGTTTCATGCTTTTAAAAGAATCAAAAGAAAAGAGAAACTTGAGTTTTTTAGAAGTTGTGCTAAAAAGGATAAACCGGTTTTGAGTGAAAATAGCATGTTGTTAAAAAAAGTGTTTAATGCTCTTAACTCTTTGACTATGTACATCTCCAATTCTCATTCTTCCAACCCTCGTCTCACTTCTCATGAGACACTCATTCCAAACAATCGTTTCGTTTGGATGAGGAAGGGTTCCTATGGTTGAACTTTTGCTCTTTTGGTCCTTGATCTAATTCTTTCGATCTTTGTGGAACCTTTCGTGCATTGAATGTCATATCTTCATGCATTTTGTGCATCTTGCATTTATTCATATGCGTTGTTTTTTGTTTTGATCTTACTTTTATGTTTTAGTTTTGTGTGAGTAAAAAATCCAAAATCACATAAAAAGTGAAAAATTCAAAAAGTTTGATCGTATATGTTTGAGCACATATCACATGTGAGTTTTTGTCTTGTACCTTTGTACTAATGGCTTTGTGCATTTACGAGCTTAACTTGTTCTTTATGCAATTATATTTTTGTGGGAAAAATCTTGACATCTTTGTGTGATTGTTGTAAATCGATCTTCAAGCATGTCATGAATGATTAGTCAATAGTCATGTTGGTTTTGATACATGCGTAGACTTGTGTCTATATTTCTTCCCACTCTTTTATTTTATTTTATTTTTTGGTTAAAGAGCTCAACAAATGTAAATCTCAAAATGAAAAGAGATAATGAGCTGCAAAAACCGTTGCACATACTAGTATTTGACTAGGAAAAAGGGAAAGCGACTTTTATGATTATGTATGATGCCCAAAAAGCCAAAGGCTTGTTCATCAAATTGAAATATAAAAAATTTTAGGTATCGATCTCAAAAGAGATGTATAGATAAAAAATGATCAAATGTTGTGAATTGTAAAGAAACCAAATGAAAAGCTTCAAAAGTTATGTAATTATTTTCTTGTGGGAGGTCATATATGTTCATTTCTATAATTGAGATAGACTACTTGTCTTAGCACTAGTTGTGTATGACTTGATTGAATTGATCATTGAAGCTTCGCTCTAGACTAAGGACTTTTCCACATTTGATACACACACACAACACACATGCCTAATGTTCAATGAATGCCTTATTCATTTGTTCGATTGTACTTGTTTAAATGTGATGTGTGTGTGCTCAACTATATATGGATCGATCCAATTTTTTTTTTGATCATTTTATATGTTTTTGGAAGTGATTTTTATCACTCTTTGTGTTCATGTTTAGTGCTTACTTTGTTTTTCATAGTTTAAACATGTTCTAGGTTGAAAATCAAGTGTCAGAATTTTTGGCAACTCATTTTGGCGACTTGCAAGCTGCGAGTCCAAGCTGCGAGTTTTGGCGACTTGCCCAGTCGCAAGTTCACACAAAATGGTTTCGCGGCTCACTGGCGGGTCAATGTCCTAGTCGCGAAAAATACTTAGAAATTTTTTCAAAAGTTGAGTTTTTATGACTCTCGCGGCTCAATGTGGCGACTTGTTCGTGGGTAGAAGGTCCAGTCGCGAGGGGTACACAGAGATTTTCGTGGCTCATCTCGTGACTCTCTCGCGGGTAGACCTTCCAGTCGCAAAAAACACTTAGAAGATTTTTCCAAGAATCTTGTTTTCAAAGTGTTTCGCGGCTTACCCTGGCGACTTTCTGGTGACTTGATCCAGTCATGAAAAACGCGTGTTTTGCGTTTTTAGTTCAGTTTTTAAAACTTTTTGATTTTTTTTCCCTCGATCTTTTATGACTGTTCATTGTCTTCCCCACTTCTTTTCTCTCAAACTCACCGTGCACTCAACCCAAAATCCCCATTTTTGCACCTTTGCCTTCTCAAATCTTCAAGGAAAAGGTATGGGTTTTCTTCTTCTCACTTCATATTTAGTGTTTTGAGTGTTATTTTCTTGATCTGTGAGTTGCCATTGCGGTTTGTGATTTATCATGTTCGTACATGGGTTTATAATTTTCTGGTGATATTATTGTGTGTTTGTGATGGTTTTTGTACAGATCTTCTCTGTCATGTGTACGCATTATTTTTTGGTGGCACACACAAACCCATTGTCATGATTAGAACCTAAATCCCAAGTATTTAGGGTTTTCTTCATCATCCATGGTGTGAAATTGATCCATTGCTAATATTGTTTGGTGTCTTGTGTGGTTTCTCTTGTTTTTCATAAACCATATTGTAGTGTCAAAATGTCTCCATTCAAAAGATCAGCTGTGAAAGGAAGTAGCAGCAAAGGGAAGGAGCCTGTCATTGACATTGATGATTTTTCTCCTCGACCAAAAAGGACTTGCTCACCATCTGGAGTGTTCGATCCTAACAAGTTCCGATCATATGCTGCTTTTCAGACTCATGAAAATTATTTCAGAAAAGCTACACCATTGCTTGAAAGGGTTGTTGATCAACATTCTCTTATTGACATTGACATCCCTCAATGGTTTGCTCACAAGGATTTGAATTATCTTCTTTTCGACCTTGATGATGCATATGAGAATTTGGTAAAAGAATTTTATGCCAATGCAATTGTTGAAGGAGACAAACTTAAGTGCTGGGTTAGAAGAAAAAGTTTCTCGGTCTCTCCCACATAGCTGGCAGAGATTCTTCACATCAACCGGCCAATACTTGGAAACTCACCGGTTTATGATGATCTATATCCAGATGAGGACTTACTTCGAGAAGCTCTTGGAAAAGATTTGGAATTTTCCTCAAATGGGAACTCAGTCAGTGTTTCATTTCTTCCTCCAAAATTGAGGGTGCTTACAATCGTCATGTTTCACAACCTGTACCCCCTATCCAGCACAGGGTATATGAACCTCGAGCGTGCACTGTTTCTTCATGATCTGATCTTTGATGTAGAGATTCACATTTGTGCTCATATCTTTCATGTTCTGCGCAAAACTGTTCTTCGAACTGAGTCGAGGATATGCATTCCTTTTTGCTGCCTTATTTCAAGGATTCTGAAGCTTAAAGGGATTCATCCTTCAGAAGATGAGTTTCCCTGCCCAAAACCGAGTCCAATCAACATGCGTACATTCAACGCTAACATCGGTCATAGTAAGAAAGGAATCAAAACAGAAACTTCAGCGTCTCACAGTGGTTCGCGCTCTAGCTCATCCTCCTTCGACGAGAAGCTAGACTCTATTATGACATCTGTCCATGAGTTGAGTACCAAGATGTCCGGACTCGCAACTATCTTGCACCATCACAACATCCGGAATGATATGAAGTTCACTTCTCTCCAAACCCAACTGGATCAGATTCAACGAAAGCCAGAGGAAAATGAAGACTAGCTATTCCATGACAAAAAGGGGGAGATGATGTTAAGGGGGAGCTCAAGCGCTCACTGATAAGGGGAGTTCAACGATAGGGGGAGATTTCAGCAAGCAGGCCTATGTTTATTGTTTTTGTCTAACTTTAGCATATTTCATTGTCCATGATATATTATTCAGTACTTTATGTATTTGTACCTGTTGCTTATGTGAGCTTTTAAGGTTTTTAGGTTTTTGTACCCATACTTTGTAGCTTAAGTACTTGCTGTTAAATGTCATGCATTTTCTTTAAGTACATCACTCTTGTGCCCTTGTAGGATCTTATTCCTAGATGCATATATGTTTTATGCATTGGTTGAGTGTTGGACATGCATATGATACTTTGCAATTGAGTTTATTAGCTTGCATGTCCGGATGTTCATTCCTTGAGAGAATGAGCATTGTGATCACTAGTATGTAGTGATTGCCTGTTTTGGTCAAGCCATGGTTTATTGATTTGTCCCATTTTGCTTGATCGCATTATGCTTGCTCCATATGCATTACAAGTTTTCTGCATACAATGATCAGATTGTGTTGTTGTGTTTCAGGAGATACTTGTTCTTATGGTTCAAGAGCTTCACAGATTCTAGAGTTAGGTGTGAGTGAGTTTTCCAACTGTTCCCAACTCACGCGTTAAGTCTAGAGTTTGTTATAGTGTTTTGTCACGGAATAGCCAAATGGGGAGATTGTAAGGTTGAATTTTATCAACCATCTTGTTGGCTTTATTCTGTGCCAATTTGCTTGGAATTCAGCACTTAGTAACTTTGTATTTAGGTGGGATTCATGTAAGGGTAGAATGTGAGAGAGTGTGAAGAAATGCTCAAGATTGTGCAAAGAAGCAGGGATTCACGGCTGGGACTCACGGGTGACTCGTGACTGGCAAGCTACCAAAATGCAGCACACGAGTGAAGCGTGTGAAAAGATGAACAGTCACGCCAGCTGGTGCACTACAACACAAAAATCCAGCCTGGCCGTTCTGTTATCTCGCAACTCAGTCAAGTCGTGAGGCCAAGCCGCCAACTAGCCCTGTTTGGGAAAAACTGACTCTTCGCATTCCTTTTTCACCCCACTATATATAGACCCTTATACCCACGAAATATAGAGAGCTTCCAGAGAGAATTTTGAGAGAGAAACCCTAGAGAAAAAAAAGATTGATTCATCTACAATCTTCATCTAAGAGACTCTTAAAATTCCTCTACTCTCATCCTCTCCATTGTTACATCCTTGAGAGGTTCTTACCCAAATCCTTTTCTCACCATACCCACATCTGTGAAAAGGCTATTTGGTGCTTTGGGAAGCAGTTAGGAAGGGACCAATGACTATTGGTTGATGCTATGGGCTATAGCGGAATCCGGTAAGCTAGAAAAGACAAAGGTTCGGCGCAATCTCGTTGGAGCAAGAAGCTTGGAGGGCTTAAGTACCTGGGTAGATTAGGCTTGGAGGGTCTATTGCTGTTCATGTATTCCAACTACATTTTCTAATGGATTATTGACCGCTTAGAGGGCGATGGAGAGGTTTTACGCCGAGGGCTTCGGTTTCCTCTTTGATAACACATCCCCGTGTTGTCTTTGTGTTTGCATCTCTCTTCCCTTTATCTTTACCATTTAATTTCTGCGGTTGATGTGATTTTAAATTGGTTTAGATTGTTTATCAATTTTGTCATTAGCTTATGTTCATGTTCTGCACATTTATTATTTAATAATAAGCTTGAATTGGTTATTTGTATTTGGGGGTCTAAACGTTCATAGTGTTTTCAACGCTATTTGAACTTTCAATAGTTATTTATAATATTCCAAAATAGAGAGAGAGAGAGAGTTATAAAATATATAGTATAACAGGTCTATTCTCACAATTTGTAAAAAAAGAATTGTTCTATTATTTCTTTATTTTGATTTCTAAACTTACTGCATTCACTTTTTCATAAATAGATAACTAGCTAACTCAAAATATTTTTAATCAGACTCAAACACCTCATAATTATGAGTTTATTAACTAGTGTCGTAATTTGACTCTTTGAAGGTTTCGAATTGATCCTACTTCCTAGGATACTCAGTCTTTAGGTTAGTTGTTACATTGCTAATTTGGTATATGCATAACAAACGATACTTTCTCCTCGTTGAAGGAGGCAATAACATGAATCATATACAAATCTAGCACATCTGACAGTAGAATTAATTTGGTATATGCATAACAAACGATACTTTCTCCTCGTTGAAGGAGGCAATAACATGAATCATATACAAATCTAGCACATCTGACAGTAGAATTAATCTAGATTATATGCAATATTGCTATGTATATAGTTGCATATTCGTTATTAGGTGAAACTAATTACAGTGTGTTCCAGTTAGCTTAGCTAGTAAAGTATTTGATGGTAAAACTAATTATTCATAATAGTTATAATTATATTATGTAACAGTCACTAACAGGTTAACTATCGCACACTCTTGATGCGATGATCACTTATTTATGGGGTAGGAGGGGTAAGAGCTGGGGTTCAAGTCTCTAGGAGGGAATTTTACACACATATACACTTAAATTAGGTTAGAGTAGAATTTCTATTTTTTATTTATAAAAAAAAATATAGGTTGAACTTGGGTAATTGGGTGTATCTAATACAAAATTCTATTTATTCTAGCATTTCTTTTTATTTTTTATTTGTTAATCTTTGTTATATCAATTCTATGGTTAATGGTGAAGACATAATTTTTTTCCAAGAGGACCAATAATATATATATATATATATATAAAATACAATATAAAAATTGCAAGAGAGAGGAGGGGACTTTTTTTTTAAAATCTAGAGGCCATGCCACTCCTCCCTACGCCGGTGTCTACACTCTACAGGATGGGGTAGGTGGGTTGTTAGTAGAGACGGATCCTTAAGCTAGCGGGGGCCGGAGTATAAAGAAAAAAATAATCCAGGCATCCATATAGTATTAAAAAATTATAAATACACAAAATCGTTGTTTCTAAATACATTAAGATGCAATCATTTACCAATTAAGAAAAAAAAAAAATATATATATATATATATTAATACTAGGCTAGCTAGGATGTTTATTTTTATTTTTGAAGTTAGAGCATTCACAGTAATAATGCTAAACATTTTAGCTTTTAGCACCTCAAAAAACTATTTTATCTATTTTACCACCTCACTTTACAATACATCCAATATCAAATGTTCTATTTTTTCCTTTATCACTTCATTTAAAATAATATAAAAAAACTCATTAAAATAATAAAGGAAGAAAGAGAATTTGAGTTTTTTAATTAAAGAGATATAATCTTAATAAAATATTGTATTTTATTTTTAACAACTTGCTACAGTAAACTGGTATTTATACCAGTTTACTGTAGTTGCAAAAAATTGAGCTTTAATTTCTCCAATAACACATAATTTTTTGGTTCTTTGGTGGTAAAATAATTTTTTTTGCTAAAATACAATTGATGGAAATTTAGACCCCTTAAACCAATCAGATTGCGTAGCCTAGATTAATTAGCCAAGTTGTTACTTAGTCAAATTAAGCAATTCTAGGTTAAAACAATCAAATAATCATATCATGTATATAAAACAAATAAAGCAGCGGAAATAATAAAGAACACAATGATATGATCACCCAGGAAACCACACGGTAAAAACCTGGGGAGGATTTGACCCACCGATCCTCAAGGCATAACAGAATTCACTATGAAAGAATTGAAGTTCTTATAAAAGGACTACAAGCTCCCTGCTCGACTTCCTAATGCTACCCACCAGTAGAACTTCCTGACACGACCACGCGCAGGCTCCGAATCCACGGACTACTTCTTTCTTGAATTCCTCAATCAGCTACAAGCTCCCCGCTTGCTTTTCTTTTAAGTTCCAATGGTTGCAACTGTAATGATCTTCAAGATGTTGAAATCATCTCTACCTTGAAAACCCTAAGTTTTGTGTAAAGGAAAACTCCTCAAATATCTCACAAGAGATTCACACAAAACAGCAATGTATGAGCAACAAAGCAATATGGACAACCTCCAAAAACGTGGCTAGGGTTTAGTTTATATACCTAGGGTAAAAACACAAAACCCTAAACGTTTAATGAGGTAGGGCTGAGTTGGAAATTCTGCAGAATAATCAACCTGTGCGATTTTCGATCGATCGAGTCTATTCTTCGATCGATCGAGCCAGGCCAAAAGTCCCAAGTACTTCTGCAGCCACTCGATTCCAACTGTACAATAATAAACCAACTTTGAGCAAGCCTAAACAAGACTAAACATATTGTTTTGATCATGGTTTGCCAATATTACACATTAGAGTTCTAAATACATAAAATCCTAAATCTTTAGAACCTAACAAACTCCCCCTTTGGCAATCCGTGACAAAACACAAAATAAAAGCTCAAAGTTTACAAGTAAACAGCCCATTACAAAAATAATGCTCATAACAACAAATCCAACCTAACTATTATCCATCAGTTGCAAGTGTAGACAGCAGCTCAATTAAATCAACCTGTATATTTCCTGAAACACTAAACAAAATGCATAAACGCATGTGTGATAGAAAAACAGTAAATCAACAAATATGCAAACTAACTCTCCCCCTAAGTTAGATACATCAAAAACAATATTAACTCCCCCTAAACATAACATTCTTGTATTTTCCACACATATTCCCACATATCAACTATTTGGTGGAAATTTAGACCCCTTAAACCAATCAAATTGCGTAGCCTAGATTAATTAGCCAAGTTGTTACTTAGTCAAATTAAACAATTCTAGGTTAAAACAATCAAATAATCATATCATGTATATAAAACAAATAAAGCAGCGAAAATAATAAAGAACACAATGATATGATCACCCAGGAAACCACACGGTAAAAACCTGGGGAGGATTTGACCCACCGATCCTCAAGGCATAACAGAATTCACTATGAAAGAATTGAAGTTCTTACAAAAGGACTACAAGCTCCCCGCTTGACTTCCTAATGCTACCCACCAGTAGAACTTCCTGACACGACCACGCGCAGGCTCCGAGTCCACGGACTACTTCTTTCTTGAATTCCTCAATCAGCTACAAGCTCCCCGCTTGCTTTTCTTTTAAGTTCCAATGGTTGCAACGGTAATGATCTTCAAGATGTTGAAATCATCTCTACCTTGAAAATCCTAAGTTTTGTGTAAAGGAAAACTCCTCAAATATCTCACAAGAGATTCACACAAAACAGCAATGTATGAGCAACAAAGCAATATGGACAACCTCCAAAAACGTGGCTAGGGTTTAGTTTATATACCTAGGGTAAAAACACAAAACCCTAAACGTTTAATGAGGTAGGGCTGAGTTGGAAATTCTGCAGAATAATCAACCTGTGCGATTTTCGATCGATCGAGTCTATTCTTCGATCGATCGAGCCAGGCCAAAAGTCCCAAGTACTTCTGTAGCCACTCGATTCCAACTTTACAATAATAAACCAACTTTGAGCAAGCCTAAACAAGACTAAACATATTGTTTTGATCATAGTTTGCCAATATTACACATTAGAGTTCTAAATACATAAAATCTTAAATCTTTAGAACCTAACAACAATCACTATTGTGAATGTTTTTATTATTTTTGTTAAGCTTTTGGGTTGAATAGTTACTATTTGGGTAAGGCTAACTAAGCTTATTGAGGAGAAGGGGCCTAAGGTTTTGAAAGGGGTCCAATTACAAAAATAAAATATATAATAACTTGTGGGGATAAAAGCCCAAATTTACATATTGGGCCTTGGGCCCTATTTGAAGATATGGGTTCGTCCGAGGAGGAGCAAATGATTGGAAAAGGCCCCGGACTGGAGAACCATGCAAGGAAGTGATAGAGGAATATAGTTCGAGGAGTATATCCTTCTCGGATACGAAGAATACTAGTCTAGCAAATACCTGGGTGGCTTGGGCAATCTTCCGGGAAGTTCCAACGATAAGAATGAACTTCATACACGTATAAAGGTGATAAGAACAGAGAAATATCTAAAGGAAAAGCTGCTACCACCTCATTAAATGTATTGCAGCAACTTTTCTGGCCGCATTTATGTAGAGAAGACCCTTGAACAGTGTAGCCTCAGCTACCACCACTCATGGAGAACTAAAGAAGATACCTGATGGGACATATACTCAAGTGAATGCTTAGATGAAGAACAAGTGTACAATCAAGATGAACAAAAAGAAAACTATATAAATGTAAATGACCTCTCATGAGAGGGGGGTCGGAAAAAAGAGAAGGAGAAGAAGAAGAAAATTTTACTGTAGCTCTAAGAACTGTACTAGCCTTTCAAACTATAATTTATCTCATCGAACATCAGTTTATTCAAGTTTCAAGTGTGTTTTAGTACTGGTTCATTCTTTGTAGTCTTGGTTAACTGTTGCTTAGTTCACAAACAGCTCAGCTCTTTTACCCACTCTCTACAAATTCATTGTATTGGGCTTATTGGGCTTACATCCCTTATCTTTTGGGCTTGGGCTTGGGCTACAAATCTTGACCCTACATAACTATATATAAAAATAAAAAATTAGACCCGAGAAGGCCCGAGCCCCTTTGGCGGGGACCTGGGTCTATCCTTAGTTGTTAGGGGTAGGTGTGTTGTTATCTTGGTTAAGCATATCATACTATATTATATCATATATCACAATAAAAGTTTAATTTAAAAGTCAAAGTTGTTCCAAATGACTAGTTTAATTGCTAAGAGTTTATACCAAATTGAAGCAATTTTTTAAAAATAGAAACAATATCTACTGTTTTCTTAATTCTATAGTTAGACACAAACCAGGACGGACTCAAGCCCCCCCCACCCCCTAAAGAAAAAAAAAATTTGGGCCCTCCCAGCCCAAAGAAAAAAAAAAGAAATTTTTTTTTTCTAGAGTTGTGCATTTCTCTTCCAAAAACTTAGACCCCCTCTCTTTTAATTAGCCTAGCCCAACTAGCAACTACTCAACTCAAAAACTTAACAAAAACAAAACTTTAAAATAGAAAATAAAAAATCCTAGTCAGCCCATATTAGAGTACTAGCATCAGGTGTTCTAAATGCTAAATATTTAGTATTTAGAACGCCAAATACCAAAACACTATTGTATGAGACATTTCAAATGTTATATTAAAGTAGCAAAAGTAATTTTTGATTTGTGAAAATCAATTTTTTTTTTACAATAGTTGATGCTCTTAAGAAACAATATTATTTTGTGTTTTTTTGTCGTTGTCGGTAAATGATTGCATCTTAGGCTGTGTTTGGTTCATGTAAAATATTTTCCGGAAATGCTATTTTCGAGAAAGGAAAATATTTTCAAGTGTTTGGTTGCATTTCAAAAAATGCTTTGTAAAATATTTTCTGGTGTTTGGCTGTATTCTTGAAAATACTATAGAAAACACATTTTCTACTTGTTGCTCACATTTTCTCAGCTTCCAAACAAATATATAATATCATTTCTCAGTCCACAAACACAAAAGAAACAAAACCAAAGAAAAAAAAAATCATCAAATCCGATCAAATTGAGGGAAGAAGGAAGAGAGAGAGGCGACTAGGTTCGAAGGCGAAGGCGTGTGGGTCGGCGCGGTGCTGCGATCTTTGCTTGAGGCAAAGGCGTGTGGGTTTGAAGGCGAAGGCGTGTGAGGCGACTGGGTTCGATCTTTGCTTGATTGTTGTGGTGCGACTCGCCGGTGGACAAATCGGCTCAAGGGTGGGTCGCCGGAGTGGGATGGGTCAGTAAGGATGAGGGGTGGGTCGATCGGTTTGTGGGTTCGTGGCGCGATCTCGCCGGTGGACGAGGTGGGTCGATCGGTTTGTGGGTTCATGGCGCGATCTCACATTCGTGTGGAGGGGACGAGGATGACGATCTGATTTTCCGGCGCGATCTCTCTCTCTCTATTTGCGCGTCTGAGTCCTTTCTCTCTCTCTTTCTCTCTTTGCACGTCTCCGGAAATGATTTGAAGGTAAAACAGAAGCTGAAAATATTTTCCGGGTCAAAGGGGCTATTTTACGGTCAAAGTAAATGATTTTCCGGAAAATTCTATTTTTCATGCGCAACCAAACACACGGTTTCATGTAAAAGGATTTCCTGAAATCGTTTTTAGCCAAAACAAACGCAGCCTTGATGTATTAAAAAACAATAATTTTGTATATTTATCTTGATTGATGTTTTTTAATATATACTATATGGATACCTATTTGGTTTTTTTTTTTTTTTTTCCCTTACACTTCAGCCCCTTATTTTGAAATCCTAAGTCCGTCCTTGACACAAACGCGTTAATTTTTTATTATATCAACTTTTTTTTTTCTTCACTAGTTCACTTATTTTTATTAGACAAAGGAACATTACCCCTAAATGCTTTGTTCTTATTTTCCTGACATACAACTTGTGTCCTAGCTACATTATATGATTGTATCAAATCAATGGATATCTTCTCATTGTTTCACCTTTCACCTTTTGCTATATGGTGTATATCTATCCAGTTTGACTCTAGAACAGGCAATATATATATATATATATACACACACATGCTTGACCATCTATAAAGTTTAAAATATCTGAAAGTACGATGTAAAGGAGAACACTATACAGACCAACCTCCATCTGCAGTGCAAAATTTTCCGACTCTGCTTTCGGCGAGAAAACATAATTAAAGTGGGCAACGGCAAACTCTCTCTCAAAGTCGCTTTATTTAAAATAAAAAATTCACATTTATGATTAATTAGTTTTTAACTTTTTATAAGACCATTGATATGCAATTACGCATGCTTACTATCAAAAAATAGAATTTCCTCAACCAAACAAAAATAAATAAAATCACAAAATAGAAATGCCACAACTATCATAACATATGCATGGTCATTTTCTGTTGAGAATTTTCCCAATAAATATGTGGGGGTAAAGTGTTGAAGACAAGCAAAATGATACTATGCGTTTAAAACAAAGTGTTAGCTCAACAAAGCAAAACGCATAGTTTTATTAAAGGAAGCTTCAAACGTACCGTTTTGTTTGAATGAAGCAACGGCCATTCATTAGTAGCAAACCGGTGTCATATTGCTCAGTTAAATCAGTTGCAGAAGGCGAGAATGTTAGTTACTCTAATCCAGCTGTTCATCTCAACTAATCCAGTGGCGGAGACAGGATTTTAGTTGAGAGGGGCAAGATTAAAATAGTATTAAAAGGACATTAAGTATTTTTTTTCCTAATAATTATGTGTTACTTATGAGGACCACTAATTGAATTGCCATGAAAAAAAAAATGTGATAAGCAAGATTTTCACAATATTTTCACAACAAATCATAAGTGGTAAGTTGTTACTGGTTCAAATTTCAACCCACCATTGAAATTAATGTTTTGCTCACCAATAACAACTAGTAACAACCTGTTACTTAAGATTTTTTACGAAAGTGTTATTAAAATGTTGTGGACATAGAATTTCTCAAAGCTAAAACGACTATAAATTCTACTGTAAAAAATTTACAAACTGATGTGACAAGAATGCATGACGCTTAAACAATATAATAAATAAATGTTTGAATTAATTTTTTTATGATTGAGAATACATCAATTTGTAGTATTCATAGCATTGCTCCACAAGAAAAGTGTTGTGAATAGTAAACTGAAAATAATGATTGAGAAAAAAAAGGAACAATGAAATGGGTGAAGACGTACATGGTGAGATAAAACTAATAAGAATAGTAAATCTAGTGAAAAAGTGATATGATTTGGTACGTGGGAGAAGATTTTTTTTTTCTTACTTTTTTGGTGTTAAGGGTATGTACATGTATTAAAGTAGGAGTCTTTTTTTTGTCAGGGTAAAGTACCCCCCTGGCTCCGCCTCAGAACTAAACCCACCTTTCACGGATCAATTTCGTATTTTCAGAAATTGTAATTATTCTGTTAAGATGGTTTTCTTGTATAAATACTGGCATAGTATTCTTATTGTTAATTAAACAAGATTAATCAAAATCCTCTCTCTCTCTCTCTCTCTCTCTCTCTCTCTCTCTCTCTCTCTCTCTCTCTCTCTCTCTCTCTCTCTCTCTCTCTCTCGTATTGATATTTTTCTTTGAGTCTTACTTCATATTGAAGAATTATCACAGATTGTATTTTCATAATAAAAAACTAAAGATGAATTTAGTTGTTTATCGGACAAGTCTTTCATAAGATGGGAATTACTTCATATTGAAGAATTATCACAAATTGTATTTTCATCGTAAAGAACTAAAGATGAATTTAGTTGTTTATCGGACAAGTCTTTCATAAGATGGGAGCTTTACTCCAATATTTCAATGGAGTGTACTCTCTGTATGTACGTTGCAATAAGCTCAAATACTGTTAAATTTTGTTTATTTATTTATTTGTAAGTCTATTAAAATTTGTTGTTGCTAAATAAAGGATATAAGCTCGAATTCCGCTATTAAAACAAATTCAATCAATGTCTTAGCTTAATAATAAAAACAATCATCATAAAATAAGCGTTATACGTTCAAATCTTATTATCATTATCACAAAATAAATGTAAAGTACTCTCAAATAGAAATAGGAGAAGTCGGGAAAAAAAATCATTAGTTGTATCCTTGGGATGAATTGAACTCTTTTTTTTGCTAGTTATGACCTTGTTGATGTCATTGGCAATGGCCTCAGCATCCATTGATACTCCAAAGAGTCCTCTCCTTGACAATCCAGCACAATATAAACCCTTCTCTCCTCTCCAATGTTCTGGCACTCTATTCTTTGGCATTCCATCACCATTAAGAGCATACTTATAGTCCTACAAAAGATAACATTACATATTACTACAGGACCAAATGCCCTTTTATAACACATTACTAAGTGCCCTTGGTTCCCATTTTAATTTTGTTAGATCTATTTAAAAAATCCAACTTTCTAAAAGAAAATTATTTAGGTTGTGTTTGGATACTTGAACTTGTATTTGAATTTAAATTTTAAAGTGATGGATTTAAAATGCTTTAATTCCAAGTTCATAAATATTTAAGCATGATGTATAGATTTCTAAAATTCTATAGGTTTAGAAGTTATTTCAACTAGGTGGATTTGTCAAATTCAAAATTTTGACATTTTATAAACTATCCAAATCAGGTATTTGGATTTTAATTTCTCAAATCCAAATTTATATTCCCACATCTACCATCCAAACACACCATTACGCATTGTTTTTTACATAAAAAGTACAAAGTTCCCTAATTTATTTATTAACTTTTCGAAGATAACTTAATTTTAAGACTTCTTAAAATGGAATAAAGAGGATTGACAAATGACAATGGGACAGAGAATATATAATAATAATAATGATAATGATGATGATGATGATAAAAAAGAAAACCTTTAGCCACTTATTAGCTGCGCTTTTATAGCCGGTGGCCAAAACAATGGCATCGAAATTCTTTTCGGTGCCATTTTTGAACTTCACATTATTCTTTTCAATGTTCAAAATCTCCAGGACAACTTGCAGTAAAGCAAGAAAGGAAACTTTCATATTAGATATCGTGTGAATTATGTGTTGCAATGTGGAGAAAACTCAGGCACTTAATTTCTTGATTAAATAAAAATAGTAGCAGTAAATTTCATTTATTTATTTTGCTTGTGAACATGTTCCTCAAATATTAAAAAGAAGTCAGGCAAAACCACATTTCTGATTCTTTAATTTTGACTTTTTTATTTTTTAGAATCACTTAATTTTTAACTTGGTTGTTTAAGTTTTCACAATTTTTATTTTAGTCTTCATAATTTTAAAGTGACTATTATTTTGGTCCCAAACAACTTGTATATTTCAGAAAATGTTATTTTTTAAACTAGTAGTGCAATTCATTAGCTACGTATGAATTGTTCATAAGGGTCAAGACTCAAGATCGAAATGATAGCAAATTTAATAATATAAAGACAAAAATAAAAGATATGAAAAATATTGCCAAAATATATATAGGACCAAAAAACGTGTTTTGCCTTAATTAAAAACATAGTTTTAATTATGATCATGAGAAATTACCTTTATCTCTTCATTTTGAATCTTTCCTATGGTTCCAACATCGATAACTGGAGATCTTCCAGTTACATTTTTATTAGCGAATGGACCTCTCGGTGGTCTAAAAATTCCAAACTTAGGGTCCGTTTGGTTCCCGTAAAATATTTTTCGAAAAATACCTATTTTCCGGAAAAAGAAAATATTTTCAAGTGTTTGGTTGTATTATAAAAAATGTTGTAGAAAATATTTTCATGTGTTTGATTCTATTAGGAAAATGCTATTTTCCTACAATTTTTCACATTTTCTCAGCATCCAAACAAATTTTGTTACAAAAAATTTCAAAATCACACCCAATTCATCAACAAATTCCGGCAATCAAAACCCACAACCACCAAAACATCACAACCACACCACCACAACATCACAACCACACCACCACAACAACAACAACAATCAAACTTAAAAAAAAAAAAAAACTAAGAGATCGAGGAAGAGGGAGCGACTGGTCTGGGTCTGGGTCAACGACGAGGTGCGATGGCGAGATTGAGGAGGCAATGGGTCTGGGTCGAGCGGCGTTGGAGTGATCGGCGCGGTGCTGCGATTTCCCTTTGATTGATTGGCGCGGTGCGATGGCGAGGTTCGATGATTGGCGCGAGACCGGTGCGATGGCGCGGTGCGATGGCGAGGTGCTGCGATCGGCGCGAGACCGGTGCGATCGTCGGACTCGGAGTGAGCTCTCTCTCTCTCTCTCTCTCTCTCTCTCTCTCTCTCTCTCTCTCTCTCTCCGTGCTCTGTTTCTCTCAGTTTTTCAGAAAATATTATTTGAAGTGAAAATGGAAGGGGAAGTGATTTTCACCCTTAACCATTGGTCAACTGAAATTAATTTCCGGAAAATTGATTTTCCGTGCGCAACCAAACACCCGTAATTACTGAAAAGCATTTCTGGAAATGATTTTCACCCAAAACAAACGCAGCCTTAGTCAAATCACCATATTCGAGTCTTGCAAGCGTTGTGATTAGAGTATCCACCATGTAAGTTGGGAGATAATTCAACAAAGACATTCCTCGATGCACCAATTCTTTGGTCAGCACATGAAACTACAATCAAACACATTAGTATATAGTGATTTAACTATTACAATGTTATAAAGGAAGAGGTATGGCTTCAAAAATGTTTGGTACTATATTGCTCCAATCTAGATTGACGATTAAAGATATCATTCATATGTAATTTTACTATTTTAGTCGCATGATTTTTTTAATAAGTCATGTGGATTTTTTTATATAATACTCATAAATAGTCTTATAAATTACCACATAATAGACTAGAAAATATAACTCCAAACATATTTGGAACCAAACACTTTATAAAATTTTATATATATATATATATATGATTTTTATGATGTTAACGGGATCGAATTATATGAATTTCATGTGCAAGAGTTGTAAAAAGAAACAATGGATTGTTTTATTATTGTTATTATCATTATTAGGTTCTAGTATGTGTGTGTGCGTAATTAATAAAAATTAAAGGATTCTTAACTTTTAACCATGAAATTCACATTTATAATTTCTTCTAAAAAGAAAAGAAAAAAAGTCCATATCTCTAATTTTCTACAAAAATTAAAAAATAAATAAATAATGTTTTTATTTAAAAATATTTACTTATATATTTCTGGAAAATGCTAGAGATACAAATTTTTTTACAACAAATTTTACAAACTGTTGGTGGTGAGTAGTTATTGATAAATGAAAAAATAATGTTAGGGCACGTTTGGTAGACTGTAATAGACATTGTAATGTAATAGATATTCCTATGGCATAACTATTCGATTATTTGATTATGTTTTTATTACAATGAATAATTATTCCTTATGATTAGTTATTCTTCAAAATGAGGAATAACTATTTCTTATAAAAAGTACTGAATATCTATTCCTTCACCTTATGTAATAATTTTAAAAAAAAAATTCCTAAAAAACCATTAGTTGCCACATCTTCAAAAGGAAAAAAAATAACTTTTCCTTATTGTTAATTATTAGCTCTATTTTGAACACCCTAAAATAAGTGTATTTTAGAAAATTTTGACTTAAAAATGATTTAATTACACATTCTTTTTATACTCTACTAAATTGTGGATGCATATTCAGGATTTTATTCCTAAATGGTTACCAAACTAATAAATAGTAATACTTATTATATTCCAACTTAATGTATTCTTTGTAATACTTATTCCTATTCCCATGTAATAATCATTACAGTGTACCAAATATGCCCTTAGTGGTGAGTCTAGATGAAGACTAGTAAGAACTAAGAAGTTGGCCACAACAACAATTTGTAAAAATATTGTAAAATAGTTTGTGGAGGTAGCATTACTCTATATTTCTAGGATGACTCCTAAATATTATTTGGTTCAATGAGCTATTATGGTTTAAGAGTAATTAGAGGTCTCATAACAAAAAAAAGAGCAATTAGAGGTCTAGAGTAATTAAAGGAAAAATAAAGTACATTAATTATTTATAAACTTTTCTATTTTTATGAAATACATTAAATATATTATAAACTCTTATACAAATACAAATTTTCTGTATCATTTTTTGTGTTCCATCAATAATTTATAAATTTTTCTATTTTTAAAAAAGAGTCATGTGTTTATTATTTTTTTTTTTCATTTTAAATTTTGGTTATTTTATAAGAAAAGTTAAACAAATATATAGCAAATTGTGATTGATGGAATATAAAGTGGAACACAATATCCATTAACTTTTCCCTTGTTATTATTATAAGATATTGGGTTGGAGAGAGAGAAAGAGAGAACATGCATGCAAATTAATACGCACACAATAAGAAGAGAGAATCTTACCGGACTTCTAATGACAATTGAAGTGCGAGCTCCATGGTCTTCAAGGTCATAGGCAATCTCCATTCCAGAATTACCACATCCAATTACCAAAACATCCTTAGATTTATATCTTGAACCCGATTTGTAATGGTTGGAATGGAGAATCTCTCCTGGAAAACTTGACAACCCTTTAATATCAGGAATATAACCCTCATTATTCTCACCACTAGCAACCACTAAGAACTCAGCATGGTAAACTTCCACATTTCCTTCTAATGTGTTCTTAGCTTCAATTCTCCATTTCTTTCCAGCTTCAACCAATGATGCCGATTCAACAGTGCGATGGTAGAGAGGCTTTATATTAAATTGTGAGACATAATCGTCTATATATTTAAGAAAAATATTTTTGGCCATATAGGTAGGGGCATCAGGAGGGAGAGGCTTATGTGGCAAGAAACAAAATTCTTTTGCTAGATGGAGACCTAATCGATCATAGGTTCTTTTCTTCCAAAGAGAAGCATAACAATCTTCTCTTTCAAGTATCAAATGCGGGATCGAGTGGCGAGTTAAGCAAGCTGAAGTTGCAAGACCAGAAGGCCCAGCTCCTACGATCAATACTTTTGTTTCCATGGTAATCACAAATTCACAATTGGATCACTAAGGTCAAATATATATGATTTTTATCTTTGCTTTAATTTTCTAAGTACTTCCAAAGTGTAGTGATGGATATTCTTTCATGTATCTGATTCTTTTCGATTTTGATTTCCATAACTGTACATCATGATGTTTATCCCTGCATGTAGGCTGCCCCAGAGACTACATGCAAACTACGCAACAACTCTGATGTAATTTATTGGCTCTCTCGTTAAGTACGATTTTATTAAGTACTTAACTCATATTTTTTGTAGTGAGATATAAGCTTTGTTCATGGAAAAAGAAAACAGTGGGCTCTTGAGCTAGAAACAAATGAATGCAACAAAAACCTTCTAATCATGGTACCTGTTAATAAAATCGTACTTCTTATATAGCTAGGTATTTAACAGATTACACAATCGAGATAGTTAAAAATATTATTCCAAAATAGAAAGAGAGAGAGAGAGAGAGAGTTACAGATAGTATAAGAGATTAACAGGTCTTAATTTTGTGTTTCTCACAATTCTGTTAAAAACAGAATTGTTCTTATTTCTTCATTTTGATTTCTAAACTTGCTGCATTCACTTTTTCATAAATAAATAACTAACTCAAATATTCAATCTGTCAAACACCTCATAATTATGAGTTTATTAACTAGTATCGTAATTTGACTCTTTGAAGGTTTCAAATTGATCCTACTTCCCAGGATATTCAGTCATTTTGGTTGTTAGTTGTTACTTTGCTAGTTTGGTATACATAACAAACGATACCTGCTCCTCGCAATAACATGAATCATAAATCTAGCATATTTGACGGTAGAATCAATCTGGATTAATCTAGGTTATTTGCAATATTGCGATGTATATACTTGCATATTCGTTATTAGGTGAAACTAATTACTCAACCATAATAGTTATAGTTATATTATGTAACAGTCACTAACAAGTTAAACTTGGATAATTGGGTGTATCTAATACAACATTCTATTTACTCTAGCATTTTTTTTTTTTTGTTAATCTTTGTTATTTCAATTCTATGGTTAAGGGTGAAGACATAATTTTTTTCCAAGAGGGAGGAGGGGATTTTTTTTTTTATAAATCCAGGGGCCATGCCGCTCCTCCCTTCTCTCAGTTCTCTGGTGTCTACACTCTACAGGATAGGGTAGGTATGTTGTTATCTTGGTTAAACTATTCATATCATATTATATCATATATCTTAATAAAAGTTTGATTTAAAAAAGAAGGTTGAGCCAAGTGACCATCACGTTTACTACTTACTAAGAGATTATACCAAATTGAAGCAATTTTTTAAAATAGAAACAATATCTTTATTGTTCTTATTAGCTTTTCTTATTAATTATTTACATAGACAAAAACGCTTAATTTGTTATATCAACTTTTTTTTTCCTTCAAGTTCACTTATTTTTATTAGACAAAGGAACATTAGCCGTAAATGCTTCATTCTTCTTTTCCTGACATGCATGATAGAACTCGTGTCCTACATTATATGATTGTATCAAATCAAATGAATATCTTCTCCTTGTTTCACCTTTCACCTTTCGCTATATGGTGTAGTATTATCTATTCAGTTTGACTCTAGAATAGGCAAAATATATATATATAGACACCCATGCTTTACCATCTATAAAGTTTGAAATATCTGAAAGTACGATGAAAAGGAGTAAGAGTAACAGTACTATACAGACCAAACTCCATCTAAAGTGCAAAATTTCCCGACTCTGCTTTCAGCGAGAAAACATAATTAAAGTGGGCAACGGCAAACTCTCTCTCAAAGTCGCTTTATTAATTTTTTTTTTTTATATAAAAAAAATTCACATTTATGATTAATTAGTTTTTAACTTTTTATAAGACCATTAATGTGTATTTACGTATGCATACTATCAAAAAATATAATTTCCTCAATCAAAAAAAATAATAATAAAATCACAAAATAGAAATGCCTCAGCATAATATACACGGTCATTTTCTGTTGAGAATTTTCCCAAATAAATATGTGGGGGGTAAAGAACTAAAGATGAATTTAGTTGTTTATCTGAAAAGTCTTTCATAAGATGGAAACTTTACCCCCCCCCCCTCCAATATTTTAAATGGAGTGTACTCTGTATATAGGTTGCAATAAGCTCAAATACTGTTAAAATTTGTTGTTGTTGAATAAAGGATATAAGTTCGAATTTTGCTTATAACAAACCAATCAATGTCTTAGCTTGATAATAGAAACAATCATCATAAAATAGTCGTCATAAGCTCAAATCCTATCCTAACTATCACAAAATAAATGTAAAATACTCTCAAATAGAAATAGGAGAAGTCGGGGAAAAAAAATCATTAGTTGTACCCTGGTGATATATATATATATATATATATATAATAAAAATTTTACTCTAATCTTATATAAGTATATATATGTGTGTCATCTTAAAATAAAACCTCATATTTTTATTATTGTACCAAACCTGAACTCACCTATGGTCTTAAGTAGTTAATAATTTTTAAGTGCTTGTTACCATTAGAGGTATGCATGTGATCGGGTTTGAGAGTTTTTTCAACCCAACCCTTTATTAGGTTGAAAATTTTCAAACATAACCCAACACATTCGTAGAACTAACCCAACCTACAAGGGTCATGTTGGGTTGGGTTAGTGGGTTATGCTTAGATGCATTCATGCATTGTACGAAATTAGACTTTCATAAATTATTTAAGCATTTTTCAATACATTATTACAATTTACATAATATGCCTAAATTATATTCCAAATTTTTAATTTCATTGAAACCAAATTTTAAGATACCAAAATGAATTAAGCTAGAAAAATTAAAATAAGAATAATATATGGTAAGTCATATTGGGTCAAATAGGTTGGAAAAATCTCAACCCAAACTTGACTTGAGACTTAAATAAAATTGCAACCTAACCCACAAACTCATGAAAAACCAACTTTAGGAGTCAGGATATTTCAATTTTGTCGGGTTTGTGGGTTTTTACCCTTTAAATTTGTGGTTATTTTTATTTTACCATTTACAATTTGACCATTTTTATTTTATTTTATTTCATATTGGTCATGTTATCAATTTCCTTTCATAAAATTTGGTGACATTTGGCATTATATGAATGCCAAACGAAGCCAAATGTGTTCCCAAAAATTGAAAAACATAAAAAAGATAGTTTTGAGCGACAAATGTTTTCACAAAATTTGGGATATCAAACTACATATGTGATTAATAATAAAGTGAAAGTAGTGATAGTCTAAAATTTGAGTTATCGTACTATATATGATCAATAATAAAGTGATATTGGCTTTTTTTTTTTTTTTTTTTTTTTAGAAGAAAAGTGATAATATTGTGTGGTGGTGGAAAACTAGTAATAAAAATAAATTAAAAAAAGTGACGTGAGAAGAGAAAACGAGAAGGTGACGAGGAAATTTATTAAATTCTCCATAAGTATATTTTCTTCCTCTCACATGAAGTGGCTCTTATAGGAAGTGAGACTCATCTTTATGTGAGAGGAAGAAAATATACTCCCAAAGTACCCAATAATAACTCAGATAGTGATTGTATGAGATAATCTATTATAGTAATTGGAACCTACTCCTATGTGGGAGGGAGAATGAGACAATTGAATGAGATAATTTTCAAGTTAAAAAGTATGAGTTGAATAAGTCTTATGCCACATAAAGTGGCATAACAAATGCCACAACTCGTCCCATGGACAAATTGTGGTCGGTGAAAGAGTGGTGGTAGATTCATATGAAAACACCATTTTACCAATTATAACTCGTCATATACGATTTGTGGCATTTGTTGTGCCACGTAAGTGCCACAAGACATTCGTACGGATTATGAACTTAACACCTATCAGTTATCGGTGTGAAACAGTAAGATGAAACGGTGCACTGTAGGCGCACATTAGCATTTGATGGTAGTACTAGACTACAACGGAGCAGGCGTGGTTTGGCTAAGGTAATAATCGCAGGGTCGCAGGTGGCTGCCCACGCGAGACGCCGCACGTGGTTGTGTCGGCAAAAATCTGACATTTCTTATTGTATTTTGCACTTTTTCAAAGTAACCGCCGCGCGCTAATCGATAACGGTGGGGCCCCAATTCCGGATGTGCGCTCACCCACGCGCAATATGGAATCTTGGTACTATTTTTTTTTTTACTCTATTAAATTCATTACTATTTGTGTAATAGAGATGAGAATATATCATTATTCATTTAACAAAAGCCATTTTTGAAATATGGACTAATTGCTTAATTTAGAGACAAACTCAATTCCTAAGTCTAATATTGTAACTTGCTGGATCGTGAGGAGTAAATATTTTCTATCCGCTGTTGACTTGCAATCGAACAAGTTGCAAAATTGGATATATAAATGATTGCGTTTGCATTTTAAAATTTTTTTAAAATTTTTTTTATAGATAGTTTTAACTTATGACGTTTGCTATTAATAATAATTTTTTATCATCATACCAAGACACCAATCGATTCTTGGTGTTGGTGGAGATTAATTCACATATCTCTTATTTAACTATCAAAGATTTTACCAGCTGAGTTAACTAGAATCCACTACATTATTAAATGTTGGGTATAACTAAAATGACATGTTTCTTTAGTTTAGGATCTAAGTTTTCCAAAATTTTAAAGGGAAAATTACACTTTAATCCCTCTAAATTATATGAATGCATATTTTACCCCTTTAAACTATTACCTAAATAACATTTGCCCCTTTAAATTATGAGTATGCACACTTACCCCCTAAACTTAGGGGTGACAAAAATTGACACAACCAATGAACCCAACATGATTAATCCGTTTATAAACAAGTCATGGGTTGAGACTAAACGGGTTCGGGTCATATTTGGGATGACATGGCTAACTCGTTTACTAAACGGGTCGTGTTCGTGTTTAACATGCGAATCGTCTAACCTATTTGACCCGTTTAGCTTATTAAGTTATTAGTTATTTTGATGTTATTACTTAATTTATGGTTTTTTTATATGTTTATTACTATATTTATGGTTTTTTTATATGTTTATTACTATATTTATGGTTGTAATTATATTCAAATTTTAGATATATAAGAATTGATAAAAATTATATAGGTTAGGTATGACTTATTAATCAAATAGATTATTAAACAGATCATTTGTATTGACTTTTACATGACTTGTTAATTAAACGAGTTAAACGCGTTGGGTCGGGTCGACCCGTTTAATAAATAAACTGTGTTCGGGTTGAGAATTTCTAACACGTTTACTAAACAGTCGGGTTCAGGTCAACCTATATAGCTGAATACTCAAGACTCGACACGACATGAACCCAATCTGCAAACACGAATTGTCATCCTACCTAAACTATAACTTGTGTAATACTTTGCACCAAATCATGTGCAATAATTTAGAGAAGTAAGTGTGTACGTTTATAGTTTAGAAGTATAAGGGTAAAAATTGTCATAATTTAGGCAAGTAAGTGTAAAAATGATTATAGTTTAGGGGGTAAAGTATGCATTCTTATAGTTTATGAGGTAAGTATAAAAGATAGTATAATTTAAGCGGGTAAAATGTATATTCTTATAGTTTAAGGGCCAAATATAAAAGAAGTCATAGTTAAAGGAGTCATAGTTTAAAGAGGTTAAAGTGTAATTTTTTATTTTTTTAAGGAAGAATCCTAAGTTTTCAATTTAGTACATGAAAACATCTATGTTATTCTACTATTTTTACTTTTTTTTGGAAAAAAAATTATTTTTATTCGAAACAGTAAAATCAATTAGTTGAAGTTGAACTAGCTACAAGCTGCACATCTCTTCACTTTTAAAAGTCAAACGTTACAATCCAATTATTACTATGATAATGCTTTTTTTTTTTAGAAACATTACTATGATAATGCTGGTATATATTAGTGGATGCATTCTGATTTTGTGATGAGATTTTGGATCTTTGTCATAGTGTGAAGAAACAAAATGTCAGTCAAAATAAATGAGTGATCGAGATTACAGTCACTGGTCATGCTTTCTGCTATCGATTTTGTCTAGAACTAGGAGTGGTGGTAAAAAAATTTGTAAAACCCAAAAATCGATTCCCACGCGAACGTAGCCTCGATATTATTACTATTATTTTTCACACCAACACGCGCCCATAATCACGCGCGTGACTTTCTTTTGCCCACCCACCATCAGACAAAACGGACAGTCATAAATGATCATAAACACTGTGAACCGTCCGATTGATTGACTATTTGACCCAACACGTCACGTTACCGTCTACACCGTAAGCTACACTGTATTACTCTCCGTACGCAATCACTCCCTCTCCCTTTCATACCAAACAAAAGAACCCTAACCAATCAATCAAAATCAAAAAAAAATCGAAGCCAGTCAACTTCACGTCGATCTCGATCTCTGGGCCTTGATTCGCGATCTATCTGAGGACTCCTCCATCAGAACCGTCCAAATTGCCACTATGGTCCACAGTTCTACATAATTAACGGTCACGATCATACTTGTTCAAACTTTTATGTTTTCTAGTTTCTCTGTCACTTCAACACTTGTGAAGTTGTGAGAGTAATGACCCCACACTCTGTTTTGTAACTGACACTCCCTCTCAGCTACACTGAAAAGCACCAAAATAAATAATTAAAGTGAATATAGAATTTTTTTTTTAAAAGCATTAATTTTTAGTATGACTTCCCACATCAATTTATTATGATAGAAGCATTAATTTTAGAACAAAACTTAAAAAAAAAAAAAAAAACTTTTTCCACAATTTAGATTAGTAAACATAATTGGAACAAATCACTTTTAATTAAATTTATTCTTGGTATTATTTTTATTATATACTAATAATAATAAAAATTCAAACTTGTTATCAATTTTATGAATACCAAAAAAAAAATTCCAATCAATAATGGTTTTTTTAATATAAAAATTAGGTTAGGATATATTATGAAATACGTGTTCTAGTAACGTATTCTTAGTATCGTTGTTCTAGTAATGTTGTTTGCATTTTTTAAAAATACGTGTGAGTGAAAAAGTGTGAAAATACGTGTAATATTGTTTAAAAACTGAAAATATGTGTTTAAACTTCTATACCAAACGGCTCTTTAATCCTTAAAAATTTAGTTCATAGTATAGCCTTTGGTACATGTTTTCAAACAACAATTTTCAGTTTTTAAACAATATTACATGTATTTTCACACACTTTTTCACCCACACATATTTTCACACATGTTTTCAAACAACAATTTTCAGTTTTTAAGTGCATGTACCAAACATTCCCTTAATTTACAAACTATTTTAAAAAAAAATTTATGAAAAGATAAATTTATTCTTGATTTTTCGAAAGTTTTTTATGCCTTCCTTAAGAGTGGTATTATTTTTTTTTTTTAAATGATTCGTCAATAGATGTCGTAAAGGGAGGGTAAACCAACCCAACAATAAATACTTTTGGTCTTTTAAGTATTTAAGGTGATGTTTTAGTGCTTAAAAAACTTGAACTGATTGCTTTTAATTTCTAAAAAAAAATAGATATATATATATATATATATCTTTTAAGGAATTTAGTTTTTAAGGGTTTTTTAATCTATGCTCTAAAGACATATATTAATAAATTATTTTTAAGAAATATTTTATGAAAAAGTATCTAATTGATTTGACAATTTTTTTAATTTTTCATAAATAATTTCCTAAACTATTTTAGTTTCTAAAGGTTAATAGGGCATAAATTAAGCTGACCTTTTAGGTGTGAGTTTTACTAATAAAAAGTGATTAACTTTTTAAACCATTTTTTCAAGTTTCATAAAAAAAATTTTAAAAATGATGAGTTTTTTTAGCATGGATTAATAAATCATTTCAGAAAATTTTTTATCCGGAATTGAAAAGAAAGAAAAACAAAAACAGTGTGCGTTATTATTCTTTCTTGTACTCAATCTACTTGAGACACATAAAGATACACTTTGTTAACAAGTTGTAAAAGAGTGAAGAAGAAGAGCTAGAGAGCACTATAGCGCTATAGATATATACCCCCCATTGGGTGAGCAAAAGACTCACAGTCACATTCACACACACACAGAGCAACTTCCTCATTTTGTGGCTTTTCAACTTTTGAAGCTTTTTTGCTCAGAGAGAGAGAGAGAGAGAGAGAGAGTACTGAGAATGGAGGAGAGGCCAGAGACAGAGCTGATATCAATACCAGCAACACCAAGAGCATCAACGCCGGAGATACAGACTCCGTCCGGTCAGAGGTCACCGAGGCCGGCGTCGAACAAGGAAGGGAAGTCGTCGACGGCATGGACTCCGTCGTCGTTTATATCGCCGAGGTTTCTGAGTCCGATAGGGACACCAATGAAGAGGGTGTTGATTAACATGAAGGGTTACTTGGAGGAAGTGGGTCACCTCACTAAGCTGAATCCTCAGGATGCTTGGCTTCCCATCACCGAGTCTCGTAATGGGAATGCTCACTATGCTGCGTTTCATAATCTCAATGCTGGTGTTGGCTTTCAGGCTCTGGTTTTGCCTGTTGCCTTTGCTTTTCTGGGCTGGTATGTTACTCTTTTGTTCTCTAATTATGCTTATTAGTTACGGATACGGCTTCTATCCAGTGCACCGGACATGACACGATTCGGACAGGTGTTTAGTTTGGACACGTACCCATTAGTTACTTAATTTGTCCTTTGTTTATTTGTTTTTTTTTTTTTTCCGTTTAGTTAAGCGTTTTAGAAGCTTTTCTTTACCTTAAGTTTTAAAAGATTAAAACTTTCATTTACTTATTTGTTTCACAACAATTTTCGTAAGTTATTTGAAGTGGTTGAGTGTAAGTAGAAAAAAAATGTGGTAAATCAGTATGAAAATGATAAATAACTAATCTCCCATAAGACAATGAAAATAAGTGTGAAATTGATTTTAGTCCTAAAATAACTCTTATAGAAAAAATCTATGATGTGATGAGGTTCTAGGGTTTAATTCATCCGCGAGATTTCTGTGAGAACTTATGAGTAGGTAGAGAGTGAAATAGTAGTACTAGTGGCTTACAATATTTTATTAACAAGTGTGAACTTTTAAACATATGATAAAATTAAAGTTGTCAAAAAAAAAAAAAAAACATATGATAAAATTTATTACGTCAATATGCAGTCATCTCCCTAGGGCCTATATTAGTGTGTATGCGCTTCACATTACACAATGGAGGGATTTGAGGATATTCATTATACATTAGATACATGAGACATTGATATGACATCAATCACATCTATTGTTTTATTGTAATAATATTGATAATAAATATTTTAAGCATTTTTGTTTTTCTTATGAAATTCCAGTTCTTCTGTCAAAAAAAAAAAAGAAATTCCAGTTCTGATAATTGAATTGAATTTATTTTCAGTTTTCTTTTACAATATTATTACAATTTCCAATTCACATATTTATTGCTATTCCTCTGTTTCCTAGTCTTCTTCTACTAGTCACTTTTTTCCCAAAACGGCTCTCTTTTGATTCCTTGCATATTTTTTTATTTCCTAAAGACTATGTTTGTACCTTACATACATCTTTTTTAGTATCAAACACACTATTTTCTTTACTTTAATTTGAATCTCTCTCTGTATGTGTTTGTCTGTCTCTGCTTTCCCCAAGAATTTAAGTAAAGTTTTAGAGTTTGTGGGTCTACCAAGCAAGCTCTTTTGTCTTTTGGTTTACTTAAAGTTCATATGATATAATTAAACTTTACTTTTAATAGAAGAAGAATGATCATGCATCCTTGAGGCAAGTCATTTCGTGCATTTATCTTTTGCTTTTTGACAAGTTAAATTTATTCTAGAGAGAAAAAGTAAAGCCACAAATCGTCAGGGGTCCACAAATCATTCTGTTAGTCCTTTTTGAAATAATGACAGAGGGCCCTTTATAATTTGATTATTGCTTGTTTTGCTTTTTCCCTGTCATAATATCCAGTTCTAATCAATGCAAATAGTAACTTATTGTAGCCTTTAATTAGTAGATATTTGTTTTCCCTTGATGTTAAGTATATTATATATTAATTAACAAAAAAAAGAATAATAAATTAATAATAGCATATTCAGTTCAATATCCTATCTCTATTTCCTTCAAATTTATTGTCAATTGTATAAAACTGATGCTTCATATAACCAAGGTTGCTTTTTTATGCTCAACCTTAATGGGTTGGGAGCTTGATTAAGTTGCATATACTACTACAACAACAACAACAATAACAAAGCTTAGTACCAAAATTTTGGAATTAATTATGGTTCTTCAACAAACTAGTTAGGGTTGGCCACATGTATTTTTTAATGAATACAACTCTGCAAATCATGGAACAACATAATTTTCTCTAATGAATGACTTTAATTTGAATAAAATTGCAGCGACAGCCGACTGTGGGCAACAAAAGCAGCATTTTCCTGAACCTTACTCGCAAAATAAAGCCTTTATGATTTAGATTTTTTCAATTTGTGAATTGGTTGAAGAAGTTCTCATCTACAGCACAATTAAACCCGTGAGATGCTAAAAACTTAAACAGCATAACTAGGATCCACATTTTATCAATTGAGTAGTAGTTATACAGAACAACTAGCCTCATGTTAACGACCAAATAGCGTAGAACTTTTCCAGTCAAATATAATTTGTGGTCTAATTAGATAACATCTTACTTCGAACATAGGAGTTTGTTAAAAAGCTTCTTAATGGCCTTGTGAATTTGCCAGTCCTATTTTAGAAAGCCAAGGCTCCCCTGATTTGCATCACTTGGCTGTATATACTTAGTTGCTCTATACTTTTTTATATCTCTAGCTAGCTCCAAATGATTCACAAATTGAAGTGTCACCCCCCAATTTCACATTGCATTGTACTATTGCTGTAAATTAAAATGATGGAAAAATTTAGGTCCAATAAGTTCAAATTCTCCTTTTTGTTGTTGTTTGCCCATTTGGATATTTAGAAGAAAAACAAATGGATTTTCTTCTGATTTTGTGTAGTTATGGACTCTCTCTACATTGGTGAGGCAAATCTAGGTTGAAAACTTACATATCTATTAGTCTCTTGATACTGGGAAAGGGAAGGATTACCAAGTGCCAAAGTATTTAAGGGAGGTGGAAAAACTAAATGGGAGAAAGAGAAAACAGCCAGCGGCTTGCGGCCTTATATCTGATTGGCTCTCGTAACAAATTTACAAACATTGTAAATTATATTAATTGATTTGGTTTTCAATCTTTACTGCTTCCACAGGAGTTGGGGAATACTTTCTTTAACCATTGCTTACTGTTGGCAACTCTATACCCTGTGGATTCTAGTTCAGCTACATGAGGCAGTTCCAGGAAAGAGGTACAACAGATATGTGGAGCTTGCAGAAGCAGCATTTGGTGAGAATGAGTTCCAACATAACTTTTGGCTTTTAAATTTTTCTGAGCACCAAAAATTATGTCTACTTCCTCTCCTGCCTCAAAGATGTTTATCATATTCTACTTCTGAGTTGACAAACACACAAATGAATATAATGGCTGTGAGTACTTATTAAACAGTGCCTGATTGTTTGCATGTATACTTGTACTGACTTGCGTGGATGATATTAATTACCACATTCATCACATAAACTCAGATGAGTAAAAAAATAAATGGATATTGCCCGTTTTGATTGATGCTCACTGCATGTATGATAAATGGTCAATTATGAAATGTACTGTCATATGAAAGGATATTGGTTATCCCATCCCATTGTCCTTTTTTTTCCCAAATTTGGTACTCACAACAATTAATGCTCTTAAACTGCTGGTTGATCTATACTTCTGAAGTAATCTTGATTGCTGCTATGCTGCACAACTTTGAGTTTGTAAGAAGTAATCAAGCAGAAAAGGATTTGATGTTGCCCTTTACTGATTTTTTCCCCCTAAGGATTTGTATATACTTCTGGAGATATGATCTTATTGTTCTTAGAATAATGGTTAAATGATTAAATTCATCCTTACCTAATAGTTTATGCTTTTGGGATAATCGGTAATTATCATTGGTATCATAGCAAGTGATCCTAACAATTGGCAATTTAACAATCTACTGCTGATACTGTTCCTTGTGCAGGGGAAAGATTGGGTATCTGGCTATCCCTCTTCCCAACTGTTTACTTGTCAGCGGGAACTGCAACAGCTTTGATTCTTATTGGAGGGGAGACGATGAAACTGTTTTTCCAGATTGTTTGTGGGCCCCTTTGTTCATCGAATCCCCTTACAACAGTAGAGTGGTATCTGGTGTTTACTTCTCTATGCATTGTTCTATCTCAGCTCCCAAACCTCAATTCTATTGCTGGACTTTCCCTCGTAGGGGCTGTGACAGCCATCACTTATTCCACCATGGTGTGGGTTCTCTCTGTAAGCCAACAAAGGCCACCCACAATATCTTATGAACCCCTTCCAATGCCATCCTTCGCTGCTTCTGTCTTCTCAGTAATGAACGCACTTGGGATTGTTGCCTTTGCTTTCAGAGGCCACAATTTAGTTCTAGAGATTCAGGTATGCACTCTGAGTCCTGAAAGGATATAAATTCATTTTTTTACTTTTAGAAACAATATCCAAAATCATCATTTCTTGAAGATGTGTACCTAGGTCATCTAATGGAGTGTATTTGGCCTTTTTCAGGCAACAATGCCATCAACATTTAAGCACCCAGCTCATGTGCCAATGTGGAGAGGAGCTAAAGTTGCCTATTTCTTTATTGCAATGTGTGTTTTCCCTATTGCAATTGGAGGTTTTTGGGCTTATGGAAACCTTGTAAGTGTACCAACTGCACCACTCTTTATTCTTATCAAATCATAAAGCATGATGATTTAAAAGAATCAAAAGCTAAGTTCTTAGCAGCTGTGCATAAAGGAAACAATTTAGTGGCTGAAATCCCAATGGAAACAGCTTTGGACAATTAGTGTAAATCCATGACATCATTGACATTCCTGGCATCCATCTTTTATCATCATTTATATCAAAGAACCTGGGTTTGGAATTGGATTTACTTGTATTCAAAATTCTCAAATGGTTAGTGGTAGGGTTCCAAACCTTCTTGCGACCAAATAATTGTTTTCTTGCACTTTTTTTCTTAAAAAAAAATGTTCCATATTATTTTCGGGAACCAGATATAGGCTGTGGAGGAGTTTGTCATTGGCAGAATATAAGCTTCATCGTATAATTGTAGAAGTGATTTTTAGTAACTTCTTGTTTCAACAATATACTTTGTAGTCTTCAGAATGTTGGTGATGAAATTTCTTGATGACTCCAAGGAGTAATCACCCGGCAGGATGAAACCCTCGCTGTCCAGTATTCTGTTTTTGTTCCTTCACTTGCTTGGCCTCCATTGTGGAACATTGTTCTTTGCTCCTTTTTTTTTACTATATTTGACAACTTCTAGTTAACATGATACTTGTATGTTTGTGCTTACATAGTCTCAAATTGATCAAAAATTTGATGACATCTTAGTAATGATTAAAAAGCTAATTCATCAGAATACTGATCAATGCTTTATGCCTTTATCCAAGATGGTCCCCACTTGTCCTTCCTATATAATTATGGTCATGTTGACATTAATTAATGCCACCAAATATATTAGGCTTTTAACATCTTTCCGAATAATTTACATGTGAGTGTTCCATAATGCAAACCGGTTGACTGAATTCAATGCTTCTGTTTCTTGTCACAGATGCCTTCATCAGGGATTCTTAATGCCTTGTATGGATTTCACAGTCATGATATTCCAAGAGGACTTCTTGCAATCACTTTTCTGCTAGTTGTGTTCAACTGTTTGAGCAGTTTCCAGATATACTCCATGCCTGTTTTCGACAGTTTTGAGGCCAGCTACACGAGCCGAACCAATCGTCCTTGCTCAATCTGGGTCAGGTCTGGTTTCCGCGTATTTTATGGATTTGTCAACTTTTTCATAGGGGTGGCACTCCCTTTCCTCTCAAGTCTTGCTGGTCTGTTAGGAGGACTTACTCTTCCAGTCACATTTGCTTACCCTTGCTTCATGTGGGTTCTCATAAAAAAGCCTACAAAATACAGCTTCAATTGGTATTTCAATTGGATCCTTGGTTGGTTGGGGATTGCTTTTAGTGTGGCCTTTTCCATTGGTGGTATTTGGAGCATGGTAAACAATGGTCTCAAGTTAAAGTTTTTCAAGCCGCCCAACTGAGTTGTAGGCGAAGAGTAGCTAAATAGTGAATCTGAGTTCTGCATAATGAATGTTGGAATTGTATTATGATGTTTTATATACACCAATGTAAGAACCTAAGCGCTTATAGTAAACTATTGTAATGATGAATTCATTCTCAACTTCCTATATATAATATGGTCTTAATGCGGAATTTAGTTCCTCGCCCAGCTGTCTTGGCCCCCATGTTGCAATGATGAAGAATGTGAGGGATCAATGCATATACACTGCAGGTTTTTATGAAAGGGCGGCAGTTTGGGTTCAGTAGACGGACTCGTTGGAATGGTTACGTGTCTAAAAATAAACATTTGTCATCATCTTAATGGGTCTAGTGTCATTGGACACTGGACCTAATTTAGACCCTTATCAAAGATATGTAGACTAAGTATGGGTTTGGATCCAAATTTTGCGTTTTGCGTCTACGTTTCAGCCCTTTTGTTTTTTTTTTTTTTCACGTGTTTCAGCTCCTGTGCGGCTACTGTTGCAGCTACTGTTTATAAACAGTAGCTGCAAATGTTGACTTTCCGACTGTAAACAATGCATTCATGCACTGTTTATAGACTCACAAATATTACTTTTCAGCCATTTTTTCATTAAAAATGGGTCTCACGGTATTATTCACATATTTAAAAATTATTTTGCTACAGTGTTTTCAGTTTTTAGTTTCGCAAAATAAGTTCTATCTAAACAGACCCTAAGTACCCGTTTGGATCCCATGTCCAGCGTCCACGTTTAGCGTTTTCCCTTTTTTTTTTTACCAGCGCCTCTTGCACTATTCATGGGACATGTACAGTGCATTAAAGCAAATGAACAGTGTTTGGGAGAGTGAACAATAACCCACAAAATATTTTTTTATTGTTTTTAGCAATAAATTTTTAGTTTTTAGCAAAATAAGCGGTATCTAAACACACCCTAACTCAAATTCATAGGTAGGACATGACCAAGTTACACGTTATGCAACTCTTTATGAATATCACACTGGTCAACAGACGTTTAAATGTTATTTACTATTCTAACAAACTTGAAATTTAAATATTTTTATAAATAAGATTTTTTTTTTTTTGAGAAGCATTTTTATAAATAAGATGGATATTCATTTCTGATAATCTTGAAATTTTGTGTAAGTATTGGGAGTACAATTCTAAAATGTAAAGCGGGGGATTTGTCTAAAAAATACATTTAATATATAAATGTTTTTAAAAAGCTTTTAAAAAAAAATGCATTTTTTAAGGGGTGCCCTTAGAAACTTATTAAGGAGGCTTCTAAGGGGTAGCTTCAAAAGGATATCACTTACATTACTTAGTTTCAACTTTCAACTAGACTTTTAGGATGAAAGTGACTTGACTCAGACGGTAAATGTGGCTCGACTGCATTATTAAATTCTATATTAACGGATGTTTAAGAGTACATTTAAACAGGAAGAAAAAATTATTAAGTGGTGTAATATTTTACCAAAAGGTTATAAAATGTGCAACTTCTAGCCTTCTAGGTGTAACTTGACACACACTTTTTTTTTTAATTAATAATAATAATTCTATTAAGTGGTGCATATTATAATACTTTGAGTTCCACTTATCCAAAAAAAAAAAAACCTTGAGCTCCTTTGTGCTTGTGCCTAGAGGTGGGAATGGAATGCTCAACTTTCTGCCTTCTAGATGCAGCTTTGTCTAAGCATTTGGGATGAAATTAGAATTTGCATAAAAACCAAGTCAAGCTAATTTGTCATTTATCATTTAGAACAACTGTAGAAGTGTTGAACCTAAATAATTCATTGAGTTTGGAATAATCAACGTCTTCGCAGAGACTGTCAGGGCCATCCATCAGAGAAATTGGGCTTTTGACAAAATGTGAGCTAGCTAGTATGAAATCTAGGTGGGGTCTGGTGTAAACTGTCCAGCAAATAACGAAAGAACATTATCGTATATATCAGTGCATATATATGTGGTTAATTATCACTGCAAGCCCAAAAACTCTTACAATGTCCGTACCACAGTGAGAGGCCCAATAAGTCAAAGAGAGTGTGCGAAGAAAAGAGACAAAAAAACTATTAGGATTCAAACTGTGTGGTTGGTCCAACAAGAAGAAGACGTGGACCAAAACTATCATGTGAAAATGAGAATTTGGGGTTCAAATAATGGCACAGCTACTAATATAGTAACATTTTTTTTGGTGGTGTTTCATATTTATGATTTGAATTTCACATTTTCTTTTATATTTTTTTTTGAGAGAGTTTCAACCTATGACATCCGCTCTTGATGATAGCTCTTTATCATCAGACCAAGACACCAATCAGTTTTTGGTGTAGGCGGGGGTTGAACCCCAGATCTCTTATACAATCATCAGAGACTTTACCAGTTGATCTAACTGGAACCCACACACATTTTCTTCTATATTATTTACATTTAAAAAAGAAGAATAGAGAATTTAAAGTCGGGTTCCATGGTGGAAGTTATGTCCTTTTAGGCTCTATTTGTTTTGGTTAAGTTTTCTAAGGATAATGGATAATAAACTTGGATATATTTTTTCTTGGAACCCGATTTTAAATTCTCTCTTCTTCTTTAATAAAACACAAACCTAATAAAAGTGAATTTTTTTTTAAATCTCACATCCTAAACAAACTATCACATATAAATTTTAGGTTATAAAACACTCGCATGTATCTTTCTATCTTTACTCACTTTTTCTCCAATCAGACCGGCGATTAACTATAGTTGACCCATGTTGACAACTATTAACTTTTTTCCTCAATCAAGTCACTTCACACTTAATATTTTGCGTTAATCTAGAATTAGGGTTTTGTTTTTCCATTTGGGGCTCTAAATGATCCAAAGCAATATACCCCCGCCCACCCCCCCCCCCTATTTTGAATATGCTTTTGTGAATGAAAGTTTGTGTTTATATAATCATTTATAATTACAAGAAATTAATGTTAATGATTTTTCCTATTAATCAAACAACAAAAAATGTTATTTATCTCATTTCAGGATTGTAGCAAAATATAAAAAAACAAGTTGATTTTCTGCAAGTTGTTTTTACTAATATTTTACAAAGTATGTTTTCCGTTAATTACACAAACTAAGGATAGTAGAGTCTTCTTTTTATTTTTTATATTATTTTGAGAGACAAAGATACTAGAGTCTAAGACCTAATCTTTGCCGAGCAGTGATTACAAAGGTTGTCAAGATAAATTGAGTTCTTTATCTAAAATCGAATAAGGTGGGGCCAGGAATCATAATGGATGCTTCCTGGAAAGGAGGATATCACTAATTAGTTCCCATGCACTTTTGGTGGCTCTCATTTTGCAGCGAGCACACTGTTTAGAGCGTGTTTGGTGGGTGGGAAAAGGGGGCTGAACAAAATCATTCCCTGCGTAAATGATGACTCCAGCTGACAGACAAAAATATGTATGTTTTCCCATTTCAATGCCTACAAATATAAGAGGTACGGAAGTAGGGGGAAATCAGAAAATGATTAATAATAAAATGTTTGTGAAGTGTTGGCGCAACGCCGAGGTTTATATTTTTAGGAGGAAACTTTATACACGTGTACATTTAGATTAAATTAAAGTAAAATTTATATTTTGTATTAAAAAAAAAAGACTAATAATAAAGTGGGTTCATATCAATATCATCCACACTTATCAACCAGCCAACGGGGGCTTGGTTGAGTGGGTAAGGTTCGGACGCTTCGTGCAACACACCTAGGTTTGAGTCCCGCTGTCCGCAAGTTTCTGTTGGTAGATAAACTTAATGGTGAGGTGTACTCACAAATGTGAGGTGACTCCCGCACAGTTTGGCAGGCGTGTACCTTCAGCTGGGAGGTCTGTCAGTTGGCTCCTTGCCCGAGGGTGTAATATAGCCATAAAGACCCCCATTTTTTTTCCTTCTAAAAAAAAAAAGTTATCAATATCAACCACACTTATCAACTAGTTATCTCAACTGACAAAGTCTCTTATCATCGAATAAAAAATATGAACTTCAATCCTTGCATACACTAAAAATCAATTGGTGTCTTGGTGTGATGATAAAAAAACAATTATCAGTAGCGGACATTATAGATTAAAACTATCTCCCAAAAAGAAAGGTTGGGAACTAAACTTGTCATACCCTCCCTTAAAAATTATAATGATTTTTTAGTGCAATTTGTGGTACCTCTATATTAGAATCTTTCTCTCTCTCTCTCTTGTGTGTGTTTGTTACTAAAAAAAAAAAGAAAAAGAAATTGAGTACCCTACTTGAAGATTTCTAGCTCTTAAGAATAAATTTCCTTATTGCAAAATTTTACAAGATGAAAAAGAGAAGCAAATGAAGCTATCCATGAGTTTTGACAATGGTATCTAACCCTACATGTTGTATGGAGGGAGAGAAGATAAAGAAATATGATCAACATTAGAATTATGGTTAAATAAATTTTTTTAATGGCTTAAACTTTTGGGGAAATAATTTTTTTTAACGGCTTAAACTTTTGGAGACATCTGTTAATTTATCAATCAAAATGTACTTAATTTTAGTATATAACTTATTAACTATTTTCCTTTCTGCTATTTTATATTCTTCCTTCATTCTAGACATGCCTAAACAAGAAAGTATTTCAATTCTATTTACTTTGAAATATTCCCACCCAACTCTTTTGAGTTATGGGGCTCTTATAAAGGATGGTTGTACTTCTTTTTTTTAAGTTTTAAAATAAGTTTTTTTTTTTTAATAGAATTTTTATTTTTAGGAAGAAAACACATCATTCTTTTTCTAGAAGTACACATTTTTTTCCCTTACAATAACTTGAAGACTATTTTTAAAAATTAAGAACTGAGATATGGTCCTTTGCATTCTAAAGGTTAGAAGATTGACAATATATATATATATATATATATGAGTTGAGTTTAGGTTACACCTAATATAACTCTAAACAATGTTAAACTACCCAATAACTTGTTGTTGAATTCAAATTTTAGAAATCTTACCGTTGAATTACATATCCTATATATTCTTAGCATGCATGCCAATTTTCATGCTAATCGAATGTTATTTACCATTTCATTCATAAACTCATTTTTTATGCATTATTTTAAACTATAAAAACTGCTTGCTCACTCCCAAATGCAGGAGATCGTAGTGTGCGCACCAAAAACTGAAACCCGTTGGGCTGGGCCTCACTTGGACTCACAACTTATTTGTATAGTGGGTTTGGATTTCCCACACTGGGTCGTTCTAAACACCAAGGCTCAACTGAAGCGCTTTCCTCTCCTCGGGGACCTGATCCACTTCCTTACTCTGTTCTCTCTGTTTACACTCTTCCTTCCCTCAATTCTCCAACCCCCATCTTCCCAAAACTTCTGGTATTTATAGCCCATGATGTAGTGGAGAGGTCATAATTACTTGCCAGTAAGTGCAACCGGCGGTCCAGTGTTATCGATCGTGAGTGGGTGGTTAGGTGGGCGTGGAAAGCGGTGAGGGTGGCGTTGGAACTTGGTTCCCACTTCCAGGTCGGTTCCCGGCAGCGGGGCCTCTCCGAGGGACTGCCGGGCAGGTACATGCGGGTTGCTCCGCGAGCCGTGTGTTCATCACTGCTCGGTAAGGGGCTTGCCGAGAAACGACGTAAAGGCAAAGCTTGGGCCTGCAGCCTACGTGGCTCGGGGTGGGCCGCTAGGTCGAGGCGGACCGGCCTTATGGGCCATATACCCAGGCCAGGGCCCAAGGCCCACTATGGGTCATGGTGCGGGGGCCGTACAATAGCCCCCCCTTGATTCGCTCCCCATCCCCGGGGGTGAATCAAGGACCGCGAGGGGTAAATGCCCGTTTGGGAAGTCGTAAGGTCAGTGCCCGGCCATGGAGGGGCGCATTAATGCGCGTCTCAAAAGACGCGTTTCGAATTGATTGGTGGCCTAACCGCCATCATTGTCTGACGGTTCGTGAACCGAGGCATTGCGCGTGGTTTAATTCCAGCGGATCATTAAATGTCTCTCTACTTCCCACGCCTATAAATAATCCTTCTAACCACTGACTCTCACTTTCGCATTCATCACCTTTCAGTATCTTACTCTGCCGAGCATCCCTCTTTCGTGGTTCGCCTACTGGCCCAGAACACACTTCCTCCTTAGAGCCCACAGTAAGTTCCTTTCCCTCTTCTTGCTTTTTTTAGTTCAGCCATTACAATCTATTCTTTGAGAATCACAGCATTTCTTTTCCCTTTAAAAAAAAACAATACTCGTTTTGAAAGGAACATGAGTTACTCTTACCTCCTTTCCTCCGAGCATGCTCTGGCTAGATTTAGGGAAGCATATAACGTACCTAGTGACGTAGATATTGCCTACTGCAATATGGGTGATATTGACATCCAGAGGCGCCATGGCGAAAACACGGTGTTCTTCCCATTGATGGCCATTTTAGAGGGTGGGGTTAGGTTCCCGGTTGACCCCTTAATTCTTAGTACCCTTAGATTCTACGGTCTCTGTCCCGACCAACTCCCTCCCAACTTTTACCGGGTAGTGAGTTGTGTGAGTAGGCTTAACCAGTTGTATGGGTTGCAACTAAACCACTACGACATTAACCAGATGTATAGCCTGTGCGGCAATATCGAGTCTGACTATTACATAAAGACTAGGGATGTGAGGGTACGGCTTATTTCATGCCTACCAGATTCGAATCGTAACTCGGCTAAAGATTTTGTTCGGGTGAGCGGCAATTGGTTTGCCGAGGAGATCCCCTGCGCGTGTTCGCCGCGCGACGTGGGTCGGTGACTAACCCTTACTATTGTCTATTTTGACTTCGGCCTGGTTATGCAATTGTTAACCCTTATTTCCTTTGTGCAGAGGGCAAAAGATTCAAGCCGGACATCAGAGTGGTGCATGTTCGGGACCTGAACTTCGTTCTCAGGTCGGAGATCTTCGTACATATGGACGGACAACTCCGAGCGTCCCACCTCATCCTCCGTGTAAATCCCGTGTACTCAACTTGGCAGGCGTTCAGCCAAGCTTTGCTAGTTGACAGCCCTCTTCTTTCATATATCGACGTCCGGCACGCAAACTTCTTCCCTCCAAGGCTAACCGTAGGCGAGGCGCGTGATCTCGGTCCCCGGTATATTTGTTCAGACGAGCGACCGCCCATCTGCGACGAATCAGCCGAGCGCGTATCTGCCGAGCGTAGGAGACGCGCCCACGAGCAAATCCAGCAAGAAGCTCCTGCTCAGCCTGAGAGAACCGTAGAGCCCGGGGCACCTGTTCGGGAAGGGGAGGGTGTAGCCGCAGAACCGACAGACTCTTCGGAAACAGGATCCGATCAGGGTAACGCAATGGTGGCCAGGAGGAAGATGACCATAGACCGCTTTGTCCCGAGTGCCCGGCCAACCGGGCAACAACAACAAACACCCGCCCGAGATGCTTCCCCTCCCGCTGCCCCACCAATCCGTGTTCGAAAGAGGCCGCGCACCACCGATCATACTCAGACGGGCTCGGGCAATGTGCCCACCCGACCCTCGGCCGGTATCGTCATCCGGGAACCGGTAGCGCAAACCGGGATAGACCTGGCGTCTACTTCCCGGGCTCCGGCGGCATGGCGACCCTCCTTCCAACTTGGCGGCGAGCCTCTTCCGTCGACGGCCAGTGCCCGAGTGTGGGATAAGGGGCATGGAGGCTGCGTGGCGCAGAGTCTGGCGCGCGGCATCCTCTTGCCCGAGGACTTGCACGCCTTCACGGAATCGACGGATGAGTCCTTGGGGAGACGTTTGCAGTGGCACACCATAGCGGTAACTGTTTCACTTTTCTTTATGATTCTCGGTTTCCCTTTCGCTTGTGTATGTGTTCTTTCCATTTTACCTTACAAAGTGAATACTGTTTGGCCAGGCCGCGCAAATGTCGTATGTTGTGGACGGGAGGATGAAAGAGCTGGCCGAGGACATTGAGCGGGAAAAAGCTCTGAAGGACGTCGCCGAGGCCACGGCGAAGGAGCAGTCGAAGATTGCCGAGGAGGCAAAGGACAAAATTGCTACGGCCGCAAAGGCCCAGGCTCTTGCCGAGACGAAGTGTGAGGAACTGGAACTCCAATTGGGAGGCACCGAGCTCAAATTGGCGGAGGCTCAGAGCTTGAATACCATGCTGGAAGGGCAGTTGGCTGGCTCGAAAGCGGCGCTGGAGGCTTGTGAGAACAAGTGGTATAACGAGGGGTTCGCGGACGCCGAGAATTCAGCGGAACCGATCATTCGCCAGGCCCACAGGCTCGGACATGAGGAGGGTTGGTTCGCCGCTCTTCAAGCCCTGGGGATTCCCGAGGATTCTCCGTTGAGGGATCGCAGCAAGATCCCCTTCCCGAGCATCCCCGACACCGAGAATCCTACGCCCCTTGTCATTGACGAGGAAGAGACCTCTAGCATGAGGGAACTGGTGAACGCCATTGATTCTCATGCAGTGCCGACCGACATGGAGGGGACCAGCCAACCCCATGCCGGGGACCGAACCGGGGAGGACATCCAGCCGCCAACTCCTCACGCCGAGCAACACTCCCAAGAGGACGCATCCTCCGCCCATGCGGCGGACATCTAAAGTTGAAAGCCAGCCCTTCTTTATTTTTCCTTTGTTTGAGAACTTTAGATAAGCGGAATTGCCTATGTCACCGGGATGTGGTGACGGGATAACTTCTTTATGTTGTGTTTTCTTTGTTTCGAGTTGCCGGGTTTCGGCAACATAACGCTAATTTTAAGTTTCACGTTTTGATATGAATGCTTTACTGTGTTGCTCGTACGTATTTACCGAGTAATGAATTCTTGTTGGTTGCCTTTTTATTGTGATGTGTCCGACCATGGTAAGGCCTCCACATGCTCGGCGATAGTGATCTAACCGAGGGTCGGGTTTCCGTCCTTAAGAGTTAATCGTCAGGTTTCCTCCTGCTCGGTGATTAGGGTCTAAACGAGAGTCCGGTTTCTGTCCTTAGAATTAATCGTTCAGGTGTCCACCTGCTCGGTGATAGGGTCGGACCGAGGGTCAGGCTTCTGTCCCTGAAACGAAAAGGCTAAGGTTTCCACCTGCTCGGTGATAGGGATCGAACCGAGAGTCAGGGTTTCTGTCCCTGAAACGAAAAGGCTAAGGTTTCCACCTGCTCGGTGATAGGGATCAAACCGAGAGTCAGGTTTCTGTCCTTATAGTGGGTCGTTCAGGTTTCCGCCTGCTCGGTGATATGATCGAACCGAGGGTCAGGCTTCTGTCCTTGAAACGAAAAGGCTAAGGTTTCCACCTGCTCGGTGATAGGGATCGAACCGAGAGTCAGGTTTCTGTCCTTATAGTGAGTCGTTCAGGTTTCCACCTGCTCGGTGATAGGATCGAACCGAGGGTCAGGCTTCTGTCCTTGAAACGAAAAGGATAAGGTTTCCACCTGCTCGGCGATAGGGATCGAACCGAGAGTCAGGTTTCTGTCCTTAGAACGGGCAGTTAAGGCTTCCGCGTGCTCGGCGATAAGTCGAACCGAGGATCAGGCTTCTGTTTTTAGAACGCATCAGCTAAGAATGAACATGGCTCGGTGAATGGGATCAAACCGAGAATTTTGGTTAGAACTGTGCGGATCTGCATGAAAGACATCATTAGTACAACTAACAAAACATATACAACATGCTGCGGTTAACTCTATGCTCGGAGAACCGCCCATCAATGATAGTACTTCTTCAGATTATGGACGTTCCATGGTCGGGGCAGTTGTCTCTCGTCCAGGTCTTCCAAGAAATAAGCCCCGGTGCCGGCCACGGCCGTGACCCTATAAGGTCCCTCCCATGTCTGTGCCAATTTCCCGGCACCAGTGTCTCGCATGTTGCCCACGGCTCTTCTGAGAACCAAATCCCCGGAGACAAACTCCCTCGTTCTCACGCCTCGGTTGTATCTCCGGGCGAGCTTCTGCTGATACTCCGCGAGCCGTATTGTCACCAACTCGCGGTACTCTTCCACCTTGTCCAAATACCCTACCATCATTTCGTCGTTTTGGGCCTGATCGAAACCCGCTACTCTTGCACTGCACAGATTCACTTCGGTGGGGATCACGGCTTCCGCTCCGTACGTGAGAGAGAATGGGGTCTCCCCGGTGGACCGTCTAGGAGTGGTGCGGTATGCCCACAAGACTTTGGGAAGTTCCTCGGCCCAGTTTCCCTTCGCTCCCTCCAGCCTTTTCTTCAGCCCACTAACAATCACCTTATTCACGGCCTCGGCCTGACCGTTGCCCTGCGGGTAAGCAGGAGTTGAGTACCTGTTCTTGATGCCGAGACCACTGCAAAATTCTCGGAATGCCCGGCTGTCAAACTGTAGCCCGTTGTCAGATATGATAGTGTTCGGCACCCCGAACCTGGTGATGACATTTTTCCATATGAACTTCTTCACTTCCACATCCCGTATGTTGGCCAACGCTTCCGCCTCCGCCCACTTGGTAAAATAGTCGACGGCCACCAAAACGAACTTTCGGCCGCCAGTCGCCCTCGGGAACGGGCCGATGATGTCCAGCCCCCACTGCGCAAAAGGCCAAGGATTGCTGATCGGGTTCAGGTGGCCCCCGGGCTGATGGATCAGAGGGGCGTGCTTTTGACACTGCTCACACTTAAGCACATACTCGGCGGCGTCCTTCTGCATCTGAGGCCACCAAAACCCCTGAGTCATTGCTCGGTGCGCCAATGAACGTCCCCCGACATGGCCGCCGCACACCCCAGAGTGGAGCTCCGCCAAGAGCTCGCCCACCTTCTCCGGGCGTAAGCACAAGAGGTACGGCCCTCCGAAGGACCTTCGATACAACGTCCGGTCTTCTGCCAACCAATACCGAGGAGCCATCCTACGGATCCTGATGCCCTCCTTCTCGTCACTCGGCAGTCGGTCGTCGGCCAAAAAGTCGATAATGGGGTCGATCCAGCATGTGGCAGGGGCTGCGATTGCCGTGACGTTGATCCCTGTAGTTCCCGAGTTGCTCATTACACTGACGCTCGGCTCCGAAATAAGCTCGACTTTGATCTGCCGTGGTATCTCCTCAGCCACTGAGGACGCCAGCGTGGCTAAGGAGTCAGCATGTCTGTTCTGGGTTCGGGCTACGTGGAAAACTTTCACCGTGTTGAAGCTGGTCATAACTAGCCTCGCTTGTTCTAGGTACGCTTTCATCCGGGGATCTCGGGCCTCAAAACTGCCCTGCACCTGATTAACCACCAGACGCGAATCCGAGTATAGCTCAATATCCCGAGCCCCCAGGTTCGAAGCTACCCTCAGTCCGGCCAGGAAAGCCTCGTATTCCGCCTCGTTGTTGGATGCCCTGAAACTCAATCTAAATGAGTGTTCTAGCCGTATTCCTTCGGGGGAAATCATGACAACTCCTGAACCGGCCCCCGTGGAGCTCGAAGCGCCGTCCACGAATATCTTCCACGGTCGAGCCTCCAATCGGCAAACCATCTCTCCCTTCTCTCTGGGCGAAAATTCAGCGATAAAGTCCGCAAGGACCTGGCCTTTCACCGAGCTTCGAGGCCTGTACCGTATGTCGAAGGAACCGAGTCGAGTCCCCCATTTGGCTATACGGCCCGTGAAATCAGACCTCTTCAATAACGACTGTAATGGGTACTCGGTCAAGACGTGTACGGTGTGAGCTTGGAAATAGTGCGGCAACTTCCTTGTGGCGTGTATCAGGGCCAGTACGAGCTTCTCCAAGGGCAAGTACCTCGTCTCGGCGTCGACGAGAGTTTTGCTGATGTAGTATACGGGTTGCTGGATCCCTTTGTCCCTCAGCAGCACAGCACTCACGGCGTGCTCGGATACCGCCAGATACATGAATAAATCCTCACCTGCCTCCGGTGCCGCAAGCATGGGCGCTCGCGCTAAATAAATCTTCAGATCCACAAAGGCCTGTTCGCACTCCTCGGTCCACCGAAATCCCGTCCATTTCTTCAGCAGTTGGTAGAATGGTCGGCATCGGTCTGCGAATTTTGAGATGAACCGGTTAAGGGCGTCCAGCATCCCGGTTAGTATTTGCACTTCCTTCGGGTTGCTCGGCGGCTTCAGTCTTCTCACAGCCTCTATCTGGTCCGGGTTGACTTCAATTCCCCGTGTACTGATCAGGTACCCCAAGAACTTCCCGGCCCCTACGCCAAACGCGCACTTCTCCGCATTAAGGCGCAACTGGTGCCGTCGGAGAACCTCGAAAACCTCCAGGAGGTCCCCCATATGCAGGGCTTCCCGTTTGCTTTTAACCACCATGTCGTCGATGTATACCTCGACCGTGCGTCCTATCTTGTCTCGGAACATTCTTGTCATCATTCGTTGGTAAGTGGCCCCGGCGTTCTTCAGTCCGAAGGGCATCCTTGTGTAGTGGTAATTTGCCTCCGGGAAAATGAACGCCGTTTTCTCTTGATCCTCGGGCGCTAGGGCGATCTGGTGATACCCTTGGAAAGCGTCCAGAAAGCTCATCCTCAGGTGCCCACACGTGGCGTCCACCAGCTGATCAATCTTCGGCACGGGAAAAGGGTCTTTCGGGCAGGCTCTGTTCAGATCGGTGAAATCGACGCAGACCCTCCACTTGTCGTTCTTCTTCTTCACTACCACGGTGTTCGCCAACCAATCCGGGAAGATGATCTCTCGAATCACCCCTGCCTCCTTCAATCTCTGAACTTCCACTTTTACTGCCTCGGAGTGCTCCCAGGCTGATCTCCTCGGCCTCTGCTTTTTAGGGGTGAATGAGGGGTCAACTCCAAGTCTATGCATGATGAATTCGGGATCCACCCCGGGCACCTCGTACGGACTCCAAGCAAATACGTCCACATTCTGTATTAGGAGCAGCAACATCTCTACTTTTTCCCGGTCCTCCATGCTCTCCCCTATTTGGAAGTACTTGTCCATATCCGACAACACCTTTACCCTCAGCATGTTCTCGGCACGCGCGACCTCCTTCTCTGGCGGGCCCTGTAATTGCTATAAAGGCGTCCCTGATGACGAACATTTGGGATCGGCCTGACCCTCCCGGTCGGTTTGCTCCTTCTTCCAATCGACCATGGCGATCAAACATTGCCTGGCCGCCTGCTGACTTCCTTGTATCACCGTGACACCATAATCAGTATGAAACTTGACCCTCATGTGCAGAGTGGACGGGACAGCCCCCATTGCATGTATCCATGGCCTCCCTAGAATCGCCGTGTAGGGGGAGTATGAGGTAACTACGAAGAAGCTTACCATCACCTCCTTGCCCCCCATGTTCACGGGCAGAGAGATTTGCCCCTCGGGCGCCACCATCTTCCCATCGAACCCAACCAGGGGAGTGTTGTACTTCGACAGGTCCTCATTCCTCAACCCGAGCCCCCTGAATAGGTCCGGGTACATAACATCCGCTCCGCTTCCCTGGTCTATCATTATCCTCTTCACAACGAAGCCGCCAACCCTTGCCGTTACTATCAATGCGTCGTCGTGCGGCTGAATGGTTCCTTCTAGATCACTGTCGTCGAAAGAGATCGTACTCCCCTCTACCGATATCATCGTCAGCACCTCCTTCCCCTTTGCCGTCGAAATGCCCCTCGGGGCGACGTGGATAACATCAATTATCCCAAGAGGGGGCGGAAGGGGATTCCCTCTGTGTGGGGCGCCATGCCCTGTTCCTCTATCCCCGGCGTCCGTCACAAAATCCTTGAGGTGTCCTGCTTTAGCCAACTGCCCGGGATGGTCCTTTAGCACTCGGCACTGCTCGGTAGTATGCCCCCGGTCTTTGTGGTAGGTGCAGTACAGGTTCTGATTTCTCCTAGAGGGGTCGCCAGCCATCCGGTTCGGCCATCTGAAGTACGGCTCGTGTTTGATCTTATCCACGATTTTATGCACGGGCTCCTTGAACGTCACGTTCACCTCCCCTGCTGGTGCTACTGGCTCTTGAATCCTCAAATTTCCCCGTGCCCTCTGTTGAAAACCGCTCAGCCGAGGACGATCAGCCACCTGTGCTTTGCCTTTGCTCTGTATCTTATCATCTTCCAACCGCTTGTACTCCTCGATGCGCCTCATCAGCTGCCTCATGTCCTCGGGAGGCTTCTTAGTTAACGATTCTCTCAACCCCGAGTCGTCAGGCAATCCCAATCTGAAGGTGCTCGCCGCAATCTTCTCGTTCCCTCCGCCAATCTCGTTGTAGAGCTCCCAGTATCGGTTAGCGTAATCCCGGAGGGTTTCCCCTGCCCTCATCTTCATAGACAGCAGCGCGTCCACCGGTTGTTGCTCCCGGCTGCACGTCACGAAACGGGAACCGAACTCCTGTATTAGCTCGGCGAAACTGTGAATGGAGCCCTTGCGCAACCCGTTGAACCACCTTAAGGCCGTGGGACCAAGGCTAGAGGGAAAAACCTTGCACATCAGAGCGTCATTGCGGGTATGCAAAGACATCATCTGGATATAGTGGCTGACATGCTCTACGGGGTCTGTTTTCCCACCATACGAATTGAACGGCGGGCGCGTAAACCTGTCCGGCATCGGTGCACGCTCAATATCTGCTGAGAATGGTGACCGAGCCGCCCTGCGCAATGCACGGCTCATAGCATCCATGGCCGCATTCCTCGGCCGTCTCTCTGGAGACTCCGAGCCCCGATTCCCGTATTCCCGCGACCGAGAGCGATTTTGCCGCCGGTGAGACTCTGCTGAATGGGAGCGGTCTCGGCGGCGACGGGACTCCCTCGAGTGCGAGCGCTCCCTGCGGTGGCGGGATCCTGATTGATTCAATCCCATCCCGCGTCTTTCTCCCTCGGCGCCTGGCCCTCTCTCTCGGTCGTCTTGACCGGCTCGGCGGCGCTCGTTTCGGGCTTCCAACTCCAGGTCTTGTACTAACCTCCGCAGCCGCTCAAGCTCTTCATCCCTGACGTCGGGTTGCCTATGCCGGGAAGCATGGGATACCGTTCTCCCCGTTTGATACGACCCTTCTCCAAGGCCGGACCGCTCTTCCAGTTGCTCGTGAAACGGATCCTCGCGTCTCTTCTGCCTCTGTTCCCGCCAGGTGGAGCCCCTGGAAGACCCTGCCGAGCCACTCTCGGCGTTACCTCCAGACATCTTTCCTGTATACGAGCCTTGGCAGAACCACTGCTTAGTAGGATTCCCCACAGACGGCGCCAATTGTGCGCACCAAAAACTGAAACCCGTTGGGCTGGGCCTCACTTGGACTCACAACTTATTTGTATAGTGGGTTTGGATTTCCCACACTGGGTCGTTCTAAACACCAAGGCTCAACTGAAGCGCTTTCCTCTCCTCGGGGACCTGATCCACTTCCTTACTCTGTTCTCTCTGTTTACACTCTTCCTTCCCTCAATTCTCCAACCCCCGTCTTCCCAAAACTTCTGGTATTTATAGCCCATGATGTAGTGGAGAGGTCATAATTACTCGCCAGTAAGTGCAACCGGCGGTCTAGTGTTATCGATCGTGAGTGGGTGGTTAGGTGGGCGTGGAAAGCGGTGAGGGTGGCGTTGGAACTTGGTTCCCACTTCCAGGTCGGTTCCCGGCAGCGGGGCCTCTCCGAGGGACTGCCGGGCAGGTACAGGCGGGTTGCTCCGCGAGCCGTGTGTTCATCACTGCTCGGTAAGGGGCTTGCCGAGAAACGACGTAAAGGCAAAGCTTGGGCCTGCAGCCTACGTGGCTCAGGGTGGGCCGCTAGGTCGAGGCGGACCGGCCTTATGGGCCATATACCCAGGCCAGGGCCCAAGGCCCACTATGGGTCATGGTGCGGGGGCCGTACACGTAGTAATATAATTCTCGGAGTACCGAGGTCGAACCACAAGGAGTAGGATAGATTCAAAGACAATAAAATTAAACAGTAATTTGGGTGAAGAAGAAAAATACTTTTGTTTGGTGATTGTTAACAAGAATAATAATAAAAATTGATTTAAATCAATAATGTAAATACTAGGGCATCGGGGTATTTCCCTATATCGATATGAAATTCTTTGTGATCTAAGAAAATATCTATTTCATAATTGATTGTTCTTATACAATTAAAAACTTATGATTCGGTTGAACTGAGACAATTCAAGAACACATGATAACCTCGATTAGTAATGCGGTTAGAAAAGTTTTCAGAAAAACTCATTCACTTTAAAACCTGATTTCTATTTGAAACTATTAGAAATTCATCTAAACAATAAGAAAAACATGATTGAACTTATTGAAAGCATGGAAGAACTAATACATCAAAAGAAATCTAATTGAATAATCAAATATGTTGTTTATAAAATTCTAGAAAGAATCACATTGAATATTCTTACCGTATAGAAGAAGCATAACTCCTAGCCCTAGCAAAGAGTTTAGGATGCCATTAGAGAAAGAAAAATACAAGGTTTTCTCTACCCAAAATTCGTTCTCCCAGCCTCCCCTCAAAACCCTAATGTCTAAGTGTCCAAAGAAAATAAAATATTTACTATTTTAATTTCCGTCTAGGTTTACAGCAGTAAATTGTGAGTTAATTTCGGCCATCAAAAATTGAGAAATTTGAAAAACTCAAAACTAGAAAGTTGTAGATATTTAAGTCACGGTTCCAACCCATCCAGTCTTGTGTCAATTGGATTTTTGAGGAGAGAGATACACCCAAAATACTGATCAGTACTCAAATCAGATTTTTCCTTTTTAGATTCTGCCTCTTTGATTTCTTTCCTTATTTGAAGCTTCCAATCATGTTAGATGATCCAAGCACTCCAGCTGCACCTCCTTAGACATTTAGGCATGGTCCTTTAGCTCCACTTTAATTCTAATTTCTCCATTCTCTCACAAATTCCTGTAAACTCATCTTTCTCACATGATTTCCTGAAAATAGAAAATTACACACAATGAATAGCATCTTATTCAAGAAATTATGTAAAGATAAATAATAGAGACTAATACAAATCATGGTTTAATTATACAAATTAAGCATAGTAATAAAGAGATAATGCCCACATAAATATATAACAAGTATACATTTTAAGGCGTTATCACACCCCCCAACTTAAATCTTACTAGTCCCTAGCAATCCACAAAGCACCATGTCTAGTAAAAGTGAAATATTAAAACTAAAATTCAAGCCACTTTCGTAGGCTACACGACTGCACTTCTCATGTGCAGCAAGTCTTTGAACCCCTAGGTCACCCTAGTGGACGAGTTTACTCTCGTGAGGGTTTGTAGTGACTCTACCCACAAAAGTCAAAGGTTTTCTGAAAATTCCTGCAATAAATGTTAGTTTGCTTTATCATTATATCATACAAATGAACTTTCAATTTTTGAGTTGGGATACTATTCATCATATTAAAGAGCTTTCACTAGCTTCACTTTTGGAGTGTGTGTGTGCATAGCTCATCCAATCAAACCGGCTTTTCCAAACATGCATAGACCAAGAATAATCTAGATTAAAGCCTCTACTCCAAAACCTCTCTTTAGTCATCAACACTCTGAAAGAACACACATAGAAGTAATGATTTCTCTCTTCAAATCACATGTGAACAAAAAGGAAAGAAAAAGTTTTAAGAATATCACATGTGTATACAAAAACAACCGCTAAAACAACGGGAAAAGATCTCTTGGAAAGGATGTTGAATTCCTAGAAACATGAGGTTAATATCATTCTCATTCCGCGCATGCTTACTAAACCTATTCAAATAACAGGTAATCATGCAGCTCGCCAGAATCCTCAAGTCCAGAATTCAGACAGCATGCCAAATACCATTCTCATCCCTAGTTTTTATTCCAAACACATACCAGCCATGCACCTTTAGGATCAAGTAGGACTTTAGGCTCAATTATAGTATAATCTTTTGGCTAGGTAAAGGCAAACTGCTCTCTTTGAAATGTGAGGTATATGAATCAAATGCAAAAAATTCAAGCCAAACCCAACTCATAGCAGTAACAACCAACTTGAATCAAAACAACCTTTACTCAACCATATAACCCTTCTGAAATACATGAAAGATGTGTAAGACACCAATGATTTATATGTATGTCTTCTCTTTCTTCTTCTTCTTCTTCTTCTTCTTTTTTTTTTTTTTTTTGAAAGAAAAGAGAGACAATTGTGGTATCTAAACACATCAATTGCTCAAAACTTGAACCCCCAAGAGAACACCCATAAACAAAAATGTTTTGTGGTATTGTGAAAATATTTCTCATGGCTCAAATGATGGTGACAATGGTTAATGTAAAGGTAGGCTGAATATTTGTTTAGCTGGTGACAAAAGATTGATGGCCTTAAGCTCTCATCTCCTAAAATTCCACATAAACTAGTATGCCTAAGGACAAAAATAAGTAAGATCATGGTATATCTCCCCATAATGTTTCCAGTAGTCAACCAAAAAAATATATAGAGATCTTTTACAAAAACTGAAGCATATGAGAGAAATTTAAGAGTTCAAACAAAGATATACTCTCACAAAGAAAAGTAAGGCTCAAGAACTCTCCTATGGATTGAGTTTCAGCTTATATCTAGCTTGTTCATGATCCATGCATATCCAACATCCAATCGTCCGCTAACCTGGCTAATGTGCTCAAAAGTTTTCAATTGTGCTCTTCATGAAAGAGTCTTAATATAACAAATAGTATAACCAACTCAGCATTATCCATTCCATTACATGATATAAAAATAAAACTTATAACTCTTCTGCATTCAAATTCAAGGTTTTTTTTTTTTAATTTTTTTAAATAATTGAAAAGTTGCAACCAAAAAGAAAAAAAAAAATCATGCAAGGTGCAGCAAAATGTGTAGACCTCTCCCCCCAACTAAAATATTGCATTATCCTCAATGTATCAAAGCCAAAATAAATTCAAGTATAAAGGGAAGAAGTTACCTTAAGCATTTGAATTTTTTTTTTTTTTTTTGAAATTTCTTTCACACCTGCAAATGTTAGCTCACAAAAGAAAAATAATAACAAAACAAAAAAACAAAAAGCATAAACAAAAACAAAAGGCAAAAAGAAAAAAAAATTAAAACAAATATGGTACAACTTCAGAAGGCTTTTTCAAAGTTCACGTAGCATCTCAATAGGCAGGGATCTCTAGTGACATAGTCTCCTCCTCAGATATAACTCCCCCTAAGAATGGTTTTAATCTTTGTCCATTTATTTTCAAAATCCTACCATCTCTAGGGTCCTTAACTACTACAGCTCCAAGGTTAAACACTTCCCTTACAATGAAAGGGCCATCCCACCTAGGTTTTAACTTACCTGGGCCTAAATATGCATATTTAAGACCACTAGGTAGCGGCTTAAGCTCCAGTTGTGGTGCCTCTTCACTTGAATGCACGTGCTTTTTTTCATTTTCTAATAGCTCCTCAAAGCAAGGCTTTCATCATTTATTAATTGTCATCATTTGTTTTTCTTCCAAAACCTGTGAGGAATCCAACAAAGAAAAATTTTCAGATACATGAATATCACATTCTAAATCATAAGAACCAACAGAATTATTAAGAAGAGTTTCAAAAGGATCAGAAAAACAATTCTTATTAAACTCTATTTGAACCACCGCCCCAATGAGGTTCACATAAGCACAGTCATCATCCTCATGTGCTTGTTTAGCCACATGAAATATGTTTAGCTCCAAAGTCATGGAACCAAAAGTGAGTTGCATCCTTCCATTCCTGCAATTAATTAAAGCATTAGCTGTGACAAGAAAATGTCTACCCAAAATAATAGGGGTATAAACACTAGGATGTAAAACAGGTTGGTAACCTAGAACAATAAAATCAACAGGATAATAAAATTATTCAATTTTCACCAACACATCCTCAACAATCCCTCTCGGTTCCCTTACAGAGTGATCAGCCAGCTGTAAAGTTATTGAAGTAGGTTTCAACTCACCAAGTCCAAGTTTTTGATACACACTGAAAGGGATTAAATTAACACTTGCCCCAAGATCTAGCAATGCATGCTCCATGATGTAATCTCCAATAGTACAAGAGATCGTAGGACAACCTAGATCCTTATACTTTGGTGGGGTCTTATGTTGGATAACTGCACTTACCTGTTCTGTTAGGAATGCAGTCTTCTTCACATGATGCTTTCTCTTGATGGTGCATAGATCCTTAATTACCTTGGCATATGCAGGCACTTGCTTGATAACATGCAATAATGGCAAATTTATCTTTTGACTTGATGCAAATGCTCTAATATCTTAGATGCGGTGTCCAATTTCCTAGGTAATTTTAAGGCTTGTGGAAATGGTGGAGGGATTGGGCATTGTTCAATTTCACCAAATTCAAGTAACTTAGTTTCATCCTTCTCTTTTTCAACTGGGGTCTCCTTAGATTTCTTAGTTACTAAAGGAGAACTTTTATCAATCTCTTTACCACTCCTCAAAATGGTCACAGCTTTTACTTCCTCATGTTTATCCATAGAGCCAATTTTTAGATTTTAATTGATGGGATTTGGTTGAGTTTGGGAAGGAAGCTTCCCTCGCTCTATCCCGCTCAATGAATTTGTAAGCCTAGTTATATGACTCTTGGTCTCTCTTACCTCTTCATCTAGCCTTGTGAGCATGGATTCAAACTTTTGATTTTGCTCACTTTGCCTTTGAATGAAAGTACTAAGTGCATCCTCCAAGGAAGTTCTAGATGATGATGATGCATGTGGTGAACTAAAATTCCTTAGAGTAGGAGGATTCAACACATTGTCACTCTTATAACTCAAATACGGATGGTTTCGCATATTTGGGTTATAATTGTTAGAATATGAAGAATTATTTGGCCAATATGAATTAAATGCATGTACTTGTTCTTCTGGCACATTCAAGAATGATGAAAGTGATGCACATTCATTTGTAACATGGTTTATCTCATGACAAATTTTACACACCTCCATTGGGTCCTCTCTAAAGGTAGCACTAACACTCCTACTTCCTTTCATTTTGAGTGCTTCAATTTCTTTAGTTAACATGCTGATTTTTGCACTCATGTTATCATCTTCCCTCAACTTGAAAACACTTCCACTAGAAGTGGTAGTGTTAGTTCTAGTCTTATCAGTGGAGTCCATAGGGCTAGGTCCAATCCATGTGTTAGAGTTTTCAACTATCTCATCAAGATAATCCATTGCATCTTCGGGTTCTTTTTGTAAAAAGTCCCCTCCGCATGAGAGTTGAACAAACTGTTGGTCCCTAGGTGTAAGTCCTTCATAAAAATAGCTAACCAACCTCCAATCTTCATACCCATGAGTTGGGCAGAAATTGAAAAGATCTTTGTACCTTTCCCAAGCTTGGTATACGGTCTCATTTTCTCATTGGACAAAACTAGCTACCCTTCTTTTTACTTGCTGGACTTTGTGGGGAGGAAAATGCTTCTTAAAAAACTCTCGAGCCATCTCCCCCCAACTACCTATAGACCTAGGTTTCAAGGTGTAAAGCCAACTTCTTGCCTTATCCTTAAGAGAAAAAGGAAAGAAACGTAACTTAGCAGTCTCAATAACATTTTGTGCATAGAAACTACTAATTACCTCTTCAAAAGCTCTAACATGGACATAATGATTTTCATTTTCTTGTCCCCTAAAGTCAGGAAATATTGCTAATAAACCTTGTTTCAGTTCTACATGTGGTGCATTAGGTGGAAACATGATGCATGAAGGAATAGAATTTTGTGTGGGATGCAACAATTCATACATAGTTCTTCTATTCTCCTCATGATTACGTGTTTCATCACCCATGATTGATGAAGAAGGTGAAGGCAAAGGTGTGTCAAAAAGATTACCAAAGTAAGTTTCAAAAATTTCTAATCTGCCTCTCTCGTTTCTAACCTAAATGCTCATGCAACAATGAATCCACAATCAAATAAAAACAAAATAAGGGAAAAAAAATTGGAACGAAGTAACCAATAGAAGAATTTCCACCGGTTGTGCTTTGCTCCCAAAAATTGCCTCTGAACATGTAGCAACTCCCCGGCAACGACGCCAAAATTGCTTGCTTACTCCCAAGTGCAGGAGATCGTAGCAATATAATTCTCGGAGTACCGAAGTCGAACCACAAGGAGCAGGATAGATTCAAAGACAATATAATTAAACAGTAATTTTGGTGAAGAAGAAAAATACTTTTGCTTGGTGATTGTTAACAAGAATAATAATAAAAACTGATTTAAATCAATAATGTAAATACTAGAACATCGGGGTGTTTCCCTATATTGATATGAAATTCTTTGTGATCTAAGAAAATATCTATTTCATAATTGATTGTTCTTATACAATTAAAAACTTATGATTTGGTTGAACTGAGACAATTCAAGAACGCATGATAACCTCGATTAATATTGCAGTTAGAAAAGTTTTCAGAAAAATCCATTCACTTTAAAACCTGATTTCTATTTGAAACTATTAGAAATTCATCTAAACAATAAGAAAAACATGATTAAACTTATTGAAAGCATGGAAGAACTAATACATCAAAAGAAATCTAATTGAATAATCAAATATGTTGTTTATAAAATCCTAGAAAGAATCACATTGAATATTCATACTGTATAGAAGAAACATAACCTCTAGCCCTAGCAAAGAGTTTAGGCTGCCATTAGAGAAAGGAAAATACAAGGTTTTCTCTGCTCAAAATTCGTTCTCCCAGCCTCCCCTCAAAACCATAATGTCTAAGTGTCCAAAGAAAATAAAACATTTACTATTTTAATTTCCGTCTAGGTTTACAGCAGTAACTTGTGAGTTAATTTTGTCCATCAAAAATTGAGAATTTCGAAAAACTCAAAACTGGAAAGTTGTAGATATTTAAGTCACGGTTCCAACCCATCTGGCCTTGTGTCAATTGGATTTTTGAGGAGAGAGATACGTCCAAAATACTGATCAGTGCTCAAATCAAATTTTTCATTTTCAAATTTTGCCTCTTTGATTTCTTTCTTTATTTGAAGCTTCCAATCATGTTAGATGATCCAAGCACTCAGGCTGCACCTCCTTAGACATTTAGGCATGGTCCTTTAGCTCTACTTTAATTCTAGTTTGGCCTCCATTCTCTCACAAATTCCTGTAAACTCATCTTTCTCACGTGATTTCCTGAAAGTAGAAAATTACACACAATGAATAGCATCTTATTCAAGAAATTATGTAAAGATAAATAATAGAGACTAATACAAATCATGACTTAATTATATAAATTAAGCATAGTAATAAGGAGATAACGCCCACATAAATATATAACAAGTATACATTTTAAAGCGTTATCAAAAACTTGAATTTAAACAATTGATTGATGACATGGTTATTAATATTTGATCACCTTGAAATTTTGCAAGTATGGAGAATATACAAAGATAATGTAATCCAACAGTGGATTTGTCAAAATTGGCATCATATTAAAAAATATTGGGTGGTGTAACTTGAACACAACCCATATATAGATATGTAACAACCCAAGGAAAAACCCTAGCCATATCTACACTATATTTCAAAAGGACTAGTCACAATTGAGACTCTTTGTAGTTGTTAATAAAGTCCAGTTCAACCCAGTATATGCCCGATGTGAGACTCATCACATACTCACACATACCATACAAATCAATCAAATTGAGGCATCATAATTATATATATATATATATATAGAGAGAGAGAGAGAGAGAGAGAGAGATAACAATTAATGATACAAATTAAACTTATTACATGGATGAAATTAGGACTATCCAAAGACTCGTGAAACTCGATCCACTTGAACAACTTGGCGAGTTGTGGTCAATTTCAAAATTTTACAAGTATTGGGAACAAAGGTAAAAATCTGTTGATATTATTTTCCATTTGAACCATAAATTAATATTTTGTGTATTATTTAAAAATATAAAAAATTTGAAATGTAATATTTTATAAATAAGATAATTATTGGTCATTGATTATCTTAAAAAATTAAAATATAACTCTCTTAAGCCAAGTGATAAGATTGATTTTTTTTTTATATGTCTTTGATACACAACTCTAGGATCTAGAATTGGGATATCTATCAATTTAAAATGCCATTGCCATACTCGGCCGCCGCCCACAATGTGAATTTTATAAATACCATACCAATGAAACATAGGATGGATGAATGTGCTGATTCCAGAATTTCATCCACAACATATATATAAAATGGGGCCATTTCAAGGGTGAGGTATTTTTTTTGTGCAAGAAGGCAATTCTTTTATGTAAGTAGTCATTATCAACAAGTAAAGAAAGCACCCGTTAATTAAGCATCGAGCTAGGAACATGCATGCGCAGCAGTCAAACGCATTAATTAGGCACAGGATGGATGAACCATCAGAAAATGAAACCCTTCTCGTAGTGGGTGGAATGTCAGCTATGATCACCCTTTTTTTCTAGATGATAACAAGCAATGTGTCAACAATGACTTGACTATAGGTCACCTCACTTCCCCTTTGCCCTTTTCCTTTCTTGCCATACATTATTGAATCCCAAATGATAAAAGTGAAAAAGCTTATACAATCTGTGTTATATATATTTACACGCCGTAAAAGCAATTGAAATTTTGACTTGAAATCACGACCATAGTGTCAGTTGTTTTCAATGATTTCAGTTATTTTTAATTTTGTATGTGTGATAAATACTGCTCAAATATTACGTGTAATTATAAAGAGATTATAAAGAGTTGAATGGTAGATGACTCTAGAAGATTATTCATCATAGCTGTTGTTTTCTTTGAACTAAACAGTAAATACCCTTCATATTATCTGCTGACAGCTAATTTATACTGCAAATACTATTGGAACGTTCGTTCCCAATAGTTTAAAATGTAATTTTGACATGTGTCAAATTAAACAGGAAGTCATATTCGGTTACTCCAAAACATTCAAAGTAAAATGTTTTCCTTGATCAAAGGAATCACGTGGTGCGACATTTTTTACCATCAGTAGAAGAATTGGTTTGCCTTGGGGAGGAATCAAACACCGAATTCAAACAACTAGGTGTTGAATTGGAGCTGAACATGCCTGATTTAAAATTGAACACTCTAGGGTGTCTGGTAGGTGTTTCCAAATAACAATTAACAATTTTTAAACAATATTTCACATATTTTCACACACGTATTTTCACAAAAATTTTTATACAAAAATTTTCAATTTTTAATTACATATACCAATACCAAACGGGCACTCAGTCTGCCGGGCTTAACCAAAAAAAAGTGAACACATATAAGTGTGCTTGGAATCTTTGGATGTAATTTTTTTTAATTACTAATTGATTAAAGTAATTTTTTTCCTAGAAAAAAAAATTATACATAAACAAATAAATTAAAAATCTAAAAGAAGAAAAAAGTGTGCCAAACACGCGTAATAAACCAAATCTCAGACACTGTTCTTCGAGAGTCGGAACTCCATTTTATATTCGTGCTACCCTACATTGTTCTGCTTAGAGAATTCAATACATTGGCATTATTACCCAAAAATAGAAAAAGAAAACTCAGAGCATTTTTTAGAGTGGATACTCAATTTATCGTGCATTACCCACACCAGTGCAAAACAACTAGATATTGTTCTTAAAAAAAAGAGTACCAAAGATGAAAGAGCAAGAGCAAGAAAGTGCAAAATAAAACCCCATGAATTAGAGAGAGAGAGAGAGAGAGAGACTATGCAATCCAAAGAATTGCCTTTTCTCAAAGTAGATATATTGTGGTAGTAAAATAAACTCCCCAAAAAGGTGTCCTTGTCCATTTGCTTCCACCGATTTGTCCAAAAGACAAAACCCAAAGATTTTTTACATAGCCATGAAAAACAAAAACGAAAAAAAGAGAGCCCTATCTAATTAAGACCAAGGAATCAGTATCCCACAGGTACTCTTTCATCCTAGTCATTCTCTATGTAACCCTATACCAGTCTATAGACTCTATACCCCTCCAACCAAACACTGACCCACAAAAGAAAGCGACTGAAAGTGAAACCCCACAAATACCACTTTTCCCTAGTATTTCAAAATCCCACCACCATTCACCAAAAAAAGAAAAAAAACCGAAAAACAAGGTGAAATGAAAAACCATTTCCCTGGAAAATGGTAAAACTAAAAACAAGCATTACTATTAAAAAGTAATTTAATTAATGGATCACTTCAAACCCTGGCCAGGGATGGAATCCCCTGCAGCTGCAGCTGCAGCAGAATCAGCTACTCCACCAGCTTCAGCACCATTCATCTGCCACGTGTTGAACCCCAAAGAAGCCACGTCAGCACCATTGCCACTCCCACCACCGCCAAAGTCAGCGACTTCAGGGAATGTCCAGCTCCCTCTTCCCAACCCGAACCCCATCTCATCGAACCCGGGTATGGGCCCAAGCCCAAGCCCATACCCACTCAGGCCCAACAAGCTCGGACCTTGCGAGTTCAGCAAGAAATTGAAGCTCCCACCACCCAAATCCATGTTCTCAGCGTGAAGACCCGAAGCAGCAGAAGGGTTCCCTAAAACGGCGTCGTTGCCGTTGGTAATAGTGGAGGAAGAAGACGAAGACGAAGAAGTAGAAGAGGAACAGGTGGCGGAGCGAGAGCGCTTAGTCATGGCAGCCTTGCGGGTCCCACCACCAACGGGGACGTTGCGGAGGGTCCCACCTTGGGTCCAGTAACGCCGGCATGACTTGCAGAAGTGGCGAGGCTGAGAGAGGTTGTAGTTGTTGTAGTAGCAGAACTTGGTGGAGGTCGAGTCGCAGCGAGGACATGGTAGCGGTTGCGCCTGCGGCGGTGGTGGGTGGCCCAAACTCTGGTGGACCCTCGTAACCGCTTTTTCTTCACTCGTCTCCGATGGCATTTCTAGTTACTAGTTAGGTACAAAGCTTCTTGTTGTTTTTGTGGGAGTGAGAGATGTTTTTTAGAATGAGACAAATGGGGTTTAAAGTTAGAGACTTGAGGATAGAAGATTCAGGGAATTGAGAAAGAGAATAGAGATGTCTTGGAAGCAGTGAGGGAAGATTTATACTGAGAGAGAGAGAGAGAGAGTATGTCTGTATGTGTGTTTTGTGTGGGTGAGTTAAAAATGTGGAGGGTGAAATAATAAGCTGAGGACAAAGAGAGAGAGAGAGAGAGGCGTAGTGGGAAACATTGACAATGGTCAATGTGGGATATTTGTTTTTTTTTGTTGTTGTTGTCGTCATTAGCGGTGGTTTGTGTACTGTTTGTAAATCAACGGCTCATCAACACGTAGCTCTCAGCTCATGTTCATCCGTAATGCGTTAGATCATTTGAAAAAGTGTCAAATTTTCCAAAATCACTCTAAGTGAGTCAAGCTAAAAATATATGTAAATTTTTTAAAGTTTGGAATTATTTGAATTTTATATTATAAAATTTGAGAAATTGTAGTTTGTCTCATTTTTTTTTCTTTTTTTTAAATTGATAAACAAGCATAAACAAATTTTGGTAGAAAGAAACGAAAACTGTTCATAATTAAACCATTCGTTCATTTACAATTTTATTTTGGACTTTCTTCTAATTGGATGATTTGATGTCGACATTACAATCCGAGCATAGTCGCTTTCTTGGCGTTAGCCAATTGGTGAAAATAGTACCAGAGGCAACTCTACTGTGTAACGTGCGTGACCAAATTTTCAAGGTTTGTTTCATGAAAAGTATCTCATACAACAATCTTATACGATATGATGCATGTAAGACTAACATATAGGTATAAAAATTTCACATATTATGCGTACTTACCAATTATCTGCACGTGCATAAAAAAAAATATTTTATTTATATAATAAATTAAAGGTTAATTTTGTCAAATAATAAATTTATTTCTATAGACATTAATTCCATACTATATTTTTATTCACATGTGTAAATTTTAGAACGAGTTGATATGTTATCTGAGTGTTTGTAATTGAAGAAAAGCAAGCGATAAATATTCATAAAATAAAATAAAAATAGAAGAATACAAAGAAGAAGAAAAAAGAAAGAAAGAAAGAAAATGTTATCTGGGAGTTTGTGGTTAGTGACTTGGTTCAGTTCAACTAGGGTCTCTAACAGTGGGTCTACTCTTCCTATAGTAGACAATTAGTAGCTAGTTATTACAGCCCCATTAGTCAGTGGTCAAATATTCTCTAGTTATCCCCTCCCCAAGCAAAACATTCAATTAATTTCTTAGCAGCCAAGGTCTTCAGGGTATAGGAGCCCTGACCAAATTATTGATTGCTACAAAAATAAATAAATTAGATTAGAATAGTAAAATATGACATTAGATAAGTTTGATGTCTAATCCAAATCCATTTAGCTCCAAGAGATTAGTCAAGATAGTCATGCTCGTGGCAGTGAGTTTCTTGTGATGAATAGACCGTGATTAAGAAAATCAACTCGACCTTATTGTTTGATAAGGAAACCAACTAAACATCAATTTGGCCAGCAAATGAATTCCATATCAGCAAACAGAAAAGTGAAAAAAACCAGTGATATTTCTACTTAGTATTCAGGTTGGAGGGGAAGATTGTTGTAGATAAGGGTCAGAACTGAATGATCAACTGGGCCCAAGCCTGACCTAGCTTGGTACTTAATTATAGTCCAAAACCACACGGTGGAAGCAAAGGGTTGCTACTGCTGTCTGCTGCCGGAGCTGAGCAAGTACATTGAGGTTGTGCAACTAACATGGAGGGTGTGCTAAGCAATGAACATTATGGTTCCATCGTAACCAGTTTCTTAAGACTTGGAATTCAACAATCAACCACATCCCAAAAAAAGAGTGTCTAGAAGAAACCATAATCTGTCACACTCTCCTTCGTCCCATCCCATCTACAACTACCTTGCAATAAGATGAGCAGTTGAGCACCATCATTTTGTTGCTTAAAGATATGCACCCTGAGATCACGTCCCCTTCTTTGTCGATCTTGGGGAAAAAAAAGTTTTGTTTTTATATCGATCCAAATTTAGAGGAATGAATTGAAACAAATGTTATGAACCAAAATTTAAGGCAGAAATAAAATAATGGTAATTTATTTTAATTAACTAATTATTTTAGTCTAAATAAAGAGTAATGTTATGATCGTAATTTTTACCATAACTTTGTCACATCTTGCTCATGCGGTGCAAGACCATGAGTGATAAAAATTTTAATCTTACTACTTTTACTTCATCACTCATCATTGATCATGTAGACAAATTATAGCAAAAATTATTATATCAGCATTTCTACTCAATAAAATGAAACAAAATTGACAAAATATATAACACGGAACTCTAATCTTAATTATTATTTAAAACGGCACATTAAAAAGAAGTATTTAAAAATGCATTTTTTGCCTCGGCAATGGAAGGTTCTTTACTCAATTAAAGTGTGAGAAGAGTGACATAAAGCAAACCTAATTTTAAATTGAGTTTAAAAAGCCCCACCCTGGTGTTAAAATCACGATCCAATAAAAAAAAGTTTTTAACTTTTATTACATTTAAAAAATTAAATTGATTACTTTTTAAATTATCATTTTCTTTTGTTAATGAACGGAAGTTTAGTTGACATTCTATTCTAAAATGATGATGAGAGATCAAAGATTAGATCTTGTTAATCAATATAAGTAAAGTTAATTTATCATTAGGAAAAAGTTTCCAAAATTTTTGTTTTTATTATTTTTAGATGCAGCTGGAGCAAATGTAATTGGGTGGAGTCGGGTTAAAATAAGAGGGAAGGCAAGGTGAGTTGGGAATTTTTGCATTGAATAGGTCCGACAACATGATGGATGTTGGGCAGCGTGGGAAGCAATAATTGGATTTGCCTGCTGTTTCGGTGGCTGTGGCCAACACCTTCTCTGCATCAAAGATTCCATATTTCTCTCTCTCTCTCTCTAACTTAGTACCATTCACAGACTTCGGCCTGTGCCGGATTTCTCGGCTGCCGTGATCTCTGCACCATTGATTGACCTTCTCTAATCACTGCACCATGCTTTGTACTAGTAAATACAACCAAAATACCATATACTCGATCGTACCTAGTAATGCTGTACTAGAGCTTGTATATATGTACTCCTATATCTCTTCCGTCTCTTTTTGTATATGCGTGTCACTGCCCCATGTTTTGTTTTGACAGTTTTGTTACGCCAATACCAATGCCATTACCAATAAACACCGCACTATAACATGTATATATGTACTATCTATTGTACTCCTACGGCTTTGTGGGGTAGTTGTTGGAAAAGTAGGGGATGACAAATTGTGGAGGAATGAAAAAGAATTAAGTTGATTGTATATTTGTATGTGTGTTTGATTAGGGGTAAAAAAAAAAAGAAAAAGAAAAAAAGAGGATGAAAAATTTATTTGATTGAGAATATAAATTTATTTTTATGCTCTTATTACAAATATTTTTTTTTAAAATATAATAATAAAAAACTATTTAGGTAAAAAGCAACCTAAATGCAAGAAAACAGAATACAATCACACGCAATGGGAGAGGAGAAGGGAGTAGATGGGTAATTTTCTAACTTCCTCTCCTCTCAATATGTGGGGGCAAAATTTTGGAGAGTTTGGGAGAAAATAGTCGACCCCACCAAAATCATATCCAATTTTTGGAGGAAAATTTTGGTGGGTTGGGAAAGAAAATTATGAGGCCCACCAAAATTGTCTCTCCTTTTTCACTCCCAACCAAGTAGCCGCTTTCACCCAAAATTCCCCCCATTTTTTCCTTCCCTTCGCTTTTATTTTTGCATATTATTATTGTAGGGATAATAGGCCTAGAAATGAATTTTGGGCCGTGGGTCATGTTCGAGGACATTAAGTTGACCAAGTACAGGTAGACATTAACGAGGACATATAAATTAGTGGATAATGGAAGAAGTCTGGTGGTAAAAGGTTGGAATTGTAGTTCGAGGATAAACCTCTCCTTGGCTAAGCAGAGTAGAGGTCAAGGGATTTCTCTGCTAAGATCATGATGGGCTTCACATTATACATAAGAAATAAGAATAGGGATTTGCTCTGTATTTGGCAAGCACGTTGGCACACTAGTTTGCTTCCTTAAAGCAATGCTTGATCTTCACTTGAGGCAGCAAATTGAGAAGGGAAGGTACGGCAAATAAGAGGAGAGTGACAATTATTGAAAAGAAGTTGAGCCGCCAACCCAGTCAACCACAATTTTTGCATCCAATTCCACTTCAACAACCTGACTCATTTATAACCAATTACTTTAGAAGATGTTTTGAAATTGAACTTGTCTTTAAATTTAGGCAAAAATGCAAAACTGACCCTCTAACTTTCACTCTTTTTCATTTCAGTCCTCTAACTTTCAGTTTTGTCAATTCAGTCCTCTAACTTTCAATTTTTGTCAATGTAGGATTCCGTTAAACTCCATAACTGGGCTGCCGTTAACTTTCAGTTTTTTTTTTTTTTTTTTTAAATTTCGGAATTAAAAAAAAATCTGTAAAAAAAAAAAAAAAAAAAAAACATTTAAGGTAAGGGGAACGACGTCGACGTTCCCCTTAAATTTTTTTTTTTTTTTTTTTTTTTTACAGATTTTTTTTTCTTTTAATTTTGAAATTAAAAAAAAAAAAACTGAAAGTTAACGGCAGCCTTAACTGGGGTTTAACGGAATCCTGCATTGACAAAAATTGAAAGTTAGAGGACTGAATTGACAAAACTGAAAGTTAGAGGACTGAATTGAAAAAGAGTGAAAGTTAGAGGGTCAGTTTTGCATTTTTGCCTTAAATTTATTATCTTAATTATTATTATTGTTATTCTTCATACCAATGCATTCTTGTATTTGTGGGTATTTTTAATGAAAAATGCTATGCACGTAATATTTGTACAATAAATTTTAAGTGTCAAGTTGTAACATTTTCTAATTTAAATTTATTGATTAAGATTGAGAAGGTTCATAATATTTTCACAATAAATTATAAATAATTTTTTTTATTGATTCTAATTTTTTTTTTGAGAAAAAAAAAAAGAGACTCACATGTGCAGTCATTGTCTTACGCCCCAAGGTACAGTTAGGTAAGCTCAAGGATACCACCAACCCGAAAGTGGAGCTTAGAGACCCCGGCCCCACACAAGCCCCATTGGTTTTTTACCCACACAATGAAATTGTGTAACCCACACAGCGCAGGCATGGAGTGTCGAACCTGAGCACTTGATGGAGACACAACAGCCACTTACCACTTTGGCACATAAGTTGATGATTATTGATTCTAATTTAAACTTACTATTAAAATTATTTTTTTTCGTTACCAATAACCAATTGTCGTTTAAAATTTATTGAAAAAGTATCATCAAAATATTTAAAATTTGGAAAGAAAAATACCAAGAAGGTAACAACTAACAACCAAGTGGGTGCCTTTTTTTCTCCTACTAACATTGGACGAAGAAGTCTGACAGAAGACTATATCCTCATTTCATCACACTTGCACCCCCATAGACTTGTCTTATTCATTGATCTGACTAATCTGTAGAGTACGGAAATGAAGGGTTTAGAGGGGTCCACAGTTTTGAAAGTTTGACCGGGCAATAAAACAAGTGGCCGGTTATAACCGGTCCAAATTGATGTGGGAGCTAGCACGCGCGGCTACAGAGTGTGGAGGTAGTAGCAGCTGCAGCTAGCCGAGGAAGTCACGGTCATTGACAGAGTTTACACAGATTCTCTCTCCACTGCCGCTTTCAACAATCAAACATAATAATATAGGCAAGTTGTGTTTTGTGTGTGTGAAATCGACACTCTCTTTTTAGAGAATTCAGATTTTCTCAGACCGCCTTTGACGGTCTCACTCACATATATAGGACTATAATGGACCGACCTGTCCATTTCTTGCATTCCCCGTCTCTTATCTTTTCCCCCATTTCCGCTTCAATACCAACCAATTTTGTTTCTTGCTAGTTCCTCAGAAACTCTTATGAAATTGCTATTTTATTTTTAGTAAAAAGTATATAAATTTAAGGAAAAAAAAAAAAAAGTTAACTAATGCTCTAAAGACAATAATTTAAAAAATATTTTTTAAAATTTTTATGAAAAATAAAAAAACCAATTTTTTTGAACAGTTTTTTAAATTTTTCAAAAAAGTGATACCAAATTTTTTCTAAAATAATTGTAGGGTCAGGATTTGTAGCTCAAGCCCAAAAGGTTTGGATTATGAGCCCAATGAATCCAAAACAATGAATTTGTAGAGAGTGTGTGAAAGAGCTGGGCTGATTGTGAATTAAACAATAGTTAACTAGGGTATTAAGGCATGAACTGACGTAAAAACACACTTGAAAGCTAAACAAATTTATGTCCGAAGAGGTATATTATTGAATGAAAAGTGAATACAGTTCTTAGAGATACAGTAAAACCGATCTCCTCTTCCTTTTCTCTTTGATCCGATCCCCCTTCATCAGAGGCTTCTTCCATTTATATAGCCTTCTTCTCTATCATCTTCATCGTACACTTATTTTTCATCTAAGCATTCACTTGAGTGCATGTCATATCAGGTATCTTCTTTAGTTCCCCATAAGTGGTGGTAGCTGAGGTTGCATTGTTCAGGGGTCTTCTCCACATAAATGCGGCCAGGAAAGTTGCTGCAGTGCATTACACACGGTGGTAGCAGCTTTTTCTTTTAGATATTTCTCCGTTCTTATCATCTCCATGCATGCCCGAAGCTTATCCTTATCATTAGGATCGTTGGGAAGATCACTCGACCCTCCCAGGTATCTGCTTGACCGAGACTCTTCATATCCGAGGAGAATACACTCTTCGAACTATTGATGCTCTTTTCGGACTATATTCCTCAACCATTTTCAGGTATCTCTCCCACACGGAATCCTTCTCAATCATCTTCTTCTCTTCGGACACACCGTAATCTTCAAGAAGAGCCCTAGGCCCAATACATAATGTTGGGCTTGTACTCCCACAATGATTATTAACAAATGTTCTAAAAGAATTCGTTAACGGAATTTTAAATTTAAATCCTATAATTTAGGTAAAATTTCAAATCAAACTTTATACTTTTAAAAATAGTAGATTTAATCTTATAATTGAGTAAGATTTTAAATTAAACTCTATATTGTAATAAGTTAAAAGTTAAAATCCAAACTTTTAGATCTGTTTCAAATCAAACATATTTTCCACTCTTTATCTAGTTAGCTACATAATTTAAGATTTGAATAGAAATATTATTTGAGTATAAACCAGTCTTAAGAAATATGATATAAGTTCGGTAACACCTAAATTAATATAACTTTTTGTGAAATATATAAGTTAACAACGAGAATGAGAAAATTGAAAAGCCTAAATTGTAATGCCTACTTTGCCAAGCTTTCTTTATCGAATAAAAACACAAGTACATAGCAAATTACAAGCCTAACAACTAACAACTACTTGATTTGCCTACATCTCTAGATAGGCGTCTCTTGATAGAGATATGAAATTTTCTATTGTGTGTTCTCTTTGTGATGATGATCATGGACCTTTTTCCTTGTATAATGCATCTTCTATTTACAGAGATGAACGGTAGTTATTTCCAGCCTATAACTACCCTACGAATCAACAAAGGGGATGGTTTTTGTAGTACTTAATGACCATTCTTCCCTTATAATTACAAGTGTCGTCTTCTTGTCAAACATCTTCCACATAACATAAGTCACTATTAAAATTTATTTTCATATGAATGAATATATTTAAAAGTATGGTTTAGTTTGTAGCTTATAAAATTATATGGAGTTTGAGAATCTCCATAACAATTTGTAACTATAGGGTACGGAAATTTGTGGTTCATATAGTTTTGGGTTCCAGCCTGTTTGGTGGGTTAGTTTAAGTAATGTTGTTTGGGTATTTTTGATATACATGTGGGTGAAAATGTGTATAATGTTATTTAAAATGTGTAGTTTTGTGTTTGAGAAGGGTTGCTAAACAGGCATTAGAGTCTGAGAAGGATTTTTCATGGCCATAGTGTCAAACTCAATATAGTTTTGAGAAAGAATAGGTGCTAGATGTAGAACAAATGACTCAGACTTTTATGGAATAGAGGGCTCAGATAGCTCAGATCTTTTTCTTGTAATTTTTTCTATTTTTTAGTCTAATTTCATGCACCATGCGAATTAGATTTTTAGATATTTCCTAGCCGCCTTAATTAGGAATGCTGTTGATAGTCTTAGGTCTCCTTTATTGGGAAAATTATTTTATACTTCCGAAGTACCATAAATGTGTACTTCCTCCTCTCACATAAATTTAATTAATGGGACCCACCATTCATGTGAGATGAGGGAGTACGCATTTATGGTACTCCGGGAGTACCTAATAATTTTCCCTTTTATTGAATGCAAATCCTTTGTACTACTTTTTGTGTACCACTTTATGTTTTATCAATCATTACTTACTATGTGTATGATTACTTTCCATTTTAAACTTCAATTATTTATAAGGAAAGTAAAATCAAAACATGACAAGTAGTGATTGGTAGAATATAGAATGGTACACAACAAATAGTACTAAGGATTTGTATTATCTTTTATCTATTAAAGAGTCTTTGCAGTGTAGCCTATAAGATAATTCAGAGTTTCAATTCAATAAAAAATTTTTGAGACTTTTCTCCTGCATTTTCTAGTGGTTTTCGGAACTTTCCTTATAAAATTCAAGGAACCCAAACTTGGCCCTGCCTTCAAATTTATTACTCACCAACCATAAATCTTGTAACATTAAGATGTTGAAAGCTAGAAAGGGGTGTTATCCTTGTTGTCTGAAAATTCAGATATCAATCATGTCCTTACCAACTCCCATGTCGTCCGAGGTGGATAAGTAAGGTAGGGCTAGTTATATTATCAACACCACCATACCTCAAGCTCATAGAATGACAGGGCAAGGTCCATTAGGAGTTTTTGTTCTTCTTTGTTTGTATTTTATTTTATATTTATCAAGAAAAATGGTATGGAAAATTCTAGCTTTCTAAGACCTTACTCAGACGAAAATTCTTGACAAATACATTTTCATCTAACTTAATCATCGGAGCATCTAAAGATCAATTTCTTACTATTGATCATGGGTATTGTGAGTAGGCCTTACTTGTCTTGCGGGGTTTGCACAGAGGAGCTCGGCCCAAGGAGAATTCGTTAAGTTAGGATCTGTTTGTGGATCCATCTAAATTTTCCCCTCACGTACGTAGTTATAAAATGTCTTTGATTCAATCTTATATTTTACAAGGAAAAAAAAAAAAAAAACTTAATAATGTGGTATATATATATATTGTTCTAGGAATATGAAATACGATATATATTTTTTTCCCTTTCAAAATCTAGCATTTTTATTTTTATTTTTTCATATGGCAAGGTACAGTATTGTTCATGAAAGTCTAGACTAGAAGCAGTGAAGCACTACAAAGCTAGGAAGCATAGATACGAACACAGGTACAACACAACAATATGAGAAATTTTTGAAAATTATAACATGAAATGACCGGTACGACACCGGTATAATATGGATACAACATAGATATGATATGAATATAACATCTTAAATGAAACATCAGTACTTCTTAGCTACAAAGTATAAACAAAGAGGCACTGGGCTTTGATCACTAGTCACTAGTAAAGTTTATTGTAATGAAACTAAACAGTAGTATTAATTCCTAGGCTTTAGAATTGCTTGCATGGGATAGAGTTTGTGAGTAGTGAGTCCAAGAGTATCCACGTTTTCCACCTCTCCATCTTTCAGCCTCCACTCAAATTCCTGTACTAACCTACCAATTGATGTGCACGCTATTAACGATGCCTGAAGTGAACCTGCACATACTCTCTTTCCACTTCCAAATGACATCGTCTTGTACATATCCATTGGATCGTATTTCTTATCAAGAAACCTCTCTGGCTTCCACTCTTCAGGGGTTTCCCATTGATTCTTGTCCATGTTACACCCGTATATGTTTACAGCAATCTGTGCAACATTGGTCCAGGTCAAATTTTGCTGGCAGAGATAATAACAAGTCATGAAATCTCATGGACAGATATAAGATAAAATAAGAAAACAATCAACCTCAGTCCCTGCAGGAACATAGTAACCTCCTATTTGGGTGTCTTCATGTGCGTATCGCAAAGGTACTAATGGGCTTGGACTGTGCTTCCTCAGAGTTTCATGGAAAACAGCACTCAAGTATGGAAGCTTAGACAAGTGTTCCTCAGTAATCTTGTCAGTCCCACAAACATTTTGGATTTCCTGATAAAGACGATCCTGTTGCATGTACAATATTCGGTATTATATAGTACTAAAACAGCAAAATTATAATCAAACCTTAATACCAAAATTGTGATTGACATTAATTACCTGCTGGTTTGGACTTTTAGCAAGTTCATACATGGCCCATTCTGTTGTAACGACAGTAGTATCTGCTGTCTCGATGATAGTTTCCCATGCCAAAATGCTAATTTGCTTTTCCGTAAGTGTTTTTACTTCAGATAACAAGTAATTGAGATAACAATTTTCTCCCTGTTCCAAATCCAAGGTGAGTTACAATACTAACTGTAAGAAACTTCATAGTAATTTTGCACATTAAGATCAATAGGGACGCTACTTTTTTCACAACATGTTCCATAACTTGATAATGCAGTGAGTTGTGATTGGAGCAACGTCAATATCACACGACTTTATTACTGATATAATGTTTATTATGCACCAATCACAACACGCCATGCATATAATTAGTTATGAAAAATTATGTCCTAAGGCTAATTGAAAAACATTACCTTTCCTGAAGCAATGCGCTTCTTCTGCTCCTTGACAATGGAATTCATCACTTCTTGTCTGCGGGAAGCCAAACTCTGAATTTTCATTTCAAAGCTCTTATTTGGAATCCATTTTAGATATGGGAAGAAATCTCTCCAATCAACCTCAATCGCACCCTTTAACATGTCAGACACTAGAACGTTAAATATCTCTTCTCTTGACAAAGTGGTTCCAAGCTCTTCCACAAAAAGTGATTCCACATCATATCCCAAAGCCTACAAGCCACAACAACAACAAATCTTGAGTCACTCTTATTAATAAGCACATATTTAATATTAAACCAAAATGAAGAAACTCACTTGTTTCATTGCCAGTCCAAAAAGTTCAGACTCAAATATTTTCCTGAAATTCACAGCTTGAAGAGGAGAGTTCTTTATATGAGCATGTAATTTGTTCGAAACATTTTCTATCAGAGTGTCTCTGTGGATTCGATGTCGCTTCTGAAAAGCAAATGGATATGTTTATTAGACATATTTTTGGCATAGTAGATAATGTGATGGAGGGTACATATAGGTGGACGAAATTATACGAGCCAACCTGTGCATTAGCTCCCAGAAGCTCTGCGATTATATATTTCTTTACCATCTTGTGAAACTCATTGTAGTCACTTGTTGCAACCATAGATTTATTACTGGTGAGAAGCTCTAGGGCCTTTGATAACTTTCTTGTTGAGATGGATGAAAATCTGGTCACCATAGCCTGACACACAACCAGAAAAATTAAATTCCGTGTATATTATTATCATCCAGTGTTTGCATGAGAATGTTGATGGTAAAGCAAAGAAAATTTAACAAATGGAACATCTTTATAATTAACTTATGGCCTGTAGAGTCCTTAATGCATTGATCCAATAAATTCAAGGACTTTAGTGGTTCTCATGGACATTCGAGTACTTAAAGAAAAACAACAAATTAAGAGGAACTGAAATATTTTTGCTTGTTCATGAATCAAAAAAGGGATTCTAGTACTGCCGAAAATAAATATGGTTAATCTTAGTAAAGCAAAAGGTGGTGCCTAAAATATACAAGATAACTCTCAGCATAGGACTATTTCTGATAAACTGAAACCAAACTAGGTTCTATCTTAATTTATATGGCCAGCTCATATCAATTTCACTCAACTATTAAACTTTTGCTGAATACTTATCTTTGAACTCATAAAGCATAAGAACGATCTCATGGTACTTTATTAAGACTTACATAGTCAATGTGTTGAAATCAGGGAGTGAATAATGCCTGGTAGACATAAAATAATTTCTGAATAGAAGAGTTTGAACATTACCTAGTTCTGACTTGGATTCCAATTCCAAACCTCTTAAGGGGGGCTATTTGAATAATCCCATATTTTACTAGTTTAATAACTAATAAGTCTAACGACACAATAATTTTCAAAATTGTTGAGGTAGTAGATTGTGATAGACATACAATAACAATAATATCAATGGTGATTAGTTATGTTGCACCATTCACAGGCTGTCACTTCAATTAGTTATGAAATAAGTTGTGCATGTAGCATTGTTGAGCAAGGCCTGAACTAAGAGCTCATTTGGTAGCAGAGTTTAAACCACAATTTTCAATGCTTAAGTGCTGAAAACTGTGATAGTAGTGTCTTATAACTCAATGGCATTGCTTGTTGCTGGAACTAGACTTCAAATGTCCCCACTTTTTTTTTTTTTCTTTTGTTGTTCTTGTTGTAAGTTGCAACTATCATTTCTTTCATTTAAACAGGACGCCAATAAGGTGATTAACATTTTTATTTATGAGTCCAACAAGGCCTGCCACCATCAATAATTGGGTTAACGTTCATTCATGGCTACCCAACCCGCCAACCTATTTTGACGGGCCTAACTACAATATTAATTAATTTGTATCCTATTGGAATCTCATGACTTTTTTTTACAAGCAATTAGGGCCTGTTTGGTAATATTGTTTTAGTAACGTTATTTGTATTTTTTAAAAATACATGTAGATGAAAAAGTGTGTGAAAATACGTGTAATATTATTTAAAAACTGAAGACATGTGTTTAAACACATGTACTAAACGGACCCTTAATTTCTCATTATTTTAAAAAATGTAATTTATGGTATTTCATTTGTTTTCTTCAAAATTTTAAATAATTATTTGATTTGGTATTTACACACGCTGCAAACGTGTTCATGGGCTCTTAAAAGAAATTAATCAGAAAAGTTCCGTGTTTTGCAACAATGCATTATTGATAGTTTTAAAATTAGATGTAGATAACTAGTTAAGAGAGATGAGGCAATTGAAAACATATAAAAAATATATATTAAGTGTGAGTTTGGCAATACTTATTTTTGTCAACTTATTTTACTATTCAGCTTATTTTTGCTACTATTTATGGGTTCCACTGCACTTTTTGGTACTATTTATGAGTCTTACTGTACTATTTCAGCTAACTTTTATCTTTATTTATAGTACTTTCAGCAAAAAGTTTTCAATTTCAGCAAAATAAGTGGATCTCAAACAGACTCTAAATGACAGGTGTTGAGGACCATTTTTTCGGCTCACGTGGCATTACTTCATTGGCAACCCATGCCACATCAACATATTATTGATTTTATGGGTAAATCTATTTAAAGCCCAAAATAAGCTCATATCTCATTCAACTACATGGATTGGGCTCACATGGCCCACGAAATCCTTACTTCACGAGGCGGGTCCATAGTCCACATTTCCTCTTCATCAATTGGGATCATAATCCCATGACATCATCAACATCAACATATGGATCGAGCTTAAGCAATGAATCAAAACTCATGACCCATATTACCTCTCTTACACTCATGGCAAGCGGCTTATTCAACAAGAGCACATATTTACACAAAATGACAACAAAACCCGAGGTACGTCATCTCACATTCGGCTTATGATCCAAGCACATAAGTCTCTTTGGGGAAACTGTGGGAGTCGTGGTTTGGAGGGCCAAGAGGTATGTTCAGTAAAGCTCCAGCGGTTTAAAGTTGATAAAAGAAACATGTTGCTTGGCGTGTTTTCTTCAACTCCCTAAACTCTGACGAGTCCGTGTGTAGCGGGTAACATATGGTAAGCATCTCTTATCACGTAGCACTTTAGATGATAAAATTCCCCATTGCTCTTTTCCTAAAATTTGATATTCATCATGTGACAAATACTTAATATCTCTAGTCATCTAACTCCTGGGAAGATTACTGTTCATTCAATCCCCAGCTATTGCTATACATATTTAGAAACTTCATTATATTATTCTACATAAATCTTATTACTTCTTTCAGCTAAAATCCAGCTCAAACACATGGCCTAATCTGATTGGCTATCTTTTATCTCTCTCTATATAAAATATTCATGATATCTCTGATACCCAGCTGCTATCTGCCACAATCTGACCATATATTTCTCTGCCAGCTGCCAGAGCAGAGCATTAAATACTCTTCTTGCTCACCAAGATTATGTCACAACACAATGAGACCTTGACTAAATCTCTAAAGTTTCATTATCTTTCAACCAATCATTCTATTATGTGTTGTAATGGAACCTTGCACCAAAAACACAAACACCCAAAGAAAGAAGCATTTCCAGCTAAATCCTAGCAGTGTATTCAGAACTTGACACCTGGCTGGGAGTGACATCATCAGCCATTTAATGCTGAAATCCCAGTAGCCAGCTGTTATACCCAAAATAGTAAGATACCCTCCAAAGAGATCTTACCATTTTTCAGCCAAATCCTTGAAATGACCTCTCCAGCAGTCTGAAATGACCCATCTGACCTCATTGGTTCTGTCCAAAGCAAACAGCTTTTTCATGATAGCTGTCACAGCTTTTCCTGACAGTTGGGACAGCTTTTTCATGATAGCCGTCACAGCTTTTTCTGACAGATGGGACAGCCTTTTCAGAACAGCTGTGACAGCTGAACCAGCAGCCGGAACATTACTGATTTTTTCCACTTTTGGCTAAAACCAAAACCAACTATTGAAACTACCTTTCTCTTACTAGAATGCTTTCATTTTCTGGTATTTTTTCCCCAGCAACTCTTATCCAAAATAGTAAGAATGCCTTAAAGCTAAACCCACCATTTTTGGCCAAATCTTAAGATGGATTCTCTGAAAATTCATTGCTGTTTGGGACAGATTTTGGCTGATATTATTTGCTAAAATACCCCTTTAAACTCAGCTAAAAGAGACCTTTCATCAACACCTCAAAGGGGGGGGAGGGGGGGGGGGGGACACCAATGGAGGATAACTCACTCATAAACTTCTCTCTCCCTCTAATTACCTGGGGAAGCTCTCAATGAAGTGCTGAACTTCTGAGTTTTTAGTTTCCAAATTAGGAATTAAACTCTTCAGCCCCTAGCTCATAAATGTTCTTTATAAGCCTTCATACAATCCCAGCAGAAAATCCCAACAGCTTTGCTAAACACACTACAACACTATTACTCCTTTTATACTCATTCTCTCATTCTCCATACTCAGAAAATACACCTATCTCACTACTCCTGTCTCCAAATACCTAAATACATCTCCATGCTCTTCTTTTACAAAAATCTTTCATCTTGGAAAGCCATCTCTACAACTTCTCCAGCAATTATGATCTCATATTTTACTATCTTTAATCACCATATCTCTCATACTTCCATATATCACACATCTTACAAATACTACATCTCACAATAGATCTATATATATTTTACCATCTCAATACTTCTCAAGAGATGCCAAACACTCATACTAAAAGTCATTCTCATGGAAAGCATGAACTTCTATTACTAAAGCCCTTCTCCTAGAAGACACCAAGATCTCATATCAAAACCCTTTTCTTAGAAGGCACCACTACTTCTATTACTAAATCCCTTCTCCTAGAAGGTATCAAGATCTCATATCAAAAGTCCTTCTCTTAGAAGGCACAATTACTTCTTACATAAAACCCTTCTCTTAGAAGACACATATACTCCATACAAAAGCCCTTATCTTGTAAGGCAACACTATTCATATCTTCACAAGAACTAAAAAAGCATTGTCAAAGGGGAAAACTCATTTAAGTGCATGATAAGAGGAGCAAGCTTAACCAGCCCCTACACGCAGCTGGGCATACTCTCTCTCCCTCCAGTTGCACCCATTTTTCGCCTTCAATCTTGAAGTTATTATGACAAACTGCCTCTCTACCGCTGGAGTCATTCTGCTGGGATGCTGTCTACCCACTGACGCTACACAGCTAGACTGCAAACCATCAGAGATAAGAGGGGCAAGCTTAACTAGCCTCTACCGTTGGCATTCTGCTGGAATCCTATCAGTTCGCTGATGCTACACAGCTGGGCTATAAACCATATAAAGATAAGTGACTTTGTTTCCATATTTTTAAATTTATATCATTGAGTACATGATTACTTTATCTTTAAATAAATACTACTTTATTTCAACTATTATTACAGCTAATCAAAGCTACCATATCAAACATATATTACATATTTACTCAACAATTATCGTGATTCTTAGATTTTGGCCTTAATGATTGTTAGGCTTAATAATACACCGGTAGCCGTTGGGCCACGTGGCCCAATGTTGAGTTCCGGGCGCAACTCCCCAAAAAGAACCCGGGCCTAGTAAGGTCATCTCTCCAACAAATCACACGTGGCTGGGCAACCGAAAAATGGTCCCGAACAACAGGAAATGAGGAATGTTTGGATAGGTTGTAATTTAATAAAAAGATCACATGCAAAAACTTTTAAGAATTTTGAATATATTCTTGGACTATTTTAAGCTTATGTAGATTTTAAAAAAAAAAATCATTTTCTAATAAACAAGGTTGTTTGTATTGAACTTACAATACTCGATCTACTTGTTTCGATATTAATATTTTTTAGAAAATGAATAATTTTTAAAAAAGAATTTTATAGAAAATTATTTTATTTTTCTATATTTGATAACAACCTTAAAATGAGTTGAAAAACTATCATTTGAAAAAAGTGAAAAATATTTGTGAGAGAGTTAAGAGGAATTGTATCCTCACCCAGTTGCACTAGATGTCAATCCAGGTGGGGAAGGAGGATGAACTTCAAATCATAGACATCAAACACCATGTACTATCTCTGGACTCTTATAAAATTTGAAACCTAAAATTTGTTAGGGTCCATATCTTACCTAATGTATCAACCTCTATTCCAAATGTCCAAAATTAATAATAGATAATGAAAAAAAAAAAAACTAGAAAATGAAGAAGATTGGTTTGCACAAAGGAAAAAAGTGGGTGGAGGTCAAACTAGGAAGTTAATTAATCGTTTATAAATTATAAGCGATGGACCATAACTTTCTTCTTATTAACTTTTTCAACTTTTTAAAAATCACACCATCTGCCACGATTTGACAACACGTGCTGCTCTGAAGCTAAACTGTAAAACATCACTTTAACGTAGATTACCGCTACAATCACAAATGAGAGTTGTTACTTTTTCTATTGATTCAGGTAGATGGAGGGGCACACAAAACAATGAGCATGCAAGGAGAAAAAAAACAAGGAAAAAAAAAAAAAGATCTGGGCGTACAAAACAAGAAAAAAAAAATAAATAAATAAATAAGAGGAAAGAAAGTAATACTATAAAAAGAAAAAAAAATGATAAAAAAAGAAAAAAAAAATGTAAAATGTAAAACTGATCATCTAAATTTATTTAGATTTCATTTCAATTTTTTAATTTTACTTTTAATCATTTTAGTTCTCTAATTTTTAAATTTATTTAATTAAGGTTTTTTCATTAACTTTTGTTATACGTTGTGGTTAATTTTTCAATTTTACAAATTTTTCTTCAAATTTTTTAAATTAAAAAAATTTCAATTAATGATTGAAAAATAGTTTTTATTTATTTTTTTTAATTTTAATAAAAGTTAACGGAAATGTATTAATTGAATAAATCTGAAACTTAGAGAACTGAAATGAACGAAAGCAAAGTTAAATAACTGAAATGAAATCAAAAAAAAGTTAGAAAGTCAGTTTTGCACTTTAACAAAAAAAAAAAAAAAGACAGACAAAACAAAATGGTAAAGAAGCACTGAAGCAGTAGCAGAAAAGAAACGTGGTGCCGAACGGCAACATGGTGGCTGACTTCATTGTTGTAAAGTTGGGTATGGTATTATGGTTCGAAGCCATTACTTCACTATTAAACTGAGAGTTTTCTTATGAAGTTAGTTTTGGGTGTTTGACATTCAAATCCAAATAATATATATATATATATATATACACGATTAATTACACACTAATGGTTTTATTACTGCTCAAAGTCAAACCGAGCTTGGGAAAGGGTATGAATGCAATTGGATTTGTATGGGGTTATGATTGAGAGCTATTTCTATCCACAAACGAATCCATTTAACCCAGCCCACCAGTTTCCCTACAAGTGTTGATACTTTTGTCACTTCAAAAGGTGTTTGTCTTTTTCTTTAATCTCAAATAATCCATCAAAGTGCCATTGAAGTGGACTGCACTAAAATAAAGGCCTAGTGAGGTGTACTGGTCCTTAGAGAACTAGAAAGAGTGAAAAAAGAAATGGGTAATTGTTTTCTCACACTCGTTAATAACAATTTTTTAAAATAAGAAGTGCTTGTGAGGTGTGGGGATAAGGGCCGAGATTCAAGTATCTAAGAGAAAGCTTCACACATATATACACTTAAATTAGGCTAAACTAGAAATTCTATCTAAAAAAAAAAAAAAAAGGAAGAAGAAGAAGAAGAAGAAGAAGCGAATGGGAATCAACGATGAAAGAATAGTAATAGTACCTCTTTGGCAACATGTGTGGAATTGAGGACAACCATAGTGGAAGCACCAGTTCTGATGGAATAGATTGGTCCATGTATCTCAGCCCACCTTAAGAACGTCCGGTAAGGTTTCTTCTCCTTCAGTTGCAGCAAATTTCCTACCACTGGCAGCCCTGGAACCACTGCATGCACCACCCAATGTTCCCAAAATCCATTAATCAATTCCCAAAATGAAAAACCAACTGGCCCATATCAAGATTCAAAATGAAAAACCAATCAAACCCAAAAGAGAAGAAAAAGGATCTTTTTGACAATTAAATAATAGTTATAACAATAAGATACGCAAAATTAAACTTTGGATATCTTTATTAGAAACATCAAAAGATGCTAATTAAGCTACAAAGTTAAGTTATTGGCAAAAGAAAAAGAAAGGATTTAAGGCACCAGAAGAAGTACCTGGAACAGGAGGGAGTTTGGAATATTCATTCTTCTTGGTTGAACGAAATCCTCGTATGAAGAAGAAGGAAATAAGCAAAGAGAGACCACCAACAGCAAAAGAGGTTGCAAAGGGCGTTGCTTGGAAATCTTGAAGAAAATGAGTTATGTTGGCCATTGATTTTGCAGTTCGATCGAGAAAGGATTGAATCCCTGTTTATGAGATACTTTCTGGTTTCAACCTGCAGTATACATTATATATATAGTGGAACACACCTTAGTTGTACAACACACCTTAGTTCCATATTAATTTGGAAGACCACTGCACACCCTTGGTGCAATAGTCACTCCATAAATATAAGTACTTGTTGGTGCGATGGTCACTCCACAAATATGAGTCTTCCTCTTGGAGACTTAAACCCCGGCTCTTGCCCCTTCACTCCACAAGTATAAATACTTGTGGAGTGTGGGGGCAAGAGCCGGGGTTTAAGTCTCTAAGAGGAAGACTCACACACATATACACTTAGTGTGGGTTTGGATCTACGTTTCCAAACCCACGTTTGCGTTTCTTTCATTTTTTTTTCCCTGCCGCAGTTATTGACTTTAGAGACAAAATTTACTGTTATGAACAGTGAATGCACTGTTCACGCATTTAAAAATATTAAAAATGAGTCTTATGACACTATTTACACATTTAAAAATTATTTTGTTACAGTGTTTTCAGTTTTCAGTTTTCAGTTTTCAATTTCAGCAAAAATAAGTTGTATCCAAACGAACCTTTAGATTAGGCTAGAGTAAAATTCTATCTTGTAAAAAAAAAAAAAAATTTTGGAAGGACCACATGAAAAATTAATACTTTTAAAATCAATAAATTATTAAAATAATTGTAATATATATATATATATATATTTATATGCTAGCCTCTACGCACGCGTTGTGCGTTCTCAAAGACTTTTTTTTTTTTTAAATCTTGAACATACAAAGAATCAGGCAAAAAAAAAAAAAAAAAAAAAAACTCTTAACTCACATCCTAAAATTTACTTGAATCCTAATAGCTAAAATGAAATACATTGTGTTTGTTTGTTTAGATCTCTTAAAAACAGATTAATTTAACCCAATGAATTAGCCAAGTATTTACTTAGGTTAATTATGAGATCTAAGTTAAACACATACAAACATATTACTTGGTGCAGAAAAGTAAAGAAGACAGTAATATGATGACTTGGGAAAATCAATATACCAACCGTTTTAAGGTAAAAATTTGGGGAGGATTTAACCTAACTATTCTCAAGGTAAACAAATACACCATGATAGAATAGAACATTACAATAAATTTAAACCCTAAATATAAAGCTACCTCATGTAGAACTTACTAACACGACTACGTGCTGTTTCGACTCTACGGACTCTTCTATCTTGGATTTGTTGAACACAAACACCCACGTTTATGATTTTGAGATCCCACTCAAAGCTTTCAGATCATCAGCAATTGTTGATCTTGTAGCAACAACTTTAGATCTACCGGTTCTAATGGTATGAGAATGATTTTCGGTATTGATTTTGAAAGGAGAAGGCATGGTACCTTTTAGATCTCACAAGAACACCTCCAAAGTCATAACAAAACGTGTCTTAGGGTTTCCTTTATATACTAGGAGAATTAAATTTGAAACCCTAATCACTTAATGGGCTTAACAAGTTGATGAGCTTTAATTAAATTCTACAGAACCCGTATTTCGATCGGTCGAACCTGGCATGTTTCGAATTCTTGAACTTGCAGCTTCCTTTTTCTTGTATTCTAACTTGCAGTACCTTGAGTATTGTCTAATAAACCCTATAGACTCTGAGATCTATACCTAGACAAGTTTGTGCTCACGATTTGCCAATTGTTCTAAACTTTTAGAATCTAACACATTGCAAACCACACTATAACAAATTTGCAGTCTCTTATCATGTCTAGAATTCCTTAGCAAGACAAATAATTTGAGTAATGTTGATAATACCAAACCGGTCCTGAATTTGGTCCTATAACTCTAACTAAGGCCATAGAAATAAAAGCTCCATCATGCTAGGAAAACTCTTTGCATATCTTATTAACAAAAAGTCAAAAATTTAAATGAATTTGTACATGAATAAATATATAGTTACGTATTCAAACTCAATATATCCTCAAAGCTATGTAGGAATTAAAAAAAAAAAAAGAACAGTACAAGATTACTTGGAGAAATTGCCGAAAACATTATTATTTTTTCCCCATGTCATTGAGTAACTCTTAAATATGTTGAGACTACTATGGATTTTTTTGTAAGAAGAGAAGAGATGAAGATGGTGAAATGTGGATTAAAAATTCTGGATAACATTAAAAATTTAAAAGAGAAAAAAGAAGAAGAAAAACAATTACCAGGCACGCAAAACATAGGAGTGTGAGAAATCTTTTTTGTTTTCCAGTGTTAAATCCATTAGCTTGGTGGGGGAGTCTTATATAAGAAAAAAAAATCCTATTCAATTGTGGTTACAAACCTCCGATTGTATGTTTAGTTAAGTGCCTAATTTTAAGGGAAGAGATAAAGATTAAGGAGAAAAATCTGAAAATTTTAAAGAGAGGAAAACGAAAGAAATAAAAAATAAGGATGAGAAGTTATAGTAGGAGTGTTGTTGATACCCATTTTTGCAAATCTATACCCAAAGGCTTATGAGGAAGAAAGCCCCACAAAAAGCAAGGCCCAAAGGCCCACGAAGAAGACCAAAGAACAAGAAGAGTCAAACTAAAGGAAATGACAAATGCAGCAAGAAACGCATGAAGAAACAAGACAAAAATACGCAGCAGACGAAACAGAGCTAATCTGCTGCGGCAGGAATGGCGTGGGAGACAAAAACAAAAGACAGTGGAGCAAGAACAGAAGGGCCGGGCACCACCAACCTGTACCCAGCCAATACAAGGGAGGTGGGCCCACGGTCAAAGAGATTCAGAGGGCGTGGTTTGGTGGTGGGGGGAAAAGGGGGTCTATATTTGGTTTCCTGCCATAACCTCTTTTGGGAACATATCCTGCTGGGATGATATTTTACCCAAAAGAAGTAATAAATGGTTGGGACCACTGATGCATGCCATAGAGCTAGGTAGTGAGGTAAAGGTATACGGGAGGAACAAACAAAAATGGAATTTTGTCGTGCAACAAACATGTTCTGAGCAGATGGCAGTGGTCGGGGCAACCAATGGGTGAGTGGGTAATCTTGAAAGGATGCCCACAACAAACCAAAAACAGTTGGTGAAGCCCTAGGGGTAAAAGGGAGAAATCCCATTGAATTAGCTCACTATAAAAGAGAGGTAACCACGGCACAAAAGAGAGGGGAGGCCGAAAGGGAAAAGAACGGACCGAACGGACCGAGGTAGAGGAAAAAACAGGGGAATGAGTGAAAAACAGGGGAAGAAGAAAAACACCCAGAGGGGAAAGAAAGAAAGAAAGAAAGAAAGAAAAAGAAGAGAAAAAAACGCGGTAGGAATAGGGGCATGCATCAATAGACCATCTTTTCCCTCCCTCTTAGCAAACCCACTCTTTGAAATCTCCAAAAGTAATAGCTAGTAGCCATTTAGGCCTATTCTCCAAAATGAACAACTTTTACGGCAAGAGCCTATGATAAGGTTGTTGAAGTTGGAGTTTGGGTTCCTTCTTGGTTTACTTATCTTATGGGCAGATTTAATACTTAATTTTGATTGCAAATATATTTGTTTTTCAACTTATATTCGCTGTATTCAGTCATCCTGCCGTAGCACGTTTTCACGTCTGCCGCAGCAGTTGTCCTGCCGTGGTGTTTTACTTGCTGTATTAGTTATCCTGCCGTAGCACATTTTCATTATATTTACCGTGTTAATTATTATATAAGCTAATCATTTCCTGCCGAAACTTTCTTCTCTATTTGTTATTACGTATTTTGCTTTTGATACAAACTAACCATTATCCTGCTGTAAGTATATATACACATATACCCTGTTTCTCATGTTTCTGGAAAAATATATTTTATATATGTATATGTGAATATGTATAAGTATATATATTCATATATGTGTGTATATATTTGAGAATATGCTAATCCATTTAAACTAACACTTGTTTGATGGGTGTTTTCTTTGGGTTTTTTTTAGATTTGTTTACGCGCAGGAAGTAGAAATGTGTTTCTGCAGTAAAAATGGTAGTCATTCACATTGCCGAAGGCTTTACTGCACGGCAGGAAGTTTTAAAGCACGGCAGGCAGCTTCACTGCACGGCAGGAAGCCTTAAAGCACGGCAGGCAGCTTCACTGCACGGCAGGAAGCCTTAAAGCACGGCAGGCAGGAAGCTTTAATGCACGGCAGGAAGTTTTAAAGCACGGCAGGCAACTTCACTGCATGGCAGGAAGTTTTAAAGCACGGCAGGCAGGAAGCTTTAATGCACGGCAGGAAGTTTTAAAGCACGGCAGGCAACTTCACTACACGGCAGGAAGTTTTAAAGCACGGCAGGCAGCTTCACTGCACGGCAGGAAGCCTTAAAGCACGGCAGGCAGAAGCTTTAATGCACGGCAAGAAGTTTTAAAGCACGGCAGGCAACTTCACTACACGGCAGGAAGTTTTAAAGCACGGCAGGCAGCTTCACTGCACGGCAGGAAGCCTTAAAGCACGGCAGGCAGAAGCTTTAATGCACGGCAGGAAGTTTTGTTGCACAGCAAAAGGCTTTACGGTAGGAAGCTTTACGGCAGACAGCTTTAAAGCGCGGCAGACAGCTTTAAAGCATGGCAGACAACTCTCTTGCACCAGGCTTTACGGCAGGAAGCCTTAAAGCACGGCAGGCAGGAAGCTTTAATACACGGCAGGAAGTTTTAAAGCACGGCAAGCAGCTTCACTGCATAGCAGAAGCTTTAAAGCACGGCGGACAGACTTGTTGCATAGCAGAAAAGTCAATCCTGCGGCAGAAACTGGAGAAAAGTTCCTGCGGCAGGAACAAAGGATAAGCCCATTTTGCAGCGTCTTCCCTTGGACTTGGACTCAACGTTTGCGCACAAGCCGGCCCAAGTTGAGTTCCAGTTGGACCGGTCTCGACTCCCTTACTCAGAATACTCGGGCCTACTACCGCGGCAGGCAGCCTAGCCCAACACATAAAAAAGGCCCCACAAGTGTTTTTTTTTTTCCTTCAAATTCAAAATAAAGAAATGAACATTTCTCAAAAAATAATAATAATAATAATAAAAAAAAAGAAGATATGAGAAGGGAAAAAAAAAAAACAAAAAACAAATGTGTAAGATTAGGGACCAAGGAAACCGAAAATTTTTTATGAAAAAAATGCTAAATTTTAAAGAATAAAAAGATGAATGTGAAGGAAAAAAAAATCCTAAATTTTAGAAATTCTCTTTTTGAATTCAAAAAGAAATCTATTATTTGTTTGTTTAACATTTATGATTCTATTTCTAAGAGAAGTTACCTCTCAAATAGTAGTATAGATATAAATAGTAGTATATATATAGTAGTATAGATATTTATACTACTCTCTCTCTCTATATATATACACTACTACTGTATAGTAGTAGTATAGATATACTATATCTATACTACTATTTAGATCTATACTACTCTATATATATATATATATATATATATATATATTTGGAGAAGATATGACAAATTAATGATTCTTAGTTTGTTAATTTTGATGTACTGCACGCCATATTAGTTTGTTAATTTATATTGCATGTTAAATTCAAATTAATACATTACAAAAAAAAAAATTATTGTTTTAAGAGACCTGACAAAATGGAACTCGAATGAAACAATTTGTCGAAATTGGAAGAAATAAGTAAGTACGAGGATAAGTTTAACCTCTGAAAAAATGGGTCATTGAAACCTAACCCATGAAAACATATAGGGTATTGGTTTTATCCCATTGATTAAACGGGGTTAAAATAAAATTTTGTCACTAGCAAAAATTCTCCCCCTTCTTCTTCTTCATTTTTTTTCCCCTTTCTATTTTTAATATTTAGCTTTAGCTTCTCATTTTGGTTGTAATTGTTAACATTATTTGAGCTAAATAGTAGCAAGTTAATTATTTTATTCCTATGCTAGACAATATATTAATTGGAATTTTTGTTGTTAGTAGGGGTGTACATGGGTCGGGTTGGGTTGGGTTGAGGGGATTTTTTGACCCAACCCACCATAGTAGGTCAAAAAAAATTCAACCCAACCCAACCCATCACATAAGTTCAACCCAACCCAACCCAACCCAACCCAACCCACATGGGTTGGGTTGGGTCGGGTTGAACCCATGGGTTGGACAATTTTTTTTATTACTATTATTATTAAATTGAGCAGAAAAAAATATATCACACTTGCCACCTGAATTGATAAACAAAATATACATTAATATATAAAATAATATTCCAACTTAGTTGTAAACAAAATATGTTTAAGTATCCAACTGAGTTGATAAACAAAATATAAATGAACTAGTATCCTAATTCACTTATAAACAAAATATACATGAGTTCCTAACTCAGTTATAAACAAAATATATCTAAAATTTTAAATTTTTTTTATTAATTATATAATATATTAAAATGTAGGGATGTTAGGCCCATAAGTTTATTATAAATTTGTACAGTAGGCCTATGGCCCAAGCCGAGGACAAGAACTATTCTGAGTAGGAATAATCTCCGTCAAAGAAGTCCGTGTTAGCAAATAAAAGGATTAGTTTTAGCTACAAAGGTTCAAAGAGACATTAGCCGAGGATCATACCTCTTCGGCAGATGGAAGCCGAGATCAGAATATATGGCTCACTGATGCAAGAGAACCTCCCAGGAAGTTCTGTCAATATAAATAATCATTGAGGAGACATTAGATTGGGGGAAATCCTAAGATATCTTAGGAAAGAAGTTGTCACCACCGCATTTAATACTATGCAGCTAATTTCCTGGCTGCATTAATGTGGAGAAGACCTCTGAACAGTACAAAGTTGGCTACTTCAGGGCCTACACAACCAGAGAGTGTGTCTGATGAGACAAGCACTCAAGTGGTAGTATAGGTGATCAACAAGTGTAAGATCAAGATACTTTAGAAAAAAATATATAAGGAGAGAAGTCCTTCATAGAAGGGGGATTGGAAAAGAAAAGAAAAGAAGACTAGAACATTAAGGAACCCAATTTGTAACCAAATTGGAGGATAATAAACAAGAATAGTTCACCTCAGATCTTGCCGAGGACAGTTTTTCTTTCAATATAATCCCATTTCTTTTCATTCTCCTACTTGAATCTATTCCAATGTCTGTTTGATAAACTAAAGCCCAGTTTTTCAACCCACTCTCTATAAATTAATTGTTTTGGGCTTCTAGGGCTTAAGTCCATTCACGTGGTGGATTCACTGCCCAGTACTGGTCCACACATTAAATATATATTAAAAGAACTAATAAGATTTTATATTATATATGATAGTAGGAATCGAGAAAGTGCTCTACAGTTGGTTTTTTTTTTTTTTTAATTTATTAAATATATAATATATTTTAAACATATATTAAAATATGGGTGGGTTGAGTCGGGTTTGACGGGTTTGTAATTTTATGTCCCAAACCCAACTCGACTCACTATAAAAAAAAATTTGTAACCCAACTCAACCCACCAAGCCCTAAAAACCGACCAAACCCGGCAGGTTGGGTTGGGTCGGGTTGGGTTTGGCTAGTTGGTAGGTTTTCTGCACACCCCTAGTTGTTAGTATCATACAATACATTTGAAGTTGCAACTTATTTTATTTTATTTAAAAAAAAAAAAGGTTTGGTTAGTGTATTCGTTAAATTTTTCCTTTTAAAAATGGTTTTATTAACAAGTACCCAAAATGTTTATGTTAAAGATTAATAAATGTTTAATTATGAGCGGTAATAATGCACATTTATCGAAGAAGAAAATAAACACTACCGCGCACATTTGATATGGTGATCACTCTACAAGTATAAGTGTTTGTGAGGTGTGGGGAGCAAGGACCGGGGTTCAAGTTGTCAAGAGGGAACTTCATATACATATACACTTAGATTAGGCTAGGGTGAAATTTTTATCTTGTATAAAAAAAGAAGAAAATAAACTTGCTAATGAATCATTAGCTTGCATGTATAAATTCATTATAGTTATGTGTCTGTTTTTCAAGAAAAAGTAGTAGATTCATGTAAATATGATCGACAATAAATTATGTGGAAAATGATATAGTAAAAGGTTAGCAAAAAACCCTTTAGAAAAAACAAGCCGAAAGTTTGTAACTGCGGGTAGATGGCAACCAAGTTCAAACAATGCACATTGAAGGTATCCAGAAGAAGAAGCGGTGGGTGTTGGATAAAGATTCAGAGAAAGTGTTAACTCTCTCGTGTTGTTAAAAGCCAAGAGAGAGAAAGAGAAAGAGAGTTGTCGTATTAGTTGGTAGGGAAAGAGAAACGAATATGCCCAGTTGAGTTAACGACAGTGCGTACGTAACCTTTGTAAATCTTATATATATTATGTTGTTGTCTCTTCCTATTGTTGGTAAGCCTTTGCCGTCTGATTCACCAAAACCCTTTGGCTTTTTTGCTTTGATGCTTTCCTTGTGTAAATCATTATTGTTTACTTACTTCTGTGAATAAAACAACAATCGGTCTCTAAAGGAAATTACATATTTTTCACGAATTATTCACTCTTATTTGAAGACACAGCTACCTTTGGATGTAAAAAAAGCACAGAAAACATTAGCAAGTGCCGCATATATGGAAGTTATGTAAATTTTTTTTTTTAAGGGAAGTCATGTAATGTTAGTAAACCCCTTTGTGTACAGGGACGGATCTAGGACTTGAAATTAAGGGGGATGGTTTTGCTGCTGACGGCATGTTGTGATTCCACCCTCTGGATTTGTTGTTTAGCCGCAGATGGCTTTTTTTTTTTTTTTAGTGTCTTTAACGTGTACTGCTGGGTAAGGACAAAATTAGTTTGTTTAAATTTTTTTAAAGAGCCAAGTTGTTTGTTTTGAGTAAAATTAGTTGACTGGACTTAATTTTAAAAAAAAATTATTTTTGTTATTGGTAATTTTTATTGCTGGGCTAATTTTTCTGGGCTTGTATATTTTGTTTTAAATTTTAGATTTATAAATTTTTTATAGCCTTTAAAATGAGTTAAATGCTAGTTATGTTTTTATAAATTGCTGACGTGGTTAGTGATTATTATTATGTAAAAAAGTGATGTAAGTGGCTGTTCCAAATGCGAACCAATAAGAATTTGCAACTTCAACGATTTGTAAAAAATTTGTAGAAAAGTTTGTGACTATAGCATTACTCTCAAAAGAATTAGTGATATTGTTAAGGGGACAGTATAATTTTATAAAATAAAATTACTAAAATTATTAGATATATATACTAATAAATTTTTTTAAAAAAAATTTATGGGGGCCATTGCCCCTCTTGTCCGAGAGTGGCTCCGTCATTGTTTGTGTACTCTTTCACTCTCTTTCCCTTTGAGAAATGGTTTTCCAAAATCCCAAAGAAAATTCTAGTTCTCAAAATATCTATACCAAATCCAATTTGGTACAGAAAGGCAAGTAATCAAACATGTAGTTTGGTCAATTTTTTAGAAACTGAGTGTTTAGTTCACACAGGAGTGCTACACCACTTTGTAACATTTACCCTTTTAGAAACAAAGAATGAGTTTATATATATTATGTTTGACAACTTGGTGAGTCACCTGTGTCCATGGGGGATCGCAATTTATTTGGTGGCTATCAATACCATGTTCTTGCTGCCACGCTGCGTGACATGTGACACACCCTTGGAGTTTTCGTTAATCAGATTGAGCCTTTCAACAAGATCCGATTCTCATAGAAATCATGTATATATATATATAAAGAACCTTCAACAAGATCCAAATGTGATTTATTTCTTTGCCTAATTATTTAAGAGATAAATTAGGGTCTAAGACAATTATATTCACTCTTTCTTGATTAAGTTTTTTCAAATTAAAACTCTTCTTTATTAAAATATTAAGATGATTATATTAGACAACAAGATAAAATACTTATCTTAAGTATTTTATCTTCTTGTCTCTTAAATAATTTGAGATAATTTTCCATACAATTCATAATACCTTGGTCAAAGCAATATTTGTGCCTAGGAAAAAAAAAAACCATTTTCCCCTTATTTGAATAATAATCTCATATAAATTTTTTTTTTGAGAAAGTTTCAACCTATGGCGTCTGCTCATGATGATAGCTCTTTATTATTAGACCAAGACACTAATCAGTTTTTGGGAGGGAATTTGCAGGCTAGCGCAGTAGGGAGAAAGAATATAATAAGTTAACGCATGTTTGTAAGGATTTTGGAAACTAGCATCTCAAGTTTTTAAAACTCGAGATCGATGACAAAAATCGAGGCTCTCAAACTCGAGTTCTGCTACTACCGTGGAGCAATTTAGCCATGTGGAACTTGAGTTTGAGAGACTCAAGTTCCATAGAAGCAGATTTGAAGATGGAGAAGGAGAAAAGGAGAAGAAGAGAAGGAAAAGAAGATCCGGATCAAAAGAAGAAGAAGAAGACGACCTGGAGAAAACTGGATTTGAAGAAGATGGAGGACGCAGATGATTTAGAATGCTGAAGAAGATCAAAACTAGATCTGAGGAAGAAGAAGATCTGGATCTGGACCACATGTAGAATGCCGAAGAAGAAGAAAAAAGGGGAAGTTGGTGAACTGTGAAGGAACTCGAGTCTTTAAGACTCGAGTTCCAGGTGGATATTTCATCCAGGTAAGCATAGCATTCCTTGAATCTCGAGTGTTAGAAACTCGAGTTCTACATTAAACTTGAGTTTTAGAGTCTCGAGATGCTATTTTGTTATTTAGTTTGCAAACTTGACAACTAATGAAAATGTTTAAAAAATAATGTTAAATGAAAAAAAAAATTCCAGTTTTTGGTGTAGTTGGGGATTGAATATCAGATTTCTTATACAATCATCAGAAACTTTACCAGTTGAGCTAACTGGAACCCATATGATCTCATATAATGTGAATTTTAATGTTGGGGTGAATTATGAAATTTTCTACCTATGTGAAATTATAATTTTATTCTATAGTGTTATAAGTTAAAAATATGAATTTTTATAATTGTAAAAATTAAATGGCGTGTCTATAGGTGAACAACACCCATCCACACAGTTTTCCTACTTTTTTTAGCTCAAGCAAATAGAGGATTTAGAGGCTGTTTGGATTGACAATTTTCATGACTCAATTCTCAGTTTTCATAACTCAATTCTCAAAAATGGTGGGACCCATAGCAAAATACTCGTTTGCCTGCACCAATACTCTATTTCCAATACTCAATTCTCTACTTTTTGAGTTATGAGTTGTGGAAACTGAAAACAACTTTTGGCTGTTTTCAGTTTTCAATTTTCAATTCTCAGTTTTCTGTTTTCAATGGCAAACTTGTAAATAATATTACAAGTCCGGTCCCACCGTCTGACTTTTGCTCCCTCTTTATCTTTTTTTTCTCTTTTTTTTTTCTTTTCTTTTTGTCTTTCACGGGTCTGGGACGCACACACCTTCTTCTTCTTCTTCTTCTTCTTTTCTTTTCTTTTCACTTTCTGGGTTTGGTTTTTTTTTCTTTTTTTTTTTCTTTTTTTTTTTTTTCTTCTTTTCTTCTCTTTTCACTTTCTGGGGTTGGTTCTTTTTTTTTTCTTCTTTTCTTTTCTATTCTCCTTTCTTTTCTTTTCTTTTCACGTTGGTTTTTGGGTTTGGTTCCTGGGCTTGGGTTCTTCTTTTCTTTTTTTTTTTCTTTTTTTTTTTCTTCTTTTCTTTCCTTTTCACTGGGTTTCCATTCTTTTTTTTTTCTTCTTTCACTGGTTTCCGTTGGCTGGGTTTTTTTTTTTTTTTTTTTTGTTCTTTCACTGGGTTCTTCCTTCTTTTTTTTTTTCTTTTTTTTTTCCACCTAGGTTCACCGTCCCTGGGTTTCTTCCTTTTTTTTTTTTTTTTTTTTTTTTTTTTCTTTTCACTGGGAAACTCACCGAACCTAGTGAAAAAAAAAGCTGCAGTGGGTGACAGAGCTGGGGCCCACAAAATAGTGTGAAAAATGTTGAGTTATTGCATTTCAGTGATGTGCCAAACGGGTATTAATTTTAGAGTGATGGGTGATGAGTGATGAGTGACGGAAATTGAGTGACCAAAAAAACGTGGCCAAATAGCCTCTTAACCAATCACCTTACATAGTTACACCCACAGTTTTCCATACTTCCTTTTGCATCCGAACACACCCTAATAAACCCGTCTCATTATTTGAAAACCCATCTAATAAACTATTTGTCTCATTGTTTTATTTCACTTTTTGCCTTTCATTTTGTACGATCACCAAATTAACCAATTGGTAAGTAAAGCATTCTATATGTCACCAAATTAACTAATTAGTAAGTAGAGTATAAAGTGGAATAAAAAAAAAATGAAAAACATTAATATAGCATAGGGGTTCAAAAAGTGTTGATGCAAACACAGTAATAATGTAAATGACATAAAGAGGAATTAAATAAAACTTCTTAATATTATTAATGTAAAGTGAAAATTTATACAACACTATTTAGATTGAGGCTGGAGTTACACAATTAATGGTGAGATAAAGAGTTAGGCACAATGGGTCTCATGAAATTATTACCCAAATTAATTTGGTTAATTAGGTCTATTATTCTGATATAGTGAGTGTTACAAGATTAATTGTTGGACATAAAACATAAATCTAATAGGCTAGAGTAACATAATTAATGGATGAGATAAGGAGTTTCTAAAAAATAAATAGGCCCAACAGCTAATCTATTAAGTGGGTGAATGATTCTTCATTTTTCATAATAAAAAAATCCAATGAATATGAAAATTATTTCTGATGTATCTAGCCTAAAATTTGAATCAATACATATCAACCCATTAATCATTTTAATTAAAAAAAATAAAATAGTTTCTTTCATTTTCAATGTGAGATTAAATATTTTTACTAACTCCCAATCTTCCATATTAACTCTCACATCTTTATATTTATATGATAAAATAAATCCATTTTAATTAATTAATATTAAAATGCTCATGCTCCAACAAAGAGTCTAGACTACAAGCAGTTAGGCACAATTTCATTGGAATGAAACCAAAGGCAAGTGTGATTCTACGCTATTAATTTCTCTGCATTAGAATTGCTTGCATGGGATGGAGCTTGTGAGAAGTGAGTCCAGCAGTATCCACGTTTTCCTCCTCTTTATCTTTCAGCCTCCACTCAAATTCCTGTACTAACCTACCAATTGTTGTGCATGCTATTAATGATGCCTGAAGTGAACCTGCACATACTCTCTTTCCACCTCCAAATGACATTGTCTTGTACAAATCCATTGGATCATATTTCTTATCAAGAAACCTCTCTGGCTTCCACTCTTCAGGCTTTTCCCATTGTTTCTTGTCCATGTTACACCCGTATATGTTTATAGCAATCTGTTCAACAATGTGCAAGTCAATCAAGTCATGAAATGAATAATTGCAACGTCAAAAGATAGATAAAATAAGAAAACTATGTACCTCACTTCCTGCAGGAATATAGTACCCTCCTAATTGGGTATCTTCATGTGCGTGTCGCAGAGGTATTATTGGAGTTGGACTGTGCTTCCTCAGAGTTTCATGGAAAACAGCACCCAAGTATGGAAGCTTAGATAAGTGTTCCTCAGTCATCTTGTTAGTCCCACAAACATTTTGAATCTCCTTATAAAGAAGATCCTGTTGCATGAACAAGGAATAATCAGTATCATGTAGTACTAACTACCCAAACATTAGTCTCAAAATTAAATTTTGAGACCGGTTGTGGATCCTTAACAGGCAATTCAGAGTCGGTCACATGTATTATTTTTTGACAATTGATTAATGTAGCACTACAATAATTGGCAAATTAAGAGATACACAATTGTGATCGAAATTATAAATACCTGCCGGTTTGGATCTTTAGCAAGTTCATACATGGCCCATTCTGTTGTAACCATAGTAGTATCTGATATCTCAATGATTGGCTCCCATACCAACACAGTAATTTGGTCATTCGTGAGTGTTTTTGCTTCAGATAACAAGTAAGTGAGGTAAGAACTTACTTCCTGTATCAAATCCTCGGAGAGTTACAACACTTAAATGTAAGAGAGACTTTCATAAATAATTTTGCACTTCTAGACATAAATATATTACCTCTCCTGAAGCAATGCGCTTTTTCTGTGCCTTGATAAGGGCATTCATCACTGCTTGTCTTTCGAAAACCATTCTCTGAATTTTCATTTCATAGTTCTTATTTGGAATCCATTTAAGATATGGGAAGAAATCTCTCCAATCCACTTCAATTGCAGCCTCCATCAAGTCAGACACTAATACCTTAAATATCTCTCCCCTTGACAAAGTGCTCTCAAGCTCCTCCACATAAATAGATTCCACATCATGTCCTAGTGACTACAAGTTCCATGGTGCCCCCCACCCCACCCAAAAAAAAATCTTAAAGTTACTATTACTAATAAGCACATAATCAATATTAGACCAAAATGAAAAGGAAAAAAAAAAAAAAAACTCACTTGTTTCAATGCTAGTCCAAAAAGTTCATACTCAAATATTTTCTTGAAATTCACAGCTTGAAGAGGAGAGTTCTTTATATGAGCATGTAATTTGTTCGAAATATTTTCTATCATAGTGTCTCTGTGGCATCGATGTCTCTTCTGAATAGCAAATAGATATAATAATTAGACTTATATTTGGCAACATAAATAATATGAAGAACGTACATCTGGGAGGATGGTATTGTATTAGCCAACCTGTGCATTCGTTCCCAGAACATCTGTAAGTATATATCTCTTTACCATCTTGTGAAACTCATCGTAATCGCTTGTCGCAACCATGCATTTATTACCAGAGAGATGCTTTATGGCGTTTGATAAATTTCTTGTTGAGATGGAGGAAAATCTGGTCACCATAGCCTGAAACAACCACAGAGAAATGAAATATTCCATGTATAATATAAAACCCCCATTATCTTATTATCATCTAGTATTAATTTGTACGAGCATGCATGTTGGATGATAAAGCAAAGAAATTCTAGCGAAGGGAACATTTTGGTAATAAATTCATGGCATCTAGACTCTTTAAGGCATTGATCCAATAAATTCAAGGATTCTAGAAAAACAGCAATAAGAAAAATTGAAATATTTTTGCTTGGTCATGAATTTTTATCAAGGACATTCCAGTACTGCTGAAAAAAAATTAAAGAAGTACACAAAAAATGTGGTTAATCTTAGTAAGTAAAGGGTGGGTGCCTAAAATATACCAGAAAACAGTCACGAGAAGACAATTTCTAGTAAACTGAAAGCAAACTGGTTTCTATCTTAATTTAAATGGCCAAATTCATATTATTTTTACTTAACTATTAGTAACTTTTTTTTGTTTTAGTACTTAACTTTGAACGCATAAGAACAATCTCCTCTTTATTTAGGTTCTTGGATTAGATATATTAAGGGATTTTTTAATATTTTAAATTATAGTTTGAGGTCATTTATGTTTCAAGATTTTCATTTTAGTTTCAAGATTTTCATTTTGTCTAGCATGTTTTATAGATTTCTTAGCATGACTACTTGTTTTATAATATGTTTTATTGTTATCATGTTGTTGGCCTAACCTTCTTGGGCTAGGATATGCCTAAATATCTTGTTTGTGCTTAGATCTATGCGTCTATGTATTTTTTGTCATATCTATTATTAGATCTACATGTTTGGATGTTGTGCCTAGTGTTTGACTATGTCTTTATATCTCTTGCTTATGGCTATTGGGTAGGATGTGGATCTAAATCTTGTGGTCCAGGCCCATATCCATGAACCTAGGCCTATAACAAAGGGTTTGTATTATTACCTTCATGCATGCCTGCTAGTGCATTTGGCTTTTGCTTATTTCAATAGCTTTTTGCATAGTGTTTATAAAAAATATATAGTTTAGGTAATTTTATGTTAAATGTGTGACAAAAAGCTAAAAGATAGTTTAATTCCATAAAGCTAAAAGTTAAATTATTTACAAAAAAAGCTGAAACAAAAAGCAAAAAAGCAAAATTTTTAAAGAAAAATCTAAAAGTGCACTTCAGGTTTGATTCTATTTTCATATTTGTTTTTTACGTTTTAAAATTTTCATTTCGGCCTCTTATGTTTGATTTAGTTTTTTGTTTGGCCCTTTATGTATCAAAATTTTTATTTTGACAATTTATTTTAGCCTGTCATGAAAATGAAAATTTTGTAATGTAAAGAGCCAAATAGGAAAAAAGAAAAAAAGAAAAAAGAAAGAAAGAATCAAACATGAAAGTCAAAATGAAAATTTTGATACGTAAAAAAATAAAAATAAAAATAAAAATCAAACGTAAAAAGCCAAAAATAAACCTCATTACATGTCCAAATCATCCACTTTTTGCCTTTTTCTTAGTTGGCCTAAATTGGCATATATGTCACCCAAAATTAAAGTGGCAAACAAAATAATACTAAAAAAAAAATTGATGTTGGAACAACAAATCATAAAATGCAAAGTCAAAAAGCTAAGTCTAAAAACAAAGATAAAAGGAAAACATTACAACTATAATCAACGAAACAAAGTCTAAGAAAAAGTTAATGAAATTGTGGTGCAAAGGGATGGTAATTTGCTTTCGACCCGTAGGAATCCACCCCACCCCACCCCACCCCACCCCACCTTGCCTTGAATAGGGCAGGTTTTACTTGACCCGTGTTGGATTGGATTGTACACATGTAGTGGGTTTGGGGTGAGGACCCAAGCTTCATCCGCCAACTCATACCCTACCTTGGTATATTAAAATAAAATAATATATATAGCTCAATAATTTAGGGATGAGAAAAAAAAAATGCAAAACCCACATATGCTTTTTTTATTAAAAAAAATTATTTATTTAATTTTTGTTTAACAACACTCAAAACCTTTAAAAATATTTTGGGACAAGAGGAGATTTGAGGTTAGATTTGATCTTGAGCAGCCGTTAATAGATCTTACTAATTAAATTCACGATAAAATTTACTATTAATATAAAAAGTAATGAATATGACATTATTCTACTTTTGGAATATATTGTATAATTTTTTGGTCGTGACTTGAGAGAGCTTATTTAAACCACAACTTATACAAGGAAGATAGCATTATTGACTATTTTATTTGATTTAAAGAAATCCAGTTAATCAAAGAAAATAAAATATTCAAATCACATCCAAATGTATCTGACCCGGCCCACCAAATCCCTACGGTTAAAACTTAAGTGGTGTCTGTCCTTGTCAATAATCTCAAATCTCAATAATATATACCAGTGCCATTGCAGTGGAGTGCACTAGTGCAGTACTAGTGATCGATTGGTTACTTGAAAAAGTTTTGTAAAGTGGCACAGTACTGTACTGGTGCTAGCTAGTCCCCTCTATTCAAGGCTTAAGAAGAAGAAGAAGAAGAGTACGTACCTCTTTGGCAATATTGGCTGAATTGAGAACAACTACAGTGGAAGCACCAGTTCTGATGGAGTAGATTGGTCCATATATTTCAGCCCACCTTAAAAACGTTTTGTGAGGTTTCTTCTCCTTCATTTGCAGCAAATTTCCTATCACTGGCAACCCTGGAACCACTGCATGCACCACCCAAAGTCCCAAAACCTCATTAATCAATTTCCAAAACATGATCCAAATTACTTAGTGCATGATGCAAAAAATTCAAATAGCCCATATCAAAATTCCAAATGAAAAAACCAATATAACCCAAAAGGGAATTAAGACACCAGAAAAAAAGTACCTGGTACAGGAGGGAGTTTGGAAAATCCATTCTTCTGTGTAGAACGAAATCTTTGTATGAAGAAGGAGAAGAAAATAAACAAAGACAGACCACCAAGAGCAACAGAGGTGGCAAAGTGTGTAGCTTGGAATTCTTGAAGGAAATGTGTTATGCTGGCCATTGATTTTTGCAAGTTAGATAGAGAAAAGGACTAAGGAGACCTTGTTTATTAGACACCTTTATGAACTCCCACATTATATTAGAGCTTTTTTTTTTTTTTTTAAATCAAAACTAGTATTGGATTTTCAAAATTCATGATTTGAAACGTTGCATCTGCTAAATGCAGCAGTAGTCACACACGTTATATCATCTGCTTCATGCATTGGCGGAGCGTGTTGCTACCTGAGGGGCCAATGTTTCAATTTGTCTTCGTTTGTTTCTAGGAAATTTTGTCTTTTCTTTTATAACATCCGTTATTATTTTAGAAAAGCTATTCAAAAATTTGATTTGTCCCCCCTAAAACAATTTGAACTAATCTATTTACCCTCCGCTAAAGGGAATGAAAACATAAACCATCAATCAACTACCTTTCTTAAGAGAGAGTTTATGGAGACAAATTTTGTGCCAAAACCATGACAATATTGCAACCATTATTGATGAAAAAGAAAAGTGTAAATTTATGTGAAAGTGATGATTCACCGATCATATATGTCATCAAATTATAACAAAAATCGTGACATATGAAATGTGTGGTGGTAGAAGAATTGTTTGAGGGGAAAAAAAACTAGTCTAAGTAATCTTCTAAAAAAAAAATAAATAAAGATTTTAACCAATCTATCTTTTATTAACATTTCCTTTTGTCATTATATATTCGTTGGAGTTTTGAAAGATGAAATATGATATATATAAAAGTTGATAGTTTTATATATATACACATACTTATGAGTTGTAATTTATTTTAGTTTTAGAAAATTAAGATTTATAATTTTTTATACACTTGCAATATCTGTTTTGAGTTTATCTTTACCAATCTACTAATACCATAATTCTTTCATCCAGAACAAAAAATTATGACTTCTCCATTAGCTCTAGAATGACTGCCTTTACGATCTAGTCAAAACACTAATGGAAAGGAATAACTATAGTTATATATTATACATGTGAGGTTAAATTATAAATTTTACACAACACCTTAATTCCAAATTAATTTGTAAGATGTCTTCAAAAAAAATTAATTTGTAAGGTTTATTTCATTATCAATAATTAATATTAGAAGAGAAAGTATACAAAATCACTTATATATTTTCTCAATAAAACATGGAATTCTCTTGGAATTTTGAGTATATATAATATATACTTATCTCCTAGTGGTATTGTTTTAGGTGTAAATCACACTTAACCCATTAGATTTTTTAGTATAACACAAACATAAAAATTTAGAGTTGAATTTTCACATAAACTGAAATTACATGGGGGGTTTTGTGTTACACTCAAAAATCCCATAAGAGGTTAAGTGTTACACAATGAACAGTTTACACATAAAACAATAGCCATAAAGAAGTTAAGTATTATACTCAAAACTTGAAGAGAGATTCTTATTTTAGGGGAAAATCATAGGAGTGTGTTGTGTATTTTTCCCATGTTAAAATTAACACATTAATTGAAATAGATATTACAAACTAATGATAATTGATTTGTTAAATTTTGACATGCATGAGATGGACATAACATGTTAATTTTACATTAATATATTAATTATTAGATTTTATGGTTTAATAGATTTGACAAAATTGGACGCGGATTTGTCAACACAGTCAAGCTTGAAGAAAAAAAGTGGATATGGCTAGATAAATTTCTTTTCTTTTCTTTTTTTTGATAAGTGGCTAGATAAATTTGTCTCGTCATTTTAATCGTTGTTGGTAAACTATTTTTTTTTTTTTTTGAAAGAATAGTTAAATGTTATTTAACTTGAATGGTAGTAGATTGTGTTAATCTGATTGTGATAATTGACCTACTAATTTAGGGGGGATTTTTTCTATATGGTTGTTAATATTGTATTGTATGCAAAACGCACAAAAATTATACAATTGAAACCTACTTTTTAGTGTTACCAAATTTTTTTTTTTTTTTAGAGTTTCAAGTTATAGCGTCCGCTCCCGATAATAACTCTTATCATCAGATTAAAACATTGTTGAGGGTCATTTCTTCGAAATAGACAAGGGTAGCCCAACCCAGCGACGCGGGCAGCAGACCAAGTAAAAAAAAAAAAAAAACCATTGGGCCCAAGCGGCAGAAACAATGGATCACAGGCCCATCAATACAAATGAATGGGTCTTGAGGAAGTAAGTGGGCCTAAAAGGCCCGAAAAGAGAGAAAATGGCACCCATGGGCAGTATGTGTTGTAAAAAAGAGAGAATGGGCTGCGGCAGGCCCAAAGTAAAGTAAGCAGGGGATAATGGCAAGCCCATGTACCCCAAAGATGAGAATGAGGAAATTGGGCCGGGGAAGCCCAATTGAGTTAGTAAAAGCCCATGGGATGCGGAGTAATAAACGGACCAAGGATGTCCAAAGAAACGGGCCGGAGAGGCCCAAGGGAAAAAGGGGCATGAAAGCCCATGCGCAAGGACACCAGTGGCCACCATTGATTGGGCCACTGGGGGAAAGAATTGGAACGGCAGGCCTAAGAAAAGGCCCAATAGGAAGAAGTCACCGCGGCAGGAGAGGCTATGCGGAAAGAAAGCAAAGGCATTTAAACGAATTGGGCTGAAAAGAAAACAAAGCCCAAACACTGAGTAAAAACCCAGATCCTGAGGGAGCGGGAAATCAGAATAGCAACTTGTGAAAAACCAGAAACGGGCGGCAGGCAAGCAAAGTCTTCACTCCACGGCAAATGCATGAACAGCAGGCAGGATTCAGACGCAAACACGCGCAAGGCCCAGGCACCACCAGCCTGTACCCAGCCAATACAGGACATGGTGGGGTCATGGGTCAGAGGTAAGAGGGCACGGTTTGGAGGTGGGGAGAGGGGAAGGCTTATTTTAAGGTTCCTGCCCAAACTCTTTTGGGGGATACGTCCTGCTGGGATGACATACCACCCAAAAGAGGCAATGCTGGGTTGGAACCAATAGGTGCATGCCACGAGGGATAGAGAGAGAAGAAACGTCACCGCGGCAGGTAGGAATGCCGCGGCAGACTAACGGACAAAAAATGTCTGTACCCGTAACAGGGGAACCACAGACGGAACAGTAATGTCGGCAAGTACTCTCAGACCAGACAAAAACGGTTGGAGGGTAGAATAGTAAAATCCGTCCACGGCAGGCACTATAAAATGGGAGCCTCTGCCGTGAACAAGAGGAACAAAAAAAAAGTGTGAGAGGCAATACAAAAAACAAAAAAAGATACTCTGTAACACACTTAGCAAAACAGGGGAAGCATAAACAAAAACACTAAGGGTGGAAAATCACTAAGAAAAACGAAAAGAAAGAAAACCAAGAGAGGAAAGATAGAAACAAAAAGAGTGAGAGCTAGTGGCATGCACCGATAGGTTTCTTCCCTTCTCTCCCTCTCAGATCCTTGCCCTCTTCCATATTCATTTCGGGTATTGATCATTTGGGTCCACCTCCCTCAAACCCATTAACTTCACGGCAGGATTTCTTTTCCTCGGAAGTTAGTTGCGTTGAGAAGAGGTGTTCTTCCTCTTTGGCTTTGCCCCACGGACGAAACCAAATTTATTCCATGTCCCTTGATTAATTTTATAGCCACTCTTCATTATTTTTGTTAAGTGTTATTATGGTTGTGAATTATTTTATCATTTTCCATTAAAAGAGTTATCTGGTCATTCTAGAATGTATGTTTATATTCATCAATAATATCTGCCTGCTGTAAGCACTTTTCTGAAACAGCTCTGCCTGCCGCAAGCACTTTTTCTCTAAAAAAGGGCTCTGCTTGCCGTAAGCTCATCTCCGAGTCAACTCAGCCCGCGGTAAAGCGCCCCTGGCAGACGAGGCATAGTTCGCGCACAAGCCCGGCCAAGTTGAGTTCCATTTGGCCCGGTCTCGACTCCTGCAACCCAGAACATTTGGGCCTACGATCACAAAAGGGCAGCCCAGCCCAACATAGCAGAAAAGGCCCCCACAAATATCAATCGGTTTTTGGAGTAGGCGGGAATTGAATCATAAATCTCTTATTCAGTCATGAAAAACTTTACCATTTGAGTTAACTAGAGTCTACTAATATCACCAATTTGGTTGTTGATAATATAAATACATTTCTAACAAAATATGTCAATTAGAAATGTATTAATGCTATTAGATTTGGGTTAGTTTGAACTTGGATTAACTTGACCAAGTTTTAATGCTATTAGATTCTCAAAAAAGAAGAAGTTTTGATATTATTAATTAATCAATTAATCAATTTTTACTGTTTTTCTTTAACCCATATATATATATATATATATATCACTGTTTACAAGAGAAGACCTGTAATTGCTTGACCTCATGCCAACCCCTCACGGGTCTAAAAATAATAACCCATTTAAATTTGGATAATTTTGACCCATTTTTTACCCCTATTGGATCAGGTTGAGCTAACCTAGCTAAGACCTATTGAAGTAGACATTTAAAGAATCTCATAATTAATTTAATGTGGATGACTACGACAATCTTACTAGTGGAAGTTAAACACCAAGGAAAATTTTGAAGCACTCATGGAGACGGAAAGATAGTGTTTTTTTCCTCTCACATTTATAGTAGATTTTATTATGAATTTAATGAGTAGACCTTATTATGAATATAAGAAAAAGAAACACTATTCTCCGTACTCCAAGAGTACCTGAAAATTACTCTAAAACTAAAAATAAATAAGTAAAAAAAAAAAATTACTAAAGTATTACAAACTGATGTAACAATGTATATATATGATTGATAGATTTCAATTACCTAATAAATAGCTCCATATAGTAAAAGTTGTAATATCCTTCTTTGTACTCAACAATTAATGCACGTTGAAATGGTCCCGATTGAGACCAAGAACAAACAATGCATGCATATTGAAAGTATAAAAAAACTGGTGTGGGATAAAGATTGAGAAAGACGTACTCGTGTTGATCAAAGAAGGCAAAGAGAGAGCCATTTGTTGTATGAGATGGTGAGGAGACATCGAATATGTCCAGTTGAGTACTCATATATGGTCCTCTCCCTTCTTATTGTTGCTAAACACTTGGTGTCTCTAATTAAATCACCGATTCCTATGGGTTTTGCATTGATGCATGCTTTATAGTAATCTCTCTCTCTCTCTCTCTCTCTCTCTCTCTCTCTCTCTAAGAAATGGTTTCGGAAGAATGTATACTTCTCAAAATCTAAACCACAAATTAATCCAAGTTGGTACAAAAAGGCAAGTAATCAGACATGAAGAACTTGGGTCAATTTCTAAAGGGGACAAAAATAAATAAATAATATTCTGTTTGAGGACTTGGTGAGCTACCAGTGTCCATGGGAGATCGCACTATAGGTGGCTACAAGATCCAATTTTGTTGATAAATCCAGGCAAGTTGCCACCAAAAATAGTAACTACAACCAAATATGTGGTACTATATTGCAAGATCAAAGCTATCCAAATAGAAAGCCTGGTCAGCTGCCGCCACAATGGTAGAATTCATAATGGCAAAGTGAGAATTAATGATGCAAGAGCTTGTAACACCTCTGTTAGTGTTGAATGACATGATACGACTCAACTCACGCCCATGATTTGTTTGTTAAGCCATGATTAGGACCAAGACAATCAAAGAGGGGACAACTTCACACTTTTTATTTATTTTTATTTTTATGTACAACTTAATAGACACTAACATCTTCTAGTGTTTCCAATGAAAACGTCTATGATTCAATTGAATTATAAGAATAAAAAAACTTAAGATTATATATAATTTAATTAATATTTAAATATAAGAAAAATGTTTAATGAAAATTATTGTCATAAACTTCAAATTGTACCGAGCTGACCTTGCGCTCAACCATAGTTATATAGAATATTGATGCAAGTTAAGTCCAATTTATTATATAGAATTTTAAATTTGGGTTATTAAAAAAGTTGTACATAAAAAATAAAAAAAATGAAGTTTAAAAAATTTGTACTTCTAAAAAAAGGATGTGTTATGAAAAGGTGAGATTTGAAAAAAATATGTTACTAAATGATCAAAATTTGTTGGGGCAAAAAAATGTGTATAGAGATCTCATTTGCTTGTGGGGCATACACTTTCAGAGGTTGGATGAATTGATTGTAAAGAGGGTTGAAGACTGAAACTTCTGCTCACTATGCAAGATTGAAGACCTTAATTTAGCAATACACTATTATAGAAACTCTAAGATTTTCTTTCAGGATTATATTTGTAGCCCACCTCAACCATAATCTCGAGAGAATAGAAAGACGGCTATGCAAACAAGAGAAAAACCTTTAGAGAGTTTTATTTTGCATTCTTACCTTTTTCGTTGATCATCCTTGAGAGGTTTCTTATTCCAAAACACAAATATTATCATTTGTGTCGTTGGATTGGTGTTTGAAACCATAAAGATTAAGACAAATCTTCAAGAAGTCTTGGAGTGATTGATATTTGCGAGGTGATCAGTTTTACATAGCTTTTGTGTTATTATATTTAGTGTAAACTTTTTGTAGCATCCATCAACTAATGATTTTTTAGAGTTCCAACTAACTTTATTTTCTTTAGGTCAAACTTTTAATTTTATCTACATATACTTTTTTTTAAAAGGGGCAAAATGCAAAAATATCCTTGGGGTTTAGGTTAGTTGCAAACTAGCTAGTCTCTTGAGATTTCAAATTTTCTTTTAATTTCATGAGATTTTCATATTCGTGAAATTGGCCACAATGTTAAATTTTTTCCACTTGAGTGATGACTGGTCACATCTTGCATGTGACCACTTTTATCATAAAATTTTCAAAATTTTAAATAAAAATTATTCTTCAACAATAAAATAATTGAAAAATAAAGTTGAATAAAACCATATATAAAATTTGTTAAAAAAGACATTGAAATTATGTTGCATACTTGCATTAAGATGAAAAACATCATATATATCCAATCTCTTGCAAATGGGATGAGCTTATATATGGTCCAGCTATTTAATCGGCAGAGAATTGCAGTTGCTTCCAGGATTGTAGGTATTGCAAAGGTCTCCAAAAGCCTCTACTTGGGGAAGAGTTTTCAAAAGCTTTGCAGGCCTGTCATTATTTGGTCGTTGCAATGCAAGTTGCCACACCAGAAAAAGGAAATCTAAGTTATTTAGAGACTTGAGAGATCATACCCAACTCTCTTTGAATGAATCTTATGGCGATTTTTACGGTGTTTTGCAGGCATCTCTCATTCTCTCTAGAGAAATGGTTACTACTGCTTTAATCGACCTCTCAAGATATGAAGTTTGCATCTTAAAGCAACATTAATTCAATTTTTTTTTTTAATTTTGATTTTATATACGTTTTATTAAATTCAATTTATAAATGAATATTTTATAATGAACAGGTGGAATTTTAATATAAGAATCAATTTCACAAATATAAATATGATAAGAAAAATTGAAATCCAAGAGCTGCATGGTCTTTCTCAAAAAAAAAAAGAAGCTGCATGGCCCAAACCCCATTATAGTCTCTTTACATTTTGACCAAAAAAATAAAAAGCTACCATACATATTATGGTTAAATAAATAAAACTCACAGCCAGAGCTTAGTCCAAACTTGGTTCGTCTCTAATTAAATTACCCTTCAAATATGTTGTATGTGGGTCAAGCAGTCAACAATGAAGACGTCTTCAATTTTTTTTTTTAGAAATAGTTTAATCAATGGTATCTATTTCTTATTCGACGACAATAAATTTTATCGGTTGAGTTAACTGGAGTTGACAACATCTTCTAATTTCTAAACAATTTTATCATATCATATAATAATTACGTAGGAAACATTCAATATGATTGAAAATTTTCAACACTAATTATAGTTTAAGGCCAAAATTAATAGAAATAGCACCTCCACCTCTTTAAATTTACATAGTACATATGGTCATTTGTAATTCACAATTCCAATTTTGCATGCTTGCACGTACGGATGTGGACGTCTTAATTTTCTTTATTAGCAAGAGAGGTTGGGAGATATTCAGGGGGAAAAAAAAAACCGCCAAACCAATAGCTACATTCACACGTCAAGCAAAAAATAAATTTAGAGAACAAATACAGAGCAGTAATTACAAATGATATTCTCTCTGGTTATCAGATTTACATTTGGCCGACGGTGTCATTTATGGAGGCAATTGAAACACATCACAACTTCATTCATATCAAATTTCAAGCTATTAACTAACAAAAGTGGGGGTATAATGTGAGACTGTTAAAACTAGTAAAGAGAGTCTCTTCTTTTTTTTGGAATTTGATAAATAAAATAAAATAAAAAAAATGAAGCAAGGAGATTAATGTTGTGCTAGCTATTTATTGTAGCCTGGGTATAGAGGTGGAGGTGGTGAACTGTATTCAAAGCCGGATGATGGGGGAAGAACCAACTCTGGTGGTGGGGGTGAGAAAACTGGTGGTGGCGGTGAGTGAACTGGGGGGTGATGATTTTACTGGAGGTGGTGAGTGAACTGGGGGTGGTGGTGAATGTACTGGTGGTAGTGGTGGTGAATGGACTGGGGGTGGGGGGGAATGTACTGGTGGCGGCGGTGAGTGAACTGGGGGTGGAGGTGAATGGACTGGCAGTGGAGGGGAATGGACTGGCGGTGGAGGAGAGTGGACTGGAGGTGGAGGGGAATGAACTGGTGGTGGAGGAGAGTGGACTGGTGGAGGTGATTTCACAGGTGGGGGTGGTGAGGGAGATGGGGGAGGAGGAGGTCGTTCCCTGATAATGGGTGAATTATCATAAGGATCAGGAGATGGTGCAGGAGATGGAGCTTGTGGTGGTGGAGGTGGAGAGTGAACTGGTGGTGGAGGTGAGTGTACTGGAGGTGGGGGTGGTGGTGGAGAGTGAACAGGAGGTGGAGGGGAATATACCGGTGGTGGTGGTGGGGAATGTACTGGCGGTGGAGGAGAGTGGACTGGTGGTGGTGGTGGAGAATGTACTGGTGGTGGTGGGGAGTGAACAGGAGGGGGAGGAGAATGGACTGGTGGCGGCGGTGGAGAATGGACTGGTGGTGGTGGTGGTGGGGAATGAACAGGAGGGGGAGGAGAATAGACTGGTGGCGGTGGTGGAGAATGGACTGGTGGTGGTGGATGGAGGTGGTGGTGATGCTTTGGGAGGAGATGGTTTTGGTGTAGGAGGTGGTGATGAGGCTCCACACTCGGCCTTGCTGCAATTAACCGGTCGGTTCACCACAGGAGCACAAACTTTCGATGACTTTTGTTTTGGCCTATCTGGTAAGCAATTGCTTGTATCATCAAAAGCAATGTCCTTACTGGATTGAGGCTCACATTCTGGGGCCTCACCATTGAAGTAATTGTAGGAGAATGTGAAGTTCACCAAGTTAGGCAATCGGCAAATGCTCTGAGACACAAACCCTGTCAACATGTTGCCCGAAATGTCCAACTCTTCAACCACGGAAAGCTCTTCGAATGTCTTTGGTAAGATTCCACTGAATTTGTTGGAACCAATGTCCAACACCGTCACATTTCCAAGCAATCCAATATCGGCAGGCAAACATCCTGAAAAATCATTGTTCAAGAATATAATCTCGTTCAATGTGCTAGCCATTTTTCCAATACTACTTGGAATGCAGCCCTTGAAATGATTATTGGCGACTACAATAACTGAGGCAGTAGAGTTTCCGAAATTATCAGGAATTGTGGATGTGAACCGATTATTGTTCAAGAATAGAGCATCAAATTCCTTGTCGAAGAGCCCATGAGGCAACTCTCCCTCGAAGTCATTGTACCTAACATCAAGGTACTTCAAATTTGGAATTGAAAGAACAACCTTAGGGAATGGACCTACAAACCGGTTGTTGCTGATATCAAGCTCGTGGAGAAGCGTAAGTCTATTGAAACTCTCAGGAACAATCCCACAAAACCTGTTGGAATTGATGTGGAACAAAGCAATTTCTGTCAATAAACCCAACTCCGCCGGAAGGTACCCAGCAATATCAGCTTGGTTCATATCGATGCCAGCCACAACAGTTTCTTTTGATTCATCAAGAGACGTAGCACAAAATACACCATTGTAATCACAAACATTGGGACCAACCCAATTCCCTGTGGTGTTCAACGGGTCTGAGTAGATTGCCTTTTTCCATGCATGGAGTGCAATGTAGGCACGTCTAAGCCTAGGATTAGGAAATGTACACTTCAAATCAACCTGAAACTCATAGTCATCAGGTAAATCACCACCGTGAGGACGCAAACTTAAGAGTTGGCGGCGAGCAATGAAATTGATTTCTTTATCGGATAGCGCCGAAGAGAATGATGAGAATAGAAGGAAGAAGAGCACTAGGCAGCAGCAGCAGCAGCCTAAGGCCTGCATTGTATAGAGGTTTTGAAGAGCGTCGCCACCTTGGAGAGACCCAAGGCTGCTTATAGAATCGTTTGGGTGGAGATGGTGAATGAAAATATGGTGTTATATTGAGGGAAATAACCTGATTGTATGGAAGATATATGAGAGGGTGTGCAAGAATTTTCTGTGCCGTTTTAGCCAAGAAAAGAAATTGGTTTTCCTCAAGCACCACAGATTTGATGGGTTTGTTATAACTTTTTTTGGTATATTTTATTTGGAAAATTTCTCTAATTATGGGTGTTTTGGAAGCTTGGGTTTTAGCACTATAAGCTAATTTTGGATTTAAGTTTGTTAGATGACAGATTAGCAATGACCAAGTCTTCCTCAAAAAACCAAAAGAGACTTACTTAGCCCAATGGCTTAGTGTTTTTACAAGGTAAGAGCTAGCTGGTGAGAGTCTTAAGAGATTAGACCGCGTTAAAGAGTCTTAACTTAAGACACGTCACGTGAAGCCTATATTTGAATTTCTTCATCAAAATTAGAAGAGTTGTCATTGAGCTTTGAGCATTAGATTGTAAATTAATATGCTGTATAATTTGATAAAAAGAAGCCTGTATTCACATCCTAATTTTTCATTTTGGGTCTTAATAGTTAATAGCTAAAGAGTAGAAACATACATTTTGTAGCAATTCTCGTTTCTTCTCAAGTTCAGTTTTAAGGTGCTCTTTGTTTACCCTTATTTTGAAATCTATTTTGTTTATTTTGTTAGATATATCTTTTTAAAATTCGCCTTCTTATTTATACTTAACTCTTACCCCCCATGTATTTTGTAAATAAAATTAGCAAACACATAACTATTAAGTTAAGGGTTGTTAAATTTTTGAGAAGATTAAGGGTTGTTAAGTTGGGATAAGGATCCTCATGAATTAGATTTTATTAAGGGCATGTTTGGTAGACTGTAATAGGTATGTAATGTAATAGTTATTCTTATGATTTAGCTATTTTTTAGTTTAGTTATGTTTTTATTACAAGAAATAGTAATTCCTTATGAATAAATATTCTTCAAAATGAGGAATAACTATTTCTCTTTAAAAGGATTTTTTTTTTTTTTTTTTTTTTTTGAGAACCAAAATAAAAAAAAGAGATATTAGCTATTCCTTACTAAGTGCAATAATTTCAAAACTTAATATATTTCCAAATAAACAAACTTTCCATATACATCTAACAATTATAAAAATAAAAAATCATAAAAAATAATACATATCTCTCTTAAATTTAAAAAATAACAATTTTTAAGGAGATATAATTGTATGAGTAAAATATTTCCTAAAATAAAATTTTATTTTTATTTTAATGTAATAACTCACAACCAAACTTATACATAGGTTTAGTTATTAAATTACAACAAATTTTATTCCAAGTAATAAAAATTACAATTTTTATCGTAATTTTCATTTAGTGTACCAAACGTACCCTAAATGTATTTAAGAGTGTATATGTTGTTACGTCATTTGAAAAAAAAAAAATTAAAACACAAGTCACTTAACGGCTGTTAAGCTCACTACTATTTATATATTTGCAATTGTTGGCAAATAGGTCCCAGACCCTAGTATCTATAAGGGCAAAAACTATGTACAATTCCATAAATGATACATGCATCTTAAGTTTTTCAATTAAATTTATTCATGTGATTACACTAACTAATGCAATATAAAGATGCTTATAGGCAGGGATAGAACTATGTAGAAGAAGAGGGGGCTGTGCCCCCCCAAACAACCCCCCCCCCCCCCCCAAATTTTTTTAAAATATTAAATAATAGGTATATATTTAAGATTTTAGAAAATAAGTCCATAAAAATTTATATTTGCCCCTCTCAAGAAAATTATATTTGTCCCCCTCGACTTTAAATCCTAATTCCGTCCCTGCTTATAGGTATTGCCAATAGTATAAGAAAAATAGTTTGATATTGTAAGATAGAGAAATCAAGAGGATCAACTCAAGTCTAACCTATCCAGACTGGGATCCTCATTTTCTTTTTAATCCAAACTAAACTCAATTTGTATCTCAATTTTTAGTAATAATGCATTCTATCATGATGAATTATATTTTAATAAATTTGGTTAAAATACATGCACTTTCTAACCATTGCTAGATTACTTCCTTTTTTTTCTTTTTTCTTTTTGTGGAGTAATCGAATTCTACCATTATGCATCTTGCAAATACTTTTTGCTAGAAAAATGCCTCTTTTTGCTAATACTTTTTTTTTTTTTTTTTGGGATTTAGATGACATAATGAATTATATTTTAATATATTTTTATCAGGCTACATTTTTCTATGGTATGTATTATCAATACGGTGTCTGAACGCTACCTTAATGCATCTTGCTAATACATTTTATTGGAAAAGATTACCTAAACTAAATGTGTAAGTTTATTATTATTATTATTATGATAGGATTTAAAACTGATAATACTCGTTCCATGAAGATTGTTCATCAAATAAAGATAATAATTTTTATTTTATTTTATGTAGAAAAAAATTGAACCCAAAGCCCGTATCATAAGAAAAGATGACTAAAACAACATGGCATAACTGCACAATTTAACATTATCAATCTATGTTAATGCAAATTAGGATAAGATACAAGAATGTCATAGAAGTAGAATGGTGTAATTTTGCTGGCTCTTGGTTTAAACTCAACCTTGGTGATTCCTCTCTGAGTAATCCATACTCAAGAGCTATTGAGATAGCTACTAGTATATTACTGTGTAACTTCAGGCACTTAGAAATGGGCCTCAGATTGTCTTGGTAGTCACACCTATAGGTTGTTGAAATTGAGCTTGATGGGAATGACGAAACCAGTAACATCATGACGAGGAAGTCTTTCAGTGACGAGGTTAGACGAGACAGACGAAGGAATGCTCGGACGAGCATATCTTATATCCACGTCACTGACGAGGAAAACACAAGACATTCATTACAGCACAATTAAGTTCAGAACGGTTATAGAGCCAACTGTATGAGCCGTTGGAACACATTAAAGTCACATTACACCAGACCAGACGTTACGAGGAGGAGCATTAAGATCTCCATAACTACTCCAACGGCTAGAGGCCATGAAGGTATGCATATAAAGCCCTCTCATTGTCAAGAACAAGGTACATACACAGATATACTAAAAGAGAACTATTATTTTCTTGCATTATCCATTCTCTGAGATTTTCTTGCATACTAACTATGGCATCGGAGGCGTGGTGGCAGGCACCACACCGGTGACCCTTTCAAGAGGCTGCAGATTGGCTTCATCCGACCACATTGACTGACGAGTTCACGCTCCATCAGAGCTCAATGTTAGTATAATTGTAGATTTAGTGTTTTTTTTTTTTTTTTTAAGAGAGTGTTTAAACTTATAGTGTCCGATCTTGATGATAGCTCTTTATCATCAAATCAAGACACCAATCAGTTTTTGGTGTAGACAGAGATTGAACTCCAGTTTTTAATTAATGGTATGCATTGAACTAACTCTAGAATTTATTCTTTGGTTATTAATTGTAAGGTGTTGTTAAGTAAAAGACCCCTTAGACTAAAGTTAGCCCAATTTCAAAGAAGTTAATAAATGTGCCGATCCTTTTTTAAGGGAAGGACTAGCCTTTCTTAGGATTTTTGTAGTTTTTGATTGTCCTCTTTCTCATGTGATGTTTCTCATGAATTTTGATTTAATAGTCAAGAATTAAGAAAGATACTTGTGGGAACACAATCTATTTATCCGCTTTAGGGGGCAGGCTTGGGCATGCTTGTTGTGCAACGTCCCGAACTTCTATTCCCTCACAGCTTTGTCCTCAAGCGATGTGGGCATGCTTTGTGCAAGAGTCCCACATCGACAAGAGAAGCGCCCCACCTATGCCTTATAAGCATAAGCTCAAGGCATAAGTGTACCACTACTACCCATGCCTTGAGCTCATGCGCAAAGCATGCCCACCTCGCTTGAGGACAAAGCCGTGAGGGGATAGAAGCTCGAGACGTTGCACAACAAGCATGCCCAAGCCTGCTCCCCAAAGCTCGGGACATTGCACAACAAGCATGCCCAAGCCTGCTCCCCAAAGCTCGGGACATTGCACAACAAGCATGCCCAAGCCTGCTCCCCAAAGCGGACAAATAGATTTTGTTCCCACAATACTCTTGTAGGTTGTAATTTATGTTTAGTTTGGATGAATTTTATTTTCCCACAACAACCAAAAATGTTTTAATTTTTGTTTAACTTTTTAATATTTTGCTACATAAATTTTTTAGATCTTACAATTTTACTTATCTTTATTGTCTCTCCCTCTCACTCTCTATCTCTCTCTCTCTCACACACACATATATTAATGATTTTAAGTTATATTCTATATTTAATCCCGAATCAAAACTTTATCAAATTCTATTATATATTTAGACATTTCATTAAAATCTTATCATGTGATATTTTCTTTAAACCATAAAATAGATGCTTTCATAGGTGAAAATACAATTTTGATTCCTACATGTGTTTTATGTATTTAACAAAGCAATCCTATTAAAATTTAATATTTTGTTGAACTTTAATCCTTACATAAGTTACTGATTAGTGACCACTAATGAGTAAAAAAAAACCCTTTCACCCTTAGTTTTGTGGGGACACAAATGACCTGGAAGGAACAAAAATGGACCTCTCACACGTGCGAATCACACCCTCCAAATCTCACACGTGCAATCCTTCCTCTTTCCCAGTGCACCCACTGACATCTTCACCAAAGATCAACACAAACACAAACACAAACACATTTACATGACTGCACTCTGAAAAAACCCATGTTGTTTCGATTTGATCAAAAATCTCAAATGGAACAACACACCCACTTTCTCTTCCTTTAACTTGTCTTCTCTCTCTCTCTCTCTCTCCTAGAAGAAAATCCCACACACTCTGTTTGGTTCCTCAGAAAATTTCACACAAACAAAGTCAAAACAAAAGAAAGTGGCTTCTGATGGATAAAGAAACTCGCCAGGAGATGCCAAATGCCAAACGCCCTCACTTCTTTGACGTTTACTCTGCCATTTTCAGCTCTCAAAGACTGGTATTTTTTTTTTTTTTTTTATAAAAAAATTCTCATTTTTTTATAAAAATTTGTTCTTTCTTTCATTATACATGTATGTGTTTTCAATTTTTTTTTATTAGTTAGAGAAATTTAGGTTTAGTGAAAATATTTTGCTGTTGATTTTGCATGTTAGTCTTGGACCCTAATTTGTGTATATTCTAATTTTACACTAAAGCACTTTTAGTAATCCCTTGAAAAAAAAGTACTTTTAATAGTGATGATGGTGTTTGATTCATTACTAATATTAATATTGATGGGATTTGACCCCTGCATTAGGCTGATTGTAGTCTTAACTATGTTTTTATTGTTAATGGTGTAATGTTAGTAGTAAATAGTTTTGGGCATTCCTTGAAAATAGTATCAGTTCTTTGGAATAGATAAAAAAATAACTAAAGATTCCAAAACTAGCCGTGGAACAATTTTAAGAAACAAAAATTTAAAGGGACCCATGAAAAGAAACTACAAAAGAGAAACGCTACATGCATCCGCAATATTTTCACAACGACCTAGGTGGCAAATTGTTACTGGATCTAATCTAGCTCACCACTAACATCACTTTTTTACCCACTAGTAACAGCTTGCCGCCGAGGATTATTGTGAAATTTTTGTGAAAGTGTTGTTGATGTAGCATTTCTCACTACAAAATGTAGTTATTTGGTAGAGATAGAGACTTGCAGTAATAATGGAAGAATTAGTAAGGTACTTATCAAAAAAATAATGGAAGAATTAGTAAGGCATTGTATAAGTGAGTGTCAATTGTGTAAGAGTATAAAAGGCCGCTTTGGTTATACTCCCTCCGTCCTGTATTATTGATCATGTTTTAAAAAACAAACCTTTTAAGATAACTCTGTTTTATGCATTGTCTTTTAAATTGAAACGTATAAGTTTCCAAAACTACCCTCCCTAATCTAAACTCTAGTGAAAGAGGAGGGGTATTGGGTCTTTAAATAAAGTGAAAGGCGAGTTAGGAAATTTATTTATTGACTTTTCAAAGAGAACTACATTTTGGGACATCCTGAAATGGAGTAGAGGAATAACAATTTCGGACAAGGCTTGTGCGGCAAGACATCCCTCTATGTTTTCTCCTCATAAACTCTCAACTCTCAAAGCGTCCAAAGGTTTTCATTCTTGTTTCGATGTCTCTTTTTTTATTTTTTTATTTTTTCTGTACCTATTGATTCTATTTGTTTTTATTTTATTTTATTTTGGTGAGTCAAGTGTTTGGTTATGCTACTACGCCTAATATTGCAATTTTGTGATCGAAAACTTAGCATTGTGATCATGGAATCTATCATTAGGCTATATTGAAGTTTTTTGTTAAATGTATTTATTCCATACTTGTAATTCTGCCTTTAGCTCCGAGTTTCCTCAGTTTTGTAGGATATTTCTCAGTGACAAGGCTGATACATTTTTATTTTTTTAACATGACCAATTGAGAGAATCGTCTAAATAGGTTACATGGCTATTGAATTTGTAACGTGATTGATGTTTTCTTTAAATTAGATGTTGGATGATGAAAAGAATCATTCGGATTCCCAATGATATGTATTTTCCCTAAATATGTGATATCCTGACCAGCTACTCCTGACAACATCTTATGTTATCATGTCTTTTTATTTATCAAAGAAAAAAAGGGATAGAGGGAGCGTTAAAATTCTAAAAATAGAAAGATAAAGATTTGTGAAACATAAGAAATCTGGTTTGTACTTGCAAATACCAGTTAGGTGTTTATTTCTTCAAATATGTTAGTCTAGTATCTGTTTGCTAAAATTTCAACTTAAAGTCTTTAGTTTGGTGGTCATCACATCGTTCTTTCTTCTTGAAGTATGTCTCTTTTGGTTGCTAGAACGAAAGAAAGAAGCTTTGGGAAAAAAAAAATTGAAAATAGAGCTACAATAGAATTTGTCTTGTACCATTGCAAATTTATGTCACCCATGTTGCATCTATTGCAAATAGTGTAGAGCTTTTAGAAAGTAATAGCATTTTTAGAAAGCAATTGCATAATTCATTTTCTTCGGTCAAAATTTATCCATACTATTATTTAAGGGGCTTTCCCTGATTGGATTCCTCATTTTTTAGTTCAAAAATGCCCCTACACCTCTATGTTTAGTAGAGACAAAACTAAAGGACAATCCGGTAAAAATGCAACTCTAACTCCCACTTAAACATTACCTAAAAAATAGGACCACTCTCCTATTAATTTTCAAATTGATTTATTCACTTATAAATTAAATTTTCAAAATAAAAATTATATATATAATAAAAAAACACAGTTTTTTTTTCTACAAAATAGGACCACTAACAAAAAAAAAAAAAGACTCATCGCACGCACGAAGCACGTGTGATGAGGCTAGTGGTTTATATTTATTTCCAAGTAATATGGCTGTGGCATGCCAGATAACTTACTGCAGGATAGCAAATGAAGCAAGTTCCTAGGTAGACTAGTCAGTGAATTAAAGACTGCTAGAAGTCTTTTATCCACGAGTTGCATCTAAAAGTATCCCAAATATGTAAACTGTTGTTTGTATCTATATAAGGCATCCCCTGGATAATTCAAATCGAAGCCATTGGATGTCTGACTCGAGCCAATATGACATTACCAATCAATAGAAATATTCTAACATTCCACCTTTGTCATATATTCCATACATCTGCTAAGAGATGCTGTGTTGATTAAATCTTGTTGGGAGTATAGTAGATTTATTATGATTATTTTTTATCAGTATTTGATGTTATTTGTATTGCACGGTTAGATGGTGACACAACTCAAATCTGTCACAGAAAATTCCAGTACGATTTGTAAGACACATGAAAGGCAGAACATCTGGATTAGTGACATTGGAGGGTCCAAGTGGGAACACATGGCATGTGAAGCTGATTCAGCAGAATGATGATTTATTCCTCCATCAGGGATGGCCAGAATTTGTGATGGACCATTTCATAGAATCTGGGGATTTTTTGGTTTTCAGATATGATAGTGAGTTGCATTTCACTGTGCAAGTTTTTGATAAAAGTTCATGTGAGAAAGAGGCTGCATTTCATTCTGAGTGCAGTCAAGATCCTAGTGACCTTGGTAATAGTACGGGGCAGAAAAGAGAAAGAGATGAGGTTGCTTCCCCTTCAGATAAAATTTTTGAAGGCGTGCCAAAGAAATTGAGAGGTAGCTCATCGCAACTCCATCTAGGATGCACAGTCAAGAACCAAGAAGGCAAGGTGGACATGTATGATGAGGAGGTATGTAAGCATGAGGTGGTAGCTATGGCTAAAACATTGCGAGAAGCAATTTGTCCCGAAGAAACAAGGCACTGTGGTAGTACTTTGAGGAATTCTTCTATTGCCTCTCAATCAAAAGCTTCCAAGGAAAAGCAAGGTAAGGAAACCAACTGTTCATTTCTTGGGTTTTGAGGACAAGAATCACCTTCTGCAGCAGAATTGGCAGTGCTTTAGGGACTACAGAATACTGCTACTTTTTCCATGTTTTTTGAGTAATCTTCTTGTAAAATAAGGCACAGAAGTCTATTATTTTCTTGTTAGATAAAAAATGTAAAGAATCAAATTTGCATAACATACTTTTATCTGTGTAGAAAATGGTCTACATATGTTTCATACTCAAATTTTAACCATTTAGAAAAAAAAACTTCTTAAATTTATATGAATGTGTATAATTATTTTGATGGATATGGATATGATTCATGAAATTTTACATTCTTGCTTGCAGTGTTGGATATTGTTCAATTCAATACAAAGGCTTCTATCCAGAGTAGGAACGGAAAAGAAGATGATCTGTACATGCATGGTAGAGTTTGTTTGTCGATGTTGTCAGCACAAGAAGTAGCTCAATCATTTACTTCCTCTTTCCCCTATTTCGTGAGAATCATGAAAAGCTTCAATGTCAGTGGTTCGTATACTCTGGTAGGTTGTTTCTTCTGTTTTTCTCTTTTATATCTTTCAATTGAATCATCTTCTAATATAAGTTTTATGCCTTGTCCATCAAATTACCTCCATAATGCAGTATGCTCATTATATTCTAAATCAAGGTTTAAAAGATTTTTTGAATATGGAGTGATATATCAGTAAATGTCTTTTCTTGGCCTAGTAATCTAATCTTATTCTTTTACCTATCAAAAAGTAGTCTTATTCTTTTGCACCCACATGATGAAAACTCTACCTTGATTCTGATATTTTAGCGCAACTGTTGATCAACGAATTCTACAACCCATCTATCTTCTCTCGTCACATCATACTGAGAAACATACTAATTGTTGTATGGTGCTGCTCTCCTGTGGGAATTACAGCACTTCCAGGTTTATCTATTAAATCTGGCACAATTAAACCCTGGTACCCTTAAGCCCTATGTTATTGCAATGAATTTTGTCCTTGTTCAGATGTGGGTTTGGACAGCTTTTTTTTGACAGAAATTCCTTTTTCTCTTGCATATGCAACTTCCTTTGGCAGTTGTGGGTTAGGCAACTCAGGGTTATCATCAAGGGTTTTCTGATCATTCACTATGCTTACAGTTTATTGTTGTTTTCTTCTGCAAGTGGTCTGTTCATCAAATTTTCTTTTCAAACTGCTTTTTGTCATGCAGAACATCCCATATAAATTTTCGATGGCGCATCTTCCAAACAGCAAAATTAAGATTGTTCTTCAGAATTTGAAAGGAGAATGTTGGACTGTGAATTCTGTGCCCACTACAAGAGTGAATACAAGCCATACTCTATGTGGTGGATGGATAGCTTTTGTCCGATGTAACGACATCAAGGTTGGAGATATCTGCATTTTTGAACTTGTACGTGAGTGTGAATTGCGTGTGCACATTCTTGGGGTTGGAAGGGAAGGGCTAGACTGCCAAAATGGAAAAGTAGCTTGTAGTAGGTCAAGTGGTGGTCGTGCACCCTCTTCACATAAAACTCTGAAAGTTTTGCCAAAGAAAACAAAGGGGAAATCTCCAAAAGCATCAAAGAGACGTCAAGAAGCACCTTTCTCTATTGATGTAAGGAAACAATGTAGTGCATCAAAGACTTATACCAGAGCTCCAGTTGGCTCTCAGTCAAAAGCTGCCAACAAAAAGTTGGGTAAGGTTTTTAACTATATTCTATTTGAATTTGCAGTTAAGTATTGGTTTCAATAGAAGGATCAGTGCCTTCACCATAGGTTTTGACTTCCACATTCTCTTGGTCAATTGCTTGCAAGAATGGACCATAGTTGCTAACTATTTCTGGTCAGAAATTAAGCCTGTCGTTTTCATTATGTACTTGTAAATTGTAATCATATATATTAGTTTAGTGTATTTAGATTTTCACTGTGTTTAGAGCAGCACCAGTGTATCATATTGCTTGCAACCATAAACGGATACAGTGTATCATATCTTTTACTTTTCATCTACAAGATTTGTTCAAAACACCTTCTTTTTTCCTTCCTATTCTAAATCAGTTTCCAAACTCTAAATGGATACAGTTCAGAGGAGAAAAGTCATCGAAGATGAAGTTGGCTCAAAAACTAAGGGCAGTATGAGAATGATGTTAGCACTTGATGAAGAAAGAGCAGCTCGATCTTTTTCTTCACCTTTTCCTAATTTTGTGAGGATCATGAAACAGTTCAACATCAGTGGTTCATATACTCTCGTGAGTCTTGTATATCCATGCTTGCACATTTCTTGTTATGTTTTCCTGAAAAAGGTTTTTGGCATCAATTCCCATTTACCAATTGGTTTATCTTGCAGAAAATCCCATACCAATTTTCAACAGCACATCTCCCTAACTGCAAAACAGAGATTGTGCTTCGGAATTTAAAAGGAAAATGTTGGACAGTGAATTCTGTCCCAGACTCAAAGGGGCGAATGGGCCATACCTTTTGTGGTGGGTGGATGGCCTTTGTCCGTGGGAATGATGTTAAGATTGGAGATATCTGCATTTTTGAACTCGTTGGCGAATGTGAAATGCTTGTGCATATATCTGGAAATGGTAAGAAAGGGCTTGACCATCAAAGTGGAGCAGATAATGAATTAGCTCTTGTGACATATACCAGCAATAAGCCTTCTTTATGATTGATGTAAAAAAGATCAACCTTTATGAAGTGTATATATTATGGTCAGTGTTGCTATGTGCACCCTTTTATTTTAATTGGTGTGCATGTGCGATCTTAATTATCCCCATGCTATAGGGAAACAAAATCCAGTCTTTAATGATCTTTTTAAATGTTAAAACCATCAACAGCTTGTTACTTTTGATTTCTATGTATTTTTCCTGAAGTCCTAAGATACAATGTTGGAAGGTTTAGTTTACAGTGAAGGTCTAGTTTTGCAGTTTAGGAGGTTCTTAGGTTCACCAATTTACTGTTCAGTTTGCAGAGGCCTGAACTCTTTTTGTGTAGGGTGATCCTTGTTTAAGCATAGACAAAATCAGATGAGGCAGATACTTGCAAATTTGAGCCAGTTTTGTTTTTTGGGTGGAGATTGTAGCCGATAAAAGAAGTAATTGTTGAGAAGTAATTATTCACTTAATAACTCCTATAGTATATAGAGGTGGTATTCCTTCTTTCACATGAATGGTAAGTTCCACCAATTACAATCATGGTAGAACTCACCATTTATGGAAGAGGAGGCATTGATATGCTTTGAGAGTATTGAAATTTTTTTTTTCTCTTTTGAACCTTTAATTAGGTATACGCAAGTTCGCTTTGCTATTGTATGTCTTTTGTCAATTCTTATCCAAGTATCTAGGAGGAAATATTGTGTTTGAATTATTAAGAAGATACAAGTGGATCTTGCTTTAAAAAAAAAAAAAAAAATTGGTGTTTTAGCCTAGTAATAAAGAACAATACTAATGGAACAAATGTCATATATTCAAATTTATCAGTGTATGTATTGTATCCTTTGTGGTTATGTAACATTTTCCTTTTTAGTGATATTTAAAACACCTTCCATAGTTCCATTGCCATTTTTGGGAAAGTCTCAGTGATCAAATTTGTTGCGATTCCATTAATAACTAAAATTACAAATTAGGTTTTACCTAACAAATTTTGGTTTTAAATGAGTATTTAGGGGCTGTAACCAAAAAAAAAAAAAAAAAGTGGGGCAACGTAATCTCCATTTGGTAAACCTATGATCTGCAATACTGGATTCCAATTTCCAAGTGTGCTACTATGACAACACAAGACCATAACCACAAAAGCGATTTTTAGACGAGCACCATCACTTTTTTATGATTTTTTCCCCATAAATGAGTTTAGGAATATAGTAATTTTTATTGTATGGTCAGATTTTGCAGCCCAAGCCCAAGAAGGTGTGGATTTGGAGCCCACTGAACCCAAAACAATAAATTTGTAGAGAGTGGGTGAAAGAGCTAGGCTAACAATAAAATAACAGTATCAAACAACAATATTGGTGGGTGAATTTGTACTAATATCTGCTCGGACGGATGTAAATATCACGTCCGAAGAGGTGTTGTTTATTGATAAACTTGGATTACAATTCTAGGAGCTACAGTAATGGAATACACTCTTGTTCTACTTCTGATTTTTTGATCCCCTTCTATCAGAGACACCTCTCTCTTATATAGTACTGCCTTTCCACATCTTCACCGTCCACTTGTTCATCATCTAGACGCCCACTTGAGTGCATGTCCCATCACACTCCCCCTTTAGCCCTGTCTGAGTGGCGGTAGCTGAGAATGCACTGTTCAGGGGTCTTCTCCATATAAATGCGGCCAGGAAGGTAGGTGCAGTGCATTAAATGCGGTGGTTGAAGTCTGTCTCCTTGATATTTCTTTGTTCCTGTTACCTTCATGCGTGTCCGAGGCTCCTTTCTCTCTTGACACTTGTCAAACAGATCACTTGAACCTCCCATACACGTGTCGGGCAAAACTTTGTCGAATCCGAGGATATCGGACTCCTCGGACATATGAACATCTCCTCGGATAGTGCACGTATTCATCTCCAGACATTCTCCTTTTACATGGACCTCTGACTGAGTGTCTTAATCTCCTCGGACGAACAGTGTTCCTCATATAGGGCCTTGGGCCCAATACGTTGGGTTGGGCTTTTTCTCCCCCCACATTAGCCCCTCGAAATTGTAGTTTTTCCCTCGCATCCGAGGAGAAAAAGTAGGATTTTGACTTGCCACGGAGCAAAAGCTTGGGAACATGCACCACCGAGATGGCACGTGTGTAGACGTGGGAACAGACGCCTCATTAATGTCGCTGCGGTTTCCTTATTCCCAAGGCGCTGCATTAACTGCACCAGGTGGCGTTTTGTCCTTCGTATCCAACGGTGGCTGATTGATCCAACGGCTGTGGTTTTTCTTCAGGATTTGGGCGGGAGTGCCCTTGACCCTTCGTTTGACCCCGTATAAAGCTTCAGAGGAAGTTATTTCTTCCTCACTTTGCAAATCTTCAGACGCTCCAGCAAGAACAGACGCGCCACTCCGTCCAAATCTCTCAGTCGCTGCTTTCAGGCCTCCCCAGAATCATCACGAACCCTCCTACAAGCCTGAAATCTTCTCTCCAATTTAGTCCTGGTGAGTCATCGTCCCCCAAATCATTTAGTTCTCTCTTCGGTCAACCGTTTCATTTAAGCACCATGGGAAAGCTCGAGTACATGGTGGATAGCCCTGAGCAACTAGAGGCGTTTAGGGCCGCGTATCGCATACCCCCTAACGTAGGTGTGAGGTATTGCCCCCCAGAAAAGATACTAACAGACCGGAAGACGGGAGAGGTAGTTATCCCCCTCATCGCCTTCAAAGAAGGGGGAATGACAATCCCCATGGGTCCCATCACCACTAATTACCTTCGGAACCATAGGCTTACTCCCTGGCAGTGCGCGCCCAATATGTTTAGGATCCTAGGAGCGATTGAGGACCTTGAGCGTCACATGGGATTGGGACTCACCTGGCTTGACGTGGTACATATGTATGAATGCCACAGCCAGCAAGATGCTGGATACTACTTAAAATCCCGGTCGGATGTTGTCAGGCTCATTTCCTGCCTTCCCAAATCCAACAAAGGGATGAAAGATGACTATGTGATCGTCTCGGGCGCATGGCATGACGGCCATGGTTGCCCAACCAAGCATGGGAAGCCAGGTGGGACATGTTAGATTTAGGCACACTAACCATAGGCTTAGGGTTCTCGTCTTTTAACGGTTTCTGATTCCTCTTCGGTTTCTATTTCTGAGTTTCTAACCATTTTTTGCTGTGACTTGTAACAGATAAAAGACAAGTTTCTCCTCGGCTCAGCCTAACGAATATTGCCGCCCTCAATTACCTTTTAAGGTCAGATATCTTCGTGAGCGAGGACGGGCAACTACGATCTGCTCCCCTTATTCTTGGATATACAGGGAAGCCAAAGAGTTTCCAACCGGTCGGCAACGCAATCGTCCAGGGAGACCATCGCCTTACGCGTATTGACGTTGGTCGGAAGGGCTTCTTGGCGCCAGACGATCTTGAACCCGTACCCCGTCCGAATCCTCGGGGTGTACCTCCTCTCGTCTAGCCGCTCCAGCAAATTCCCCTCGGACAAGAGATTGAAGGTGAGGGGGCTAGCTCTTCCACTTCCTCACTAGAAGAGCAAATAGACGGATTTCAGTTTGAGGGAGAGGCTTCAGCAGTGAATCAGGTGGTAGAGGTCTCAGACGCCGAGGAAGAGGCCTACGAGCAGTCAAGCGTCCACCTCAATCTACTAGCCACTCATTCCGAAGACTCCTTGGACGACAATATGGATCTGAGGAGTTTGATAAAGGGCAGGGGCAAAAAACCCGAGCCGAAAGATGCTGGGACATCTAAAACAGTGGTGACACTTCCTCCAGTGCCTACACATGTCCCTGACCTAAGTTTGAAACCCATGCCAAACCTGCAGAAGAAGAGACCCCACATTGAGGTTGGGGAAAAACAGGTGCTACCAACCAAGGGGGCTAAGCAGCAGAAGGTGGTGAAAGACAACCGAACCCACAGAGCCTCATCTACTGAAAGCCGAGAGGAGGTTTTAGTGGCAGATGTACGCCGAGGAGGAGGACCGCGAATCTGGTCTCCAAAGTTGGAGCTGGATGGCGCTCCAATCCTGTGGGATACCTCCCTCAGGAATTATGACGGAGGAAGGGCAGGCTATGTCGCCGAGGCCCTGCAGCAACCACTCCTTCTCCCACATGATATGGCCTCCTTCAAGCGCTTCACCCAACAGGAGCTATTCATGTCCCTTAAGAGGGATTTAGCCATGGTAAGTGCACCATTCCAGAGTTTAGGTTTTATCCTTAATTGGCTTTGTTTCTTTTTTTTAACCTAATACTGGAGATGTTATTATGCAGATTACTCAGCAGGTTTACGTGGCCGAGGGGTTGAACAAGGAGTCCTGGCTCAAAGCCCAAGCAGCGGCCCAGTCCCAGCTTGAGGCAGAGGCATTTCTTGGCAAGCTGAAGGAGGAACATGCTCTGATGTCTGAGGAGCTTAAAGATGTGACCTCTCAGAAGCGAAGCCTCGATGCCGGGATTAAAAATGTTCAAAAGCAGGTCGAGGAGCAGCGAAAACTGCTGAATGCGTCAGAGGTCAACTTGGCGACCGAAAGGGAGCTAGTGAAGGGCCTCAGAGCTGAGCTCCAGAAGGCCAAAGAGAGCGCCAAAGCAGCCGAGCAAAAGGCTCAACTGGCCAAGGAGTCAGTTGAAACTGAGAAGAAGGTGGCGTATCAGCTGGGGGCAGAGGTGACCGCGCAGCAGCTTACTGAGCAGTTTGCCTCAGTTTGTCGTGAGTACTGCGACAAAACTTGGGAAAAAGCTTTGGACGCTGCTGGGGTACCCTCGGACTCTCCCCTAAGGTTACCTAGGAGCATTTACTACGATCCTGATATCCAAGAGATCCCAGTGGATGATCCTTCTGCCCCTCAGCTTCCTGAGGCTTCTGGGCCAAGTCATATCAGCCAAGCTCCTCCGCCCACCCTTGGTGCAAGCAAGGAGACTGGTCAGCCAGGCGACAAAGATAAGCCAGCTGAACCAGCCAAAGAAAAAGCTCAAGGGTCAGGCGAAGAGAAAATTCCTTCTGAGCCCAAGGACCAAGCCCCTGAAGCAACTGCTCGGACAGGCCAGGCTGCTGACCCCGTGCTTCCTCCAGCGAAAGAGTAGATACATAGGGCTTTTATTTTGCACTTGTACTTTTTGTTCTTTGTTTAAGAAATTGTAACTCTTCCTTTTTTGTTTTGCTGACCCTGTATATATATTTTTTTAAATGGAATGGCTCCCTATTTGTCTTTGATGTTTTTGATACATGTTTTATTACTTATTATTGCCACACATATAACTACACATTGCAATTATGACATAATAATGCAAATAACTTGATTGATACATCATACTGGTGGTGTGAGTAATCGAAATTAACATTGAAAAGGATAGGCCGAATAAAAGTTATTGATGAGTAATGATTGGAATGAGTACTTATGCGAGTTTCGCATGTCTTTCCAAATTAAACATAAGTTATTATCCCTCGGTTTCAAATTAAACATAATTAAGGAAGACATTTATAAGTTAGAATCAATTTAAACGCAATCAGGAATTTTAGCACTAAGCCCCAGTGACAATAGCTGCGTGGGGGTATTGACTAACCTGTCGTTTGGTTCAAGGATTATGGGATTCGAATGTATTCGAGTGTTAACTAACCCTAATCATCTGGTCTGAGGACTACAGGCATGATTGGGTTTAAGTTTAAACACTTAGAGGACTGCACCGGAGCGTTAACTAACCCTAGTCATCTGGTCCGAGGACTACAGGCATGACTGGATTTAAGTTTAAACACTTAGAGAACTGCACCGGAGTGTTAACTAACCCTAGTCATCTGGTCCGAGGACTACAGGCATGACTGGATTTAAGTTTAAACACTTAGAGAACTGCACCGGAATGTTAACTAACCCTAGTCATCTGGTCCGAGGACTACAGGCATGACTGGATTTAAGTTTAAACACTTAGAGAATTGCACCGGAGTGTTAACTAACCCTAGTCATCTGGTCCGAGGACTACAGGCATGACTGGATTTAAGTTTAAACACTTAGAGAACTGCACCGGAGTGTTAACTAACCCTAGTCATCTGGTCCGAGGACTACAGGCATGACTGGATTTAAGTTTAAACACTTAGAGAACTGTAACTGAGTGCTAACTAACCCAAATCATCTGGTCCGAGGACTACAGGCATGATTGGATTTAAGTTTAAACACTTAGAGAACTGTAACTGAGTGCTAACTAACCCAAATCATCTGGTCCGAGGACTACAGGCATGATTGGATTTAAGTTTAAACACTATAGAACTGTAACTGAGTGCTAACTAACCCAAATCATCTGGTCCGAGGACTACAGGCATGATTGGATTTAAGTTTAAACACTATAGAACTGTAACTGAGTGCTAACTAACCCAAATCATCTGGTCCGAGGACTACAGGCATGATTGGATTTAAGTTTAAACACTTGAGCTAACGGTGTTAACTAACCCTAATCATCTGGTCCGAGGACTACAGGCATGATTGGATTTAAGTTTAAACACTTTAGCTAGTGGCGAATGAGTGTTAACTAACCCTAATCATCTGGTCCGAGGACTACAGGCATGATTGGATTTAAGTTTAAACACTTTAGCTAGTGGCGAATGAGTGTTAACTAACCCTAATCATCTGGTCCGAGGACTACAGGCATGACTGGATTTAAGTTTAAACACTTGAGAGAATACTTTACGCAGTGAATTGACACGTCGGTTGAAGAAAAGATTTGATTAATAAAAGTACCTCTTGAGGTTATTTACATTCCATGGACGCGGTATTACATGACCATCTAGGTCTTCCAAGAAATATGCCCCAATGCCTGCTTCTGAGGTGATGCGATACGGTCCTTCCCAATTGGGTCCTAGTTTTCCCCAAGCCGGGTTCTTTGCGGTGCCCACAACTTTCCTCAGCACTAGATCACCAGGCACTAGAGGCCTTAGCTTTACGTTAGCATCATAGCCTTGCCTGAGTTTCTGTTGATAATGTGCCAGCCGAACCATTGCATTCTCCCTCCTTTCCTCAATCAAGTCTAAGCTCTTCTGTAGTTGCTCATCGTTGTCGGCTGGACTGAATGAGCTAGTTTTTATCGTTGGGAACCCGGTTTCCAAAGGAATGACAGCTTCAGCCCCATAGGTCATTGAGAAGGGGGTCTCCCCAGTAGACCTACGAGGCGTAGTCCTGTAAGCCCAAAGTACGTGCGGCAGTTCGTCTACCCATCTGCCCTTTGCATCATCTAGCCTCTTCTTTAAGCCGTTCAGTATGACCTTGTTGACGGCTTCTGCTTGTCCATTACCCTGGGGATAGGCTGGAGTGGAGTATCTGTTCATAATTCCCAGCTCACTGCAGTAATTCCTGAATGCCCTGCTATCAAACTGCAAGCCGTTGTCCGAGATGAGAGTGTGAGGAACTCCAAACCGAGTAACAATATTCTTCCACACGAACTTTTGCACATCAACGTCTCTGATATTGGCTAGTGGTTCGGCTTCAACCCACTTGGTGAAATAGTCTGTTCCGACCAGGAGGTACTTCTTGTTTCCCGCAGCTTTGGGGAAGGGTACCACAATATCCAAGCCCCATTGGGCGAAAGGCCATGGGCTAGATAGCGGATTAAGATTTCCCCCTGGCTGGTGAATGTTTGGAGCGAAGCGCTGACATTGATCACACTTTTTGACGTATTCGTGTGCCTCCTTTTGCATGTTAGGCCACCAATAGCCTTGGGTGAGGGCTCGGTGAGCCAAGGACCTACCTCCAGTGTGGCTCCCACAGATTCCTTCGTGCAGCTCTTCTAGCAATGTCTTAGTCGCCTCGGGATGTATGCATAACAAATATGGTCCCGAATAGGAGCGTCTGTATAGTTTCTGGTCCTCGGATAACCAGAACTTAGTCGCCTTCCTCCGAACTTTATCAGCTTCTCCCTTCTCTTCGGACAATATATCTTCTTTGAGAAATTTGATTAAAGGGTCCATCCAACACGGCCCGGCCCTGATCTGGTGAACCTGGACTGCCCCTGACTTCGCCTCTGTAGGCATGCGCAAGTCCTCGACGAGGATGATCCTTGGCAGGTTTTGTGCCGAAGAGGTGGCAAGCGTGGCCAAGGAGTCAGCATGTGAGTTGCCACTCCTGGGGATGTGCAGCAAACTGAAAAAGTCGAACTCTGATTGCAGATGTTTAACACGACCCAAGTATCCCTGCATTCTTTCGTCCTTTGCCTCGAACTTGCCTTGTACTTGACCTACTACCAATCTTGAGTCTGAGAACAATTCCACAGACTTCCCACCCATTCTACGGACCATAGTCATTCCCATCAGTAGGGCCTCATACTCCGCTTCATTATTCGTTGCCGAGAAGTCCAGCCTTAACGATTTCTCGATGATGATTTTCTCGGGGGATATCAATACTAGCCCAACTCCAGAACCTCTTTGATTTGCCGCGCCATCAACGTATACTTCCCAATGGGAGGGATTCGGTTGGAAGATCATGCCAACTGATTTTTCATCCATGCCTGACGTGGGCTTTACTTCTTCTAACTGGGGCTCCGTGAACTCAGCCACCAAATCCGCGAGGACCTGTCCCTTGATCGATGTGCGAGGCATATATCTTATATCAAAAGCCCCTAAGATTGTACCCCACTTGGCAATCCGACTAGTGTAATCAACACTTCAGAGTATAGTTTTGAGTGGGAGTTGTGTGAGAACGACGACCGTGTGGGCTTGGAAGTAGTGAGGTAGCTTCCGTGTGCCAAGCACTACTGCTAGGATAGCCTTCTCCAGTGGCAAGTAACGAATCTCAGCCTCATGCAACGACTTGCTTACGTAATAAACGGGCCTTTGCACACCAGAGTCTGATCGTATCAACACCAGGCTCACCGCATAGGGAGCCACAGCAATGTAGGCGAACAGTACCTCATCAGGCTCAGGACTAGACATGATAGGTGGCCGAGCCAGATAGTCCTTGAGTTGCTGGAATGCCAAAGCACATTCCTCAGTCCATTCGAATCCCTTCCACTTGTTGAGTAGAGAGAAAAAGGGGCGACACCTGTCTGCTGATCTAGAGATGAACCGATTGAGGGCAGCGGTCATTCCGGTTAGTTTCTGAACCTCCTTGGGATTTCGAGGAGCTCGTAGATCGTTGATGGCCTTTATCTGGTCGGGGTTGACTTCAATTCCTCTGTGCGTGACCATGTATCCTAAAAACTTTCCGGACCCTACCCCAAACGAGCACTTAGAAGCATTTAGTCGTAGCTTGTACCTTCGTAGAATCTCAAAGGTACTTTCAAGGTCCTTCACATGCTCGGCTATAACTTTGCTCTTCACTACCATGTCATCTATGTAAACCTCGATATTCTTGCCCAGCTGTGGCTCGAACATCCTCGTCGTCATCCTCTGGTAAGTGGCTCCCGCGTTCTTCAAGCCAAACGGCATCACTTTATAGTGGTAGTTGCCAATAGGGGTGACAAAAGCAGTTTTCTTCTGGTCCTCCAGGGCTAATGGTATCTGGTGGTAGCCTTGGAAGGCGTCTAGGAAGCTCATCCGAGGGTGGCCGACGGTGGCATCGACCAGCTGATCAATTTTTGGCATAAGGAACGGATCTTTGGGGCATGCCCTATTCAAATCCGTGAAGTTTACGCATACTCGCCACTTCTCACTCTTCTTCTTTACCACCACGGTATTTGCCAGCCATTCGGGATAAAAAACTTCTTTGATAGCCCCAGCCTCTTTGAGTTTCGCTACTTCGTCTCTCACTGCATCAGCATGCTCCTTGGATGGGCACCGAATAGGCTGTTTCTTGGGGGTGACTAGCGGATTCACCTTCAGGTGGTGGCATATAAACTCCGGGTCTACCCCTGGGGCTTCGTATGCACTCCAGGCAAACACATCAAGATTTCGCTTGAGGAACTCTATCAGCTCTTCCTTCTCTTGAAGAGGCAACTGAGATCCGACTTGAAAGAACCTATCAGGATCATCTCCAATGACCACTTTTGTTAGATCCTCACATCGAGTGCCTTCATCTGGTTCTTCAAAGGGCAATCCCCGAAACTGTAGTTGCTATAAATCCCTCCCAGCTACATCCGAGGACTCGGCGGGGGCCTTATGCTGAATGGCAACTACCAAGCACTGTCGAGCAACAGACTGGTCTCCTCGGATCTCACGTATCTGCCCTTCTGATGGATATTTGACCTTCTGGTGCAAAGTAGAAGGAACAGCCCCAAGTGCGTGAATCCAAGGTCTGCCTACGAGTGCCGTGTAGGGCGAATATGCGTCCACAACTATAAAGTCCAACTCCACCACCTCAGAGCCGGACTGCACTGGTAAGCGTATCCGGCCTTTCGGGATGACAGGCCTCCCTTCAAAGCTCAAGAGGGGGGAATCGTATGGCGTCAGGTCCTGGGGTTTTAGGCCTAGCCCCTTGTAGAGGTCTGGGTACATCACAGCACTGCCCTGGTCCACCATCACCCTCTTTACATCGTACCCTCATATTCTGAGGGTGATGACTAGTGCATCATCATGGGGTTGGATGGTGCCAATCATGTCTTCGTCCGAGAATCCCATAACCAGCGGGGCACCAGACTTAGCCCTCTTCGGTCCTCGGCTTGACTCCCCTGCGGATGGTCGGCCTACCGACATGACTTTCAATGGCCAGGACCCTGTTCTCCCCGGCGCGGCGAAGACGACGTTTATAGTGCCTAGCGGCGGCTTTGAGGGGTCATCCCTGCGTGGCCCTGAGCCCGTCTGCCCTCGGCCGCTGGAGGGGTGCAGGAGGTGCTTTAGTTTGCCATCGCGAACCAATTGGTCCAAGTGATCCCACAGGCTCCTACAATCCTCCGTGGTATGCCCATGGTCTTGATGGTACTGGCAGTAGAGATTATGGTTGCGTTTCTCGGGGTTTCCTATCATCTTGTTCGGCCACCTGAAGAATGATTCATTCTTGATTTTTTCCAGGACCTGATGTACTGGCTCTTTGAACACGGTGTTGACCGATTGAGGATTCGTTGATCCTGATTGCCCGGCAAAATCCCTCCGCGGTTTATTGTAATTGTACCGGTCCGACCGCGAATCCCTCCTCTCCTGAGGGATAACCTTGTCCTTTCCCTTGCCCTGTTGCTGGTCTTCTTCAACCCTCTTGTACTTCTCTATGCGGTCCATTAATTGACGCACGTTGGTGACCGGTTTGCCAGATAGAGATGCCCTCAAACCGTGATCAGTAGGGAGGCCGAGCTTGAACGTGCTGAGGGCCATTGCATCATTGTTGCCCTCTACATCATTAAACATCTCCCAGTATCTGTCTGAATATGCCTTCAAGGACTCGCCTTCCTGCATGGACAAGGATAGCAGTGAAGAGAAGGGTCTGGCCACTCTTCGGCATGTGACAAAACGGGAGCCGAATGCCTGAGTGAGCTCTTTGAAGGAGTTGATGGAGCCTGCCTTCAAACCGTCAAACCACCTCATGGCAACAGGCCCAAGACTGGAAGGGAAAACCTTGCACATCAGAGCTTCGTCTCTGGAGTAGACGGCCATCCTCTGGTTAAAATGACTCACATGCTCCACAGGGTCAGTTTTACCGTTGTAGATGGTGAACGTTGGCTGGTTAAAGCGCCGAGGGAGTCTGGCCTCCTCTATCCTGCGCGTGAAGGGTGACTTAGATATCTGATTTAGAGCCCTGTTCATGGCATCGTTCTCCATGTCCTCGCGTGATGGGCTCCTACGCTCCCTTTTACGATGGGACTCCTCTACATAGGTGTAGGACTCGCTAGCTGGTGTCTTAGATTTGCGCTGATAAGAGACGTCCTGCTCGTCATCAAGATCATCCTCAGAGTACGAGGAAGCCCGTTTCCTCTTTGCGTGGCGCAACTCCCTCTTTAGTTTTTCCACTTCCAGTTGTAAGTCACGGTTCTTCTCTGCATGGGACATGTGACTTCCGCCCTGTGATTGGCTCTGGCTAAGGCGCACAGTGTGTACACTGCCCTCACGATTTTGCCTCCTCTCTAAGTTGACAAAATGGTCCACGTGTTGGGATGCCCTGGATTCTGCTTGTTGTTCACCTTGTCCTGCCATTATCAACTGTTGTTTTCACTCTTGCACAAGCTCTTCCCACAGACGGCGCCAATTGTAGGGTCAGATTTTGCAGCCCAAGCCCAAGAAGGTGTGGATTTGGAGCCCACTGAACCCAAAACAATAAATTTGTAGAGAGTGGGTGAAAGAGCTAGGCTAACAATGAAATAACAGTATCAAACAACAATATTGGTGGGTGAATTTGTACTAATATCTGCTCGGACGGATGTAAATATCACGTCCGAAGAGGTGTTGTTTATTGATAAACTTGGATTACAATTCTAGGAGCTACAGTAATGGAATACACTCTTGTTCTACTTCTGATTTTTTGATCCCCTTCTATCAGAGACACCTCTCTCTTATATAGTACTGCATTTCCACATCTAGACGCCCACTTGAGTGCATGTCCCATCACACTCCCCCTTTAGCCCTGTCTGAGTGGCGGTAGCTGAGAATGCACTGTTCAGGGGTCTTCTCCACATAAATGCGGCCAGGAAGGTAGGTGCAGTGCATTAAATGCGGTGGTTGAAGTCTGTCTCCTTGATATTTCTTTGTTCCTGTTACTTTCATGCGCGTCCGAGGCTCCTTTCTCTCTTGACACTTGTCAAACAGATCACTTGAACCTCCCATACACGTGTCGGGCAAAACTTCGTCGAATCCGAGGATATCGGACTCCTCGGACATATGAACATCTCCTCGGATAGTGCACGTATTCATCTCCAGACATTCTCCTTTTACACGGGCCTCTAACTGAGTGTCTTAATCTCCTCGGACGAACAGTGTTCCTCATATAGGGCCTTGGGCCCAATACGTTGGGTTGGGCTTTTTCTCCCCCCACATTTATAATTATTAAAATAATTTATTATAACTAATCTATATATATATATACACACACACACCGAAACCTTTGAAGTTCTCATAATTTTTCACTTTAACACAATATTTAAATAAAATTATTTTAGTAAAACTCTCTCTCTAACAAGTTCAACTTAAATTTAAACTAATCACTATCATTTTGCGAGATTAGTTATGAACACTATAAAAGCAAAGCAAACCCAAATATCATATATTATTATATGTGGGTGCATGACTCCGCCATTATCAGGAGATTATCCGCTTTGGGGAGCCAGGCCCTCACGGTTTATTACGTCCGACCCCGAGTGCGAGACCACCCAAGCAATCGCCGTAGATTGGACTTGTAAGTGTAATCCCACATCGGGTGGAAATCCCTCCCACTAACCCCTTATAAGCTTCTGGAGCAAGAGTTAGTGTACCACTACTACACATGTGTAGTAGTGGTACACTAACTCTTGCTCCAGAAGCTTATAAGGGGTTAGTGGGAGGGATTTCCACCCGATGTGGGATTACACTTACAAGTCCAATCTATGGCGATTGCTTGGGTGGTCTCGCACTCGGGGTCGGACGTAATAAACCGTGAGGGTCTGGCTCCCCAAAGCGGATAATCTCCTGATAATGGCGGAGTCATGCACCCACATTATATAATAAAAGTTGGGTTTAGAAACCGTGGTTGCGCCAAGTGGCTTCACCAAATTGCATAATTTTTTCTAGATTTTTTAATAAATAAATAAATAAAATTTTTTGTCTTTTTCTTCTTCTCCTATAATTTCTAAGTTGATAAAAATTTTAATTTGATTACAATCCAAATTCTTCATATTACAATCCTCTAAGTTGATAAAAATTTTAATTTGATTGCAATTCAAATTCTTTATCTAATCATTTTATTATTATAATTTATAAGTCGATGAAAAATCAAGAAAAAATTGACATTACAAAGATGTATATAGCAACCCTAACCTATTCTAGGTTATTGAAATCAACAAAATTGTACAACCTTTTATCAAAAAAGTATATTTCAAATACTCACCTCAAGGATTTAGGTTACAGAATAAATTTTTAATTAAAAATCCTTTTATTATTAATTTGTTTTGAATTTTGGTTTCATATTAATTTTTCATATCAACATTAATTATTTTTAAAAACAACCATAGTACAGGTATACAACAACTAATAGTCTAATATCAACGTATAGTTTTATTTTTTATTTTTTAAAAACACCTCATAGATAAACACAAAATTATAATTATTCTTATCAACTTTTTTCTCTATATCTCTATCAATTATTTAGATAAATACAAAAAAAAAACTTAGTTTTTGTTATCTTTTGTTTTTTTCCTTCACTCTTTTTACTAACTTTATTTTTGATAGGAACTTCTCTGTAACTTTGAGTTTATGTATTGATTTAAATTTCTTTCTTTTCGATGCTTCATTTAAGTTACTTTTTTTTATTTATATTACTCTATTTTCAATGCATTGTTTAAGTTACTTTTTATTTGGTCTTTATCATATCTGGTTGGTTTAATCTTCTTGAATAATTAAGCAAGTTTAATCTTTCAATCTCTTTTTCTTTATGTGAAAAAATTGCATAGCTTTAATATATATATATATATATATATTATGTTCTTGAGGCAACAAACAAACCAACTAGATTTGCTAAAGATGAAAACGATGTACACATATGACTAAGGGATGTCCCCCCAATAATTTGAAACCAGGTTCTTGAATTAACATTTTTTTTTGTATTTAATTTTGTTATTCTTTGTAAGGAATTGATTTTATTGCATGTGTTTTTTGATAAAGTTTATGATAGTTATTTTGTTTTTTAGGGTTTGATATGGTATTTCACTGTGACTATCAATATGTATTTTAAGAGTTTTAATCGGTAACATATATTATTCCATGAATACAAATTAAAGAGAATTTTTTGAGAGAAAAAAAAAAGAGAAATAGTAAAATTGAAAAACCAAGCTGGTTGACTATTCAATTTTATCAATTTTAAAAAACAATTTCAAAATTATATCTAAGAAAACAATATATCTTATTCATGATATAAACATATTTACCATTATATATATATATATAAGTAATAACTTATTAAAAGAGTGCAATAAATATATTTGTTTTTAGAATGCGTTGGGCTTAGACGCCGTAGTTGAGCCAAGTGACGGCACCAAATTGTAGATTTTTTTTTTAGATTTTTAGATTTAAAGAAAACATTTACATAAAAAAAAGTCTAATGCATCTTAAATTGCGGCAATGTAGACGTAGTGTAATCTAATTCTTCTTATTTTTAAATTACTCCACTAAAAAAAGTGGTCAAATGTATCTTAAATTGCAGCAACGTATACTACACTAAATCAAAAGGTCTAATGCATCTTAAATTGTAACAATATTAATACCCATCATTTTTTTTTTTTTTGAATTTGACATAAATTTTTTTGCAAAATTTGTCATTATTTTAAATGTTAAGTAATTTAGATTGTTCTTAATTATTGAATTTAGGTTTCCACTTAAATATGATTTCAATTATTGTTTTGGATAGTTTTTAATTATTAAATTCAAGGTTTTTCTATTTAAATATATGTTGGTGATTAATTGAGCCTTAAAGCTTAATATATATATATATATATACACACACATATTTTATAATACCTTAATTTCACACCATTTGTATTCATTAATTAACTTAAAAGTCAAATACTCATTTATTTTCATTATCTATTCTATTATCTAATTTTAAGTAAATTATTAAATAAAAACTATTTACATATGAATTTTGATTAAGCCATACATCGCACGGGCATAATACTAGTATTTTTTTTAAAACCGAATAGAGGTTTGAGCTATTCTTATGTTATTTTCTTCTCCTCTACTTTGTTAAAAAAAAAATTTATTTTATGGTTTTTCATGTATTTTTTTAAAAAAGTAATTTTTGTACATGAACTACCAAACTCTTTTTAGCCGTTTTTTACAAGATAAAAAAACTTATAATAATTGAAATTATTTTTTCGAATGTAACCCATATTTCTCATATATTTCTCTACTATTTAGTTATATATATTTTGTTTTGTTTCAATAATTACTAAACAGTGAATTAACTGATTCTTTAATATTTTTTTTCTTTCAGAAGTTTTAATATCTGAATTTTTGAGTTATTTTTTTGTAGTGTCTGAAACTGTCTAAAAAATTTTTTGTAAGACATTGCATGTTCAAGTAATGATTTCTTTATCAAATTGTAACACAAATTGAAATCATACAAGAACAAATTATGCAATGATGTAGTTTCTTAAATTTTTTATAAAATTATTTTAATTTACCTCACAAATAGATAAATTCTCGTGCACAGCACAACTTAACAACTAATATTAATAATAGATAATCTTATTCTAATAACAATTTACCAAGACAACAATGAATAAAAAAAAAAAGTGAAATTATTATGTTACTAGTAGTATTATTATTATTATTATCACTACATGCCAAAAAATTGGACACATTATCGTCTTGTTTGCTGGACAGACATTTTCTTCTCGTGAATGATATCCCTTACTTAAAAAGACGAGTACTTCTCTGTTCAATTTTGTACACCATAATAAATTGTACCATACCATCTCTAGTGTTCTCCAACAGTAGCCTCGGGTAAAGTCTAGTCTTTTCAACTAGATAATAGAGATTTGTGTCAGTTTCACCCTTTGTCTTTTTTTACATCGGTCCGGTAATTTGTAATATGTGTCCTTATTTTGAAAAAATATTTATAAAAATTATAAAAATAAATTATTTTTTTAATTTTTATAAAAAATTGCTTAAAATAATTTACTAATACATGCTTAACGCACACGTCAGCAAAAATTCATTTTTACTTTTACTGCCGGTCAAAGCTTCATACCTTCATTTCACTATTCAAGTCTTACCCTGTACATGGTTCCCTACAGCTGCCTCGGATATCTCTCTGATCAATTAAGGATTCTCCCCCTTCGTCTCTCTCTCTCTGTACTTGTAAAGTTGGTTCCTTCCACTTGTTGCAAAACGGTCTTCATTTTTTGAGGTAGTTGTTGCTTCTATCTGCTAAGTAAAAATTGCTTTAGTTCTTTAGTGGGTCTAATCTTCTTTCAATATCAAGCGCAACTTTGTGTTTAAAAGTGTTGTCTTTGGTTTATTTACTGTTAAATCTTACTTTTTGTCTTCTTTTCTTTGATTTTTTGACTTCAGAACCGTTTTTCAGTGGAAATGGGAGATGCATGCAAAGATTGGAGCAAATGGGCAGAGGACATCTATTGGACCCATTTCCAAACCTTTCACTTCTATCAGTTTCTCCTCAGTGGTTTTGATCGCCGGCTTGTAAGTTTAAGGACTATCTTTTTCCTTTTAGGATTTATTAAATTTCATGTTTAAGAAAAGTTTGAAAACACTAAAAGGTGGTAGCTTTGCATGGTCGTTAAAAAAGTTCTGGAACATGCCTTTTAGAATGTTTAAAAGCTCAAAACTTCCTGTTTATTTTAGCACAATAACCTCTTTATTTTTATTTTTATTTTTAGCATTCTCACTTTTCAAAATACCCATCTTATATTATTTATTTTACCCTAAATTTTATTAAAATATCAAATTTTGTTGATTTTTTAAAATATTTATCCTTTTTCACATGCCGCAATGCATTCTCTTCCTTCATCCTCAAACTAAATGCAAAATGAACAGGATTAGTATAAATTTACACTATTAGCAACCATGCATTTTTACTCAACTTTGCATGGCCACATAAGTGATTTTGCGGTCTGCTAAAATGTGATACTTTTTTTATTAGAATGCAAAATGTCCTTTCTTTTACATGGAAGAAGCGGAAGCTTTGGGGTTCCTCTGCTTCTTCTTACATGTTCTTGTGGAGTAAGAGAAAACTATATTGGTAGCACTTTGTTTAGATGTGTTGTGTAAATTTATATTTTTGAGAAGAAAAAAAAGGGGAGGGGGTGCTTGAAATCCAAGAATTTCAGGCCAAGGCAACTAATAGTGGAATATGTTGCACAATTTTTTTAATAAAAAAAAAATCATGAAATTTTACATTACAATTTCATAAGAAAAGAAAAAAACTTATGACTTTTAGTTTTCATCCCCTTTTTAAATGTACTTTGGTAACTCCTGGCAACTGAAGTTGATCTCATTCGAAGTTAGAACTATATCAGTATTTTCTGTCACAGAACCACTCCATTTGCTTAGGAAATGGAGAAAGGCCAATTCATGGTGAAGATTTTCTTTCACAAAATCCTAAGGTGCATGTGGCAGTATATCATTTAAAATCAGTTATCATTCGAATACAAATCTTCAGTCCCACTTTTTGTGTATCACTTTATACTCCACAGGTATCAACTTATCACATAGTCCTTTTTCTTTCTTTATAAACAAACCAAAGTTTAAAATGGCAAAAAAAAAAAAAAAAAAAAATCAGATACATGGCATTTTGTGATTGGTGGAGCATAACAATAAGTGGGACAAAGGATTTTTGCCATTCTTTCAGAAAATGGATCAGCCGGATGACAAGGATTTTTGCAATTCTTTGCTTTGATAGATGAATTTTGTTGAGGTTATATCTTGCTGTGAATGTTTGTCATTTTGGTCAATTATAAGTTTTAGCTTGTTGTTCTTGCAACACTTGACCCCTCTCTTGCATCTTTGTCCTCAATTGTCTAGTTTGCTCATGTTTGTGTTGACATTGCAGGTCATCCCCAAAACATTTTCTGACAATTTGAAAAAGAAGCTGCCTCAAAGTGCGACTCTTAAAGGTCCTAGTGGTTTAACATGGGATGTAGAATTGACGACTAATGATGATACAGTGTTCTTTAACCATGGTTGGCAAAAATTTGTGAAGGATCATTCTTTGGAAGAGACTGATTTGTTGGTCTTTAGGTACAATGGTTGGTCACAGTTTGACGTTTTAATCTTTGATGGGAAGAACTTTTGTGAGAAGGGGGCTTCGTATTTTGTTAGAAAATGTGGGCACACTGAACATGACAACAGATGCTTGACTAAGAAAAGATTAAGGGAAGGTTCTATGGATGATGTTCACACCCCTCTGGATGTTGATGCTGGATGCACCTCACCAGTGAACTCTATGGGTGATGACAGTGTCACAGTGCCTTCTGAACAATGTATCAACTCCCTGGTTGCTAATAAAAGGACCCAGCAGAGTGCTAGGCGTGTTGGGAGCAAGAAACCTGCTACTAATGGAGAGGGAGTGAAGTCCAATCCAAGTGATGGTAACCTTCTTAACACATGATCTTAATATTGTATTTTTTTTTAAGAAGGAATTACTACTCTAGGTTTTACCATTTTTCTTAGCTGCATACGGCTATTATAGTCCTTGCCAGTTGCCATCCTAGAAACACAGAATCATGTAGTCCAAGGATATACTGGTTTGATTGAAATATTTCATTTATGAATGATTCAGATGCTGCAGATTCACCCACCAACAAGAATGGGGCACAAGTCCAGCAATTTGCGTCAAATAGAAGGCCAGTAACTGAAGATGAGATCAAGAGTGCCTTGGTTTTGGCCCAAGCAGCATCAAGTGATGATACTTTCCAAGTAGTTATGCGACCCACACATGTATACAAGAGACACTTTTTGGTAAATGTCCTCTATCACCAGCTTTGATTGTATGATGCATCTTTTCTATATGTTTAATTTTGTCCCCTTTTATATTGCTTCTACATTATCAGCTTATAAACATACTCACTTAAAATGGATGTACTTGTTGGTGATTGAATTCCTGTCTTGGATTTAAATGAACCTTCTTTTAATTATTTTCCCTCCTATTAATTGTGCTTGTTTTATTGCTTGATCAGTGGATCCCTACCGAATGGGTGATGAATCATCCCTTAAAGAAAAACCAAGAAATCTATCTACGTTTTAACGAGGGTATATGGCAGGCCAAATTTTTTTATAATCGAGGTCGGGGTAACGGAGGGATTACTAGTGGATGGAAACATTTTGTTCTAGACAACAACCTGGAGGAATTTGATGTCTGCCTGTTCAAGCCTGCTGATCGAATGGACGGCTCTTTTGTCCTGGATGTTAGCATTTTCCGGGTTGTTCAAGAAATTACTCCTCTGACTGTATTGACTCCACCACCAAAAAGGGGTAGACCAAAATGAATCAAGAGCACTAAACCACAAGCTTGTGATTCATATAAGATGTGATACCTTGATGTGGTCTAGAATATCATACATTTTGAGCTGCTGCCTATGGACTGTTTATGTAATATATTTACCTTTTAAGTACTCAAATTAGGTTTGGTGTATGTAATATATTTGCCCTTTGGAGTTCTCAAATTAGGTTTGTTGCCATACTACCTATTGAGGTTGCTTCAAGTGAGCTTTAATAGTGATTTTGTTCATGTGTTTAGTGAAGGCTTGGGCTATCTTTGTTTGTTCATATGTTTAAGTCGTGTGGTTATACAATTTTCTTTTCTTGATGCCAATTTCTAGCACTATTTGAAACAAAAAGTCTAGAGCACAAATATTTTTATAATTTTCTTTTCACCAACCTAGATGAGATGTTGTGATTGGATAATAAAAGTTTTCACATCTGGAAATGGAAAAAATTAATAAAAGAAAAACATTTAAGTATCTAAAAACAAATTACTTTATCTATTTTACATTTATTCTAACAATACATCATACATTCAATTATCCATTTTGTAATTCATCCCATCTCATTAAATTAGTACTATACACATTAGCAACAAAAGGAAAAAAAACAAAAAAAAACTGTTATTGTAAATAATAGAAGAGAGAAATTTTTTTATTATATAACATGCTATGGTAGACATTTATTTTTAGATGGTTAAGTAGCAAAATGCAAAATTTCACTACACTTATAGAACACCGAGTGTGGAGGGAGGGATTTTTAAGCATTAGGTGTTTACAGTAAAATGCAAAAATAATTAAAAACACAAATAGAATATGGATGTCTTTATTTTTTATTTATTTGTTATGGAAAATATAATATGGATGTAATTGCTTTAAAAGTAATGTTTATAATAATAATTATTTTAAAAAAAATTGTTTATCGTAAGGTCAAGCAAAAAAGTGATGTTTGAATTACAATTGTAAGGACACGGTTTGCAGCCCAAGCCCAAAATGTAAGGGACGTTGGCCCAATGAGCCCAGTACAATAAATTTGTAGAGAGTGGGTCAAAGAACTAGGTCCTAATGAATTTGACAACGGCTAGTATGGATTCAGGAAATGATTAAGTAAGAATAAGGAATATAGAACGGATTGAATTTCACTGTCCGAGGAGGTAACTCTTCATATAAATCAATTAAACTGATTACAAATATAACTTTGATTGCTATAGTATTCTCTTTCTATTTTTCCGATCCTCTCCTCATGGAGGGTCTCTTACATTATATAGTTCCCCTTGGACCATCATGATCCTACACTTGTTGATCATTTAAGCCATTACTTGAGTGCCCATCCCATCAGACACCCTCTTTGGCTTTCAGGGGTCTTCTCCACATAAATGCGACCAAAAAAGTAGCTGCAGTGCATTTAATGTGGTGGTAGCAGCTTTTCCTTAGATATTTTTAGGTTCCCTTCCTTCTCGTATGTTCATAAGGCACGTCCCTATCATTGGGGCTTCTATGAAGGTTACTTTCATCGTTGGAATACACATCTGAACAATATCTATCATATCTGAGGAGAAATTCCTCCTCAGATCGCCTTCCACTCATTTCTTATTTATGAGACTTTGAACTAGAATCCCTCATAACTATTTATCCCTCCTCGGACAAAGCCCAAGGCCCAATATATGATTTTGGGCCCTTATCCCTACAATAGCCCCTCAAAACTCCAGTTTTTTCCTCTCATTTGAGGAGAAAAAGTGGGGTTTTGATTTTTAAGAGATAAGACCATTTATTTCTCTGGTTCACACGTGTGAAATTACCGTTTTGTGCGTCCCATGATTGCTACTGACGCTTCAAAATCCACGAGGCACCATTAATTACTCTAGCGCCTTGTTCCCCAGATCTAACGGTGAGGCGCAGGTCCAACGGCTGATCTTTCTCTTGGAATTTTAAGCGGGATAACTCCCACTCATTTTCACCCTCCATATAAAGCCTTGAGGGAGATCATTCTCCCTTTACTTTACAAATTTTCTAGTTCTTCAGAGATCTCAAGCACTCCAAATCACTAAACTCCTGAGTTTCCCTAACTCTTTTCCCTAAGAAATTTCCAAAAGATTTCCCTAAAGGTTCGAGATCTAATACACTCACTTGCTTTTGTAAGTATTTATCTCTTTAGAATTTCTTTTTCTCCTCGGCCATCCTCCTCGTGTAATCAGCACTTCGGAGCAGAGCTCGGAGTGGGAGCTGAGTTAAGATGACTACCGTGTGTGGCTAGAAGTAATTGAGGAGTTTACGTGTAGCATGTATTACTGCCAAAATGGCTTTCTCCAGTGGCAGATAGTGGATCTCGGCCTCATGTAGTGACTTGCTCACATAATAAACTGGTTTTTGTATGTCGCTATCAACTTGTATCAAGACCAAGCTTACAGCATGAGAGGCCACAACAATATAGGCAAACAAAATCTCATCCATCACAGGACTGGACAATATATGTGGCCGAGAGAGATAATCCTTGAGCTGCTGGAAGGCCAAGGCACACTCCTCGGTCCACTCAAACCCCTTGCACTTATTCATCAGTAGGAAGAAGGGTCTGCACCTATCCGCTGACCGAGAGATGAACCAGTTCAAGGCAACAGTCATTCCGGTTAGTTTCTGGACTTCCTTAGGATTTTGAGGTGGCTAAAGGTTGTTAATTACCTTGATATGGTTAGTGTTGACTTCAATTCCTCGATAAGTGACCATGTAGCCTAAAAACTTGCCTGATTCGACACCAAAAGAGCATTTGGAAGCGTTAAGGCGCAGGTTGTGCTTCCTCAAAATTTCAAAAATGTTCCCGAGATCTCCCACATGCTTGGACACTACCTTAGTTTTCACCACCATGTCGTCTATATAGACCTCGATGTTCTTACCTAACTGTGGTTCAAACATTCTAGTCATCATCCTTTGATAGGTAGATCCTGCATTTTTCAAACCAAATAGCATCACCTTGTAGTGATAGTTCCTAATGGGGGTGACAAAAGCTGTTTTTTCCTAATCATCCAAGGCTAATGGTATCTAGTGGTACCCTTGAAAGGTATCTAAGAAGCTCATCCGAGGATGGCCTACAGTTGCATCCACCAGTTGGTCTATCCTAGGCATAGGGAAGGGATCTTTTGGGCAAGCCTTATTTAGATCTATGAAGTCTACACACATTCGCCATTTTCCACTCTTCATTTTCACTACCACAGTATTGGCCAGCCATTCAGGGTAGAACACCTCCTTGATAGCCCCCGCCTGCTTTAGTTTCATCACCTTGTCTTTGACAGCATCGGAGTGATCCTTGGATGAGCGTCGAAGTGGTTGCTTTTTGGGGGTGACGGAGGAATTAACGTTTAAATGATGACAAATGAAGCTTGGATCCACCCTCAGGGCCTCGTAAGCATTCCATGCGAACACGTCAACATTTTTTCTAAGAAACTCTACCAGCTCTTCCTTCTTTAGAGGTGGTAGTTGAGCCCCGATATGAAAGAACTTCTCCGGATCATCACCAACAACGACCATTTCCAAATCCTCACATTTCGCCTCAGTGGCCGATCCGTTAACAGGCAACACCGGAGCTCTTAATTACTATAAGCCCCCTTCAGCAGAGGCCGAGAACTCAGTTTCGGGCTAATGTAAGATGGTAGCCACTAAGCACTGCCTAGCCGTGGATTGACTTCCCAGGATCTCCTTGACCTATATCTCGGACGGATATTTCACCTTTTGGTGCAGAGTAGAAGAAATGACTCCTAGGGTATGAAGCCAAGGTCTGGCCACAATGACTGTGTAGGGTGAATAAGCGTCCACCACGATGAAATCTACCTCCACCACTTCTAAACCAGTCTATACGGGTAGTCTAATCTGGCCCTTAGGAATGACGACCTTCCTATCAAAACTCACCAGGGGCGAATTATAGGCTGTTAGGTCTTCGGGTCTCAAATTTAGCCCATTGTACAAGTCAGGGTACATAATCTCAGCATCACTGCCCTGGTCCACCAACACCATTTTCACATCATACCCCCTAATCCTGAGTGTAACCACTAAAGTATCATCATAGGGTTGGATGGTTCCGATCTTATCCTCGTTCGAGAAGCTTAAAACCGGTTGGATCTCAATTCTAGCCTTCTTTGGCTCCGGATTAGCGCCCTCGGCAGATAGCCGAGCCACATACATCACTCTAGAATGGCAGGAACTAGTCCTCCCTAGAGCAGCGAAGATGACATTTATTGTTCCCAAGGGTAGTCTTGAAGACTCATCTCTCTGGGATTCTGAGTTTGTCTGGCCCTCCTGGCCACTGGAGTGATGCAAGAGTTGTCCCACAGGTTTCTACAATCTTCCGTGGTGTGTTCTTGGTCTTGGTGGTATTGGCAATAAAGGTTTTGATTGCGCCTTGCGGGGTTTCCTACCATTTTATTTGGCCATTTGAAGAATGGCTCATGTCTGATCTTCTTTAGAACTTGATGCTCCGGTTCTCGGAACACAGCGTTGACCGCCTGAGTACTAGCAGATCCTGACTGCCCAGCAAAATCTCTCCGTGGCCGATTGTTATTGTATCGGTCCGACCTGAAATCCCTCTTCTCTTGAGGGATAACCTTATCCTTTCCTTTCCCTTGCTGATGGTCTTCCTCAACCCTTTTATATTTATGGCAAAAATGCACTTTTCGTCCCTACATTTTGGGTCAATTCCCATTTTGGTCCCAAAATTGATTTCTTTGCAAATTTCATCCCTAAAAAAAGAAAATCGTTTTTAAAATGGTCCCTGCCGTCAACCCACTCACGGAAACCTACTACGTGGCAAACGGAATGCCGTTTTTGCTGACGTGGCCATTAAAATATTATTAAAAAAGATTATTTGGCATTTTTAAATGCCACGTCAGCATTTTAATTTTTTTTAAAAGCCATGTCAGAAAATTTAAACAAAAAATTAATTAAAATTTTTAAAAACAGCCTAAAATCTAATTTAATCAATTTTTTTTTTTTTTTTAACTTTTCATTATTTTTTCGTAAGAACATACCAGTTTGTTCTTCGTGTTCTTCCCAAATCCCAGAAACAAACCCAGCAAACAAATCCAATCTCCAGCAACCAAATCCAATCTCCATCACTGCCAGGAAAACAAAAAATAAATCCAACAAACCAACCAATCTCCAACAAACCCATAAACTCATAAATTTCACATTCAAATTATCAAATTCCTATTCCAAATTCATCTTGATCATGAACCCCGAATATTCAATCCCAACAACAACCCAGAATATTCAATCCCAGGAACAAAAGAATAGAAACCCACCATCTCTTGGGTTTGAGAGCCACTGCCTGGGGTGGCGGCGTTGGTGAACGGCAGGGGTGGAGGTAAGGGTTTTGGGCATGGCTAAGATCAGGCCAGATCACAACCCAAACTGATTCGAATCAGCGGACCCAACCATCGATCCGTGTTCACAACACCCACCGATCCGAGTTCACCAAAACCACCGAGCGGCGGCGCTCTTCTTCACCGAGTTCAGCCATGGTGGCGTTGCCGTTAACTTCGAACGCAGGCTTCGACTACGAAGACGGAAAAGTCGTTGCTTGGCGGTGATTTTTGTAGTTGAGGAATGATCTCTGAGTTTGAGATCGAGATCGAGCTCGAGGAGGAATCGGACGGTTGTACTACTATAGCATTGTCGGCGTGGAAACGATTTGAAACCGTTGGATGAGCAGGAGCTCAGATCGTCTCTAAGGTAATCTTTCAGCATCTTCAACGGCCTTCGTTGAATCACAACTAACTTTCTCACCTTCTTATCACCATCATCATCATCAAATTCAATCGAAGCCATTGGTTAATTTCAAAAGTAGATAATAGTAAAAAAAAAATCAGAAATTATTGAGCATAATAAAAACGCCGTCGTATTCGACCAGATAGATACCAATACGGCTGTAATACCATAAATAATATTTAAGATGGGTCTGGTGAGATGGCGCTGACGTGGCATTTAAAAATGTCAAATAATCTTTTTTAATAATATTTTAATGGCCACGTCAGCGCCACGTCAGCAAAAACGGCATTCCGTTTGCCACGTAGTAGGTTTCCGTGAGTGGGTTGACGGCAGGGACCATTTTAAAAACGATTTTCTTTTTTTAGGGATGAAATTTGCAAAGAAATCAATTTTGGGACCAAAATGGGAATTGACCCAAAATGTAGGGACGAAAAGTGCATTTTCGCCTATATTTATTAATCTGGTCCATGAGTTGGCGCACAATGGTGACAGGTTTGCCAGTCATAGATTTCCTCAAACCGTGCTCGGCTAGGAGGCTGACCTTAAAAGCACTAATGGCCACATCGTCAAAGTCACCATCTATCTCGTTGAACATCTCCCAGTATCTATCCGAGTACGTTTTCAGAGTTTCTCCCTCTCGCATGCTTAAGGATAGCAGGGAAGCCAAGGGCTGAGGAACCTTGCTACAGGTGACGAATCGAGAACCAAACGCCTGGGTGAGCTTCTTAGAGGAACTTATGGAATCTGCCATCAGGCTGTCGAACCATCTCATTGCAACGGGTCCCAGACTGGATGGGAAAACCTTGCACATCAAGGTTTCGTCCTTAGAATGGACAGCCATTCTCTAATTGAAGTGGCTCACATGTTTCACGGGGTTTGTTCTACCATTGTACACGGTGAAAGTGGGCTGGGTGAATCGTCGAGGAAGTTTCGCCCCCTCGATTTTGCGCGTGAAGGGCGACTTGGAGATTTGATTCAAGACCCTGCTTATAGCATCATTTCCCATGCCTTCATGAGGCGGGCTTTTGACCCTCCGTTCACGATGGTGTTCCTCCTCGTAGGAGAAAGATTAGCTAAGCGGGGTTCGAGACCTTCGTCTGTAATTGATGTCCCTTTCTTCATCAGAAGAAACATCAGAGTTGGAGGGGGTTTGCCTTCGCCATGCATGGCGCAACTTCCTCTTCAACTAGTCAATCTCTAGTTGCATGCCCTTGTTACTCTTTGCATGGGAGATGGCTTCCACCTCGAGGTTGACTTTTATTAGTATGTGTGGTATGCACACTTCCTTCACGGTCACCTCTCCGTTCAAGGTTGACAAAAGGGTCGCCATGCTGGGATCCCAAAGACTCTGCTCGGTGTGGACCTGATCCTACCATAGTTAGGCGTTGCACTCACTATCGCACTAGTTCTTCTCACAGACGGCTCTAATTATAAGGACACGGTTTGCAGCCCAGCCCAATAAGCCCTGTACAATAAATTTGTAGAGAGTGGGTCAAAGAACTAGGCTCTAATGAATTTGACAATGGTTAGTATGGATTCAGGAAATGATCAAGCAAGAACAAGGAACACAGAACGGACTGAATTTCACTGTCCGAGGAGGTAACTCTTCATATAAATAAATTAAACTGATTACAAGTATAACTTTGATTGCTACAGTATTCTCTTTCTATTTTTCCGATCTCTTTTACATTATACAGTTCCCCTTGGACCATCCTGATCCTACACTTGTTGATCATTTGAGCTCTTACTTGAGTACCCGTCCCATCAGACACCCTCTTTAGCTTTCTGTGAGTTGTGGTAGCCAAGGCAGCACTGTTCAGGGGTCTTCTCCACATAAATGCGGTCATAAAAGTAGCTACAGTGCATTTAATGCGGTGGTAGCAGCTTTTCCTTTGATATTTTTGGGTTTCCTTCCTTCTTGTATGTTCATGAGGCACGTCCCTATCACTGGGGCTTCTATGAAGGTTACTTTCATCGTTGGAATACACATTTGAGCGATATCTATCATATTCGAGGAGGAATTCATTCTTGGACCGCCTTTCACTCATTTCTTATTTATGAGACTCTGAACTAAAATCTCTCATAACTATTTATCCCTTCTCGGACCTGTCAATATCCTCAGACAAAGCCCAAGACCCAATATATGATTTTGGACTCTTATCCCTATAACAATATATCATATCTATAAAAAATAAAATTTTAAATAATTTGTTCTCCTGTAATTGTCCAATTGAAAGATTTTCTTTTATCGCTTAGTTATTCCGATTTCCAAAACCCAATTAATGCAAGAGATGGACATATCTAATATATTCCATGCATCCTATGCAACAATGCATGAAAGGGGTTTGAGTAACATTTTTTTTCATAAATCGTGGAGACCTTTTGTGAGCGTTGGAACTTGGAAAATTCTTCATCAATAGTTCAATACAGTGAGTGTTTGGTTTGTATTTTCAAACAACAATTTTCAGTTTTTAAATAACATTACACTTATTTTTACATACTTTTTTATCCACACATATTTTCATAAATATTTTTAAATAATAATTTTTAATTTTTAAACACGTACAGACGGGTCAACATGCCAAAAGATGTACACATTTTGTGTGTCTCTATTAGACATTTGCTTCTCGTGAATGATGTTCCCTAGTAATTGCAATTTTAACACCCTCCTAAAAGTAAGTACTATTGTACTGTATCATACAATTGTTGGAGGCCAGATGTGCTGCAACTGTATCCTCGGGGAGAGGCTCGTTTTAACTTCTTTTTTTTTTTATAGATAATGGAGATTTGTGTCAGTGCCTTTGTCTTTTTGCACTCATACTATTCAAGTCTTGCTCTGTACCTGGTTCAACTACCCTCTTTACTCTCTCTCTCTCTCTCTCCGTTACTTTCATTTCTTGTAAAAAAATTCTCTTCAATTTTTGAGGTGGGTGTTGCTGGACTTCTAAGAGTGGGTCTAATCTTCTTTCAATGTCTGGAGCTTCTCGTGTTTAAAAATGTTATCTTTGGTTTAATTTTATAGTTATAATTATAAGTCTTACTTTTTATCTTTGATTTTTTTCTCCAGAGCCATTGTTTAGTGGAAATGGGAGAAACATGCAAAGATTGGAGCAAATGGGCAGAGGACATCTATTGGACCCATTTCCAAACAATTCACTTCTCTCAGTATCTCCTCGGTGATTATGATCAACAGCTTGTAAGTTTTTTAAGCTGGTCTTTTACCTATTCGGATCTATGAAATTTTGTGAATTATGAGAACACTAAAGGTGGTAGCTTTGCATGGTCTTTAAAAAGGTTGTTGAACGTGCTTTTTAGAACGTAAAATGTCCTTTCTTTTACATTGAAGAATGGGAAGCTTTGGGGTTTCTCTGCTTGGTGGCTCTTTGTTTAGATGTATTATGTTTTTAAGGTAGAAGCATATTAGTATTTTCTGTCACAGAACCTCTGTATTTGCTTATGAAATGGACAAAAGCTAATCCATAGTGAAGATTTTATTTTTCACAAAATCCTAAAGCGCACGTGGGTTTACATTATTTAAAATCAGTTACTAAAATGAAATTTAAATTGATGTGGCATTGTAGGATTTACAAAAGATACGATCTTCATAGTGTCAAGGAGTCCTAAATTCAGAAAGAGAATCCTAAATTCAAAATGAATTTGTTTCCATTTTAGAGAACATGGTGTCAAGGAGCCCTGAGTTACTTTTTCTTTTTTTGAATAGAAGTCTTGAGTTAGTTTTCACTGAATAGTGATGATGCAATTCTTTGCTTCAATTAATGAATTTTTGTTGCTGGGAATGTTTGACATTTTGGTCAGTTAGTACAGCCAGGTTCTGGTTTGTTTTTCTTGCAACACTTTGCCCCTTTCTTGCATTTTTGTCCTCAATTGTCTACTCTAGTTTGCCTATGTTTGTATTGACAATGCAGGCCATTCCCAAAAAATTTGTTGACAATTTGAAAAAGAAGCTGCCTCAAAGTGTGACTCTTAAAGGTCCTAGTGGTTTAACATGGGATGTAGAGTTGAAGACTATTGATGATACATTGTTCTTTAACCATGGTTGGCAAGAATTTGTCAAGGATCATTCTTTGGAAGAGACTGATTTATTGGTCTTCAGGTACAATGGTTGGTCACAGTTTGATGTTTTAATCTTTGATGGAAAGAACTTGTGTGAGAAGGGGGCTTCGTATTTTGTCAGAAAATGTGGACCAACTGAACATGACAATGGGTGCTTGACTAAGAAAAAAATTAGGGAAGGTTCTATCGATGATGTTCATACCCCTTTGGATGATGGTGTTAGATGCCCTTCACCTTTGAACTATGTAAGTGATGACAGTGCTACAGTGCCTTCAGAACAATATATCATCTCTCTGGTCAGTAATAAAAGGACTCGCCGGAGTGCTAAAAGTGTTGGGAGGAAGGAACCTGCTACTTGTGGAGAGGGAATGAAGTCCACTGCAAGTGATGGTAAACCTCTTAACACATATGGTACTACGCTTATCTATTTTTTATACGGAATTGCTTTGTAGGCCCCTTCTACCATTTTTTAGCTGCATGTGTCTATTGTAGTTCCGTGCTAGAAACAAAGAATCATGTGGTTCAAGGATATGCTGGTTTGATAGAAGTATTTCGTTTATGAATAATTCAGATGTGGAATGTTCACCCATCATTAAGAATGGGGCACAAGGCCAGCAATATGTGTCAAATAGAAGGCTTGTAACTGAAGATGAGATCAAGGATGCCTTGCTTTTGGCCCGAGCAGCGTCAAGCGATGATACCTACCTTGCTGTTATGCGACCCACGCATGTATACAAGAAATTCTTTCTGGTAAATGTTCTCTATTGCAAACTTTTATCATATAGCTAATCCCGTTAATGTGTTTACTTCTGTCCTTTTTTCTTGAATTGCTTCTACATTATCAGCATAATATTGAGCAACATTATCACATAAAATTGATATAGTTATTGCTATTTGAAAATCTTTCTTGGTGTTCAATGAACATTTAAAAAAGAAGAAGTTTCTACATATTAATTGCGCTTGTGTTATTGCGTGATTAGTACATCCCTTTAGAATGGGCGGCAAATCATCTTTCACTGGAAAACCAAGAAATCTATCTACGTTTTAAAAATGATACATGGCGAGCCAGATATAACCATAATCAAGCTCGTGGTTATGGAGGGATTACCAGTGGGTGGAAGCATTTTGTTATAGACAACAACCTTGAAGAACTTGATGTCTGCCTATTCAAGCCTGCTGGTCAAATGGATGGCTCGACTATCCTGGATGTTAGCATTTTCCGGGTTGTCCAAGAAATTAGCCCCCGGACTTTATTGACTCCACCACGAAAAAGGGGTAGAAGAAACTCAATCAAGAGCACTGAAGCATAAGCATGTAATTCATACAAGATGTGCAACCTCATTGTGATCTAGAATATCCTACATTTTGAGCCAGGGAAAATGGTTCTGCTACCTGTGGACTGCACTTTATATATGTAACATATTTAGCCTTTTGTTGCCAGACTACTTACTGTTATTGTGGATGCTTCATGGGAACTTTAGTAATTAGTAGTTTTAGTGACCCTTGTTTGTAAATATGTTTTGTGGAATGCGCTACAACTCCTCTCTAATTATATAATTTTGCTTTGTGGTTGCCACTTGCTCTCATTCTTTGAAACAATAGGCCAACTTATTTATTTATTTATTTATTTTTAAGTCTTTCTTCATAATTGCTGAGTGGTATGAATAAAAGCAGTGGATGTGGTGAGGCCTGGTGAAAGTTACATTCCAATACAAACATGCTATGTGAACAGTTTTTTTAAAAAAAACTAGTCACAAATTAACGTAATGGGCGGGAAAAGGTATTTACTTTATAAAAATATATTGTAAAATTTGTAGGTTAAATAATGTATGAAAGTTTTTATTTTTATTTTTATAGGTTTTATGTAATAGAACATATAATTTGTTTTGCATTCAACAATAATATATAGTGATATATATATATATATATATATATGAAAAATGTAATTTAATAAAAAGATTTAAAATGCACAATTATAGTATTGTTTTATATAAATGAAGACGGTGTTATTAAAAAGGTTTTTTAAGAATATAACATAATCGGTTGACCAATGTGAACATATCCAAGAATATTAAAAAAATGTACATTATATTTCTTGTTTGGTTTGGTGTGGTGATAGTTGTGGCGGGGTGTGGACGAGGGAGAGTGATGTTGGCTGGTTTAATATGAGAGAGAGAGAGAGAATAAAAATAAATAAATGAATAGTATTAGTTGTGATGTAAAAAATAAGAATTAGGATGTAGTGTAAATTAGGGGTGGCAAAATTGGATACGACTCGTGAACCCGACACGATATGACATGAAATTAGTAAGTTATGGGTTGAGGTTTAATGGGTTAGTTTCATATTTGAATTGACACGATTGACCTGTTTAATAAACAGGTTGGGTTAGTGTCCATCGCATGGAACCATTTTTACCTTTCATTAAATGACATTTTACTAATATACCCTTCAAACTTTGGGTATATAAATTTATTAGTTGTGGTTTATTTTCTTTGACATATTATGATTGATTATTTGTGATATTGAGATATGTTTTAGTTTTGAACGATTATTTGTGATGCAGTTACTCGTTAGTTCTGTATTTTATATTAAAAATATTTATTTGTTTGGTTTTTCATAATTCATATCAATTTGTTAATACTAATTTTTTTTTTTTGATAAAATCTAATAAACAGGTTGACACGATTGACCCGTTTATTAAATGTGTTGTGTTAGGGTTGAGGAATCCTGACCCGTTTAATAAAACATGTCAGGTTAGGGTTGACCCATATAGTCGAATAATCATGAGTTGACACGACACGACACGAACCCGACACGTGAACACGAATTGTCACCCCTAGTGTAAATTGTAAAATGATATTGTAAAATAGATAAATTAGGTTTTTTTTTTTTTTTTAGAAGTAAAAAGTAGGTTTTTAAGTATTGTAAAACAATTTTTTTTTTCTTTTTCCTTCTATTTCGGCCATGACATTGCCACAAATCAATTGCAATAATTTTTTTTTCCTCCTATTTCGGCAATGCCATTGCCACAAATCAATTGTCACTTTTTTTTTTTTTAAATTTTGAGAAATGATATGTGCACACCATTTTTACAACAAATCCTAAATGGCAGGTTGTTACTGGTTGTTATTGTTGGATTAAAAAAATAATCTCAGTGTTAAATTCAAATTTGAACTAATAACAACTAATCACCAGTGATTTATTGTAAAAATATTGTAGACGTAACACTTTTTTTTTTTTTTAATTCTTCCATAGATTTTAGCAACCACTTTTTTTTTCCTCCCATTTTTAGCAACTTGGTTGTCACAATTCATATTTTCTCTCTCCTTAATTCCCTATAATTTCGGCAACTTGGTTGCCACAATTGGTAAATCATTCGGGCACTCCCACTGGAGCACTTCACGGGCAGAGCTTGGGCAGTGCAATGAATTTCGGTAATATCATAACCGAAATTTATTTTTTCTCCCTCCAAATTACATTACTCAACTTTCTTCTCTCTCATACTTTTTCTTACAATTTCTGCAACGGTGTTGCCAAAATTCAGTCCATCTCCTCATTTTTCTAAATAACTTTAAATAGTACCTATAACAACGAAAAATTCTGTTTTTTGCAATATTTAGCCAAAAGACTCTCTAATCCTCTCCATCTCAATTATTGGATTATCAAATAAAAATAAAAATATCCTCAATTTAAACCATTTAACAATTTGAAGTTTTGAACTTTTCAAGGTTTTCTCGAAAGCCGTGGTGTATATAAATGTAGGGTGGGGGATTTGTTCCCTTCTTTAGTCTCTCAATTGCCTAGTCCTGAAGCCTGAACCTATGGTATCAACACTTGGGTTGGAGTTTTTTTGTATTGACGAAGAGTGAAAGAGTCCTAAATGGCTACAGAGCTAGAGCGTTACAAAAGTAGTAAACCATCATTTTTCAAGGTCCTCATTGATGGCTTCTCTGAACAACTGGTAATGTACCTCTCCTCTTTTCTTTAGATTAATTTAATCAATAGATTTATTTTTTTTCCCAATGAAGAGGTAATTATCCTTGATGGAGCGTAAACTCGTCAGTCTATGTGGTCAGATGAAGCCGATCTGCAGCCTCTGGAAAGGGTCACCGGTGTGGTGCCTGCCACCACGCCTCCGATGCCAAAGTTAGTATATAAGAAAATCTCAGAGAATGGATAATATAAGAACAATAGTCTTCTTTTAGCATATGTGTGTATGTACCTTGTTCTTGGCAATAAGAGGGCTTTATATGCATACCTTCATGGTCTCTAGCCGTTGGAGTAGTTATGGAGATCTTAATGCTCCTCCTTGTAACGTCTGGTCTTGTGTAATGTGGCTTTAATGTGTTCCAACGGCTCATACAGTTGGCTCTGTAACCGTTCTGAAGTTAATTGTGCTGTAATGAATGTATTGTGTTTTCCTTGTCAGTGACGTGTATATAAGATATGCTCGTCCGAGCATTCCTTCGTCTGTCTCATCTAACATCGTCACTGGAAGACTTCCTCGTCATGATGTTACTGGTTTCGTCATTCCCATCAGTTGCCCCCAGATTCCATGGTTGTCATGACATGTCATGTTGGCCGTGGAAGATAAAAAGTCTCCTGGGCCAAAAGTGTCTGTTGGGCTTCCGTGCCGCATTAACTGCGTAGTGATGGCGTCCTCTGCGCGGTTGCCACGTGTTGTGTATGGATTGGTGGGGTTATTTTCGTGACCCTTGGGTTTCCCGCCGTTTTTTAGTTGCCTGAGTTTTTGGGTTAAAACTTCTCCACTTTACACCTTTTCGTTTCTCAAAGAAAAATCTTTCGTTGAGTGTTCCTTGGTGAGCTCCATTTTGCGATTCTTTTTCAGACCGGTGCGCCGTGCGTTGGTGTTTCCGCTGTTTGCTTAAGGTATGTTTTCTTTTCCTTTTGAGTTTTGCTTTTCTCTATCGCCTTGTTGCCATATGTGGTTTCTGATTTACTCCTCTTTCTCTTCCTTTCTCTATGTACTTGATTTCTTTTGGGTTTTTAGCAAGTGTCATTTTCTTCTGCGTTTTGCGTCTCCATGGTCCGTAGTTCTGAAGTTAGGATAGACTGCCCCTCAATTTCCTTCTTGTTTGCGCGATTAGGGGGGTCATTGGGGAATTTCCCACATTTAGAAAATTTCGTTTTTGAGGGTAACTGTTTGGGCGTTGCATTGGTTGATCTATTGCCTTTGCTTCGTCAATCGGTTGATTGGTTCGAAGGTCTAGTGAGAGAGGGAGACACGATGTCTGAAGTTAGGTCTAGCGACCTTGAGACTGGATTATCGTCAAACGGTGATCCAGTGGAGGGAGGTTTAGTCGTCTCTTCCCCTCGAGAGGTTAGGGTTTTTCACGCCCTCGGAGAGGCGTGTGGTTTGGACGCGGATAGTGTGGGTAGATTCAAGGACAGGTTTCAATTTCCAGAACGGGTGCGCGTTCGTCTACCCAGTGACGAGGATAGGGCCTGTCACTTTTTTTCGGGTGAGGTGTGTTTTTACGAGTCAACCTTTACCTGCGGGCTTGGATTCCCCGTCCATCCGTTCCTGATGGAACTTTTGGATCGTTTTGGCATTGCTCCTGGGCAGCTCATGCCCAATTTGTGGAGAATAGTGGTGAATTGTATGGAAATATGGTTGGCTGCCAACGGAGATATGATCAGGATAGACGAACTCACGTATCTATATCGCTTGAAAGAGTCCAAGGAGTATGGATATTATGAGTTAGTTCCCTGGGCGAGGAATACTAGGATTGTTAGGGGTTTGCCTTTGTCCTTCAGGTACTGGAAATCCAGGTTTTTCTTTGTGTCGGGGGACGATTTTGAGACTCAATCCAGCAGGGATTGGGGTGATATACCAAGGTTGCATCGTCGGTGGGGAACCCCGGCTTTAGGTGTGTCAGTATCTCTATTCGTCGTTTTTGGTTTTGATGTTTCTGCTATTTTATGTTGCTGACCCCTTTGCCCCTTGCTGTGTGTAGTTAAGAGACGGCCTAAGCTCAAGAGCAGGCATAAAGAGCGCGTTGAGACCGCCATTGGATACGCCTAGACAATTGAGAGCTGGGACGACCTGGTAAACCCACGTACCTTGGCGTTTTACCACCTTGGGCCAGATCCGTCTCCTTACGTTCTACGTTCCATTGGTATTGAAGGCAAGAAAAGTAAGTACTAACTTCGTCAAGCTCGGCCTTCCTTATGCACATGTGGACTTTCTCCTAACCATTTCCTTCTTGCAGAAATGACGACCAAGTTTAAAAAGGACATGTACGCGAAGATGAGAGACAAGAAGGATGAGCCACTATCTAGCATTGGGAAGAAAGCAGTGCGTGTCAAGGGGATAGCTACTCCTGCCAACCCAAATGTTCCCGTCAATGCCATAGTCTCCATCACTGAACCGACGAGGACGGCTTCTCCGGCTACTTCGATTGAAGAGATCCCTACTCCGGCTTCGAAGAAGCGGTGAACATCAGGAAAGGAGAAAGCTGATTCATGCTCGTCAACAATATGGGATGACGAGAGATTGGCCGTGGACAGGGCCCACGAGGTGTTGACGGTGGACGATCTTAAGGTCTTCTCAGGTGTGCCTTTCAACGAGGTTGCGTCTCATCATATTCAAAGACTCGTCTAGGTAGAGTGTTTCTTGCACTGTCAAACCAATTCTTTTTTTTTTTTTTTTTTTTTTAAACGTCCTTAAATTCCTTTCCAGGTGTTGGGGGAAAGTATTCACATTACCTCTGAACATCTTACACAAGAGGCTAGGGTGGCATCCTTGACATCTAGGATGGAAGCTTTGGAGAAAGAGAATTCAGAGCTGAAGAAGAACCTTGTTGAGTCTATGGACGCGGCCACCACTTTAAAGGAGAGGGTCAAAACTTTGAACAACGACCTGAGGGCTGAGCGTCAGCTGACTTCGGAGAAGGACGAACAGCTTTTGAATGCTAAAGAAAGTTTGAAGACCATTGCTGCGAGGTCTGTAGAGGCTTTCCAGACTACGGACGAGTATCAGACCGTCCTGTTCAGCTAGTACTTCAAAGGCTTCGAGCTCCTTAGAAGATACCTCGTCAAGCATCCTTCCGGAGTAAACATGGATAATCTGGACTTAGAAGAGGTGGATCAAGAGATGGCCGCTGACGAGGCCACCCCATCTTCTGTCGTTCAGCCTGATGCTCCTGGAGAGGTTCCTGCTGGTGGTGATACCAATGAGGATGCTCCTGATGACGATGCCGCTACACGAACCTGACTCTTAGAAATTTTTTTTTCTTTCTTTCCTTCTTTTTGGGATGCCCTTCATGTTTTGGGTAGTTATGTAAATCTAATTTTTGAACAATTTTACCTTTTGTCTATTTTGGGAACAAAAGAAAAGATTTTTAGCCCAGTGTTTATGGGTTTTTAGTTGTAAAGACAATGATGACTCAGTCCGTTCCAGGCTTTAATTTAATATAACTTACCTGCTTTTGAAGTAATTACCTATGTCGTGATACTTAGTTAGTAATTTACCTTCGTCAACTTAGCCATTTTTGACTTTTAGTGATACTCTTTTTCAGGGACATTGTCCTCGTCAGTAACTTACATCCGTCACGGCGGAATCTTGCTACTTAACCATTTTTGGCTTTTAGTGACTTACACTCTTCTTAGGGATATTTCCTTCATCAGTAACTTACATCCGTCAAGGCGGAATCTTGCTACTTTACCATTTTTAGCTTTTAGTGACTTACACTCTTCTTAGGGATATTTCCTTCGTCAGTAACTTACATCTGTCAAGGCGGAATCTTATTACTTAGCCATTTTTTAGCTTTTTGTGGCTTACACCCTTATTAGGGATATTACCTTCGTCAGTAACTTACATCCGTCAAGGCGGAATCTTGTTACTTTGCCATTTTTTGGCTTTTTGTGGCTTACACCCTTGTTAGGGATATTACCTTCGTCAGTAACTTACATCCGTTAAGGCGGAATCTTGTTACTTAGCAATTTTTTGGCTTTTTGTGGCTTACACCCTTGTTAGGGATATTACCTCCGTCGGTTACCTTCGATTGCATAGACCTGCTTATAGAGTAATATCAGCTGAATGAATTCTTTATTGATTTTGATAACAACTACATTTGACTATTACGTCTATTGATGGTACTTCTTTAAGTGTTCAATGTTCCATGGCCTCGGGAGTCTTTGTCCGTCCAGGGTTTCCAGGTGATAGCTTCCCTGTCTAGAGTAATGAACAACCCGGTACAGTCCTTCCCATGTGGGGCCAAGTTTCCCTTGAGTTGGATCTTTGGTCGCCTGAGTTACTTGACGCAGGACGAGGTCGCCTATGTTGAGTCGTCGTAGTTTCACCCTTCTGTTGTAATACTCTGTCATCTTTTTCTGGTAATCCGTCATCCTGCTGCAGGCTTTATCTCTGACTTCGTCCAGGAAGTCCAGGTTGACTCGTAAGTGATCGTTATTGTCTTCCTGGCTGAACATCTCTCGCCTGGTGCTGGTTACTCCGACCTCGACCGGGATCACTGCTTCAGTCCCGTAAGTAAGTCTGAACGGGGTTTCTCCCGTCGGGGTTCTTGCTGTTGTTCTGTAGGCCCACAAGACGTTGGGTAGTTCGTCTGGCCAAGCACCCTTCGCATCATCTAGTTTCGTCTTTATGATTTTGAGTAGCGTCCGGTTTGTCACTTCTGTCTGTTCATTTGCTTGAGGGTGGCCTGGCGATGAGAACTGGTTCTTGATACCTAGGCTAGAGCAGAAGTCCTTGAAACCCTGGCAGTCGAACCGTCGCCCGTTGTCTGATATGATCGTCCTTGGAATCCCGAACCTGCAAACTATGTTCCTCCATACGAAGCTCCGGATCTTTGCTTCGGTGATAGTTGCCAGTGGCTCTGCTTCAACCTATTTTGTGAAGTAATCTATAGCGACTAGTAAGAATTTTACTTGGCCTTTGCCCAGGGGTAATGGGCCAACGATGTCAATTCCCCATTGTGCGAATGGCCAGGGGGACGTTATTGTCGTCAGTCTTTCGGCTGGCAGTCGTTGGATATTCCCGAACCGCTGGCACTTGTCACATTTCTTGACGAACTCCATTGCGTCCACCTGCATGGTAGGCCAGAAATAACCTGTTCGCATAATTTTGCTTACCAAGGATCTAGGGCCTGCGTGATCTCCACAGATTCCTTCATGGACCTCTCTTAGGATGTACTCAGCGTCTTCTTCGTTCACACACCTTAAGTAGGGCATGGAGAAACCTCTCTTGTACAAAGTGTCATTAAGAATTGTGAATCTAGCAGACCTCTTCTTGATCTTCCTGGCTTCATTTGTATCTTGAGGGAGGTGCCCATCCCGAAGGAAAGATACAATGGGCGTCATCCAGCTACTTATGTTCTGGATTGCGAAGGTTGGGAATTCTTCTATGCTGGGGTTCTTCTGTACTTCCATCAGCAAGTCTGCATTCGACCCTGTTCCTTCTGACGAGGCTATCTTCGATACTTCGTCTGCCGCCATATTCTGGCTTCTAAGAATCTGGACGAACTCTACCTCTTCGAACTCCTGAGTCAAGTGTTTCGTCAACCTGAGGTACTTCTGCATTCTTTCTTCCTTTGCTTCGTATTCTCCCTTGATCTGCCCAATTACTAGCCATGAGTCGTTCTGGACTAATAGGCTCTTGGCCCCAAACACTTTCCCTAACCTTAAGCCCATCAGAATCCCTTCATATTCTGCTTCGTTGTTGGTCGCCGGGAATTTCAGCTGAACTCCATACCTCAATACTTCTTCGTCAGGGGCGGTTATGACGACCCCTACTCCTCCTCGTTTTTGGGCTGACGAACCGTCGGTCTGTATTACCCAAGGTTTGCCCTTACTGACGGGGTTTTGTTTGTCAGGAAAGGTGAACTCAGCGATAAAGTCTACCAGAGCCTGTGCTTTAATGGCCGCCCTGGGATGGTACTCTATATCAAATTGGCTAAGTTCAATCGCCCATTGGACCATTCTCCCTACTGCCTCGGGTTTGCTCATGGACTTCTTGATAGGCTGGTCCGTCATCACCCAGATCGGATTTGTCTGGAAATACTGCCTAAGCTTGCGTGAGGCTATGATCAAAGCAAACGTGATTTTTTCGATTTTTGGGTACCTGGACTCAGCCCCTTGAAAGGCTTGGCTGACGTAATAAACTAAGAGTTGTATCCTATTTTCTTCTCGAATCAAAGCTGCGTTGACGGCTGTAGACGAAACAGCTAGGTACAGATACAAGTTCTCACCTTCCTTTGACGGGCTTAGGAGAGGTGGATTGCTCAAGTAGCGTTTGAGCTCTTGGAAAGCTGCTTCACACTCGTCGGTCCAGGCGAAGGCCTGCTTCAGAGTCTTGAAGAAGGGGAGGCATTTGTCCATTGCTCTAGAGACGAATCTGTTGAGGGCGGCGATCCGTCCCGTGAGCTTTTGGGCTTCCTTGACGGTCTTGGGTGACGCCATGTTGATTATGGCCTGAACCTTCTTCGAATTTGCTTCTATTCCTCTCTGGGACACCATGAATCCCAGGAACTTCCCTGAAGCTACACCAAAAACACACTTACCTGGATTCAGCTTCATTTGGTATTGTTTGAGGGTAGCGAATGTCTCCTTGAGGTCATCCAGATGGGTAAGCTCTTCTTTGCTCTTGACAAGCATGTCATCCACGTAGACCTCCATATTCCTGCCTATCTGCCTGCTGAACATCCTGTTCACCAATCTCTGATAAGTAGCGCCGGCATTCTTTAGTCCCAAAGGCATTACCTTATAGCAATAGAGGCCTTGGCTGGTGATGAATGCCGTTTTCTCCTCATCCTCGTCAGCCATTTTTATCTGGTTGTATCCTGAGAAAGCATCCATGAACGTCAATAGCTTGTGTCCGGCTGTGGAGTCTACGAGCTGGTCTATTCTTGGAAGGGGGAAACTATCCTTCGGGCAGGCCCTGTTCAGGTTCGTGAAATCTACGCACATCCTCCACTTCCCATTTGCTTTCTTTACCAGAACAGTGTTGGCCAGCCAGTCTGGATAGTACACTTCCCTGATGAAACCTGCAGTCAAGAGCTTCTTCACTTCGTCAGCGACTGCCTAATCTCTTTCTGGTGCGAAGACTCTTCGTCTCTGCTTGATGGGCTTCTTCTCTGGGTCTACATTCAACCTGTGTTGGATGATTTCTGGGGATATACCTGGCATGTCGTCATGGCTCCAGGCGAAGACGTCCAGGTTTTCCTTAAGAAACTAGATGAGCTTTGTTCTTATCTCAGGGCTTAAGGTCGTCCCTATCCTGGTCGTTTTGGTTGTTTCTCCCTCGGTTAGTTGCACTGTTTCTAGAGCCTCCACCTTTTCTTCCTCCTTCTCTTCAATTATCCAGGTGTGGTTTTCCTTCGCGGCCAATACGGCCTGGTAGCATTCTCGAGCTAAGACTTGGTCTCCCTTAACTTCACCAACCCCGTTCTCCACAGGGAACTTCACCTTTAGGCAGTAGGTAGATGTGGACGCCTTCCACTTATTGAGGGCAGGTCTTCCAATGATGACATTGTAGGAGGAGGGGCAAGAAGTCCAGCTGACGGGTCAGTTGCTTCGGGTATGTCCCCACCGTCACTGTCAACGTCACTATGCCCTTGGGGTAGACCCTGTCACCACTGAAACTGACGAGTGGGGAATCAAAAGGACGTAGCCTTCTGGGGTCTAGCTTCAATTGTTGAAATGCAGGGAAGTAAATGATGTCAGCAGAGCTACCATTGTCCACGAGGATCCTTTTGGTGTTGAACCCTTCTATGGTAAGCATTATGACCAGGGGGTCATTGTGGGGCTGCTTCACTCCCCTGGCGTCGTTTTCATTGAAAGTTATATCTTGATCGGTTCGTCTCTGCTTCGACGGAGGAGTCGTGTGGACGCTGTTCACCTGACGTTGGCATGCTTTTTGAAGGGACCTGAACGAGCCTTCTGTGACGGGTCCCCCTGTGATCGTCTGTATTTTCCCGACCACATTTTGAGGAGGTTGGGACTGATGGTCATTCCCCTTTGACGAAGACTCAGGCTGGCATTTGTTCCCATCCCGGAATCTACTATACTCACCCTTCTTCACAAACTTCTGCAACTTGCCCTTTCGTATCAGCTCCTCTACCTGCTCTTTGAGGTCCCGACAGTCCTCGGTGTAGTGGCCATGGTCTTTGTGGAACCGGCAGTACTTGTTCTTATCACGGACGTTAGGAGACAAGTGTAAAGGCCGCGGCCATTTTAGGTAATGCTCATCCTTAATCTGCGTTAGGATTTTATCAACAAGCATAACAAGAGGAGTGAATTTTGCCGTCCGAGGATTCTTATCATCTTTCCTTCTAATTCCGTCACTAATTCGGCAATCTGGACGCTCGCGCTTTTGCCCTCTACGGTCGTCTTCTTTTCTACCCTTGTCTCCTGGCTTCTCAATGTCCCTGATGGCGGCCAGTGCGTTTTCCGCGTTCATGTACTTCTGTGCTTTGAGGAGCATTTCGGCCATCGTTTTCGGGGGATTTTTCGCAAGTGACGAGACGAGCTCTCTGGATCTCAACCCCGCCTTAAAGGTCGTTAGCTATACCTTGTCATCAGCCTCGTCTACCTCCAGTGTCTCCCGGGTGAAACGTTTCACATATGACCTCAAAGTTTCCTTCTCTCCCTGCCTGATGGTAAGTAAGTGATCCACGGTTCTCTTTGGTCGTTGTCCTCCAATGAAGTGACGCAGGAAGGCGTTGCTTAATTGTTCGAAGGTGTCGATGGACGATGTTGGCATTTTTGTGAACCATTCCCGTGCGGCTCCCTTGAAAGTGGTTGGGAAGAAACGACACAAAATCTCGTCTGGGGGCTACTGGAGTCCTAGGGTCGTCTTAAACGTGTTAAGATGATCCTGGGGATCCTTTAGCCCGTCAAAAGGTTCAAGTTGAGGTAGCCGAAATTTTGACGGCACTGGACAGTCGAGGACGGCTATAGTGAATGGCGAATCTGTTGCCCTGACCATTCGGTCTACACTCCGTTCAGTTTTCTCTTTGATGGCATTCCTAAGCTCGTCCATCTCCTTCCTCATCTCCTGGAATAGATCCGAGTTCTGCTCGGTTGGAGTGGTAGGCCTTCGGTGGTCGCTTCTTCTATGGCTATCCCCTTCGTCATCTCGATTTCCCTTGGACCGATTCTCCTCCTGCTGAAGCCTTTGCTTCATTTCCTCATTTTGTCTGGACAATTCTTCGACGGTAGCTACAAGGGCCTGAACTTGCTGTGCCAAGGCTGCGGAATCTTGATCGGACTCCATCTGAAAGAAGTATTTGACAGGAAACTACCTTTTCGCGATTGAATACGAAAATGTCGGTCCCCACACACGGCGCCAAACTGATGGAGCGTGAACTCGTCAGTCTATGTGGTCAGATGAAGCCAATCTGCAGCCTCCGGAAAGGGTCACCGGTGTGGTGCCTGCCACCACGCCTCCGATGCCAAAGTTAGTATATAAGAAAATCTCAGAGAATGGATAATATAAGAACAATAGTCTTCTTTTAGCATATGTGTCTATGTACCTTGTTCTTGGCAATAAGAGGGCTTTATATGCATACCTTCATGGTCTCTAGCCGTTGGAGTAGTTATGGAGATCTTAATGCTCCTCCTTATAACGTCTGGTCTTGTGTAATGTGGCTTTAAAGCGTTCCAACGGCTCATACAGTTGGCTCTATAACCGTTCTGAAGTTAATTGTGCTGCAATGAATGTATTGTGTTTTCCTCGTCAGTGACGTGGATATAAGATATGCTCGTCCGAGCATTCCTTCGTCTATCTCGTCTAACCTCGTCACTGGAAGACTTCCTCGTCATGATGTTACTGGTTTCGTCATTCCCATCAATCCTACATTCCTACTATAGTGTCTTTAGAGCATCCACGTCCCAATTTTATATCTCATCTTATTTTACCATCTTAAAAATCTACTTTATCAATTATATCATATTATTTTACACTACCTTCAACATCCCAACTTTTATTTTCCTATTCTACTCTTTAAAATAATATTTCTATACAATGAAATATATATTTTTTTATTTTTTGTTTTTTTTCCAATTTTCCCCTCCACCTTCCCTCAACCTCTATCACCGGGCCTCCACTGCCCAGTCACCACCACTGTGCCTCCACCATGCCCACCACACCACCACTGCCCACCAAATTTCCCACCAGAGCAAAAACCCATATTAAAAAAAAAAAAAAAAAAACCAAGCGTCACAACTCACAACAGAAGAAAAAAAAAAAAAAAAAAACTAGAACCTAGAACCCAAAACCCAGAAAACACAGAACCAGAACCAGAACCCAGAACGGCAACACCAGCCACCGATATGTTCTTCATCCTAAAATCTTAAAAGTGCAAAACCAAAATGGCAACACAAGCCATCGATCCCACTCCAAATCAAATACTCGATCTTCTCGAACCCCACGAACTCAAACCCAATCTCCTCAAACCCAAGTGCGATCCCACCACCTGAACCACGATTTGCCACGATCTCCAAAATTAGACCACAATCTCCACGATCAGACCACGCCAGGTGAGACAGTGGAGACAATGGCCAACGGCGGCCTGGGCTTGGCGTTGCTGGGCGATGGTGGCCAACATTTATTTTGTTAAAATTTTTGAATAGCTGAAGATTATATGTTTTGTTTAATTGACTTTTGCTATTAAGTCGACGATGCAAGTAATTAACATTACTTCATTTACATGTAGCGTATACTATCTACTTTTATCAAGAACTTCAATAGTACGTCACTTTTCAAATGTACTCTTAGAAACTCTATCCAAAAAAAAAAAAAATGTACTCTTAGAAACCCAATTGGGAAATTTTGCTTGGTACGAGTGGAAGTGAGAGGGAATGAAATGTTTTTTAGGAACGGTTGGCTAGACTTTGTGAAAGATAATTATTTGGAAATAGGGGATTTCCTTGTTTTTGAATATGATGGTAAATCAACGTTTAATGTCAAGATATACGGTAGAAATGCATGCGAGAAGGATATAAGGGTAGCCAAGAAGAGCAATGACAATCCTATTTCCTTAGAGAAGAAAGGAAAACAAGTCCAAGAAAAAGAGAGCTTTGGAAAGAAAGCAATTAAGTCCAAAAAATAAATTGTGAATTAAACTATATCTTACTGTTTTGCTTTTGATTACTAGTTTTTGTAAAATTTATATATATATATATATTGTAGGGGGTGGATTCGAGCGCTCTCTAAGGATTGAGAGAGTGGGCCCAAGCCCAGCTAACCCTTCAATAAATTTGTAGAGTATGGGCTCAAGAGCTAGGCCTCAGTAAAGAAGGCAACGGCCATGCATGGTTGTACGTGGTTGCTAACAACTGAAACGTGGGTTTGAACACACAATGTGGCTCCTCGGACGTGCCTTATGGAGCTGGAAATTCTTATTATCTCTTTTCAGTAGGGTTACAAGAGTTGAGAGAGAACACTTTGCTACAGTATTCCTTTTTCTCTGGTTTTTCGTCCGTCCCCTTCACAAGAGGGATTTTTACATTATATACTTCCCAATCAGTTGATCCTAGCCCTACATTTGTTGCTCAATCCGGTTTCCACTCGAGTGCCTGTCCCATCAGCCGCATTCCCATACCTCCAGTGGGTTGCAGCGCTCAAGACGGCACTGTTCAGAGGTCCTATCCTCATTAATGCGGCCAGAGCGTTAGTTGAGGGCATTTAATGTGGAGGTGACAGTTCGCCTGGGACTTGCTTCTCCGCCATGCTTCAATGTCCGGTGATTGGCTCTTGCTATTTGCTCCTTGGATGCTTGGGGAGACTCCCCTTAAAGGTGTGCCGTATGCCCACTTTCTGTCCTTGGACTGCCGAGGATGTAACCATCCTCGGCAATGCTCCTTGGGTCCTCGGCTCTAAACTTTGGTCCTCGGACCTCGGATCATGGAGGCGTCCTCGGCATGGGCCTTTGGGCCTGGCTTGGAGTGGGCCAGGGTTGCTGACTTATTCTGGCCCCACAATAGCCCCTCAAAATCATGCTGTCCGCATCCTCGGGCGGAAGGAGGATTTTGATATCCCCGGACCTGCTTCGTGTCTAATTAAGTCTTATCCCTCGTCAGCGTTGGCGCCTTTTCAACTGCCCAAGGTGCGTTACTGGCGCTTCGATGTGCGTAACGTGTCTTGCATTAAATTCGGGCGGCTTTATGCTCCCCACGTTCAACGGGCAGATGACAATCTAACGGTGGAGATGCGTCTGGCACTTATGGGCGGGAAAACTTGCGCAGCTCTTTTTTCTAGGGTATAAGTACCCATTAGAGCCGTTTCTTCATCTTTCATTTGCAATCGAGAGCTCCTGCGCCTCTATTCTGAGTCCAGCCAAACTTCCACCTCCATCTCCAGCACAAAAAGCCAGTCCGAGGACTCCTCCTCATTTCTGTAAGTCTCTCTGTCTTTCTCTGAGCTTTCTCCCTCTATACTCGTCCTTCTCTTTCATTCGTTCATCTTTTAGTCCGCTTAGGCGTCATCTAGGATGGGTAGACTTAAGAGGTTTGTTGGCACTGAGGAGGCGATGGAGAAATTCATCGCCGATTACAAGATACCGGCCAATGTGGGCTTAAGGTATTGTGAGGAGGGGGAGTGGTACCTCCAGAGGCAAGAGGGCGAAGTGGTGATTCCTGTCATCGCGTTCCTCGAAGGGGGGATGAGGATCCCCATGGGGCCAGTGATGAGGGGTTACCTCACCTACTTCCGGTTGACCCCCACCCAGTGCGCCTCCAACATGTTCAGGATTTTGGGCAGTGTGGACGCCCTTAATGAAAAGATGGGTCTGAGGCTGACCCATCACGATGTCAACTACTGCTACAATCTTCAACATTTGAAGAACAAGTCCTATTATATGAGGACGAGGGACGACAGGGTCCGGCTTATCCAGTGCCTCCCCGAGTCCAACAAGGGGATGAATGAGGATTTCCTCATCGTGTCCGGAGCGTGGCACGATGGCCTTCATTGTTCGACGAAGGAGGGAGAACCAGGTGGGGCGATGGGAATAAAAAGGGGGTTTATAGATTCTAGCTTCTTTCTCTGCGTTATTTCTTCTTGTATTGTTTGACTTCTAACCACGGACGTGTAATTTCTTTGCAAATCTGCACTCCTATGCGTGCCATTTCAACTTGATCAATAGGGAGGACTTGCAAAAGGTGCTCAGGTCGGCGGATTTCGAGGACGAAGAAGACCACCAAGTCAGAGCTGCGCACAAGATTCTGGGGTACACTCCGCTCCAGAAGTCATTTGCGGCCCCGAAGTACGTGATCAGAGCAAACGATCCTCGGCTGCAGAAAATAGCAGTGACCGAGGACGGGTTCGAGTTTCCCGAGGACACCTCCACTTCAGAAGGCGTCACAGTAGCAGTCCCCTCGTCTTCCCATTCGTTCCCAGAGGCCGCGGAAGAGAACTTAGAGAGGGAAGGGGAACCTGTAGATTTTGGTACTGCCGAGGAGGATTTCGGCGTTTTTGAGCAACTCCATCAGTCCGAGGACCCGTCTGGAGACTTGGGTGATCCTCGTCTAACCGAGGCAGACCTCTTCGCGGCACAGACGTCTTCCCGGCGCAAGATGGGCTACAAGAAGAAGTACCAGCCAAGCCTGTCCGAACTATTAGAAGGGCAGCCGGGGAAGTCCAAGCCGAAGCTTCCTCCCCCATCTCCAAAGAATCGTCCTGTTCAGACCAGGTCGGCTTCGACACAATCCAAGCTTCCTCCTCCTCTGCCTCAGGCGAGCCTGTCGTCCAGGCACGAGCCTGCTGATCCTAAGCAGAAGAAGGACAAGGGTAAGAGGACCCTCGAGGACAAATCTGGGCCCACGCGGGAGGGCGAGGGCAATCAGCGGCCATCGAAGCAATTGAGGATAGGCCCCTTAACGCAGGATAAACAGGTTGCTCCCCCGCCCGAGATCCAGGCCTGGCTCCCCGCCCCAATGCTCCGCGGGGCTCCCTTGAGGGATGACTCCTCCCTCAGGGACTTTAAAGATGGCGAAGGCGCGTACGTGGCCGACGCTGTGGAGAGATGCCTACTCCTGCCTGCGGACATGGCGGAGCTAGGGACCATGAGGAGTAGGGATGTCTTCCTCTGCCTCAAGCGGTATTTGGGGATGGTAAGACCTTAACACTTGTGCTTTTTCTTGCCTTTTTCTTGCTTTCATTTCTTTTTGAGCTCGGCTAATTGCAACTTGTCTGTTTCGTTTGGCAGGCTGTACAGGCCACCTTCAGGCTGGAAGAGGCGGCCAATGAGCATGGGAAGGCCATGGATCTGGAGCGCGATAGGCGCTTGGTGGCTACCAGGACCCTCAAGAAGTCGGAGGATGACCTTGCCAAGGCCAGGGAGGCGCTGAAGGCAATGACCCAGGCTAAGGAAAGCGCAACGTCAGGCCTTGAGGGTGCCCAAAGGCAGGCCGAGACTCAGACAAAGCGTCTGGGTGAGGCAGAGAAGCAGTTGAAGCTCGCCGAGGATCAGATAGCTGGCCTGGCGAAGAAAGTGGCAGATGCCGAGGAGGCCAAGAGGGTGGCTGAATGGGCCAAAGGGGAGGCTGAGAGGGCCAAGCTTGAGGCAGAGCATGGCAGGGAGGAAGCCTGGGCCACTAAGCAGGAAGCTGAGGAGGCAGCCTTCACTGCCGGGGCAGCTGAGACAGCAGCTGCCTACAAATCCCAAGTCCCTGGGTTATGTAGGCGCTACTGCTCCGAAACTTGGAGCGAAGCCCTCAGGCAGGCTGGAGTGGATGCTTCTTCTGACTTGTGGAAGGAGGAGAACGTGTACTACCCTCCTTTTATCCGCGAGACTGCCCACGATGGCTCTGAAGCCGAGGAGGCTGCTGTGGAAACTGCTGCTACTCCGGGCGAAGAGGCCTCGGGTGCTGGGGTCGCTGATGAGCCAATCCAAGGGAGCAATCCTCCCGTGGTGGTTGTGTTGAGTGATGGCTCCAACGAGGACGCGCCTCAGCAGGTTGTAGAGCCTTCCCCCGCTGCCCAGGTCTCTTCTGCTGAGGGGGCGGCTATTCCTGCTGTGCCTCTGCAGGCCATTCCCATCAGTCAGGGCTCAGGGGGCCCTGAGGCAGCTACGGGCCAGCCACCCACTGAAGCAGCCAATTAGGCCCCATGGCCCTTCTGCCTGCTGCACTTTATTTCTGCATCTCTTTCTTTTTCCCTTTTTTGCTTTATCTGTAATGTGACTTCCTGGGTGCAATTCCCTTGTGTTTAATGAAATGAAAACTTTATTTCCTTTTCTGTTTGTTGTGGCTATTTCCTTACTTGCACGCTGTTCATTTTTGTATAACTTTGACTTCAATTGTACCTCGGCCAATCGCGGCATTTGATAATTACAACGTAAGGTGGAATTTTAAAGTAGACACTTAGGATCTTTTAAAGTGGTTAGTTTCTCCTTAGGCATAGGTCCGAGGACCCAGCAGTCCTATGTTTCTGTCTAACACTTGGTTTTCTTTAAGTGGTTAGTTTCCCCATAGGACTGAGTCCGAGGACCATGCAGTTCCCTGGTTCTGTCTAACTCTTAAGCTTTCTGAAGCAGTTAGTTTCCCCATAGGACTGGGTTCGTGGACCATGCAGTTCCTTGGTTCTGTCTAAAGCTTAGCATTCTTAAGTAGCTAGTTTCCCCGGGGGACTGAGTCCGAGGACCATGCAGTTCCGTGGTTCTGTCTAACACTTGGGTTTCTTAAAGTGATTAGTTTCCCCATGGGAATGAGTCCGAGGACCATGCAGTTCCCTGGTTCTGTCTAACACTTGGGTTTCTTAAAGTGATTAGTTTCCCCATGGGAATGAGTCCGAGGACCATGCAGTTCCCTGGTTCTGTCTAACACTTTGTTTTCTTAAAGTATTTAGGACGCGAGGCAAATAACTAAGATATGCTAACAATTATGAATCAAAGTGACTTCTTTATTAATAGTAGTACCTTTTCAGGTTGTTTACATTCCATGGACGAGGTACAGGTCTGTCATCTAAATCTTCTAAATAGTACGCTCCTATCCCTGCCACCGAGGTGATTCGATAGGGGCCCTCCCAGTTGGGTCCGAGCTTTCCCCAGGAAGGGTTCTTGGCAGTTCCTACAACTTTTCTCAGCACCAAGTCTCCCGGTGCTAGTGGTCTGAGCTTTACGTTGGTGTCATATCCCTGCTTGAGCTTTTGCTGGTAGTAGGCCAGCCGGATCATTGCTTGCTCTCTTCGTTCGTCTACCATGTCCAGGCTCCGCCCCAGCAGCTCATCATTGCTGCCTGGGGTGAAGGAGCTCGTCCTTAGTGTCGGGAAATTAGTTTCCAGGGGGATCACTGCCTCCGCACCATAGGTCATGGCAAAAGGTGTTTCCCCTGTTGAGCGCCGGGGCGTAGTCCGGTATGTCCAGAGGACATGGGGCAGCTCTTCTGCCCATCTCCCTTTGGCGTCATCCAATCTCTTCTTAAGCCCGTTGACAATGACCTTGCTGACTGCCTCGACCTGTCCATTCCCCTGGGGGTAGGCTGGCGTTGAGTACCTGTTCGTGATCCCAAGTTCGCAACAGTACTCCCTGAAGGCCTTGCTATCGAACTGGAGTCCGTTATCCGAGATGAGGGTATGAGGGACCCCGAACCGCGTAATTATGTTCCTCCAAAGGAATTTCTTCACGTCTACATCTCTGATGTTGGCTAGTGGTTCGGCCTCGACCCACTTGGTGAAGTAGTCCGTGGCCACCAACAGATACTTCTTGTTCCCTGGTGCCTTGGGGAAGGGTCCCACGATGTCCAAGCCCCATTGGGCGAACGGCCATGGACTGGATAACGGATTGAGGACCCCTCCTGGCTGATGGATGTTGGGGGCGAACCTTTGGCATTGGTCGCACTTCTTGACATACTCCTGGGCCTCTTGCTGCATTCCCGGCCACCAATATCCTTGAGTGATGGCTCGGTGAGCCAGGGATCTCCCCCCCGTGTGGCTCCCACATATTCCCTCGTGCAGCTCTTCGAGCAGTAATTCCGCCGCTCCGGGGTGGACACACAGTAGGTATGGTCCAGAGTAGGAGCGCTTATATAGCTTGTTATCCTCGGACAACCAGAACCGAAGGGCCTTCCTTCTAACCTTCTCGGCTTCTGACTTGTCCTCGGGTAGGACATCTTCCTTTAGGAATCTCACTATGGGGTCCATCCAGCTGGAACCCACCTCAATCTGGTGGATGGGGATTCCTTCCTTTGGCACTTCGCTTGCCCTCCCCAGATGTTCCACGAGTATTATCCTCGGCAGATCCCCTGCCGAGGAGGTTGCGAGCGTGGCCAATGAGTCGGCATGGCTGTTCCCGCTCCTGGGGATATGAGACAGGCTGTAGAGGCTAAACCCCAACCGCAAGCGCCTGACTTGGTCCAGGTATTCCTGCATTCTTGAATCCCTGGCCTCCATCTCCCCATTTACCTGGCCTACCACCAACCTCGAGTCTGAGAACATCTCTATCGACTTTCCTCCCATCCTTTGTACCATGATCATCCCCTGTAGTAATGCCTCATACTCGGCCTCGTTGTTCGTGGCCGCGAATCCGAGCCATAGGGATTTCTCAATGACATGATCTTCATGGGATACTAGGACCAGCCCCACTCCGGACCCCCTTTGGTTTGCCGCGCCATCCACATACACTTTCCAACATGGTGCCTCTGGGATGGAGATTGCCCCAACTGATTTCCCATCGCGGCTCTTATCCTCGGCCGTCACTTCTATGATTGGTTCGGCGAACTTGGCGGTCAAATCCGCCAGAACCTGGCCTTTGATGGAGGTCCGGGGCATGTACTTGACGTCAAAAGCCCCCAGAATTGTGTTCCACTTCGCGATTCTGCCCGTGTAATCAGCGGCCCGGAGCACAGACTTCAAAGGTAATTGGGTTAGGACAACCACGGTGTGAGCTTGGAAGTAATGGGGGAGCTTTCTCGTGGCGTGGACTACAGCCAGGATGGCCTTCTCTAAGGGTAGGTATCTCACCTCCGCTTCGTGCAGCGACTTGCTGACGTAGTAAACTGGCCTTTGAACGCCATTATCTTCCCGTATCAGTACTAGGCTCACCGCGTGGGGCGCCACGGCAAGGTACGCGTATAGGACCTCGTCGACCTCAGGATGGGACATGATAGGCGGTCGGGAGAGGTAATCCTTGAGTTGCTGGAAAGCTTTGACACACTCCTCAGACCACTCAAACCCTTTCCACTTATTGATCAGGAGATAAAAGGGCCTACACCTGTCAGCCGACCTGGAAATGAACCGGTTCAGCGCCGCGATCATCCCAGTAAGCTTTTGGATCTCCTTGGGATTCTGTGGAGGCTTCATATTGTGAATGGCCTTGATCTGGTCAGGGTTGACCTTGATCCCACGGTGGGTGATCATATACCCCAGGAACTTGCCAGAGCTTACGCCAAATGAGCATTTTGAGGCATTAAGGCGGAGCTGGTGCTCTCTCAGGACGCCGAATGTGCGGCCGAGATCTTCCAAGTGCTCGGACACCAACTTGCTTTTCACCACCATATCGTCAACATAGACTTCGACGCTCTTGCCCAACATCGGCTCGAACATTCTCGTCATCATCCTCTGGTAGGTGGATCCGGCGTTTTTCAGGCCAAACGGCATGACCTTGTAGTGGTAGTTCCCAATGGGTGTCACAAATGCCGTCTTCTCTCGGTCCTCCAAGGCTAGGGGGATTTGATGATAACCCTGAAAAGCATCTAGGAAGCTCATCCGAGGATGGCCTGCAGTCGCGTCTACTAGCTGGTCTATTCGTGGCATTGGGAAGGGGTCTTTTGGGCATGCTTTGTTCAGGTCTGTGAAGTCTACACAGACCCTCCACTTCCCACTTTTCTTCTTGACCACCACAGTGTTGGCCAACCATGTGGGGTAGAAGATCTCCTTGATAGCCCCCGCGTGCTTAAGCTTATTGACCTCTTCCCTGATCACATCAGCGTGCTCTTTCGACGGGCGTCGAGGTGGCTGCTGCTTGGGGATCGCAAATGGGTTGACGTTGAGGTGGTAACAGATGAAGGATGGATCAATCCCAGGGGCGTCGCAGGGATCCCATGCGAACACGTCAAGGTTTCTCTTGAGGAATTCAAGTAACTCCTCCTTCTCCCGTGGAGGCAGTTGGATCCCGACCTGGAAAAACTTCTCCGGATCATCGCCAATTATCACCTTCTCCAGGTTTTCGCATTTAGCATCCTCGGCAGGTGCATCTGGAGGTGCTACCTGGGTCTTTGATTGCTATGAATTTTCCTCGGATGGGGCCGAGGAATGTGCATCGATCCGACGGGATATGGCAGCCACTGTGCAATGCCTAGCCGTGGATTGGCAACCTCGGATCTCCAGAACCTGGTCCCCTGACAGGAACTTCACCTTCTGGTGCAAGGTGGAGGCTACGCCATCCAGGGCGTGTAGGGAGAGTATGTGTCCACCACTATGAAGTTCGCCTCCACCACCACTGGGCCTGTCTGTACGGGCAGTCTGATCATGCCCTTTGGGATGACGAGCTTCCCATCGAAGCTCATTAGGGGGAAGCTATAAGGTGTGAGGTCTTCCTGCTTTAGCCCTAGCCCCTTGTAGAGGTCTGGACACATGACCTCGGCTGCGCTGCCACCGTCCACCATCACCCTCTTCACATCGTAGCCCCCTATTCTGAGGGTGACGATCAGGGCGTCCTCGTGTGGTTGGATGGTCCCAATCTTGTCCTCCTCCGAGAAACTCAGGGCTGGGGGAGGATTCCTCCTGGGCCTCTTTGGCCACGTCTGGGGGTCCTCGGCGGGCAGTTGGGCCACAGACAACACTCGTAGGGGGGGTGTGCCCGTCCTTCCTAGCGCAGCCAGTATTATATTGATCGTCCCGGTGGGTTGCCCCATGGCGGCGTCCCTCCGAGGCTCTTGGTAAGTCCGGTTTTGCTGGCCGCTGGAATGGTGGAGGAGGTGCTTCAGCCTCCCCTCCTGGACTAGCTGGTCCAGGTGGTTCCAAAGATCCCTGCAGTCCTCCGTAGTGTGTCCATGATCCTGGTGGTACTGGCAGTAGCGACTCTGATTGCGCCTTCCAGGTTCCCCGGCCATCTTGTTCGGCCACCTGAAGTACGGTTCGTCCTTTATCTTCTCCAGCACCCTGTGCACGGGTTCTCGGAACACAGCGCCTACCGTCTGTGCATGGGTCGCTCCAGAATGCCCACCGAAATCCCTCCTCGGACGGGCATTGTCATAACGGTCCGACCTGAAATCCCTTCTCTCTTGGGCGATAGCCTTCTCTTTGCCTTTGCCTTGCAGCATATCTTCCTCCACCCGCTTGTACTTGTCGATCCGATCCATCAGCTGCCGCACGCTGGTGGCCGGCCTACCGGTTAGGGACGTCCTCAGGCCGTGCCCCATAGGTAATCCATTCTGGAACGTGTTGATGGCAACAGCATCGTACTTGCCGTCCAGCTCGTTGTAGATCTCCCAATACTTGTCCGAGTAAGCCTTGAGGGTCTCCCCGTCGCGCATGGACAGGGACAGCAGCGCGCTCATGGGCCGAGGAGGCCTGCTGTTTGTGACAAAGCGGGAGCCGAAAGCCTGGGTTAGCTGCCTGTACGAGTCTATGGAATTCGTCCTTAGACCGTTGAACCACCTCATTGCCACCGGTCCCAGGCTGGATGGGAAGACTTTGCACATCAGCGCCTCGTTCTTGGAGTGGACCGCCATCCTTTGGTTGAACTGGCTCACGTGCTCCACAGGGTCCGTTTTGCCGTTGTAGGCAATGAAAGTTGGCTGCTGGAACCGCCGAGGAAGCTCCGCGTCCTCTATACGTCGCGTGAAGGGTGACTTGGAGAGCCGGTCCAGCGCCCTGCTCATGGCGTCGCCTCCCAAGTCCCTTGGGGTCGGGTTGGCACGCCTACGCCTCTGGTAGCGCTCCTCCTCGTGGGAGAAAGTCTCGCTGGGGGGCGTTCTTGACCTTTGCCGGTATTCATCATCGCTTTCGTCGTCGGAGGGCGGGTCAGGGCTAGGTTCAGACCGTCTTCGTTGCGCACGGCGCAGCTTCCTCTTTAGATCGTCTATCTCACGTTGCATGGCCACCTTATCGTCCCTTCTCTGGGAAGCGTGGTTGTGGGCCTCTTGTGAACGCGTGGCCTGGCGATCGTCGCGCTTCTGGGGAATGTGCCCGTCCGCTCGACTTTCGCTCGCCGTTGAAGTATGCACGCTTCCTTCTCGAAACCTCCTGTTGTCGTTTTGACCGCCCCCGGGGTCGCCATACTTACCCTGATGCCGTGACTTCGCCGGTTCAGGTCGATTGGGAGTTCCTTGGTGAGGGCCTGATCCTACCATGTTCGACTGTTGTCCTTACCAACGCACAAGCTCTTCCCACAGACGGCGCCAATTGTAGGGGGTGGATTCGAGCGCTCTCTAAGGATTGAGAGAGTGGGCCCAAGCCCAGCTAACCCTTCAATAAATTTGTAGAGTATGGGCTCAAGAGCTAGGCCTCAGTAAAGAAGGCAACGGCCATGCATGGTTGTACGTGGTTGCTAGCAACTGGAACGTGGGTTTGAACACACAATGTGGCTCCTCGGACGTGCCTTATGGAGCTGGAAATCCTTATTATCTCTTTTCAGTAGGGTTACAAGAGTTGAGAGAAAACACTTTGCTACAGTATTCATTTTTCTCTGGTTTTTCGTCCGTTCCCCTCACAAGAGGGATTTTTACATTATATACTCCTCACTCAGTTGATCCTAGCCCTACATTTGTTGATCAATCCGGTTTCTACTCGAGTGCCTGTCCCATCAGCCGCATTCCCATACCTCCAGTGGGTTGCAGCGCTCAAGACGGCACTGTTCAGAGGTCCTGTCCTCATTAATGCGGCCAGAGCGTTAGTTGAGGGCATTTAATGTGGAGGTGACAGTTCGCCTGGGACTTGCTTCTCCGCCATGCTTCGATGTCCGGTGATTGGCTCTTGCTATTTGCTCCTTGGATGCTTGGGGAGACTCCCCTTAAAGGTGTGCCGTATGCCCACTTTCTGTCCTCGGACTGCCGAGGATGTAACCATCCTCGGCAATGCTCCTTGGGTCCTGGGCTCTAAACTTTGGTCCTCGGACCTCGGATCATGGAGGCGTCCTCGGCATGGGCCTCTGGGCCTGGCTCGGAGTGGGCCGGGGTTGCTGACTTATTCTGGCCCCACATATATATATATATATATATATATTAAATATCATATCATATTTGTACTTATTAGAGCATCCACAACCGGAATTCTTATCTCATCCTACTTTACCATTTCAAAAAGTCATTTTATCAATTATATAATACAATTATACAATACTCCCAGTATCCCAACTTTTATTTCCCTATTCTACTCATTAAAATAATATTTCTACATAATAAAATAATATATCCCACCATCACCATCATTTACAATACAAATACATTATTTATTCTTTCTCTCTTTCTTTCTGTTTAAGAACCACAATCACCACCATCGCTGCACTACACACACTTGACACCACCACCACCACCACCAACCCATAACCTACCGTCAACACCAAAAAAAAAAAAAAAAAAAAAAAAAAAAAAAAAAAAAAACCCATCAACAATCCATGCCGATCTCTAAAGTGATTGGACTTGCCACTGCCACCAAACCCCAACAAACCACTAATCACCACCACCACGCCACACACCCACCGAAAAAATGCCATTAAATCATAAACCAACAAACCCATTAAATCAGAAAACCAACAAACCCATTATTCCAACACCCACGAAATCAAAATCCAATCTCCATAGAACCCACGCAATCAAAACTCCATCGGAACGGAGCCCACGCTGTTTAAAACCCGATCCGCATTCCCCACAAAACATCGAAACCCACTTGATCAAAACCCCATCGGAACGAAACCCACGCAATCAAAACCTGATCTCCATATACGCTGATCAAAACTCCGATCTCCACAGAACTCACGCCAATCAAAACTCTTTCGAACCCACCCGATCTCCTTTCGCCGATCAAAATCCCATTTGAACCCACCCAAAATCAAAACCCACCTCGCCACATCGATCTCCACGCATGACTAGCCACAACCCACACGCCCCACGATGAACTCCATTCAAAATGGCCCAAGCAGCTCTGGTGGCAAGTCTTGAACGAGAGAGGGAGTGAGTACAAAGTCACAAGGAGAGAGAGCTAAAGTGAGAGTGCTGAATAAAAAAAATATTTATTTTTAGAATTGAGCTACAGTACCATCTTATTGTAAATTTTTTTACAATTTTACAATTTGACAAGTCCGGATGGAGCTCACTTTTCACGCCTTAATGCTAAATTATGCTTAGATATGATATTTAGAAGCCCAGTTGCGTATGCTTTATGTGCAAATTGTGTCTAGGTGAATATAATATGTCTAGCAAGGAACCTGTCACTGTTAGTGATGACGAGGAAGAACCGGCAGTTGAGAATTCAGAAATATCATGCTTTATTGCAACGAGGGATGGAACTATTCTCATAAAGGGGGGCTATGGCATCCAATGAAATTTTAAATTTCTTTTATTAATACTATAAATATATATGGTTTAGACTTTGGAGTTTGGACCGAAAAGTTTTATAAAAAATTGTTTGTGTTGGTGTGTTTTGTTTGTTTTTTTTTTTTTTTTTTACCTAATTGTTTCTTTAACTAGAAAATGGACATGTAATTATAATAGATATAGCTTTCAACCTTCGTAGGTTAATGTTATTTCCTTCTTGATTTGAATATTTGCAGAATAAAGATCTGACTATTTATCAGAGTTTTCTTTAATAAACCATATGAGTTTTCATGACATAATGCATTTTTTGTTGATGAATTTAAGAATTAGAAGAAGTTTTTTAGGGAAAATTTTGTGATTTTATAAATCATATAGTAAATGATTATAACTATTTTCATAAAGTTGCCAAGATGATATGATGCCATGCAGCTTATTTTATATATCAAAGTCTCATCCAAAATTTAGAAATGATAGATTAGATGCGATACTTAACATTGTAAAGCATGCCACAAATGTTTTCAAATATGAATACTTAATACATTGAGAGATGAGGTCAAGCTTGTCATCGACAAAACAACACAATTGAAAGTGATTATTGAGATTTAAAAAAAAAAAAATTTATTAACACTAAATAAATATTTGATTTTTCAAATATTAATTTAGTTTTAGGGGCATCTTTGGAAGTTTGGGTAGGATGACTTTTGTAGAGGTAATAAAAGTTAGGTATGACAAGCGGGTAAGGTCAGTTCAAAAACGAGTTTGGGTTAAAAATAGGTCATCTTACACATGTTAGAATAGAGTTGGGTTGCGGGTTAGATATGGTCAATTCGTATTTTTTCACTTGAAAAATAAATAAATTAGAAAACATGTATATGATGTATTTGCCACTTGTAAGTCATGCAGTAAACAAATTACTTTGGGTGGAATGCATTAATTTGAATTTAACTATGTCAAGAAAAAAAAAATACAAATCCCAAGCCTAATAGTAATAGAACCAATGCAAAATATTCAAAATTTAAATTTCTTTTCTTTCATTCAATTCTCTCATCAGCTAAGCAGAAACTAATACATTCAAAACAAAATGATAATTGCCAAAAAAAAAAGAGACTAAGCTTACTTTTTTTTTTGAGAAACAAACACACAAAATGAAGAGAGAAAATAGTTCTAAGACAAAGGCGCACCACATTACTTTCATTGTTCTATATTGGGCCAATATTTCTTGAACCGGAGTCTTTCATTTGATGTGCTCTATGAGCTATGGTCCTAAAAAATTAGCCTAGAACTTGCTAATGCATAATTTTGTTTTGATTTTTTTGCGTTGTGCCGTTTAGAGCAGATTAGCTTTGCTTAGGTTTTCATCCCTTTTATTTATTTATTTTTTGAGAAGAATGGTGTTTTGTATTTTATTAATATCAAAGTAAGAATGGAAAACATTTGAAATGAAAGTAGGAATTTCTTCTATCCAAGCCAATTAACTCTTCAGGTGTTGCGAATAGCGTGAAAGCTTGTGGGGTGCTAGGGGTGGCAAAATCCAACACGATCCGCGAACATGACACGAAGAGTTGAGGCTTAATGAGTTCATATCATATTCAAGTTAACGTGACTAACTGACTTAATAAACTTGTCGTATTTGTGTTCAAGCCACAAAACCTATCTGTGCTGTTTAAGTAAATGTTATTTCACTATTATACCTTTCAAAACTTTAGGTATATAAACTTATTAGTTGTAGTGGTTTATTTTGTTTGATTTATTATGATTGATTATTTGTAATATTTAGATATTTTTTAGGTTTGAATGAATTATTTTGTGATGCATTTACTCGTCATTTTTTAATTTTATATTTAAAAAATCTATATGTTGGTTTTTCTTAGTTAAGATCAATGGGTTAAAACTAAAATTTGTATTCTTTTTTTACTTTGATAAAATATGATAAACGGGTTAGCATGACTGATCTATTTACGTATTAGAGTTGAAGAATCTTGACCCTTTTAATAAATATGTTGGGTTAGTGTTAACTTATATAATCAAATACTCATGAGTCGACATAAAACAAACCCGACACGCGAATACGAATCACTATAGTGCCATATTTGGTTTAGGTTTTAATGTTCTTGTTTTTTTATAAAAGCACTAACATCAGGTGTGCTAAATGACAAAAATTTGACATTTGGCACACCAAATAATGTTGCATGAGGTGTTTCAAATACCAAATAAATTTGCCATTTGCTTAGGAACGTTCCAATAATAGCATCGTACGAACAACTATGCTATTAATATTTTAGGGTTTTTTATTCATACCTTTTCTCTTTCTTCAGTTTTTCCATTGATCGTTGGCTATTACCTCTCTTGTTTGTGTGCGTGTGTCACGTTGGGCCTTTGGGAACCAAAAAGAAGAAAGAAAGAATAATTTTTTTTTTTTTAAATAAAGTAATAGAAGATATGAAGTAGGGTAAAAAAAAAAATTAAATAAAGTAATAGGAGATTTGAAATAGCGTTTATCACTTTATTGTAAACTACGTGATAAAATAGATAAAATAACATTCTCACACGTCAAAATAGCATTTATTTTTTTATGCTAGTGCTAAAAAAAAAAAAATAAGAGCACTGGACCTGGTTCATCTATCCTCTCCGTACTAGTAAAGTCAGTTTCTTTCGCTTGTTGCAAAAAATTCTCTTCAATTTTTGAGGTGGGTGTTGCTTCGGGTAAGTAAATTGCTAAAGTGGGTCTAATCTTCTTTGATCTTTCAATGTCTGGATCTTCTTGTGTTTAAAATTGTTATCTTTGGTTTATTTTTATAGATATAATTATAAGCCTGACTTTTTATCTTTGATTTTTTACTCCGGAGCCATTGATTAGTGGAAATGGGAGAAACGTGCAAAGATTGGAGCAAATGGGCAGAGGAAATCTATTGGACCCACTTCCAAACAATTCACTTCTCTCAGTATCTCCTCGGTGATTATGATCGCCAGCTTGTAACTTTTTTAAGCTTCTCTTTTTACCTTTTCGGATCTATGAAATTTTATGTTTGTGAAAAACACTAAAGGTGGTAGCTTTGCATGGTCGTTAAAAAGGTTGTTGAACATGCCTTTTAGAATGTAAAAGGTCCTTTTTTTTACATGGAAAAATTGGAAGCTTTGGGGTTCCTCTGCTTGGTAGCTCTTTGTTTAGAGTGTTATGAATATATATTAATTTTTGTGCACCCAGTTCCAGTGAAAAGAAAAAATAAATGATTTGGGGGGAGGGGGGGTGCTTGTATGTAAGAACATCATTTCAGTCATTTTTAAATGTAGTTTGGACTCAAATTAAGCACATTCTAAGTTAGAAGCACATCAGTATTTTATGTCACAGAACCTCTGTATTTGCTTATGAAATGGACAAAAGCTAATCCATGGTGAAGATTTTCTTTTCCCAAAATCCTGAGGAGAACGTGGGGTTACATTATTTAAAATCAGTTACTAATGAAATTTTGAATGGTGTGACATTTTAGGATTTACAAAAGATAAGATCTTCATTGTGAATTTGGTCATACAAAAAGAGAGAATCCTAAATTCAAACTGAATGGGGGGTTTGTTCCCATTTTAGAGAACATGGAGTCAAGGAGTCCTGAGTTACTTTTTCTTTTTTGGATAGAAGTCTTGAGTTAGTTTTCAGTGAATCTTTGCTACAATTGATGAATTTTAGTTGAGGTTATATCTTGCTGGGAATGTTTCACATTTGGGTCAGTTATTACAAGTTCTGGTTTGTTGTTCTTGCAACACTTTGCCCCTCTCTTGCAGCTTTGTCCTCAATTGTCTAGTTTGCTTATTTTTGTATTGACATTGCAGGCCATCCCCAAAAAATTTGTTGACAATGTGAAAAAGAAGCTGCCTCAAAGTGTGACTCTTAAAGGTCCTAGTGGTTTAACATGGGATGTAGAATTGAAGACTATTGATGATACATTGTTCTTTAACCATGGTTGGCAAGAATTTGTCAAGGATCATTCTTTGGAAGAGACTGATTTATTGGTCTTTAGGTACAATGGTTGGTCACAATTTGACGTTTTAATCTTTGATGGAAAGAACTTGTGTGAGAAAGGGGCTTCATATTTTGTCAGAAAATGTGGGCCAACTGAACATGACAATGGATGCTTGACAAAGAAAAAAACAAGGGAAGGTTCTATTGATGATGTTCATACCCCTTTGGATGATGATGTTCATACCCCTTTGGATGATGGTGTTGCATGCCCTTCACCTTTGAACTATGTAAGTGATGACAGTGTCACAGTGCCTTCAGAACAATGTATCATCTCTCTTGTCAGTAATAAAAGGACCCGGCAGAGTGCTAGGAGTGTTGGGACTAAGGAACCTGCTACTTGTGGAGAGGGAGTGAAGTCCGCTGCAAGTGATGGTAAACCTCTTTAACACATATGATACTACGCTTATCTGTTTTTGATACGGAATTACCTTGTAGGCCCCTTCCCACTATTTTTTAGCTGCATGTGGCTTTTATAGTACCTTGCTAGTTGCCATCCTTAAACAACGAATCGTGTAGTTCAAGAATATATTGGTTTGATAGAAGTATTTTGTTATGAATGGTTCAGATGCTGAATGTTCACCCATTTTTAAGAATTGGACACAAGGCCCGCAATATTCGTCAAATAGAAGGCTTGTATCTGAAGATGAGATCAAGAATGCCTTGCTATTGGCCCAAGCAGCATCAAGCGATGATACCTACCTTGTTGTTATGCGACCCACACATGTATACAAGAGATTCTTTGTGGTAAGTGTTCTCTATTGCAAACTTTGATTATATAGCTAATCTCGTCATTGTGTTTACTTTTGTCCTTTTTCATGTATTGCTTCTACATTATCAGCTTAATATTGAACAAAATTCTCACGTAAAATGGATATACTTGTTGCTCTTTGAAAATCTGTCTTGGTGTTCAATGAATATACTTTATTGTTCTTGTGTTATTGCTTGATTAGTACATCCCTTTAGAATGGGCGACGAATCATCTCTCACTGGAAAACCAAGAAATCCATCTACGTTTTAAAACAGATACATGGCGAGCCAGATATAACCATAATCGAGTTCGTGGTTATGGAGGGATTACGGGAGGGTGGAAACATTTTGTTATAGACAACAACCTTGAGGAATTTGATGTCTGCCTCTTCAAGCCTGCTGGTCAAATGGATGGCTCGACTATCCTGGATGTTAGCATTTTCCGGGTTGTCGAAGAGATTAGCCCTCGGACTTTATTGACTCCACCACGAAAAAGGGGTAGGAAAAATTCAATCAAGATCCACTGACGCATAAGCTTGTAATTCATACAAGATTTGCAGCCTCATTGTGGTCTAGAATATCTGAGGAGGGAAAATTGTTCTGCTACTTGTTGACTGCACTTTATGTAACATACTAGCCTTTTGTGCACTCAAATAAGTTTATTGCCAGACTACTTACTGTTATTGTGGATGCTCAAGGGGACTTCAGTAATTAGTAGTTTAGTGACCCTTGTTTTTGTTAATATGTTTAGTGGAATGCACTGTGAGTCTGTGACTCCTCTCTAATTATATAATTTTGCTTTGTGGTTAGTTATCACTCTTTGAAACAATCTGCCTAGCGAGTAGCAACACAAAATAATTTTGTGCAATCTTCTAAATAATTGTTGAGGTGGTATGTTGTGATTTGTGTAAATAAAAAGTAATGTATGTGGTGGTGTCAAGTGAAATTGTCATTCCAATCACAACATGCCATGTGAATAGTTGAAGATTCTGAAAATGTTTGTCCCCAACATTGCTCGATTAAAACAAATTAGGATTTGATGTTTTAATCAAGATTTGATTGCACCAAGTGCAATACATTTCAATAGTTGATCTCAGTCCTTGAATAAAAAATAAAAAATGAAATTTGAATGGAATAGAATGGAATGTTCTATCGTTATAAAATTGTTATAAAATTGAAATGAGAATCGGATGGTAATGTCATTATTTATTTAATTCAATATTGTAACACATTTCAATGGTAGATCTCGTACAAAATTGCCCTTTGCCCTTTTCGGACAAATTATATAGCTTTATACTCCATTTTTCAAATTAATTAGGGAAATGCTCATCTTTTAAAACTCGATTTATAATAAATCGAGTTAGATTCTATAATGGCGTTTTTAAGGAGCCTATAGTGACGTTTTAATGACCTATAGTAGCGTTTTGTAACTCAACTTCAATGAAATCGAGTTGTAGGTAAAAAAATTGCCTATAACTCGATTTCATTGAGGTCGAGTTACAAAATGCCACTATAGGCTCCTTAAAATGCCACTATAGGGCTCTAGAAATTTTTTTTTTTTTTTTTAACTCGATTTATCATAAATCAAGTTTTAAAAGAATAACATTTCCCTAATTAGTTTGGAAAGGGGGGTATAAGGCTATATAATTTGCCCGAAAAGGGTAAAGGGCAGTTTTGTCTGGTAGATCTCATTCCATATTACCTTCTTTTCCATTACTTGGAGTTTGATGTTTTTTTCTTTTTGGATAATTGAAACCCCTTTATAATGTTACTGCTTAAATTAGTGTTTTAATTTCCATTCCTCGAATTAGTCTGATTACTGTGTTCATTTCACCTAACTCCATGCTAATGCAAAATTTGGGGAACAGGAAGAGGCAATAGACACTACAGAAAATGGTGTTTGTTATTAGTACATGTCAAAAGAAATTGTACTCACCAAGAGTTTCTTGACGTGGCCTTGATTTGCCTCTATACATTGTTTTCTTGATTCATTAAAATCACTCCTTATTAATAAAGAACCACCGTGAAACAAAGATGCATGAACTATGCACTTAAATTAACCATTGAGCTTCTCAAAAAATTTCTCAGAGGCCTTGTTATATATAAAGCTAGCTGGGGGTGGAATCTCGTTATCTCTCAATTGCTTAGGCCTAACACTTGAACCTAAAGTATCAACATTTGGGTTTGAGTTTGATCGTATTCTTGAAGAGTTCTTAAATCTTAATGGCTATAAAGCCAGAGTGTTACAAAAGTAGTAAACCATCCTTTTTCAAGGTCCTAATTGGTGACTTCTCTGAGCAACTGGTAATGTACTTCGCTTCTTTTCTTAGATTAATAGAATACTAACAAAGATTTCTAAAATTCAAATATCATTCTCAACTATTATATATATAAATAAAAGTAAGAATACTCTGATTTCCTTACATCTGCCTTCCAAAATAAATTTTCTTGAGTTTATATGTCATGTTTAATTGACTTGTGCTCAATTATATGTAGCGTATACCACCTGCTTTTGTCAAGAACTTTAATGGTAGGTTACTTTCCAAATGTTCGCTTAGAAGCTCAACCGGAAAAGTTTACATAGTACGAGTGGAAAAGAGAGGGAACAATGGCTTGTTCTTTTGGAGTGGTTGGCATGACTTTGTGAAAGATAATTCTTTGGACATAGGGGATTTCCTTGTTTTCAAATACGATGGTAATTCAACGTTCAAAGTCAAGATATATGGTAGAAATACATGCGAGAAGGATGTGAGGTTAGCCAAGAGGGAAGAAGAATATCCAATTTCTTTTATGAAGAAAGGAAAACAAATCCAAGAAAACACCATCATTGAGGAACTCCAACCTGATTTTTACAGAGAGAGCTTTGGACAAAAAGCAATCAACTCCAACAAAATAATTTGTGAGTTAAATTATTTCTTATTGTTTCTCTTTTGATTATTATGTTTTTACACCCTATCATATTAAAAATACTATTGTTATTATATATATTTTATTATAAAAAATTTATATGGAATATGCTGATATTATTTCAAGTTTTATTATAAAAAGTAATGATAAATATGATTTGTGTTATTTCAAGAAAAAAAAATTTGAATTAATTTTTTTATTACTAGTGACTAATTTTAAGAATATGTAATAAAATTCGTAGTATTCTTAATTTGCATCTCTCATATCATATGTGTAATTATGTCTTATTCCTGGTGTTTAGCTGGATGTAGTAAGTCTGGCGAGAAACTTATTAACGATGATATGGAAGAACCAGAAATGAAGTCAATATGTTCATTCAAATCAGAAAATTCATACTTTATTGCAACTTGGACTTGGTATAGCCAATACTACATGGTGAGTTTAGTGTATAGTTCCTTGACACATTGCTTAGCAAGAATAAAATATTCTTTGTCTTGAGACAGCTATGTCTAACAGCTTAAATTTTGTGTATTATGATGCTTCAAATTTGCAGACCATTCCAAAGTTCGTAGCTATTGAGAAAGACCTAATTAGCAAGAAGAGGGCAATGCTTCTTGATCCAACTGGAAGCCCATGGCCTGTTAGACTTGATTTGGTGGCTGATGGGTTTTTGAACATGACAAATGGTTGGCCTGACTTTTGTAGAGGAAATAAGATTGGAGCAGGTGACACCTTCATTTTTGAGTTTGTCACGCAAACTGTGATGCAAGTTCATATATTTCGAGCAGGAGCTAAAAAGGAAGCACAATACTTGGGTGTTGACAAAAAGATTGACTGTACTGAAATTGGTTAGATTATGACTTATGGGGTTTTTTTTTGGTTAAGTGTGTTTTATGGTTTTATAAAAGAAAGAATGATAAATAAATATAACTTCCTATTATTATTCATTTTTTATCATCTTTTCTCAAAATATAGATATAATTGATATTTTAAGTTCATTTATTTTCTTAAAGTGAAGTATTCCTTTTACTCTCTTAGAAGTAATGCTTTGAAAAGAATGAAATTGAACGAACAAAAAATTAATAATTCCCATAAATTACCTATTAGATACGAAACTTACTTCGTATTCCAGTTCTCCATTTCTATCATCAACGATATAATGCCCATTCCTGCCTCTGAAGATGGTCAGGTTTGTCCACGAAACACAAATAGAAGTTCAATAGTTTAATGTTGTTAAGTCCATTTTGCTTAAAGGATGGATGGTCCACAAAGTTAAGGCATGGAATGTAAAGCTTACTCAACTCAATTTTCATCCAAAATCTTGATAAGTTCTATCCAAGCAAATTTTACTGAGATTACCCAGCAGAAAATCTGTTCGAAGATGTGTACTTGAGTGCCTACATCTACAGAGAAAATAGACCAACAATTTCTACAGACCAAATTAAAAATAATGAGAAGCTCAGGCAAAACAGCTAAGCCACCTTAGAGGGAATGAGTAATCAAATCTAGGTGCTGTTGAGAATTAAGCCGCCAACAATAGGCTTCTTTAGGCGGAGGGTTTCTGACACGCAGCAAAGAGCTGACAACTAATAAAAGCCATCACAAGTGAGGTGAACAGTTCAAAGCCAACCACCTTTGGAAAATGCCAACCCAAACCTCGCCTCAAATAGCTGCAAAACAGAAGGGGGGTGGGGGTGGGCAAGCATATACAGAATGAATCACTACACATAAGAGTGCATTTTGCAACAGGAGTTACACTACACATAATGAGTAGTTGGTAAGGAAGCTAGGATTATAAAAGTTTATTAAAGTGATTTAATCGTGGTTAAGGTAAATCAAATTTTGATGTGTGATAATAATGGTTCAAATTCAATTGTTTTCCACTCAAAAGTACACCCAAACTTCTAAATGAGACATTGGTGAGGAATGTTGAGAAGCATACCTTGTGATAGATGGCATGGTTGCCACAATCACTGCACATGCATATATTATGGGAATCAGTGTCTTGGGTTTGTTTTTCCGGAGCCAAATCAAAGATCCCAATGCAGCTAGGGATATACTCAACACCTGAATGCAGAAAGATTCAAAAAAACTGATAATGGCAGAAAAAGTAACCAACAAACACACAGAAACTTACTCAACATGCAAATAACAGTTTAAAATATAGAACAGACAAGTTTCTCATCAACAAAAAGACCTACAATCACTAATCAAAAACAAAAAAACAAAAAACAAAATGACCTACAATCTCCTGGAATCTGACCAATACAAAATCATTACATGAATACTTTGGACTTTCAAACTGGATGCATTTGCCCAAAACCACTAGCCTAGAAGTCTGGAACCACAGATATTGTCAGAAGCTATATAGAACAGCCAAGTTTCTACATCAACAAAATGACCTATAATCTCCTGGAATCTGGCCAATATTTTTTGATTAATTACAATCTTATTGTTGGAAGAAATGGCCCAAGTACACGGAGTATGTGGGAACAATAAAATCATGCTCTCAGAGTACAAAGATCAAGTATATTCAGGAGAAAACACACAGAGAAAGAGCCTAAGGGTAACATCCAATCAAACAAAGTTTTGAAGAGAAAAAGTTAAAGCTCAGGAATCGTCCATTTATGGTCCTCAAAACTTTGAACATTGCGTCCCTGCCAAAATCCCCAATATAATGCACGCAACTCCTAAATCTTTGGACTGTCAAACTGGATATCATCTGTCCAAAACCCCTAAGCTAGAAGTCTAAAACTAAACTAAGGATACAGTCTGAAGCTGCCACAGAAAATGGAAAATAGATGAGAAACAAGAAGAAATATATATACCAGATTCGCATTTGCTTCAATGCCTTGCAAAATGTAATCCCATGTAAATTCTAGTCCTCTAGCGCCAACCCAGAGAGGTGCCAATCTATGCAGAACAGAATCAGCAAAAGCCCACCCTATCAACAGGAGAGAAGGTGTCATAGCCCTAATAAGTTGACAAATATGCAGTCACAAAAAATAATATTCAAAGATGACAAGTGCTTGAAAATTGATTTAGAATTCAAAGAAAAAGCAACTGATTTTTAAAATAGATATTTTAATCTTTTACTCACCAAGTCCAACTGCTTGAAATTTATGATTCTGAGCAATGTTCCTGTGAGTCAACTGAGTCAATGCAAAGTATAGCCCAGCGACATCTACAAAACCAATCAGAGCTTTCAGCAGTTCCTGAAAATGAAAGGCATTATTTATTTAAGGTTAACAACTCAAACTAATAGTCAATACAAAAGAAAATTAATGTTTCAAAGCAAAAATAACTACACTATACTGGAGCTTTATTTATTCACAATAGCCCAAAGTCCAAAGAGCAATCAAGGATTGTATATTCAAGCATCTGACAGAAGGCCTCCAAAGACACCGCTTAAAATCACTTGGTTTTTGTTATGATAATTATTATTATTATTATTATTATTATTACTTTTTTTATTTGTAAGTTACATTTTGAACCTACGACCTCACCCTCCACCTAACACTTGTAAGGGGAAAAGGTGCCAGTTAAGCTAGAGCTTATTGGCCACTTGGTTTTTGTTATTAGCAGAAGTAGTTCTCCCAGATGTGATGCACATGAACCCTCAAAAATGAAAATTCCTAACGAGCATTGAATATATTACCATGTTCCATATCCATTTCTAGGCAAAATGCAAAAAGACCCCTGGGTTGATCAATTGCAAACAGACCCCTTGTAGTTTTAATTATGGTGTTATTGATCCGTGAGATATCAAAAATGATATAATTAATCCCTTCATCCCACTTCAAGATGCTGTGAATGATGGAAAATGATTACGTGCCTTGGACCAAATCACTTTCTTAATTTAAAAAGAAGAAGAAGAAGCGGTTAAACCACTTTCTTTAGTTTGAAATTTTCTTTGAGATAAATCTGAAAGAAAAGTTTAGATCTAAGGAGGAATAAACCAAATATCTTCCACTCATTCTTCTCCAAATACAAAACCCCCACACACATCCCCAAATCCAAACACCATAACCACTCTACAAAAACACAAGCTCCATAAAAAAACCTATACTACCAACTACATCATCTCTAACAAAGTCCCAAATTCCAAACCAACCCAAATTAATATACCTACATCTATATATATAAATCTTAAGACAATAAGACACCAAACCACCACACCCAAATGCCAGTCACAACTAGATCCCAAAACCACAAAACAGCAGCCTAATCTAGTAAACCAACATCAAAACTGATTGAAATTGAGAGAGCCAATGTGAACCGGCAGCAGTGGCGGAGGTGGAGCACATAGGCAGTGGCAGGGGAGGCAGTTACATTGAACCTGAAGCATTTCAGGATGGCAACAGATCTGGGGTTCCCTGAGCAGATCCTTTTGCCATATTTTTCTTTGGTAGCTTAGGGCTTTCTTTTGGGGGAACTGTATGTAGAGACAGAGACTTGTGAAGGGTGAGTGGGACAAAGTTGTGGAGTATGACCATTAACTGTTTTCATTGTTTCATCAAGATCCTTAAACACCGTTGATAAGTATATCTATTCAGAAAACTGGTATCCTCTAAAGTTCGAGGTTTAAGATGTTTGGTTTGGCTAACTTATAGAGACTAGTCAACTTGAATTTGAGTAATTCTAGCACCTCTCTCTCTCTCTCTCTCTCTCTCCAATATACACCAACAACAAATTTTTTTTTTTGATAGGTAATATACACCAACAACTAATATAGATATGAGATTATTCAATCCATCAACATGCATAAATTGCTGAGAAAACCAACAGATTCAGAGATTTGTGGGAGACACAATAAGCATTGCAAACACACACAGACAGAGAGAATTATATCCTTTTTTTTTTCTTTTTTTAATCTATTCACCCTTCACTTTTACAACTTATCTACATTCCATAGCAAAATTAGAATATCCTTGATTCAACAGAAGATTGCCCTGAATTAGCATGTATAAGTGATTCTAGGGTACTAAACTATAGACACGCACGCACATTTTGGGGCAGGGAAGGATTGGAGGGAAACAATAAAGTGTATTTCTTTATGTGAATAATGGAAGTTCTGCTGTTGTCATATTGGAACCCACTACAAGTGAAATTTATAAGCCTTGGATTCAATAAATAAAACCATTCTGTACCTGGTATGGATCAAAGCTATCATTCTCGGATACCTTTAGGAAGGTTGCCAAACAAACAAGCTGCTCACCAAAAAAAAAAGAAAAGAGCGGTTGAAAGCATTAGCACAACATATAGCTCATCAGGGAAAAACCAAACATAAGCTAGAAGTTGCATCTATAACAACGATGTCGAACCTTTACTAAAGCTGTTCCGAGATAGACAAGAGCTGCCTTAATAGAGGTACCGAGCGTATCATACTCGGATCTGCACACGCATATTTATTATTAGTGCAAAACCAATTTACACATTGACAAAACAAATAATTATTTCTTATAGAAACAATTGAGTCAATTCAAGTTGAGGATCCATAGCCTTGACTCCAAATAAATTTGCAACTAAGGCGGCTTTGTTGTTGTAGTATTTATTGATAAATTACACAAAAGTTTGATTCTATACAGAAAAGTTTCACTTCATCTTATTAATTCATGTCTAATTATCACAAAAGTTTGAGCTAAATATAAACAGAAAATCCTAGAAAAATAGAACATAAGTTTACAGAGTATGAAACACCCTAAGAGTTGCATAGTCAGATCGGGATTGTAATAAGTTAGGGTTTCCGTTATGACATAGGATTGAGCTCCGGAAATGTAAAAGATCGGGAAAATTAATAATAATATGAATAGAAGAAGACAGATGTTAATTCTAAAAAAAAGAGTAAACGGAAACTGACAAGGGAGTGGCGGAGTAGTAAACGGCGTGGGGGCCGAATGTGAGGATTGCGCAGTTGAAGAAGTGAAACACCGTCATTCTCTTCTCTTCCTTCTCTTCTCTGTCTGAAATTACTATTAGTAGCGAGTGAGATTTAACAAACGACTAATAAGAAATAGAGGGTTGGAGTTGTGGCCTGATTTGTTTTATAACTTTAATTTCTAATCTGATTGCGATCAGTGCCAGTGCCAGACCAGTTGTGAGGACTTGTGGGAAAAAAAAATATGCAAAATGATATATTACTTTTTTGATAATAACAAAATGCTCCACTAAGGTCGGATATTAATGGAAAATAAAATTATTTTATTATTTAGTTTATTTTTGTTATTATTTATAAGCCTCATTATATTTTTTGATATTATTCATGGGTCACACTGGACTATTTTAACTAACTTTTACATTTATCTACAGTACTTTCAGCAATAAATTTTCAATTTTAGCAAAATAAGCGGTATCCAAACTTAAGATTGACTTAGAAAAGGCGTATGATAAGCTTGAATGGAGCTTTATAAAAAGCATGTTGAGCAAATTCAATCTCCCTAATGGTCTCATTGAGATTATCATGAGTTGCATTACCACCGTCACAACTTCTATTCTCTTTAATGGAGGTAGCTTGGAGCCATTTACACCATCTAGAGGAATAAGGCAAGGGGATCTCCTATCTCCGTATATTTTTATCATGTGCATGGAGTATCTTGGTAAGTTAATCCAAGAAAAATGTGAAGAGGGTCTATGGAACCAATGAAAGCTTCTAGAAGCGGCCCTTCCTTTTCTCATCTATTTTTTGTCGTGACTTGGTTCTTTTTGCAAAGGCTAATACTGAGAATTGTATGGCTATTAAAGAAGTCCTTGACAAGTTTTGTACGGATTCAGGTCAGATTATAAGCGAAGCAAAGTCAAGAGTCTTCTTTTCCCCAAATATTGGTCAGATGAAGAGGAAGCCTTGGGCTCCATACTCAGGTTTCAATCAACAAGCTGTTTGGGGAAGTACCTTGGATTCCCCATTAGACACCGAGGAGGATCGAATCGGGACTTTAATTTTGTGTTAGATAAAGTTAAATCGAAACTTGCCAGGTGGAAGGCAAGCCTCCTGTCTATGGCAGGAAGATCAGTCTTAATCCAAGCTGCCGCCTCTACTATTTCGTCTTATGTGATGCAGAGTTGCATGCTGCCTGGGAAGGTGCTAGAGGGCATTGAAAGAGTAAATAGGAATTTCCTATGGGGTTCCTCAGAAACTAACAAAAAAAAAAAAGCATTGGGTAGGCTGGAGAAAGGTAACTAGGCCAAAGGAAGATGGGGGGTTGGGCTGTCAAACTGCCAGGGGTAGGAATACAGCTTTGCTCGCAAAATTAAATTTGCGGTTCCACATTGAGGAAAAAGCACCGTGGGCAAGGGTGCTAAGAATGAAGTACTGTAATCATCAACGGTTGAATTCGAGGGATGTTAACAAGCTGGCTAGCTCTAGAGTATGGAAGAGCCTGAAGAAGGGTGAGGAAATTTTCAATAAAGGCATCAGATGGCTACCTGGGGCTAATAGCAATTTGGATGTTTTGCATGATAATTGGTCAGGGATTGGGCTGTTAAGGCATGCCATACAGGGTCCTTTGACTCTAGAATCTATCGGGATTAAAGTGAAGACGGTTGGCCATCCTGGTGGATGGGATTGGGATAGAATGTAGATGGAGTTGCCAAATGATATTAAAAGGGTCATTCAAGCCACTCCCATACCCTTAGCAGCGAGTATAGAAGATAAATTAGCCTGGAAACTTTCGTCTAAGGGAGATTTTGACTTAAAATCAGCGTATTCTCTAACCTTAGTGCCTAATCTAGATGTGCCTTTTAGGGGGAGGTGGATTTGGAAGCTCAAAACCTTGCCAAGAATTCAGTTTTTTGTTTGGCAATGCATGCACCACAGCATCGGTGTCAGGGAGTGCCTCTCGGCAAGAGGTATGGCTATAGAAAATTCTTGTCACATCTGTCTTAATGGTCCTGAAAGTATAATCCATGCTTTGAGGGATTGCCCCTCAGCTAAAGCCGTTTGGCACCAACTTGGTGTGCTTCCCTCGGACCCGGAGTTTTTTGCTGAGAATCTTAAGGAGTGGCTGGTTTCTAATTGCAATGCTAAGCCGAATCACAGGTCGGGTCAGATGCCATGGTTTCAAGTGTTTTTGTTTGCAATATGGATGATCTGGAAAAATATAAACCATCATGTTTTCAAAGGTGAAGTGTATAACCCAAATGTTGCTAAGGAGATTTTGGCCTGAGTCATGGAATACAATTACTGTGCAAGCAGTCACACAGCAGCAAAAAGAGTGGAGTTGAAAAGAATTAGATGAGAAAAGCCCAATACCGGCTGGAAGAAGCTCAACACGAATGGCTCTTCAGTTGATTCTCTCGGGTTGGCTAGAGGTGGAGGTGTGGTGAGAGAAGAGCAGGGTAATTGGGTGCTTAGATATGCCAGGAAAATTGGTCCAGTGAATAGTTTCCTATCTAAGCTGTGGTCCCTTAGAGATGGGCTATCCCTTTGTGTGCAAGCCCAAGTTCAAGCACTGATTGTAGAGATGGATGCCAAAGCCTTGGTAGATGCGTTCTCAAACTAGGCCAAATCTAATGCTATTGTTTCTTCGTTGATGGAGGATTGCAGACATTTGGCAACTCAGATCCCCCAAGTAAGTTTTAGACATATTTACAGAGAAGCAAACATGTGTGCGGACTATTTGGCGAAGCTGGGAGCGTCCATGGAGACTGATTTTGTTGTCTTTCCTAGTCCACTTGTGGACATTATTTCCTTCATTAAGGTTGACTGCCGTGGGCTATATGTAAACAGGCTGTGTCCTGCTTCTGTTTGTCCTGTTTAGTTTTTAATGTTACATCCTTTTTCTACGAATTAGTCCATTATAAAATCAAAATCTTAATTCCATTTAATAATAATTGTGGGGGGTGAAAAGCCCAACCTAACGTATTGGGCCCAAGGCCCTATTTGAAGACCACTGTTGGTCCGAAGAGATGAAAACACTCGAGCAGAAGCCCATGAAAAAGGAGCATGTCTGGAGAGGAGCATGGTCATAATCCGAGGAGACATTCAGTTATCCGAGGAGTCCATTATCCTCGGATCCGAAGAAGCTTGGTCCGACAGGTGTTTGGGAAGCTCAAATGATCCCCCTAACAAGTGTAATGATGGAAATGAACCTCAGGCACGCATGAGGATAGCAGGAACGAAGAAATATCTAGGAGACAAACTCCAATCACCGCATTAAATGCAATGCACCTACTTTCCTGGTCGCATTAATGTGGAGAAGACACCTGAACAGTGCGCTCTCAGCTACCGCCACTCACACAAGGCTAAATAGGGTACATGATGGGACATGCACTCAAGTGGACGTCTAGATGATGAACAAGTGGACGATGAAGATGAAGGGAGGGGGTACTATATAAGAGGGAAAGCTCTCTGATAATGGGGGATCGAAAACTGAAAGTGAAAAAGGAGAGAATTCCATTGCTGTAGCTCTAAGAATTGTAACCCAAGTTTATTCAATACAAATTCCTCTTCGGACGTCTATATTTGCACTTATCCGAGCACGATTGAATGCTAATTTATTCATAAACACTGCAGCCCAATACTGTTAATTCATTACTAGCCTAACTCTTTCACCCATTCTCTACAAATTTATTGTCTTGGGTTCATTGGGCTCACAATCCATACATTTTTGGGCTTGGACTACAAAAATTGACCCTACAATAATAATAAGTTATTATTATTTTAAATTTTTTTTTAAAAAGGTCTCTTGAAAATAAAACCTCGACTTTTTATTTTTAGTAAGTTATTTTAAGGGAAAAAAAATTGTTTGATTGACATTTATTGGCAAAAATGCAAAACTGACCCTCTAACTTTCACTGTTTTTCATTTCAATTCTCTAACTTTCAGTTTTGTCAATTCAGTCTTCTAACTTTCAATTTTTGTCAATTCAGGGTTTCGTTACAACTTAGTTAGTGGCTGCCGTTAGAACCCCTTAAACGACGCCGTTTTGTAGAGTTTTATTTTTTATTTTTTTAATTCGGAATTAAAAGAAAATAAGAAAAATTTGAAAAAAATATATATATTAAGGGTCATTCCCTTTCCCATGAATCAAAACTACCATCAACTCCTGCTCTGGTCGAGAGCGAGAGCGAGAGTGAGTTGGGTTGAGCGAAAGAGAGGTTGTTAGGTTTGTGGGAGATTTAGGACGAAAATGAGAGAGAAGAGAGGGAGGAAGTCAGTGAAGATAATAACGTAATTGTTGACATTTTCTTACAATTTTTTTTTCTCTGAGATTTGAGTCTCGGAGAATCGGAGATATGAGCAAAGATGGGCAGCCACTACTACTCTACTGTGTACTGGGGACTTTGGGAGGCCTGGGATAATGATAATCACTTTAGATAATGTGATCTGTTAGTCCACGAGGACCACGACCTACCAAACGACGTCGACTTGGATATTCAATGGTAGCTGTTTTATCTTTTTGTTTTGTTTTGATTAAGGGGAAGGGGAACAATGACGTCGTTCCCCTTAATGTTTTTTTTTTTTTTTTTTTTTTTCCAGATTTTTCTTATTTTCTTTTTAATTTGGAATTTTTTTTAAAAAAAAAAAAAAAAAAAAAACTCTACAAAATGGCGTCGTTTCAAGGGTTCTAATGACAGCCACTAACTGAGTTGTAACGAAGCATTGAATTGACAAAAATTGAAAGTTAGATGACTGAATTGACAAAACTGAAAGTTAGAAAATTGAAATAAAAAACGGTGAAAGTTAGAGGGTTAGTTTTGTATTTTTGCCACATTTATTATACTAAAATAGCATTGTTTTATGCGTATAAGTGATTTTTTTTTCTTTTTTTCTTTTTTTTGTCAAGAGTTTTGTAACTTAATTGATACATACTGAAATTTCTAAAGGAGATGATCTTATTTTCCAACTTTTCAATTATAAGAAAGAGTAAATTTTTTTTCTCCATAATTAGAGAAAGTATAGCAACATGAAGTATTGTTTTGGTATGAGTTTTTTTATTTATTTTTTAAAATTCCCCTCTATATATTAAAGAGAGTACAACAAAATGATGTTGTTTTCCCAAATACAAAAGCAAGAGATGAAAACATGGGTAAAAAGAGAAAAGTTATGAACATTAATAGTCTGTTTGTAATCTGCTTATTTTACTGAAATATAAAACTTTTTGCTGAAAGTACTGTAAATAAAGGTGAAAGTTAGTTAAAATAGTACAGTAGGACTCATGAATAGTACCAAAAAGTGCAGTGAGACTTATGAATAGTAGGAAAAATAAACTAAATAGTAAAATAAGCTGGCAAAATTAAGACATGCCAAACACACACTAAAAAAAAAAAAAGTGAATTAAAGTAGTGCGTATTAAAATTTGATTAGACATAGTATTTAGTATTTTAATATGACTTTTTAGAATTCTTGAGAGTTTGACTATTTTTTCATGTGTGTGTAACTTTGTATTTCCTAATACATACCCCTCTAAATCCTTTCATAATGGTCCCAATATACCAGTTAGAAAATTTGAACCCAAAAACTCATGGGTCTTATGAGCCATTGAGAATCACTAGACCCAATGGCTATGGGCAAGCCTGTAGTGTGTTAGTGAGGTCATCCTGTATAAAATTAAATAAGGCCTACTTGTTTGATAATTGACGAAATTTACTACTGTGCAAAACAGAGGGATGGTGGACTTGGAGTCCACACGATCTGGTTTGATGATTTTGAATTAGGCCCAATATAAAATCAGTTGCGGTGAGTCTAGGCCCAGCGTAAACAAAGGTATGGCCTCTAGTTTAGATTTGGGCCTCAGCCAAACAATTGAAAGAGTGAATTTGTACATGATGATTGGTGACCGGGTTAAAATAATTTGTGTTGAGAGAGACCAATTGAAAAAGCTTGGGTTGGACCCAAAAAAAGGAACCCAATCATAAAAATACTAGGACTTATCATGGCCCTGGTATAGAATTCCAAACTTGACCAGTCAAAAATACACACACACACACAAGCATTCTACATTGCTATCTATCAAACACTTATATCGAATTCCGTCCATCCAAGTTGGCAGATTTATGAATGAGTTATTTTAGTATCATAAGATTCATAACATTTATCGCACCATTTTTCATACTTATTCTTCGTGACAGACTGACCCACTATTTATTATCTCACATCAAAGTTGTAACACAAAAATTTGTGATCGATCTTAGATTTTCTCTTTATGAACAGAGAAGGATTGTCCGTACCACATAGCTTCATCTTTGAAGAAAAAGCAAGAAAAAAAAAATGGAGGATGTGTGTTTTAAATGTGGATGTATTTCATATATCGGTATCCTCCTTTTTCACATGTGAAGTGCATATATTCAAAATGTATGAGATAATTAATAGGATCTAAGCTAGGGACTTTGTTTTTATGCCATTTGCAATTGCTTAACCATCTGTGCAGCAATGATATGACCAATTTCGCACTCAAAATAACCAGCAATTATACTCCTGGACCATCTTATGTGCCCCTAGTTCTCCATCTTTGTTTAAATCATTGATATCATTGACTAGTGATCTATTCTCCCTGGCCTCACATGATCTCTATTTATTCTATTTTGGCTGGAGTGCTGTTGTGCTTGTGACACTCCTTCCAGGCTACATTTGGATGAATTCTACTTGATCTGACTTTTTTTTATTTCATTTTTTTTTATATGGGTGGAGTACTTAAGAATCTGATATAGTCATGTGTCTTCCATTTCCCATTTTGAGAGATTCTACTATTCTAGTTGTATTTTTCTAATTATTGATCTCCCCACAATTGAAATGACAGGTAAAAAAAAAAAAAAAAAAAATACATTCCTTGCATTGACCATATCATAGAGAATCCAAGTGGGTGTGATATTTCAATAAGTACAACAACAAGATAACCGTATTTTTAGCTTGTTTTGCTTCTTCAAAAACATTATTCTACTTTGTTTAATTCTTAATTCTAGGATAGTGTTCTTGCAAAGTCACATCCAACGGCAAACAGAAACGACGTCTATTTTTTTTTTTGTTTTTGGGGGGGCCTATTTTCAACTCTTTATGTCATTTCATTATTGTTGGCACACAATTAGAACGTTAACAACAATTTTTGTTCTTTTCAAATGTATTTGTTTCAAGAATAATATTTATTTGCAAATGTTAGAACTAGAACATTGCTACTAGAAGTGTTTGAATAATTTAAACATGATGCTTAATTGTCTAGTTATCAGTGAATTTATATAGAACCAAGTTCAAATTTCAAACCCACAGACATCCTGGGGAATTATTTTGTTTGATGTTGACAATTTTAAGGTTTAGTTTTTTTTTTTTTCCTTATATATTATTGATGAGGAGCAAGACAATTGACAGCATATGAAAGTGGCATTCTTTATTTATGGCACTGTTAGAATGATTCAAATGGAGGAAATGAAAAACATAGGCAATGCACCAAATAAATTTTTTTAAACATATAAAAACTGTACCTTGTGTGGTCCATGCAACGACAGTAGGAAAATGATAGAGAGACAGTTTCACGAGTATTTAAAGGCACTTTATCCAGGCAATAGAAAAGGAAAGGAAAAATAAAAAATAAAAAATTTGTAATGAAAAAGAAAAGTAGGAGGGGACGTGAGTATGAAAGCGATGGGGATGGGATTCTATAATTACCATAAGCAACAAATTTTTCGAACGAAAAAGCTATCTACAACACTCTGTAATTGGTGTACCTAATAAAGTATTGGACTACCAGAAGATCATTGACATATGCCAGGTTTGGAGCCTAGGGAAATGGTAAGAAAATTGAAGGAAAACGAAAGGGTTGGAGTGAAAAAGAAAGAAAATGAAATGCTTCATTGAGAACCTTTTTTATTTCCTCCAAAGAACTTGTTGAGTACTTTTTGAAGATAAACTGATAAACATGACAATTAACAATAAATCTAACAAAATCAATTTTTTATAACTTTTTTTTCATAATTATTAACTTCATGACATATATAAAAATAATGTTCTAAGTACAAATTCTCACAAGAATAATAAATTATAATTTGAACGGTAAATGTCTTGAGATGATCTGGAGGTGCTGACCAATTAAGTTATAAGATTTTTAGCATAAATAACAATTTGATACGACAAAATATATAGAGATGCCACAGCTAAAAAATATATTGGTAAAACCCTCACCACCTCCATGGTGATAAAGTTTTCACCTTTCTATCTTTCTCATGTTCAATGCATCAAAGATAATTGGCAACTGGGTCAGGTGGGCAGCTCTGGAGACCAAAAATGAACGGGCCAGATTTCAGTGGCCATTCTGAAAAACCCAACAAGAACTGGTTTCTGGCTACACCCACATGATGATCTGCCTCTCTGTGGGTCCCTTGACAAAGAAATAGTCCAACCTTGTTATACAGCAACAAAGAAAAAAAAGAAAGAAGAAGAGGACCTCAAACTTAGCATTTTATGCAATTCCCAGGCCTAAACATATAAACCATTTTGTTCTTTGTCCTATTGGAAAACGTTTTCTCAGACCTGGTTTAGAATAGTAGGCCTTGTCCACCCTCTCTGTCTGTTCATTCTCATGAATATGATCTCATCCCCCAGTCCAAAAATTATTCCTAGAGCTCTTTACTTTCAGTTCTTAAGAGATAAGAATCATTCTGTACCATATTCTTTAGATTCCAAAGAAAATAAAAATACCCAAAAGAAAATATATAAAAGAAAAGGTTTGAAAAACATGAATGTTATGGTAGAGAGAAAAAGAGATAGGACTACTTTGGTTGATATGTTACAAATTCATCCATCAGCTTCATGGCACCTAAATTCCATTGTGACTGTGATTGAAACCGAAATACGAACGACAAAGGGCTTGAAATTCTTGAAAAGTTTTACCAACTCGTGCTTTATTACTCGCATGAAAGGATAGTGATGTATACATTAAATTTCAAGTCTCCATTAATGTAGAAAGAATTATGTGCCAATCTTGTGGGCCTTCTGTGAAATTTAATGGGACTTTTTGACAAGCCTTGGTCAATGGCAATTGATAATCTTCTGGCTCACTTTTTTACCCCTAGGGGAAAGAGGGGCAGATGGGGACACCTTAGTGGCTTAGTCAAATTTTGATTTAAGGGGATAAAATTTGTAGGTAACATACACGTGTTCATATACTTAGACATATGTAGAGACACATATTATACACACCCACAATGCATACACATTAATGATAAAATACTGAGATCAATTGGACAATAAAATTATACTATGTCAATACCATATAGAGCTTCAATATTAGAAAACTCAAAAATAGATAATATATTCATTATATATAAACAAGTTGCTCAATAATATTTTCACATAGATATGATTTACTTTCAAACTAGTTAATTTGGAGTAAAATTCTTTTATCCATTACGAGGCGATTCAAATGATCATCCACATATATTTTTAGTAACCTTACGTGTGATTTAATATGCTCTATGAATCATCACGTATTAGTCAGAAAAGATTTCTCCAAATCAATTTGGAGGAAAATTTTTATCATTTTTTCATTGAAATTAATAATTTATTTATAGTTATCATATAATAATTTTCAAAATTTAGATAAAACTCAAGTATAAGTTATCTCATTTTTCTTAAACTCATAAAATGATTAACATTCATGTGTCTATACACATATAAAATTTGATTTTTCAAATTAGTCTTACGTACTATATATACGTAAGACTAATCTGAAAATTCAATTTTTATTGGTGTGAACATTATATAGTGTTTTAATCTTAAAACCCATATAATAGATAGCATATTTATTATATTGTATTTATCTGTTAGATTTTTATATATGAATAAGTTATATTGCAATTTTTCATTCTTATAATTTCACCTTTAATTATTATGTAATGATTTTCTAGAAATTAGATAAAGCCAAGTACAACTTATTTCATTTTTGTTAAACTCATAAAATGATTTAATTAACAATTTTAAGCCATATAGCACGTATTTGTGTATCGAAAAATTTAAGTTTTTACTTCTTAGCTTAAAAACAATATCAAATTAATGGTGTTTACTTTTTAATTATCTCTAAACTGTTTATTTATATGCTCATTTTGTGAAATTAATAATTTATTACATAAAGAAATCAAGGTTTAACACTTTTTAAAGGTATAAGTTTATTTTCTCTCATTTAAAACGTTTCTTCTTTATTTTAATTTTTTTAAATTCTTGTTTTTCTTTTATAACTTTGGAACATATTAAAAAACATTGATAAAATAAGAATATTTTTATTTTTATATTTCTTAATATATATATATATATATAAACAAGAAAATAAATAAATGTATATATATATAAAAAGAAACTATTTCAAAATGAAAATGGGGGTGGGGTATTTTTGGTGGGGCTAGGGGGGGGGAGGCAATTGGCCCCGACATTGGGTGATCTTATTTGGACTTGACTATAATAATTCCCTTGCACGTTGAAAATCAAATTATAAGCATCTTAGCAGCACTCCCTCAGGTTGATTGAGCTTGAGCCAATAATTTGACCTTAGCCCACCTAAGAGCAAATGATTTCAATAATGGGAGGTGTAAGGATTTGAACTATAAACGTCTTTATCAGAAAACTATGAGATACCGGTTGAGTTATAAGGCTCTTAGCAAGGTCTAATAGTTTCACGCGGTGAAGAAGTTAATAAGTCTAATTAGCATCTTGGTGTCAATCTATAACTATTTTAAAAATTATGGCAATGTGCTGTCAAGATGTCAACTTGTTTGCTAACTCACAATCCTTAATATAAATGTAGTCATATCCTTATTATGAATTTTTACAAAAGTGAATGAAAATCCTTAGGATAGAAGTCAAAACACTTTAAGTTAAAACAAAATAAAGGTATGTCTTGGCCAGAGTGACATTATTTTGGATGTTCTATGCCTATATTAGCAATCTTACATTATAAAAATGAAAATGAAACATTTTAAGAAAATTAAAGTAATTGAATAATTAATTAAATTAAATATTAAGTAATTCATGAAACTTTTCATTTTTAATAAATTATTTAATTTTTTCCTATAAATTATAATACTAATATATAAGATATTAGTAACTATAATGATAATAATATTAACAGTTTTAATAAAAATTAAAACATTCTTCTTCCAACAAATAAGAAGGATACATAAAATTCAAGTTTTGTGTATCCTTGGCTATAATAGATCTCTATGTGTCAAGTTTCTCCATAGGGTTTGACACACTCGACTCGTCGGACCTATTTTTTTTGAAAATTCCTATTTCCGACAATATCTCTGTCCAAGTCTAATAGATCTCTATCTCTCCTTGTTTCCAAATGACCCAGATTTGTATTGCGGTCACCGGATCTATGACCGTCACTACCCTTAGCCGGAATCAACCGTTATTGCCCTTGCCCTATTTTGTTCAAAAGAAAAGAATAAAGTCCTTAACAAGCTATAGTGATCTTACGTGGACCTGACCTTAATTTGCAACTAGAACATTCTTCTTCCTACTAATAAGAAGGATACATAAAAGTCCAAGACTTCTTTGGTACGCTATTTGTGTCTATGCACATTTAAATTTTGTTTTCAACTTGTGTTGTACTCCTCAAAATTATTTATATATAGCACAAAAAAAAAAAGAAAAAGGAATAAACAAATTGCCAAAAGTCAGCCTGAGAACATTATATAATTTAATTTTAGTTTATATTTTATTAATTCCCTAGCCATGTGGGCATTAATTGACGGAAAGCAAACGGCAAAGGGGTTTTGCCGAATAGGATGTCTATTACTAGTGGTGTCCGACAGTTGAAAAACGTTGAATCTTGAAAGTGACAAGATTTGAGATTTGTTTCTAAATCAAAAATTAAGTATGTGAGATTTGCTACTTTGCTTATGATCTGACCTATATCAGTTAGAATTAGCCTTTTTTTTTTAAATAGTTATTTTACTTATTGCCTTGTAGTGGGACAAGGAATTTGTATTAGTTAGGAATGTGACCTTTGGTCTTTGTACAGATTGTACTATTTATTTCACTGTTAAGTAAATTACTGTTTCATAAAATAAAATAAAAATTGGGTACAGCTCTATTTTTACTAATTCTCAGTAAAGAGCTAATTAAAAAATACTTTTTTTTTCAATTAATTATAATGAGAAATATAATTTATTATGCACCAAAGTGTTAATGAACATAATTTTTTTCACAACTTACTAAGGCGTTAATGAATGATAAGAGTAGCGTCACTCTCTTATTTTGCATCATTAATATTAGTTTTATTATGCGCCAATTACAAAAAGACATGTTAGTAATCGCCAAAATTAATAATTTTTGTTGTACATATCCTCCTAAATTTATTGGTTTCATTATAGCCACTTTGCAAGCTTGCTCCAGCTGCTGAGCTAGGTGGGCTCTGGTGGTGTGTGGGTGAACTGTGAAGCAGTGAACCCACTTCTTTATTGATGAAATGTTGCTGTCAACTATGTTTCTCCAGAAAAAGTGATGGACATCTTTCTAAAGCTGTTGAAAATTTTGAAGTTAGTTCTATTTATCCATGTTTTTTTCCACATGAATTCATTATTATCACAATATGATTGTTAGCAAATCACTATCATCAAGCCTTGGTCTTACATTGCTCTCAAATCTCAGGACCATTATTTATTATAGGGTCTTGAGAAGATAAAAATAGTCAATACATACTACACAAGACATGACGAAATTTTGCCTGGGAATAGTGACCAAAATTTATTCCCAGTAGAATATAAATGATGTAATGTCGCGGTGCACTTGAGCCTAAACGGCGTTGATTTCGGTGATACCTTTCTTTCTTTCTTTCTTTTTTGTCTTTTTATTGATACTCAAAGGAAGAGGGTGATGAGGGTGGAGAAGTTGAGTTTCGAATTTCAAAGCAACACATGCTTGTATGGCTGTATCCTAATCTCACGAATAACCATGAAGAAGCTAATATTCTTCCGATTAGCTAGGCCAATAAACCAAAAAAAAAAAAAAATTTGCTAGCTTATGGTCACGTAGGCTGGACTTATCTTATATGTCAAACCAGCAAACTAGTGTCTTTTTAGTTTTTGCTTTTCCACTCACTCACAAGGATATATATGCATAAAAAATGAGTAATTAGTTTAATTTAATTTAAGAAGTTATATGTTTTCTTACATAAAAGAATTCAAACTAGGAGTAAAACCTTCAGATTTTATTAATAAGTCTTGCAGATTTAAGTAGGGATGGGTGGGGTTCTTTTAGTAAAACGTGGGAAATTTTAAAATCTTGTGATTTGAAATCATCTATTCCTATTCACATAATTTGGATATATAAAACTTATATCTTTGAGGCAATTAATAAATAAATAAAATGTCAAAATGAAAACTAAAAGCGAACTTACATTATATGTGAAATAAATGATTTTGATTTTGTCAAGTTTTCAATAAATTAAATATTTCTCAAAATAAATAAACAAATATATTCTATTAGGATCATTGACTTTCTTAGATTGGGAACACCAAGATTTTAATTATGAAGCCCTCATTTCCCTTTCTCCAACTCCATTTTTGTCTTATCCGCTACCACAAGGAATTTAAATCTTCATTTTTTTTACCTTTTCCTTTTTTTAATTTATGCGCATCCTCTTCCTTCTTCTTTTTTTTTTCTTTTTTTGGGGGTGGGGGGTTGAGGATACCCTTCATTTTCAACCTCAGTACCTATCCATTTCTTCCCAATTTTTCTTTTCTTTTTTTTGGTCTAATTTTTTTCTTTTGAGCTCCATTTTAATATTTCTTTTCTAAGAAATTAATCAAAGCCACGTTCCAACCAAAAAGAGAGGACAGGCAGAAAAGAAAATCTCGCATAAAAAAAAGAGGTTTGAAACGATTTCTCTTATTATGGAATTCACAATTAACTAATGATTTTACCACATCATCAATAATTTCAATATATACTAAAGTTGTGCTATCTAATGTTTGTTTAAATATTAAAGATATTGGTAACACCACTCTACTTAAGTACTTAATGATTAAGATGGAGGAGTCTAATCTAACACTACAATAGTACAATTAATTAATTAGGTGAATTAAACTAAACTAGGAATGAATGCAAGGATAAGGGATTTTTAATTTTTTACAAATTTGATAGTGAGGGGAGGGAAGATTTGAATCATGAATGCCCCTGTTGGAAAATTTTGATAAATAGTACCACCCATGAACTTTGACATGATTGTCAATCTGATTCTTGCACATTCGACTTGAGCAATTAGACTTTTGAATTTTAGATTTATGACAAATCAAAACTTCTGTTAGTATTTTTGTTGAAGGTTAATGAATTTACTCACATGATGTACACATATATAGTTTTACTACATTATCAATAATTTTGACATGTCAATTCAAGGGGTTGGTCTAATGCACCTCATGTATTAATCCATGAGATACTAGGTTCAAGTTTTGTAGCACACTATGGGTTTCTTCTTTTTAATTACTTGATATGTGTGGGACAAGAAAATTATACACACTCTGAAGAATATATAGCTAGGATTTTAAAGAGTTATGGACACTCATATTAGCCAAAAAAAAAAAAAAAATTGAAATGCTATTATTACCATGTGTACATTACATAATCAAGTTCATATATGAAATAAGACAATATGTTATCTAATGATTTAGGTTAATTAGGTATGTATAATACGTAAAAAAAAAAAAAAAGTATGCACCGTGGAATTCTCCTATTGATAAATCAAATCCGAATTTACCCTTTGAAATATAGTCAAGAGTGTGGTTAGGTGATGAAGAGATCTTTGGCATGTGTATCACATCTCGAATTTGAAGAAAAAAGCAAACGGTGATTAAGGTATATGTATATATATGTACTAAGTTAAGAATGAAGAAAATAAAGATTCCTAATGACAAAAACACGCAAGAGATAGCTTCAATGAGAAACCAAAGGATCGAGGTCCTTGTTGTCCGAAAATAAAAGAGGAAGAAAAAAAAAACTAATGGGTATATAAGATCCAAAATAGGAAAGAGAGTAGGAACTGTGAAATGGTCTTATAGGACAAACACATGGAATAATGGAATATAGCCCTAGAGTTTTGACAACTTTTGCAAGTAGCGAACCATTCAGAGACATGTTGACCGGATAATACCCACACTTGCAAAACTTTATTAGTATTCAACAATCCAACCAAAGAAAAAAGAGTGATACACAGAGAAATAGAGAGAGAATTAATTAGCACTAATAATTTAGTATTAAAATAGTAATAGAAAAAGTTAGAAAAGTTTCATTTCCCGGAGAATCTAGAGCGCATCAGGCGCTGACCGCAGCTTCGGAAAGTATTATCAAATGATTAACGTTTTCTAGTCATCTTGTTGTTACTGTAATCAGCAAATATAAACAAATGGAATAAAAAGTTTAGGCAAAAGGAGCATGGGTTTTCGAGCATATATGTATAAAATATACAAGTAAACAAAACACAGAATATGCAGCATATTAAACGGGAGAGATAGAGAGAAAAGGTAAGAAACAAAGGAAGAGAACAAAGAAGAGCTTATCACCTAGACAAGGTCACGTCCATAAGTCACGTGATGGGAACCCCATGTTGACGCCGTGGAATATGGTCTTTCGATCGCTTCGTGAGTTCCCATGCACGCGCGGGTGGGGCTCGACAGATGGATGTAGCCAAAGGAACAATTGGACACGGAAGAGGGAATATTGGGGAAGGGAGAGAGATTGATTATAGATTAGACAAACACTAGCTAGCCTTTCAATTGAAACCTTAAGAAGTTTTTATACTTCACTCTACTACTATACCCACCTGTATGTTTCACCATCATTCTACCTCACGCGCCAATTATATATGATTTTTGGGTTGGGTTTTTTATGCCATTATTATGTTAAGAATTTTGTTAATGTGTGCTCTAAGGGCACACAATAATTTTCATTTTTAGAAAAAAATTTCTCGAGAATTGAAAAAATATTGACAGTTTTTTCAATTAAAGCTCAATTGTGGCATTAACCTTATACACTCAACTTGGAACGAGATTCTCTATTTTTAGTTTCATATTGAGAGAGTTTATTTCCTACATTTAACCATTCATGTAGTGTCAAGTATTTCAAAAATCTAAGCAATGTGTCAATCCATATATTTATAAATTTAATTTGACCGATGAAATTGATTTATTTCAAATAATGATATTATCATATGGAATACAACAATAAAAGAATTTATATGATAAGTTGTAATCGTAGTTAATGGAAGACTTGTCTTTCATCTTTAACAAAGTTGTACATTTTTTATAGGGTTGCACATAAAATTTTGATTAGTCTATTTGCAGACACACCCATTTGTCACAACTTGTTAATTTGTGCGATTATGAGTGGTTAATAAAAAGTGATAAATTCATATAATCAGTAGTGAGCAAAAAATATGCACTACTCATAATCGCACAAATAAAAAATTTCAAAATTGAGTATATAAGTTTTTACCTAAAACTATTCATTTTTTATTATTATATTAGTGATCAATGAGATACCAATGGATTCATTCAAATGAGAAACACACATATCAAGGGATCTCATACTTAAACAAAGTTTTACTTGTAACCACTCTTATTCCAGTTTTTCTAGTAAAAAAAATGAAAGAAGAAAGCAAACTTTTTTGGCTCTCAATTATTATAGAAGACTTTGACGGTAGGTTGAGTGGTAGGGGGTGATGGTAAGAGACTAGTAAACTAAGCACAGTAAACACTCAATAGGGTGGCACGAGAGTAGGAAAACGCGTAGGTCTAAACATTAAAATGAGAAGTGGGTCATCGAGAATGGCATGTGGGGCTGCGACCCTGGTGTCGCCGGACACCCCAGCCGGTCTGACACTACTTCTTTTCTATTAGTCCATATATATATATATTATATTCCTTCCTCTCCCTATTTCTCACGAGACCATTTTATACTTTGCTGATTTTCTTTTTGTTAAATAAGGTTCGCACGTGTACAGCTCGATATTTATTGGCAATTTACTACGTGCACCAAAGACTTTAGACCAGTTAACACTGGCTTCTGTTCATGTCAATGGAGAGAAACTATATAGCCTAGCTAGGGCTGGCAATGGTCGGTTTAGCTTGAGTTATAGGGTTGGACTGAATCCCAAGATATGGAGGGCTCTTTTTCTGGTGATCATTAGGAAATTATTTAGGGTTTAATAATGGGAAATGCTACATTTAGTCATTTACATTATGCCTCAAGAGACCCCCCCCTCCCCAAAAAAAAATCACACATATAATGGTCTTTTGCTTGACTAGAATAATTCAAGATAATAAAAAATGATACCAAGTTCGTTTTCCGAATTTAGATTTTAAACAAAATCATTAGTGGTCATATATATGTCACATTTAAATAATTTATCCACAAAATCGATATTTGAGTTCTTAATCTTTTTCAACCATTTTTTTTTTATAAATTTTCTTGAGTGGTGGGGGCTTGTTCCTACTTGCTATTTGAAAGAGTAACTATAGTCACAAACTCATAATAATGTCCAAAACATTGTTTCTTAATCCTATATTCCCAAACAAGCCAAGAACAAAAAATCCTTAAATTTCTTATGTTCAATTTAACACAATGCCATCATGACATGAGCAACATAGTCATAATGTTTGTGTTGAATTTTCAAAACAAAAAATCCTTAAAATTTTCACAATCATTTATGCCACGTCCACAAGAACAAAAACTAAATAAGGGCAGACTTTGAACAGGGATATTTTAGCCTGCTAGTCAATCCTCGTTAATGAAAAAAAAAAAGAGAATATACCAAATCAAGACAAGCTTATAAGAAATAAACAATAAAAATAGAATCTGATAGATACAAAAAGAGTAGGAGAATTTAAATGGGTCGCGATCCATCAATGTAGAGAGAGAGAGAGAGTGAGAGACTGTGACTCAATTCCCATTCCATTATTCCTTAGAACAGTACCCCTTTTGTTTTCTCGAATTCCAACCATTCCCCCTCAGAAACCACCATTATATTTCTGGTCCTCCTTTATCATTCCGTATTTATTAAAAACGGACCTCTCTCTCTCTCTCTCTCTCTCTCTGTGTTACTGTGTGACTGTCTTTGTGGAAAGGTCTCTGATCCCTCTGCACCCATAAATACACAACTTACCCTTTTCACAAACTTTTCCTTCAAGCCTTCATCCCCCCCAAAAAAAAAACTCTGCTTTCTTTCTTTCTTTTTCCTGCATTTTTAATCTGACTAGTAGTTTCTGCTTTTTTTTCTTCTTATTAACCTCTCTATATATTTTGCTATTCCATCAACCCTAGTATATAGGATCCTACTGAAAAGCCTACCTTATTAGCCTCCTCTTCTCTCTCTTAATACCAATGCAAATCATGAGGCACTCATGATATAATCACAACTCACACCCTTCTTTTTCACCTCTCTCTCATCCCAATTCTTGCTTTTCCTTATTTGTTCCTTAGCTCTCTCATTTCCTTGTTTATTTAAGAACCCCAAGTGGGTCTTTTGATTAAGCTATTAGATCTCCACCACAGCCCTCATGTTTCTTAGCTCAAACCCTATAATGAGAACTAGTAGCAGTACTACTCCATCACCCTTACCTGACCTTTCCTTACAGATCAGCCCACCTTCAGTTTCAGCAGATTTTGAAGCTAAGGAAGTGAGCTATGATGGATTGATAACAAGAAAAGCAGTACTCCACAGTGATAGGAGCTCAACCACTGATTCTGGAAGCAGTGGAAGCGATTTAAGCCATGAAAATGGCGGCTTCTACCCAGCTGGGGTTTATAATCTTGGTCTTACTGAGCCCACGTTAAGCTTAGGGTTCGAAAAGTCAGATTTGAGTCCCCCATCTCTACAACTACCAAGAAACTATCATCAACATCACCATCACCAACACCAGCACCATCATCACCACAATCATCAACCTCAAATCTACGGCCGAGAGTTCAAGAGAAATGCAAGATTGATTAGTGGTGTGAAAAGAAGTGTCAGAGCTCCAAGAATGAGATGGACTACGACCCTCCATGCCCATTTTGTTCACGCAGTAGAACTTCTCGGCGGCCATGAAAGTAATAATATAGACCAAGTCCAAGACTCTTATTTTTATTTATTTATTTTGCTTTTAACAAGTGGGGAGGGCAATTTGAACCTCGGTTCTTCTTATAAGAAGAATTGGAGAATGTCACTAAGTTACAAGTTCTTGGTGAATAGCTTTTGGACCTATTTATTCTATCTCTCATGATTATTAGGACGATTTTTTTCCTTATGTAGCACAAAAGTGTTGATTATACATCTTTTGTTTTACATTTTAACAAGCTCACTTTTTTTGTTTTTTCCCCTTGCTAACAGGAGCAACACCAAAGTCTGTGTTAGAGTTGATGAATGTGAAGGATCTAACCCTAGCTCACGTGAAGAGTCATTTGCAGGTGGGGTTAATGTACTGTTAAATCACCCTTTCTTTGAACACAGATTTGTTTTTCACTCTTCAGTTATCATACATATTCTTCTATATTGAAGTTGATAAGATCCATTTGTAGTGAGGGATGTGAAAACAAAGGGTAAGGACAAAAGGGCATCTAGAGGGTAATCTTAGCAATGTGGACTATTGTCTCATTTTTTTCTCCATGGTGTTCATGCAGATGTATAGAACAGTGAAGAGCACTGACAAAGGATCAGGTAATTGGATTTTCCCCACACCTAAGGACCCCCACCAAGCATTATTTCTCCTGTTATTCTCTTTGTTGTTGAGCTAGCTTGGATATTATATATCCAAGTGCGACAGAAACTCTATCATTTGATTCACAGTGAGTTGGGCTAGGACTGACCTTAGTCCCATGTGAATTATTGGATCAGTGTCTGATAAAGCTAGAGCAATTGCTCTATATCTATGATGAATATTGCAGGTCTGGGGCAGACAGATATTGGATTGAAACAAAGGCCAGGACTTGTTAATGTGGAAGGAGTCTTACCTTGTGAGAAGGCTAGTCCAATCACAACAGTAGAAAAAACCCAAAGGTGAATGCCTATGCTTGTTTCTTATAACATGCAATTTCACCTCTTTGAATAGTGAATAATACTGTTAATACTAGTGATAATAGGTCATTAATTTTTTGCACACATTTTTTTTTTTTTTGGTGCAAGCATATACATGCATGAATACTCACAAACGCCTAGGGGACGGACTTTTTTGGTCCAACAAGGTGTCTGTCTTTGTTGATGGTGTAGATAATGAGGATTTATTAGTGAGAGTCTCAAGTCATAGATTTTGGCGAACAGAGCCTAGGGTTTCTATAGGAATAGTGAGGGTGATTTTAATGTTTGCCCTTATTAACAAGTCCCACATCCCATATCCGTTAGATTTTGAAATTATTGATCCCAATGTGTCCTTAAAGTCAAGGGTTTGGTTCAAATCTCTCTCTCTTTTTTTTTGTTTGATTGGTGGTTCAAATCTCAATGCTGTTGTAATCTAAAGAGTACATTAAGGTTGCTTCTTAACTCACAGCTCACAAAGGGTACCTCTGTAATAGCTAGGCTGCCTTTTTGCTGATCGAGTAGTTGATTAAAGTTTCATCTTTGGTTGCCATTTTCTTGATTTCACCATGGCTGTGGACACTGACAAAAAACGTACATACGGAGGACTGCTTTAGTGCTTTGTGTTTTAATGCAGCATTAACTTTTGAAGATGAACAAGGAGTAACCTTGATATTAGATGCATTTTTACTCATGATTTAGTAGTATTAGGATTCATCAGTTGATAATTAAGCATGATCTCATGGAAGGAAGATGTTATCTCTCTATAATAATGCTGTATTCTCTAGATGAATAAGGATTAACCTTTATGTTGTCCCATGATAATACTTAAATTTCATTAGTATTGTACTCTACATTGTTTGATCAAATTCAAAAATGTGTTTGCATTGTCAAAAATGTCATATATTTGAATTCAATTATCATTGAAAATGATAACATTGATGGCACTGGTCAATATATACAAAATACAAATGCATGATTAAATTTAATTGAGAAACTTTAGGGACAAAACCTAAAGAAATGTACTAAAGTTTTGTCCGCAAATTAACTGGTCTCTATCTCGTTGTTAACATAGGTTTTCAATTTGAGATTCCAAGAATTCTTTTTTTATATTTCTAACTCAGTATTCCAAATAAGTTAAAACCTCTCAGTACTGTGTTTGCCAAGTTATTAACAACTAATTGCCCGTAGAATATTGATCCCTACCCACCTACCAAAAAAACCACTACCTAGCACTGCTACAGCCTTGCATTTTTTTCCCTCTCTTGTTTGTCTTTGTGCTAATGTCTTCATTCTTAATCCTAACATATTAATTTTGATTATCTCAATAAATTTGTGAGCAGAATGGAGACAAGCAGTGGGAGTAGATCAAGTCATGAAACTGCTTTGATATATTCTGATTTCAAGGCAAAGCATACCAAGGTATATATATGAATATATATATATATATATGTTTGTATCATCAAAAACAAGACCAAACATGTTGAATTTTTGTTTCTTTTTGTAAAATATTCAGTTCTTTGTAAATTAATATAATGATTAATTATCATTTTTTTTAAATATAGGAGGACGGACACAATATTGAAGCCCCCCATGTTAATGTGTCTGATAGCGCGAAGGAGAGGTTGGACTCTAGCTCTATGTCACCATCGAATACATTGCTTAATCTGGAGTTCACTCTAGGAAGGCCAAATTGGCTAATGGACTATGTTGAGTCCTCAACTGAGTTAGCCCTTCTCAAATGTTAAACACTACGAGCAAAAGCATATATCCCTATTTGTATAATGTTATTTCATCGTGAATATGGGGGAAAAAAGTTATCTAATTCTGCATGATTTTTGTTCCATATTTATTTGAGTTTTGTCTCGATTGGAGGGGAAAAAAGAAAAGTGAATGGTACAACTCTATTAAATGAAACATTTTGCTGTAGCCGTGAGTTCCAAGGCATTCTTTTGATGGCTTTATCAGGAGGACCTAAAATTCAGTAAAAAATCATGATAGTTTTCAGTCCATGGACCCATGGGCCATACTCGAGCCATGTCAGGCCCATTGGAGGGTCCAGATTAAGGACAAGAGGTCCAGATTAAGGACAGGAGGTGGGTCAAGTTAGTGTGAAATATCTTGAACAATGATTTCAATCACTCTCTCTCTCTCTCTCTCCCCCTCCTTTGAGTGCAACTTGTTGAATTGATTTAACCTTCTACCTAATCATAATATAGATGGCTATGGATCCTTTGAATCCTATTGAAGATTAGGGACAGTAACACAATGCATTTTGAGAGTTTCAAAAAGCCCCCAGAAATCAAATTTGTTATCTGTGAGTGATCCACATACGATAGACATAGTACATTGTACATACTACAGAGTGCTATTTGCCCCCAAACGCAGTACAAAATTGTGGACGAGGTTTTCAGCAACCCAATTGCTCAATTCATTGTTGCCCACTTCGGCCCACTACCAATAAATGCTTTTTAACCTTTTAGTCTTTGGACCTTTCACTAGAAATGAGAAAAAAAGCGTCATGCATGCAGGAACACATACCTTTTTTTGTTCCCCTTTATGAGGGCCGGTCATTGCAAAATAAATGTGCTACACAATTTTTTGGTCTTTTTTTTTAAAAACCTTTTTTTCAGGTCAGAGACTCAGAGTCCGTAAATAACCAAAACTTTTTCTTTTCTTTTATTCTTTTTAGGCTAAATTATTAATTGGATCCTCCAATTGTAGCCTTGTAGGGAAATATTCAATTTGATTCCTCACCTATTAGTACCGCCAAATTTACTTGCTCAAACTTCAAAATCAAGTCAACTTCATCAGTGAATCTTCTCTGTTTAAATCAAATCGGGTTCAAGGAGATTCCTTCTGTTTATTATGTAACCGTTGAAATCATCATGCACTTATATTTTTCTAAATCAGTTACACGATTATTGAATAGTTCATATGATTAAAAATACATGCAAATTATCATTTAAGTCGCCAAGTAGTGAGTTGGAGAAACCTTCTACCAAACTAGGTTAAGAGAAAATTTTGTTTGGTTAACAGTAGGGTTGTTCAAACTTTGATCGGAATCAATGAAATTGGCCTAAGCTGAGTTGGCCACACCATTCTCCTCCCCTCACTTCTTTGGTCTCTTACACCACTTAGCTCGAACCACCGCACTATAGCGTCTTTTGGATCTCTAGATCTACTGAGTTTTGGGATCTAGATATATTTTCTCTCTCATTTGAGATATGTTTGGGTATGTATGGTTGTGTATTTTATTTTCTATTTTTCTTTCAAGCAATCGAAGCATTCAACAACCATACCGACACCATTGATGCAACCTGAATTTTGATCCAATGGTGTGGTGGCGGTTTGTGTTTTAAGAAGACCAACGAAGTTAGTGCGCCCAAGAAGCTCCTCCAAATTAGCTGATACACCTAGAGTTAGAAGAGCGATTCATTTTTTTAATTAACTATGGAGAAATTATATTTGTCTTTTTTTGTTTTTTTTTTCTTTTACTTAAAAGTACAATTATTAAAATACAAAGGTTGTAATAGTAAAAATAACAATTTTTTTTCCTTCACATATTTTATAAACTTTCAAACACATTGAAAAAAAGAATACTCACTTTAATTGATTCCATTCTACTATTTATTTTTTCTTTTCTTTTTTTAATAAATGAAAATTTTCATTAAAACCTGACACCAATTCAAAATAACACATTAGTAAAGCTAGCTAGCACAAAACACCTTGCCACTAAGAACAACAAACAAAAAAACAGAGCGAAAATAAACAAACCCATAACCTAGCTAGTTATCTCCTAAAAAAAAGAAGTAGGAGCCTTCAAAGACTCCAAAGAACTCTATTTTGAATAGTGTTTTTCACATTTTACATCAAACAACCGCGATGACACCCACTATGAATCCTAGCTAGTATTACTATCCCCACAAAGATGATATATTAAACAAATTTTTGTAGACTCTTGGCCTTTAACTTCATTAACCAATCAAGCTTAAAGCCTTAAACCTTGTGCTAATATGAAAGAGCAAAAGCTTGAAACAAAATTTAGCACTCTTTAAAAATCTTCGTAAAACATTCCTCCTAGATTCTTTTGGAAAATAATCATTCAAAATATATATATGTGGTTCAAAATAGAGGCAATATCTATTGGTTCTATTCCATTCTTGTACAATGTATGGGCATTTTTTTTACATTCATGAACTTTCAAATATGGTATTAAAGTTTAGATTTGACTAGAAGCAACAGTATATATAGGTAGGGACGGATTTGAGAAAGGAAAAGGTTAACCCAACCATGGTGGTAAAATGAAAGAGGAAAAAAACAGGTTGAAAGAAAATTAAGAAGCATTCATCATTGTATGTTGTCCTCTTGAGGAGAAAATGAATGATTTCTTCTCGACAGAGTCCCCAGACAATTATGAAAATCTTCATGGTACATTCCGCTAAATTTCGTGTTGTCCATCATTACGCACGCACGTATGCAATGTATATATAATTATTATATATTTATGTGTTTGTGAAAGAGGATTCCTGCACAAAAAGTATGTCCATTTTCATTATCCGATTTGTCCCAGATCTTCCACTACATGTGCTTGCTTCACTTTTATATTTGAAACTTCTTGTTGTGGTCCTACTCCTATCATCCTAGGGGCTGTTTGCCTTTTGCTTTTTCCTTTCCCAAAGTGAGGGCATTTTGGGGTTTTAGATAATTTCCCCCCATTTTCCTTTTTCTTTTTTCTTTTTTTTGGTGATAAATATGAATATTCAGAATAATAAAAAAATCAAGAGCATTTCCAATAGATAATGCAAAGTGCAATTTGCATTATATTGTAAAAAGCGAAATCATAAAAACAGTCCATTAATTGGGCTATCTATTATTGTAGATAACAATATATGTTGCCACAGTAACATCTAAAAATAAATATTATTGTAGCACCATGTATATCATTTTTTTTAATTCCCCCCCCGGGGGCATATCCATGTGTTACTGTAGCAACAAGGAGGTAGCAAATATATGATTTTAATGCATTGGGAATGCAAAATAAAGAATGATGTTGGGTGTGTTATAACTTCTAAGAGTCATTATGTAAAATAAATAAGTGGGTTTTGGTGATGCAAAATGCGCATATATATATTTATTTTAAAGAAGCAAATGTGAATGTTTTTACATTGTAACTTAAATTTAGGCATATTATTCTTTTTTTCTTTTTGATACAAGATAGAATTTCTACTCTAACTTAATATAAGTGTATATGTGTGTAAAGTTTTCTCTTAGAGATTTGAACCTCAGTCCTTGCCCCCCACACTCCAGAAGCATTTATACTTGTAGAGTGATTACCATACCAAGGGTGCATGGTTGTTAGGCATATTATTCTTACTTTAGAGCAAATGAATCATATAATAATGACTAATATTCCATGTAAAGAAAAATTTGGGGCACAGCCTCTAAAATTTACATTCCCATTTACGCATATGAAAAGCCACAAAGTATTAAATATGTCTTTCTTAAGAAAATAAATTTTGAATTTATAAGATGTTCCTTAAATTCACAAGGACTATTCTTGAAATCCACCAAAAAAGAAAACGAGAAAACCTCTAAGAAAATTTTATAAAGCAAAGTTTAAATTTCCAATGGGCTACAACCACTAAATTTATAGAAAATAAATCTTTATATGATTAGGAGACTTTTAAGAAACCATTGAAAACCCTAATTCGTGTTTGGCACGAAATTAGTTTAGAAAATACGAGAAATTGTCAAAAGGGAAAAAAAATTGAGAAAATTACAAAATCAAATCTTATGGACTCTAAGAAACGTCTCAAAACTAACAAGGTCTTGCTCTAACTTTTTCATTGAAAATAAAAATAAAAATAAAAATGACTATAAAGAGCAAAATTTAACTAAACAAAAGCCTAAACATATGAATTTCTTCAATTTTATGTTTTGTTTTGTTGCTAGAGTGTCTAGAGTTCTTTAAACACCTAATTATTCCTGTGAGTTTGTGTAGTTTTTTCATTCCACACATATAGTATGCGTTTGGATCCATGTCTGCGTTTCATTTTTTTTTGGGAAAGCGCGTTTATGTGGCTGTTTTCAGTGGGTCCCGTGTACTGTTCATGGAACCCACAAACCTCTTTATTCAGCAACTTTTTCATTAAAAATGAGTCTTACGGCATTATTCACACATTAAAAATTATTTTGCTACAGCGTTTTTAATTTTCAGCAAAATAAGTTGTATTCAAACAGATGCATAATATATCATGTAATTATAAGGAGGAATATTTTGTTGTGTTCCAATATAGTGGCCAATGATTTTGAATGCAAGACTTATGGATGTTACAAAAACCACTAGAACAATCCCTTGGCATTATTTTTTGTTTTTTGGGGGACAAATGGTTTGATGTTATTTTGGCATGTAACTGGCTGGTCATTGTTTTTTAGTGTCCGTTCCATGCCGTGTTACAGAATATCCCAACTTCATTCATGCCCCTCATTCATTCATATACGACTTTGGTTTCCCAAACTATTATTATAAAGAACCACAGAGCAAGAACATTATATATTACAACAGTGTACGGCGATGTGTGTTGATTTTTTATTTTATTTTATTTTTTAAAAGATATTTTTACGATGAGACAAGGGTGCTCTCTACTGGAAATTGTACCCATAAATCATGTGGCTGATTTTATTGGTAATTTACCTCTTCCTTTGTTTTATATTATTGTTACTATTATTATTTGTACCTTTATGATATTCATTGGCTTCAATCTTACATAGGTAAAGAATAAAAGGAAAATACACTTCCAATTTGTGAAATTACTATGGTGAGGAATTATGTTAATTTATGTTACACATATTGTGGCGGAAGTGGTCCAAATTAATTGTAGGCTCATATATTTGTTGAATAAACATATTAATCTTGGATTAGTCTTTCTCAAAAAAAAAAAAAAAAAAAATCTTGATTAGTCTATTGTTAAATATATAGATTCACAATTAATTTGGACTACTTTGGTAATATATGTATAACAAATTACATGGTCAGTCAAGAAGAGTAGCACACGTGTGAAGTAATTTATTCCTTTTAAACTGGTGTGATTGATGCCTCTAAGTGGGAAGGGTAGTAAACATCACATGAACCCTTTTTGACTATTGGATGTTTAGTATATTAAAATAAGCTGTAATGCAAGTTTGATCTTACTTTAGTAGTGAAAGAATGTTGGTTAATTCTACTTTGGAAGTAGAAGAGCCTTTTTATCTCTTTAAAAGAGATAGAGTGAAAGAAACAATAGAAAAACAAATGAAAATATATCGATTGTATTTTCAGTAGATTCTCAATTGGCTGAGAGTCTAACACTCGAAATCTTGTATGTTTTCTCCAAAATTGTTATTTGAGGACTCCAAGAGGTTTGATTGTATCTTGAGGATAAGTTTGTAGTTTTAAGGCTTTAACAACTTATTGTGGAGGCAAAAATTGTCGGAGGAAAGTAATTTTATTGTGCCCCTAAGCCATTAAAATTTCCTTATTTGTTCATTAAAATTTATTGTTTCTTTCATTATTTACTCGCTTGATCTACAAACACTGACTAGCTTTTAATTTATTTATGGTCTTATATATGGTTGACTTTTTCCTTTGTAGATATATAGTTGAAACAAACTTTACTTTTCAAAAAGACAAATTGATTCGAATTTTGTAGATTAAGAAAGCATTTCCATTAATAGTGTGTGTGGGGGAGAAAAGCCCAACCTAGCGCATTGGGCCCAAGGCCCTATCCGAGGACCACTGTTTTCCGAAGAGATGAAGAAGCTCATTTGGAGGCACTGAGAAAGGAACATGTCAGGAGAGGAGCATGGTCGTGATCCGAGGAGATGTTCGATGGGCCGAGGAGTCCAATACCCTCCGATCCGAAGAGTATTGGTCTGACATTCAACCCTTTGCAGCCCAAGTGATCCCCCTGACAGATGTAATGACTGAGATGAACCTCGGACACGAATGAAGATAACTGGAGCGAAGAAATATCTAAGAGAGACCTCAACCACCGCATTAAATGCACTGCACCTACTTCTCTGGCCGCATTAATGTGGAGAAGACCCCTGAACAGTATCAGCCCAGCTACCACCACTCACACGGCTAAAGAACACCTCTGATGGGACATGCACTCAAGTAGGCGCCCAGATGGTCAACAGGTGGACGGTGAAGATGTGGAAAGGCAGTACTATATAAGAGAGAGGTGTCTCTGATAGAAAGGGATCGAAAAAGAAGAGAGAGAAAAGAGTGTATTATTTTACTGTAGCTCCAACAATTGTAATCTAAGTTCATCAATGAAAATCGCCTCCTCGGACGAGACATTCACACCTGTCCGAGCACGTATTAACACAAATCCCCCCCTTAGTACTGCTGTTTAAGACCGTTGTTTCATTTTTAGCCTAGCTCTTTCACCCATTCTCTACAAATTTATTGTTTTGGGTTCAGTGGGCTCCAAATCCACACCTTCTTGGGCTTGGGCTGCAGAATCTGACCCTACAGTGTGTATGTAGGAATGGATCCGGTGCACTACCTAAATAGAATATTGTATTGAGTGAAATAATTTTAAAGGATTGAAATTAAAAGTTAAAAATTTTAATTTTAATCTCAACTATTGAATACAAAAAGATACAAAGTTAAAAAGTGAAAAGATGAAAATTTTTGTGAGGATGTTGAGAAGCAATTGCACTGGATCTGAATCTCACATAAAAAGGAAATAAGAATGGCTAATTGCTTGTTTGTTAAACAAAATTTTGTAAGAATTATAATACCCCCATGAACTTTTCAAGAATTATAATTCCCATATGAACTTTTCAATTCACATAAAACATGAGAATTAAACCTCTTTCAGGGTTCGATTTTAGTCTTTCAAAAATATCAAAGCCTAAAATCCTTAAACCTTTTTTACTCTAAAAAATTGAAATGATGAAAAACCTATATCATACCGTGGTTGATATTGGGGGACATATTGTCCTGCTACTGAGCTTTGCAATGTTGTCAATCATGTCATTCATGATTATGTAAATGACATGGAGTCTTGTACTCTGGTTTACCTACAGCCATCCCTACATATCATGGTTATTCCATCGATATTCATGTATACAATTGTCCTTTTTAATATTAGTGAGTGTTTAGATAGCGTTTTGCATCTATGTTTTGCATGTTTGTTGAAAATTACCTTGGTTTCACGTTACTGTTCACAAACCCTACAAAAAGATGAAAAACGCAAATGAATTATTTTGTATTGTTCACGTTACTATTTAGTTGAAGTTACAGTACTTTCATCCCAAAAAATTAGCTAGCTTATAAATTATTTTGTTACAGTACTTTCAGCAATAAGTTTTCAGTTTTCAGCAAAATAAGCGGTATCCAAATTGTTAGAAATACTGAATAAGTGTATTGTATTTCTCAGTGAAAAAATATACATGAGTGCCTTTATATAGGAGGCATATGAATGCAGTACAAGTAAAGAGTGTAGTATAAGAATGTGTGCTATACAAGTAATCTAATTGGGCTTAAAGCCCACAATATTATTCACGTTAACAGCCCCCCTCAAACTCAAGGTGGATGTGAGACCAACTTGAGGTTGTCAACTAAAGTACGAAGGCGTCCCTTAGGATGTGACTTGGTAGTTGGTAAAGATATTTGCAAGTTGATCTTTAGAGGAGACTGAGATCAGCTTGAGAGTACCATGGACAAGATGATAATGGATAAAATGACAATCGATCTCGATGTGTTTAGTCTGTTCATGGAAGACATCATTGTGAGTAATATGAATGGTACTCTGGTTGTCACAGTAAAGAGGAGTAGCAGAGGATGTAGACACAACTAAGTCTTTGAGAAGCCATCGTAACCAAAAGAGCTCAGATGTGATATTAGCAAGGGCACGATATTCTGCTTCAGTATTGAAGCGGGCCACATGAGTTTGTTTCTTATTTCGCCAAGAAATCAGAGAAGAATCAAGAAAAAAGCAATAACTAGTGGTGGACCTGCGATCAGTGGGATCTCCTACCTAATCAGCATCAGAAAATTCACGGAGAGTAAGAGGAGACTGAGCAGAGTAGAAAATACCATGAAAAAGAGTGTCTTTTAGGTATCGAAGAATGCATAGAATAGTAGCATAGTGAGTCGATCGTGGAGCAGACAGATACTGGCTCACTTGGTGAATAACATAGGAAATGTCTGGATGAGTGACAGTGAAATAAACTAGGCTGCCAACCAAGCGTCTGTAAAGAGAGGGATTAGACAATAGTTTCCCCTTGAGGGAGTCAGATGCGCATTAAGCTCAATTGAAGTATCAACAGTCTTGCTATAAATGAGTCCAGCTCGAGACAAGAGTTCAGAGGCATACCTGGCTTGAGTAATATAAAGTCCATCTGTAGAATGAGTGATTTCAAGACTCAAGAAGTAGTTGAGATGTCTAAGATCTTTCACCTCAAACTGCTGACTGAGAAAATCTTTGAGTTCTTGAATGCCATTGAGGTCATCACCAGTTATGATCATATCATCCATATACAGGATAAGTAAAATAGTGCCTTTGTCAGTGCGACGAAGAAATAAGGCAAAATCATAATGACTGGCCATGTAACCCAAGCGAGAGATAGTAGAGCTGAATTTGGAAAACCAAGCTCGTGGAGCTTGTTTAAGGCCATAAAGTGCATGTCGAATGTGACAAACCTTGTTTGAGTCAACAAAGAGACCAGAAGAAGGTTGCATATAAACTTCTTCACTTAAATCCCCATTAAGGAATGCATTTTTGACACTCATCTGAAAAAGGTCCCATTTACTGGTAGCAGCAACAGCTAAAAGGGCACGAATAGATGAGATATGAGCAACCGAAGCAAAGGTCTCTTCATAATCAATCCCATACTCTTGTGTAAAACATTTTGCAACAAGACGAACTTTGTAGTGCTCAATGGACCCATCAGAGCAAGTCTTAATCTTGTAAATCCACTTACAATCAACCACAGATTTCCTAGGGGGGAGTGTCACCAAATCCCAAGTATGGCTTTTAGATATTGCATCAAGTTCCTCTTTTATTGCAATCTGCCATAAAGGGTCAGTAGAAGCCTCATGATAAGTGTGAGGCTTGTGTAGTGTAGCAAGGGCAATGTAACAATGATAGTAAAGTAAATGCGCAGGAATGGATCTTATCCGAGTTGAGTGACGAGGTGGAATATCTTGCGCAATATCTTCAAGCAGAGTAGGAGCAGGGGACCCAAGCTCAAGGTTAGGGTTGGGGTTGGGTAGCTCGTCTTCGACCTGTTCATCTTCCACTTGTTCATTAAAGGGTGAACTAGGAAAGGGATTAATGATATTTGGTGGTTAGACAGAGAAATCTACAGGAGAATCAAGAGCAACTATAGGAGGATCAGGAGTAGCTACAGAAGGAATATGTGCCTCATCTGGAAAAAGATCTAAGATAGAGGAGGAAGATAGGGAGGCACGGAAGTGAGAGAGCTCGACAAAGAGGCGATGTTCCCAAAAGACAACATTGCGGGAGATACGAAGACGATGAGAGACAGGATCATAACATCGATACCCCTTTTGAGTTTTGCCATAGCCAAGAAAATAACAAAGCCTTGACCGAGGCTTAAGTTTTTTATGCTCATGTGGTTGAAGAAGAACGAAACAAGTAGAACCGAAAGAGCGAAGGTGGTGATAGTTTGGAGGTGACCCAAAAAGGCGCTCATATGGAGTTTGATTTTGGATAACAGGACTTGGAATGCGATTAATAGCATGAACAACATGAAGAGCAGTTTCGCCCCAAAAAGGAGCAAGAACTTTGGCAGAGAGAAGGAGAGCACGAACAGTGTTAAGAATATGACGAAGTTTTCGTTCGACTCTACCATTTTGCTGAGAGGTACCTAGACAAGTTAGTTGATGAAAAGTGCCATAGGAATGTAAAAGAGCTTGAAAAGCATATTAAGGAAGATACTGGAGAGTTTTGACGGCAGCAGTAGGAAGCCAAAGAAGATGAACGCAGCGAAAAAATACTGAGGAAGACAAAGATTGCTCTTAAATATACCGTAAGGATAGAAAACCATTGCCACAAGAAAGTGGCTTTGATACCATGTTAGAAATACTGAATAAGTGTATTGTATTTCTCAGTGAAAGAATATACATGATTGCCTTTATATAGGAGGCATATGAGTGTAGTACAAGTAAAGAGTGTAGTACAAGAATGTGTTATATACAAGTAATCTAGTTGAGCTTAAAGCCCACAATACTATACACGTTAACACAAACAGACCCTTAATATTCTTTGCAACATCGCCAATCTTGTCATTCACGATTATGTTAATGACATATTGACATGGAGTCTCTGGATTATTAAAGCCAGCCTCCTTTCCATTATCATGGTTATTCCACCATATAGATTTACGTACTGCTAAGTACCATTGTTTCTGTACGACCTATAACATGAATGACTAGGGTTTGCTAAAAGTCTTAGGAATTGTTTTTGGAGTGCATATATATATATATATATATGTATGTATATATATATTTATTTTCATAAAATTAAATTCTTAATTATACTTTTAATGATGTTCAACCACGTGTGCCGCTCTATGTTCATCTGCAGCGTCATCATTTGCTGTTTTGTATTGTAATATGAAGATTTTGCTGGAGTGATGGTGTCCAGTCAATGTACAATTTTCAATGCATGCATAGAAAACTTTTTTTGCTTTTTGACAAGGCACTATATGTATTGCAAAATTCATCAATGCATCTTCAACTTAAATTCATTTCTCCATTTTATTACATACTCTGTCATTTCAGATGATAGATTTTAAAGATGAAGTAGTACAACTAAGTCTTTTTGAGTATGAGGCAGCCTCGGGGTAAAAACTCAATAGAGACAAAACTACCCTTTTATTCAGCAAAGCAACCTCCCCGAGTACTGAGGAAAACATTATTAATTTACTTGGGGTTTCAGAGGTAAAGCAATACGAGAAATATCTGGGCCTTCCCTCTTTTGTGGGGAGGGGAAAAAAGGCGAGTTTCGCTTTCATAAAAGAAAGGGTTTGGTCCAAGTTGAAAGGTTGGAAGGAAAAGCTCATCTCTCAAGCTGGGAGAGAGGTTCTCATAAAAGCATTAATCCAAGCGCTTCCGACCTTTGCCATGAGCTGTTTTAAATTACCTACCACTCTATGCCATGAAATCGAGGTAATGGTTCGCAAATTTTGGTGGGGTCAGCGAGGCAGCCGAAGGAAAGTGCATTGGGTGAAGTGGCATACTTTGTGTCGACCTAAACAGAATGAGGGCATGGGTTTTAGAGAGCTTCAAAAGTTTAATGATGCTCTACTGGCGAAGCAAGTGTGGAGGCTAGTCACTAACCAAGACACTCTGTTTTATAGATTCTTCAAACATAAATTCTTCCCACATGGTTCTATCTTTGAGGCGAAAAACAACTTGGGCTCATTTGCTTGGAAAAGCATTTTAAAGGGTAGGGACACCATCAGTAGAGGTGTAAAGTGGGGGGTTGGTGATGGCCGGACTATAAAGGTTTTCAAAGACCAATGGTTGCCAAGTGGGGGCTCGAGTAGAGTTATCTCTCCACCCCGAGATCATGACCTGGAAATGAAGGTGGTTGACTTAATCGACCATGAGTTGCATTGCTGGAAATCAGATCGGGTTGATGCTATTTTCATCCCAATTGAGGCAAACGTGATCAAAGCAATTCCATTGAGTCTAATGGGCACTCCGGACTAGTTGTACTGGCCAAAGAACTGTAGTGGAGTTTACTCGGTCAAATCCGGGTACAAACTAGCAAGTGAGTGGGATGCGCTTGCTGCACCAGGTGTTTCTGACCAAACCGAATGTAATGATACTTGGAAAAAAATCTGGAACCTCTACGTTCCAAATCAAATCCGTACCCTTCTCTGGCGTGCCAGTAACGACTCTCTCCCCATGAAGGTCAATTTGGCTCAGAGAAAGCTTCTGCAAGCAGATACTTGCCCCAATTGCAACTTGGAATCCGAGACTGTAGCGCATGCCTTATGGTCCTGCCAGGAACTCGATCTCGTGTGGCTCCCTCAGTTTGCAAAGCTCAAGGAGGCTACCTCACCACACTTGGCCTTCTCTGAAATTATGTACTTAGCCCTTCAGGACCCTAGCTGTGTGGAGGTGTTTGCAAATACCATCTCCTTGATTTGGATGAGCAGAAACAAAGCAGCCTTTGGGGTTGCTTGTTCGACCCTTGAGAAAATTCCAAAGTAGGCCCGTGCCTTGGTGCATGAATTCCACCACCTCTGCCCAGTCCACGCAAAAATCCCAAGAACAGCCCGTGCGATTCGATGGAAGCCTCCACCCCCTGGTATGGTGAAAGTGAACTTCGATGGCGCTATTTTCTCAACCCATTCTTCAGCAGGTCTCGGCATGATAATCCGAGATCAGGCTGGACTGGTATTGGCTGCCCTTTCACAAAAAATTCCCTTGCCTACTTCTGTGGAGACAATGGAAGTGATAGCAGCGAGAAGGGCTCTCTTGTTTGCCAGAGAGCTTGGTTTTGAGAGAGTTATGGTTGAATGAGACTCTGAAGTTGTCATCAAAGCCATCAAAGAGAAATCTCTCCTTTCTTCGGACTGGGGCCACATTGTAAGAGATATCCATGCTCTATCTTATTCATTTAGGGTACGTTTGGTACATTGAATGAGGATTACAACATGAATTGTAATCTTTATTACTAGGAATAAAATGTGTTGTAATGTAATAACTAAACCTATTCATTAGTTTGGTTGTGAGTTATAACATTAGAATGAAACTTAACATTTATTTTAGGAAATATTTTACTTATACAATTATATCTCCTTAAAAATTGTTATTTTTAAATTTAAGAGAGACATGTGCTATTTTTTATGATTTTTTATTTTTATAATAGTTAGATGTATATGGAAAGTTTGTTTATTTGGAAATATATTAAGTTTTGACATTATTGCATTTACTAAGGAATAGCTAATACAATCTTTTAAAGAGGAATAATTATTCTTCATTTTGAAGAATAGCTATTCATAAGGAATGACTATTCCTTGTAATAAAAACATAACCAATCTAAAGAATAACTAAACCATAAGAATAATTATTACATTACAGCACCTATTACAGTCTACCAAACATGCCTTTAGTAGTATTTCTTTTCTTCATGTTAAGCGCTCGGGTAATAGTGTAGCTCATCACTTATCCGTCATTTCCTTTATCATAGACCTTGAGGTGGCATTGGTGGTGATTTATCATCCAAAATGAACAAATATATACTGTATAAGGAAAACAATTTAGGTTAGAAGGAAGAGATTAATTCAACAAGGATGTAGTATAAATGTTTATATTTACACATTCCAATTAAATAATATCACATCAGATTGTTTGACTAAAACATTTGGGCTACTACAAATATCAAAATCTAACATTATTTAAATATTAAACAAAACAAAAACTATGAAGGAAAAGTTGTCATTGCAGTCACAACCTTCGATTGGGCGGCTCCTACGATAAATAAGGGACAAAGTGTTTGTTTAGGAATAATTTATCTAACTTTTTGCTAAAATGTTTTTTCTGAAACGACTGTAAATAAAATGTAAGAGCTAAATTATAAAAAGTATGAGACTCATTGAGACCCAGAAACTCAAAGAAAAATAAGCAAATAAACTAGCTAATAATCAAGATCCAAAAGCATTTAAACTGCATAAATGATGTGCTATGGGGAGTAAATCCAAAAAGTAGGAGTATTTAAGGTTATGGATCATTTAGGCTGAGTGAATATAGATCTTCTAGCCCAAATAAATCTGTGGGTCATTTAGCCTGGTTTAGGTAAAGGTTATGGATTTTAAAGTCTGGCTTGTCTTTCAACCCACTTCGATTTACAAGTGATTTATAAGCCCAACTAAAGTACGGGTTGCGAGAATTCTGGGTTATTTGTGGGTCATCTAGCCCATTTAGATTTGCGGCTGATTCACACATCTTAAAGCCTTTTGATTTCTTTCGGGCTTAAAGCCCAATAAAACAAGGTATATAAGAGGTTTGTGGGTATAAGACCCATCTTGTGATTGGGTATAAGAAAAATGAGGCCTCAACGAAGTCAAAGAATTTTGGATTGGTTGCTTGGAAAGATGTTGAAGTCTAGACTGAGTTATAACTTAGAACATATAGCTAAAATCGTTTCAGTCTGGCCATAAAGGCTTTCTGTGTCGTTTAACTGAAAATTACCAACACATACTGAGTTTTAATCTTTTCACATGTGATTTTTTTTTCGTTATCATGTAGGAGAATGAGTTCTTTTATGAATATTATTACTCAACACTGTATAGTTTGTTTGTTAAAAAAAGAAAAAAAAAGCACGAAAATGAGTTAATGGGCCTGATCCATTCAGCTTCACCAACCATGCAGAGATGCATGTGCCACTGTAACAGCCTAATAGAGATCTCTATGTATATCAATTAGTCTAATGACACAAAATTTTTAATTTTTTTTTTCATTATTAGTGATGTGATTAATTGGTGGACAAAATTTTCCTTTAAAGGAATTTCTTCAAACCCGTTACTATTAACGTGTATTATTATTTAAACAAAACCCATGAGTCTTTAAATAGGTCATATAACTAAAAGTATTGAATGTGTGATTTGAAACAATTTGCAACGTTTTTGGTGTTGATAAAAATATAAAATAAAATTTAGGGTTTAATTTTAAAATCACCCCTAAATTATAAGGGAATTATATAATTTATTAAAATCTTTAATAAAAGATAACTGCATAACACTATTATGCTTTCTGGGATCCAACTTATTAGGATATGTAAAGTCTATATTTTTAGGTTGGCAACCATGAACAAATTATAACATTTAGAATTTAGTTTGTCAAATGGTTTAGTGTAGAAATATTCTGAAACAAGACAAATGAAGTTATGCATAAATGAAGACTTAAGAAATTAGAAAAAGATAAGTGCAAAAAAAGACTCACTTATCTCGACCGATTGAGATGCACATCTTGACCGAACGAGATTTGTGTAGATCTGAAATCTCATTTTCTTTCTCAACTATTGGATCTAGGGTTTTGATGGATCTTAAAGATATTTCAACGAGAATCTTAGAGCATACTTTTACATTTTCAAGAGGACAGTGTTTTGTACGCAAATCTAGAGATTTTTCATACCCTTTTGGAGCTATGGTTGGGGACTTTGTGAAAACAACAAATCCAGTTATAAAGTAAAGTTGCTGCATCAAGTCAACCACAGTTGATGATCTAAATCTTCGAGTGGAGATCTCAAAATCACAAACTAGAAAGTTTGTATGCAACAGTTTCACAGTAGAAGAGTCCGTGAATTTGGAACTGTGTGGTCACGTTAGTAAGTACTACATGAGGTATCCGTAGATTTAAGGTTAAGTCTATTGTACAAACTTCTATTCTATTAGTGAATTTTTGCTTTGAGAATTGTTTAGATTAAATCATCCTTAGGTTTTTTACTTAAATACCACAGTTTCAAAAGTTTTCATTGGTCATCATTCTTGGTATTCATGTGATTTGTGAATGTTTGATATTTGTTTAATTCAGATCTATTGCATAATTAATCACACTAATTAATTGGCTAAGATTTGATAAAATCAGACTCAATTGGGGTCTAAAACCCTAATAAGATATATAAAATTATTTAGGCATTCAATAAAAACCGATTTTGTGGCAATGCAGTTTGCTTCATACAACAATCTTGACAGTATATATGTTTAATAATTGGTTATATAAAAATAAATAAAAAACTATATTCCACCGCATGGATCTGGCTGCTTAATTCGGTAAACAAATTGATATCTTTTCATTTATAAATAGCCTATAATTGAGGGCTAAATCTATAGATAAATAAAAGATAGGCATGCCTCTTGCCTGAAATTTTTATAAGACTTTGGTATGACTCATGAGTCTTGCCGAATTTAGTCAAATTGTTGTTGGAGTGGGACTTATATATAACTTGACTGGGTATTCATATCCATGCATATTGGATGTCTGTCTTCCTGTTGAACCATGGATGCAAATCTACAATTTACTGTTGTTGCTGTGTTAGTTTCTTTAGTCTTTCTCTATTCATTGCTTGAAAAGACAAAGAAATGCAGCAACAGCAAAGAGGCTCCTGAACCAGCTGGTGCATGGCCTATAATTGGCCACCTTCACCTTCTTGGTGGTGGTGATCAGCTTCTGTACCGAACACTAGGAGCAATGGCTGATAAATATGGCTCAGCATTCAATATTCGCCTAGGTAGTCGCCGAGCTTTTGTTGTGAGTAGCTGGGAAGTAGCAAAGGACTGCTTCACCATCAATGACAAGGCACTAGCTTCACGTCCAACTACAGTAGCTGCAAAGCACATGGGGTACAACTATGCTGTGTTTGGATTTGCACCCTACAGCTCCTTCTGGCGTGAGATGCGAAAGATTGCAACACTCGAACTTCTCTCAAATCGTCGGCTTGAGATGCTCAAGCATGTTAGGTTCTCTGAAGTTGAGATTGGGATAAAGGAGCTATACAGTTTATGGGTTCAAAATGGCTCTTGTCCTTTGCTTGTTGATCTTAAACACTGGTTAGAAGAGTTGACATTGAATGTGGTGGTCAGAATGGTTGCGGGGAAACGTTATTTTGGTTCCTCAGCTGCCTCTGACAGTGGCGAGGCAAGGAGATGTCAAAAAGCAATCAATCAGTTCTTTCATCTGATTGGCATTTTTGTGGTTTCGGATGCACTTCCATTTCTGGGGTGGTTGGATTTGCAGGGGCATGAAAAGGCAATGAAGAAGACTGCTAAGGAGTTGGATTCTATATTGGGAGGTTGGCTGGAGGAGCATCGTCAAAGGAGAGTTTCTGGTGAGGTTAAGGCCAATGGTGAGAAAGATTTCATTGATGTCATGTTGTCACTTCAGGAAGAAGGTCAACTCTCAAATTTTCGATATGATGCAGACACTAGCATCAAGTCTACTTGCCTGGTAGGTTGGATATTAACCATTTACCTTTGTCATATTTTTATTTTACTTTTGACATTATTATTTGATGTGTAATTTCATTACTTTAACTAACCATATGACTCATGAATTTGTAATCTAACTGTTTGTAAGTTTGACTTGTGTTCAGTGTTTCCAGTATATGACCATGTATGTTAATGTAGTCGATCCTTTATAATTAGTGCATAAAAAATATGACCTCGCCTATGTAAAATTGTATCATAGTTAGCATTTTTATAAAGATTTTATGCAGGCGCTTATCCTCGGTGGCAGTGACACTACAGCAGGGACGCTGACATGGGCCATCTCATTACTTCTAAACAATCGAAATGTGTTGAAGAAGGCACAAGAAGAATTGGAGCATCATGTTGGAATGTATAGACAAGTTGAAGAATCGGACATAAAAAACCTTGTTTATCTTCAAGCAATTATCAAGGAAACTCTTCGTTTATACCCAGCTGGTCCACTCTTAGGACCGCGTGAAGCATTGGAAGATTGTAACGTTGCTGGCTATAATGTTAAAGCTGGCACTCGCTTGGTAGTGAATGTATGGAAGATTCAAAGAGACCCAAGGGTTTGGACCAATCCGTCTAGTTTTCAACCAGAGAGATTTCTCACAAGCCATGTAAATGTTGATGTTAGAGGTCAAAACTTTGAGCTTATTCCTTTTGGGTCTGGCAGAAGATCATGCCCTGGTGTGTCATTTGCCATCCAAGTCCTTCACCTGACACTTGCTCGTCTACTTCATGCCTTTGAATTTGCAACCCCATTGGATCAGCCTGTTGACATGACTGAAAGCCCTGGCTTAACAATTCCAAAAGCAACTCCATTGGAGGTTCTTCTTACCCCATGCCTCCCGGCCAAACTCTATGGCTATTGAAGTGTTTGTTGGCAATGTTAGAGATGAAAATGAATAAAATAAGATTGAAGTGTTGCTGGCATAAGCAGGTTCTTATTGGACATATGTAAAAACAAATAAGGATGTTCGATCTAGTGGTTTGTACTCTGTGGTAGTGTGGTGGTTTGTCTCCATGTTTTTAATTAAGTTCATTTATAGTATTTAACACTAGATATAAAGTCTTGCTTTGTTTGTGACCCACTGCTTGGATACTTTCACATTTGAGATCATGTAACAGCTTGGATACTCCCACATTTAAGTTATTATCGATGAAAAAACTGAATTGCTGAGAGGTGAAATAGGATAAGAAATCCTACAACTATTAGGATACCCGTATTAAGAGTTCGTTTGAATAAACTGTTTTAAAAAGTGTGTTTTTAAAAATTATCATTTTTAAAATGAGCATTTTGAAAACACAATTTTTAAAACCACAAATAAGCATTTGATAAAACTTATGAGAACATTGAGAAGATTTTTTTTTTTTTTTTTTTTTGTCAACTGAGCATTTGATCTATATTTGTCTAAAATTATTGTTTGAGCATAAATTACCAAATAGGACACAACTCTAACACCAAAGTACACTCATAAAGGCCCTAGCATCTATTCTCAACCACAAAACAAAATAGATTTGAAAAGTTGAAACCCAAATCACAAATAACGTAGTGAAAAACTAATGAGAGAGGGAGAAAGAAAGAGCTTGCAGCAATGGCGTTCTCTAATTGTGGTGATTGAGCTTGTAGATGGTGCAATTGAGGCTCTGCCAGTGCGTCTTAAAATTTAATGTGCCTCCGAGCGATTAAAATTTATTGTTTCTTTCATTATTTACTCGTTTGATCTACAAACACTGACTAGCTTATAACTTATTTGTTTCTTAAAAAAAAAAAAAAAAAAAGAAGCTTATAACTTATTTATAGGCTTATGGTTGAGTTTTTCCTGTGTAGATACTGGGTTGGTTTTGGACCTAATCTAGACTAGACCCACTGGCATTGGGTGGAGGGCGGAGGAACATGAAAGCGACCGTTGGCATCAATTGGCCGAGTCAGTTTCGAGAGAGGGTGAGTGTTGGTCGATTCGGTCGGTCGATCAGATTTAGAAAAAACGTCATCGAGATCTGCAAAAAAGTCTCTGGAATTTGCAAAATGTTGTCAGAATCTACAAAATGTCGCTGTATTCTACATTTGTTTTACCAGATTCTGCAAATTTCGTTAAAAATTGTTGGGATTTGGCCAGATCTGGGTAAATCCCACTAGATCTGGTCGAGATCTCATTGGATCTAGCTTGATTTTGTTGGATTTTGCTCGATTTTTATATAGCTCGGTTGGGTTCGGGTTGCTTAGGTTTTGGAGAAGCAACCCGCCACTTGACCCGCTATTGTCGGTTCTTGGAATCAGAAACCTGCCGCCGACCGATTGAGCTTCAGTTTGGGCTGAAATTGGGTCGACATTGGGTAGGCTGGTCGGTTTTTCAGGCTCCGGTCGGATCTGGACACCTTTAGTTAAAACAAACTTTACTTTCCAAAAAGAAAAATTGATTCAAATTTTGTTGATTAAGAAAGCATTTCCATCAACGGTGTGTATGTTGGAATGGATTCGGTACACTACCTATATAGAGCATTGAGTTTGGAATGGATTCGGTACACTACCTATATAGAATATTGCATTGAGTGAAATAAATTTAAAGGATTGAAATTAAAAGTTAAAAAGTTAAAATTTAAACTCATATATTGAATACAAAAAGGATACAAAGTTAAAAAGTGAAAAGATCAAAATTTTTGTTAGGATGATAAGAAGTAATTGCAATAGATCTGAATCTCACATAAACTTGAAATAAAAATGGTTAATTGATTGTTTGTTAAACAAAAGTTTCTAAGAATTATAATACGCATGAACTTTTCAAGAATTTTAATTCCCATATGAACTTTTCAATCCACATAAAACATGAGAATTAAACCTCTTTCAGGGTTCGATTTTAGTCCTTCAAAAATATCAAAGCCTAAAATCCTTATACCTTTTTTTACTCTAAAAATTTGAAATGATGAAAAACCTATCATATACCGTGGTTGATATTGGGGGACATAATGTCCTTCTACTGAGCTTTGCAATGTTGTCAATCATGTCATTTATGATTATGTAAATGGCATGGAGTCTTGTACTCTGGTTTACAGCCATCCCTACATATATATCATGGTTATTCCATCAACCATCATAGAGATTCATGCATACAATTGTCCTTTTTAATATTAATATTCTTTGCAACATCGCCAATCTTGCATGTCATTCATGATTATGTTAAAGACATATTGACATGGAGTCTCTGGATTATTAAAGCCAGCCTCCTCTCCATTATCATGGTTATTCCATCATTCGGATTTACGTACTGCTGGGTACCATTGTTTCTGTACTACCTATAACATGAATGATTAGGGTTTGCGAAAAGACCTAGGAATTTTTTTGGGAGTGCATATATTTATTTTAATAAAATTAAATTCTTAATTATACTTTTAATCATGTTCAACCACGTTTACTGCTCTATGGTCATCTGCAGCCTCACCATTTGCTGTTTTGTATTGTAATATGAAGATTTAATTTGCTGGATTAGGTGATGGTGTCCAGTCAATGTACAATTTTCAATGCATGCACATAAAACTTTTTTGTTTTTTGACAAGGCACTATATGTATTACAAAATTCATCAATGCATCTTCAACTTAAATTCATTATCAATCTATCCATAATATATATTATAAGATAAAAGTTGTATCTCACAACCAGTGGATGCACACAACAATAAAAAATGACGTAATTTTATATTTATTTAGAATGATGTAGATAAATAGTGCCACATGACAAGAAGCAATTTGTCCATAACACATAACATTTGACATGTGGCAATATATTTAATCTTAAATTAATGGTATTTATAATCAATCAAACAACATATACGTAAAAGCAGAAACCTCATGCAGGAGAGCATGAGGTTCTGTCATCTATGAAGATGATTGAAATACTCTTAAACCACATAAGAGATAAAAACAAATTTAAAAATAAAAACTCTTTATTTCCTTTGGTTCAATGTCTCAAGACTACTTTCTGTTACATTTTTTATTCAATTTTTTAAGATTACTATTTGTTTCATTTGGTTCAATGTTTCAAGACATTTCCTCTTTCTCACATACAAATTTTTTTTTGCATTTCCATTCATCCTTTCACTTATATTCCTTTATATACACTAATACACATGCTCACAGCCCTTCATGCTATCCCATCTCAAATAGACTCAAAAAAAAAAAAAAATGATGTCATTTACTTTTAACTAGGGGTGTCCAAACAAAACCGTGGCCTGACCCACCCGCCCAATTCGTCCGATTCGGCCCGAGAACCAGTCGACTCGACGCTGGTGACGGTCGGTAGTGGGTCTTCGCCTCCAGAACTCGTAAACGGCAGGTTGGTTGGCAGGTTTTCTTTCCAAAACCCGAAGAAACTCGACCGAACCGAGATAAGGAGCATTTTCCGACGAAGTTTTTTAGATTTGGCGAGATCTCAGCCATTTCTGTCGAGATCTCAGCTAGATCCATGAAATCTGCATCGGATGGCGAGATTTCACTCGATCTCGCTGAATCTGGTGAGAGTTTGCCAAATCTAGTGAATTTTCGGCAAAAATATCACCGAAATTTTGCCGTTGACTCGTCGAATTTTGGCTAAATTTTCGATCTGCCATTCGTTGAAGGTCGGATTAGCCCGATTTGATCAACCACTCCGGTCGGTGGTGGGTTGAAATTCTGACCATCCAATCTGGTCGGGTCGATTCCAGGTTGGGCACAAACCCAACCCGAACCGATTTGTGGACAGACCTACTTTTAACCTTTCAACAACACCTATATAGCTTTAACATTGTAGTACTATTTGATCCTAACCTGTATAAGTAGGCTATGATCAAGGAAGGGGGCTTGCGGTTTTTATTCAGTGATGATAGCTTATGGTTTTGATATTGATGTTGGACATTGTGAATTTTGTGAAGATTATGATTAGCTTTGAGTCTTTGAGTGTTTGGGATCTTGATTTGGGAAAGTCATACATGTATTTAGTTTTAAAACAAAGAAAAAGAAAAAGAAAAAGAAAAATTTTAATTAATTATTTATGAAGTTAGCTTTTAAAAAAAAAAAAAAAATTTATTTTGTGTTAGAACTCATAATTTGTAGGTTTCTTTACTGCTATTTTGTGCGGTACGAGCCATAGTGATAAAAATGAAAATCAATAATGATTTCAAAGTTTTTTTTTTTTTTTTTTTAAGAATACGAAAGCTCAGCTAAAGATAATTAAATTTTGATAAATAGATGTGTTTTTAGCAAATTTCTCTTTATTTAATCACGTTATCTTTATGTTGATACTTACAAAAAAATTTTCTCAGTTTCATTAAGATAATGAATTGGGTGTTTGTAATTAAGGTCTCCATATTTGATTGTGAGAATTAGAGTGGTTGAGGAAGTTTTTGGAAGGTTGCTTAAATTTATGTAATTTTAGGATATAAAAGTATTTTATACTTTAATATATATAAAAGTGTTAGGTTCTAAGACTTTAGGAACTAATGTATTAGAATTTCAATTTGTATTATGTTAGCAAACCATGATCAAAACATAGAGTCTAGGTTTAGGCTTGCTCAAAGTATGTTTATTTGTAAAATTGGAATCGAGTGATTGCTGAATTTATTGGACTAAATCTGCAAGGCTTGATCGATCGAACCACGTGCAGATTTATTTTTCTGCAAAATTCCAGTTCAGCCCAAACTCTACTAAACGCATTGGGTTTCAAGTAAAACACTCCTATATATAAAGGAAACCCTAAAATGTTTTTATAAGTTTTTAGTGAGATTAGAGTGCCTCTTGTACCTCTTTTTTAGATCTAGGGTTTTGTACCCAAAAGCTCTCCAAGGTTGCTTTTTATGCTGTGTGTGTGAATCTTTTGTGAGATCTAGAGGTGTTTGCCTTCACACATACTTAGGGTTATCAAGAATCAAGATTATGTCAAGAACTTGGTGATCATTCAGTTGCAGATTCAAGAGCTTAACGATATACAAGTGGGAGTGCTTGTACTTGCTGGGAATTCAAGAGAGAAGTAGTTCGTGGACTCGGAGTTGTCACGTGGTCGTGGTAGTAAGTATCTTACTTGAGGTAGCAATAGGATGTTAGTGGTCTAAGTCGCTATTGTGTAAACTTCAATTCTTTCTTAGTGGATTCAGTTTAGCTTGAGAATAGCTAGGTTAAATACTCTTTAGATTTTTTACCGGTTTGGTTTTCCTGGGTTATCATATCTTTGTGTTCTTTATTTTTCGCATTTTACATTGATATGATTTATTTGTGTTAACCTAGATATGATAATTTGACTAAGTAATCACTTGGCTAATTAACTAGGTTAATTTGGTTGTGTTTTAAGGGGTCTAAAAACAAACAAAAAGTAAGTCTTAATAGATATAAAAATGATTTCAAATGAAATTGTAAAGTGATCTGCGCATTGCCCGGAACATCATCTAGTTAGAGATAAAAGAAGAGGTACAGAGCTTCCCACACCAATGATCTTAATATGCTGATGGAGTTCTATTATTGTTGATGTTCTCCATAGTCAAGCTTACAATTGATTTTCTTTTTTTTTTTTCATAGCAAATCTAATGTCATTTCTATTGTAGGGATAAGGAGCCTAAGAATATATGTTGGGCCTTGGACTTTGTCTGAGGACACTTATTGGTTCGAGGACAGATAAACAGTAATGAAGATGTAAGACTTAGAACTTCCCGAGCAAGCTATGACTGAGATGGCTGGGCAAGGTAGGCCGAGGAGGAGTATCTCCTCGACTAAGCGAAGCAAAGGTCAGAAGGTGTATTCCATTATCTAGAGTGACATTTCAGGAACTTCTATTGATAATGATGTGCATCATAAACATACAGGACAAATGAGAGCTGTGAAATATCTAAGAGAAAGCTGCTGCCACCGCATTGAATGCTCTGTAGCTAACTCTCTGGCCGCATTAATGAGGAAGTGATATCTGAACAATACTTTTCAGCCTTACAGCTACTCCTAAAGATTTCAGGAAGGTGCTGATGGGACAAGGATCAAAACCAGCAATCTAATGTACACGTGGAGAGTGAAGATGAAAGAGAGCAGAGAGTATAAAATAGAAGGAGGACCCAGATAGGATGGGATCAGAAAATTGAGAAAGAAATACTGTAACAATAAGAGCTGTACTTGTAATTAACTTCAAGAAATATATATTAGAACTGATCTCCTCGGACTGTACTGATGACTATTTTCTTTAGAGAAAACTAATTTATCTTTACCTTATTGTCATTTGGATCTACTATAATTGTTACCTAACTCATTATATCTTAGTTTTCCAGCTCACTATTTACAAATTCATTGTATTGGGCTCTTTGGGCCTAGATCCTTTTAACTTTTGGGCTTAGGACCCAAATTGTGTCCTTACATCTATTATTAACTATTGGTGTGTAGACTTTTTTCTTTTTTTTTACATTGTTTTGTTGAAAGAATTTATTAATTTATTTAAATATATTGGTTACAATTTATTTGAGCATTTACTATATATATATATATATATATATATATATATATATAAAATCTGATTAAATTCAAACACAAATTAATAGAAGACCACATAAAATAATAACAAAAACTTCCGTATATAATAATAAAATTAATAATAACACATTCTCTTCGATAAGTAGTGCTTTTAAATATTTAATAACATGTCTGCTTATAATATTTATAAATTATAATAAATTGTAAAATAAATCGTGTGGCCAATATATGAGAAATATTAATTAGTGCATAATAAAATTGACGTCACCTATGTAAAAGTGATATTGTTCTAATCACGAATTATCACACCTTAATAAGTTGTTAAAAAAAAAAAGTTTCATAGTTAGCATTGATTTCTATGAGAAATATTAATTGAAACTTATTCCTCTTTAAACGAATTAAATAGATCTTTAAGGTCATAAAAATTTTATGCCGGCACTTATCCTTGGTGGCAGTGACACTGCATTAGGGATGTTGACATGGGCCATCTCATTACTTTTGAACAATCAAAAAGCGTTGAAGAAGGCACAAGAAGAATTAGAGCATCATGTTGGTATGCATTGATAGGTTGAAGAATCAGACATGAATAACCTCGTTTATCTTCAAGCAATTATCAAGGAAACTTTTCGTTTATACCCAACTGGTCCACTCTTAGGACCACGTGAAGCATTGGAAGATTGTAACGTTGTTGGCTATAATGTTAAAGCTAGCACTCGCTTGTTAGTGAATGTATGGAAGATTCAAAGAGATGCAAGGGTTTGTCCTAGTCCTTCTAGTTTTCAACCAGAGAGATTTCTCACAACCCATGTGAATGTTGATTTTAGAGGTCAAAACTTTGAACTTATTCCTTTTGGGTCTGGCAGACGATCATGCCCTGGTGTGTCATTTGCCATCCAAATCCTTCACTTGACACTTGCTCGTCTACTTCATGCCTTTGAATTTGCAATCCCATTGGATCAACCTGTTGACATGACTGGAAGCCTTGGTACAACTCTTCCAAAAGCAACTCCATTGGAGGTTCTTCTTACCCCAAAACTCTCGGCCAAACTCTATGGCTATTGGAGTGTTTGTTCACAATGTTAGAGATGTAAATGAATAAAATAGGATTGAAGTGTTGCTGGCATAAGCAGGTTCTTAATTGGACATATGTAAAAACAAATAAGGATGTTCGATCTAGTGGTTTGTACTCTGTGGTAGTGTGGTGGTTTGTCTCCATGCTTTTATTTATTTATTTTTATTGGTCTATACTTTTAATTATGTTCATTTATAGTATTTAACACTAGATATAAAGTCTTGCTTGTTTGTGACCCACTGCTTGGATACTTTGACATTTGAGATCATGTAACAGCTTGGATACTCCCACATTTCAAATATTATCGATGAAAAAACTGAATTGCTTAGAGGTTAAATAGGATAAGAAATCCTACCGCTATTATTAGGATACCCGTATTAAACCTTGAAGTACTAATAGAACAGATGGGGGAATCTAAAACACCTTAAATTAGCTTTAAAAAAAAAGGAAAAGATAAAAAAAAGACAAAATTTGGAAAATTACAAAATCAAATCTTACATACTACTCCAGTAGCATTCTATAAATTTCAACAATCCTAGATCTAACTACTGAAGTATTAAATTAAAACATTACACGTGACCAAAAACCAAAAAAAAAAAAAAATGTTGAGTCTATAGTTTTAGGCTAGCAAATAGTGAAATATGATCAAATGTAAGTCTTGTAAGTGTATTTTGAAATAATTTTAAAGTCAACACTAATGCCAAAGACTACTTAAGGAAGACTAAAGGTTATGTAATATTGATAGCTAGTTGAACGATTGAGACTTGAGTAAGTTTGATTGATCTTGAATCGTGGCAGAATTCAATTTTCTAGCCCAATCCATAATCTAAGCTTTTAGGTTTTTGTTCCACTAAAGGAAGACTATAAAAGAAAATATAGAAGATGTGATTAATGACATTTTTAAAGTATTGCCATTGCATCTCTACAAAAAACGAGGGCTATAGCCGCGTTTTAGACCCTAAAAACGCGGCTATAGCCCCATTTGGTCTATAGCTACATTTATACGCGCGGCCTAAACACCGCAACTATAGGTCCTACAGGTCTATTGCCGCATTTTTTCAAACACGACTATAGGCTGAGACCTATAGCTGTGTTTTTAAAAACGCAGCTATAGGGTGTGCATTAGCCGCGTTTTAAAAATGTGGCTACAAGATTTTTTTTTTTTTTTTTCTAGAGGGTCAGCCATCCTGAGATGCGAAAGATTCTTAATCACAACAAGTGCCTGCAAAACATCACAAAACTAGCATCACATAGATTAGAACCAACATACCTAAAGCAACCTGTTGAGGTGAATGGCAGGTGAAAGTGTGATGCAATAAAAAATTAGAGTGATTAATGGCCTAAAAAATCCCTCTCCCTATAGTGTGTAATTAATCATTCTATAGGTTTCAAACAATGAATTTTGTAAAAAGATTATTTTTTGTTTTGTGGCTATAAATATCATCTATCGCTATTTTAATTTAGTGGCTATAAATATCATCTAATTGCAACAAATTTACAATGAGAAATAAAGAAAATATTTACTTGCATTACCATGCATTTGAAATCCACACTTCTTCAAAACCAGCAAGTTCATCTGGAATAAGCACCAAAACATTAGTCCTATGGTGAACGATGACATAAGACACAATCTGTCTCTAAATACTCATGAAAGATAGCAGTAACAAAGCTTCATTTAAATTGTGCAAAGTTTGCAACGTATCCACCTTACCATCTGAATTAAGCTTCCTTGTAATTGAGTGACCCTACATAAGCAATGCAACCATCTTAATCAACATGGCCGCATTTCCACGTCTAATAATATACAGACAATTTCTTTATTCTTTCTTCCATTAACTTTTATCCACAAGGGCTTGGAAAAGGAAATTAAGTGACTGTGAACCACATGAGGTCAAGTTATATATTAAATGGTGGGTTCTAGTTAACTCAACTGGTAGAGTCTTTGATGGTTGTATAAGAGATCTGGGGTTCAATCCCCGCCTATACCAAAAACTGATTGGTGTCTTGGTTTGATGATAAAGAGCTATCATCAGGAGTGGACAGCATAGGTTAAAACTCTCTAAAAAAAAAAAGAGTTATATATTAAATGGATTAACTAAGGACAGTATGATAAAAACATATATAGCTCAATCACATCTTGCTCAAAAATTGTGCAAGTGAAATGGTTGTTATAAATTTCATGGAATTTATTATTGGGTTTTAAATCTCCTAAGCCAAAATAATGAGAATATGCACGTAGAGGAAAGAATAATTGAGGACCAAGTGCACTAACACACACTGCACTAGTTCAACTTAATATTCGTTTTAAGAAATTTTTACATCTAGAGACCATGTACAAGTTTCCCTATTTCCGAACTATACTATCAATTTCCAAAATTTTAATTGAAGGGTCATAGATTACTTTATCTTTGGGTGGAGCTGGAGATCAATTGGCTAAGTTTGGAGTCTATGAAGCATAATAAAGGGCCCCTTTCAGTAAGAATCTTCAAAATTGAAAATTAAGCTATCCTTAAAATTTAAAATTATAATAATAAATAAATATTAGAAAAATTCTTAAGTTGGGATGGAATTTAAATACTAATAACAACAATAAAAAAGACTTACCTAGTGGATATCAGAACAATGATCTAAAAAGCTCAATCCCTTGTGTCCTAGGAGACCCTATACAATCAAAAAGATCATAACCCAATTCTTAAACCACAGAATTCCCCAAACTAAAATCCCTTATAGAGAAGAAATTAAACTCAAAACACACCCTAGTATCTTTCAGTTTCAAACCACCAAGACAAAAATGTGCTACATTGTTTTAGGGGGAGATACTTTGTTTAATGTTTTTATTTTTATTATTGTTTCTTGTTTAATATGTGCTACATTGACTATTGATTTATATTATGAGGTTATTCATGATACACTGGCAATTGATAGATAGTAGTTAGGTTGAATTGTTTATTGGGCTATTTTGTAACTTTGCGCATTTTAATTTTGTTATGTGTTTTGTCACGGATTGCCAAAAGGGAAGTTTGTTAGGTTCTAAGACTTTAGGATCTAAATGTATTAGAATTTCAATGTGTAATTTTGGCGAACCATGATTAAAACTTAGAGTCTAAATTTAGACTGCTCAAAGTATGTTTATGTGTAAAGTTGGAATCAAGTAATTGCAGGAAATTACTATTCAATTTTTGCAAGGCTCGATCGATCGAGTCTAAACCTCGTGCAGATTTTTTTTTTTTTTTGCAGAATTTTCAATTCAGTCTAAGCCCATATGTCATGTAGGGTTTTATGTTTTGCTTCAAGTATAAAAAGAAAAACCCTAGCCACATTTTAGATGTTGTTGTTATGCTATGTGTGTGAATCTCTTGTGAGATCTAGAAGTATTTACCTTCATACACACTTAGGATTATCAAGATCAAGATTGATGTCGAGAATTTGGTGATTTCTTTAGTTGCTGTTTCAAGAGCTTGAAGGTAAACATAAGTAGGAGTACTTGTGGTTGCTGTGGATCAAGGAAAGAAGTAGTCCGTGGACTCGGAGCTGTCACGTGGTCGTAGTAGTAAGTTTTCTACTCGAGGTAGCAATAGCATGTTAGTGGTCTAAGTCTTATTGTAAGAACTTCAATTCTTTCATAGTAGATCTGTTTTACCTTGAGGATAACTAAGTTAAATTCTCCCCAGGTTTTTTATCGATTTGGTTTTCCTGGGTTATCATATCGTTGTGTTCTTTATATTTTTGCATTATTTACATGATATGATTTACTTGTGTTAACCTAGATCTGAATAATTTATTTAAATAATCACTTAGCTAAATAACTAGCTAGGTTAAACAACTTGTGTTTTAAGGGATCTAAAAACGTACAAAAAAGACTTCAACTTTGCAAACAGCCACAACTCAGCCCTTTAACCACTACAGTTCCATTAATTCATGCACATCCAAAACAAAATTTGAACTTTTCAAAGCATCTTCCACATGGCTCTCCCATACACAACCAAGAACAGCTCCGTAGGACAATAGTATAATGATAAAACAATCTTCTTGCTCATGAAAAACACACACAAAAAAAAAAAAAAAAAAAAAAAAAAATCCCAAAAGACTACATTTTTAATCCATATTAAGGTTGAAATGTATTGCTGAAAATAAAATGCACTATACTCAAGAAAGAGTTCCAGGTGCATACTTCTAGTCCTACATAAACTGCTACAAATAAAGCACATCCAGCTAGGTCATAACCTGTTCAATGAAAGAAGTTTATAAGATTAAGTTGAGAGTGCATTCTTTTATTATGATGAGCTAAACACTATATTGCTGTCTAGATATACTCTGAAAATGCTGTTAGCATGGGCTAGGAAGAAACACAATTTAGGAGTTCAATGGCATCATAAATCAGGAAAGTAGTTGCTCCAATTCATAGAGGAGGTCCTATCATCAAGATAAAGCAAGCACTTTCATTTTAAAAATAACTCCAACCAAATTCATACATGCAAAACTAAATCCAATTTACACAAGATAAAACTATAACTTCGAAAATTAGAATGCATGATTGAGCACAGGATTATAATTCCAATCAATTGAATCCACACAAGTGTCAAAAGAAAGTAAATAACTAAACCATGTTCCTTCTAGAGCTAATGCAAACTTCTCTTTGCAAACAAACAATACTAACAATACTCACACTTTCTTCTTCCCTCCCTTCTTTCCCATTGAAATCCTCTTATTCTTCTTGCAATTTCAGCATCAACCAACATAATCAGAAACCCTAAAAGAAGATGGGCTTTGTATATATATATGTGCATATAGTGTGAGAGAGAGTGAGAGCTAGTGAGAGGCGGATCAGTGGCATACTGAGGCAGATCGGCAACGGAACGTTGAAGGCCACAGCGTTGGCATGGTGAGAGGGCTTGAGAGTGAGAGAACTAGTTCTTGACAGTGAGGGAAGATCAAGGGACAGTGGTGCTAGTGGAGGCCTGGGCTTCGTCGGCAGTAGCACGGTGAGTAGGATAGGCAGTAGGGAGGGGTAGATCGGCGATGAGGGTTTGGGAGTCAAAGGAAGAGAGTGAGAGAGAATGTGAGAGATCGTGTTAGAGAAAGAGAGTAATCTGAGTGCTTAACCTTTCAAAAATGTTTTTATTATTCTTTAATTTGGCTATAGCCGTGTTTATATAAACGCAGCTATAGGGTTTTTAATTTAACTTTCTTGTGGACCTATAGTAGCATTTCAAAAACGTGGCTATAGGTAGTTTGTTTGTTTGTTTATTTTATTTTATTTTTTAAATTCAGATGAACCTATAACCATGCTTCTAAACACATAGAAATGCGGCAATAGACTCAACCTATAGCCGTGTTTTAAAAACATGGCTATAAGTCTTCTTTAAAAAAAAAAAAATTATTCGGTTGGACCTATAGCCACGTTTTGAATGTGGCTATAGACTTAACCTATAGCCATGTTTTTTAAACGCGGCTATAGGTCCTCCTCCTTTAAAAAAACAAAACAAAAAATATTCAGATGGACCTATAACCACGTTTCTGAATGCGGCTATAGGCTTAATCTATAGTTGCGTTTTAAAAACACGGCTATAGGTTAGCTATAGCCGCATTTTTTGAATGCAGCAATAGGCCATATCCAAAAAAACGCGGCTAAAAACACTTATAAACGCAGATATAGGTTAGCTATAACAGCGATTTTTGTAAACGCGGCTAAAAAAAACGTGACTATAGCCTGCGTTTTTTGTAATAATGGCTTGATTGTATCATGCTCTCTTAAAGCACCATCCAAAAATCAAGATTGAAGGAACTGGAGATTCAATGAGCTTGAAGTTGCTACAACTAGAATTCTCAAATCCCTGGAACCAAATCTTTGAGTCGATACTTGGTGACATGAGTGGGATGATACAATAGTCACATATAGAAGAAGTCTGTGATATTCCATAAATTTAGAGTTACATTGGGTTACGACAATAAATTCAACAAGTGGTAATAGTATTAAAATAGGGTTATTTTATATTGTAAACTTCCATTCTACATGCATTGTGATTTGTTTTGCCTATGAGGTTGATTATGGTTAAATCCTCATTTTTTCTTTGACATACTTTTTCTATTGATTTTTTCTACGTTACCATATTAATTTTCTCATTTAATGCCATAATTGTTTATTTTGAATAATTCTTAAGTATTTTCAGAAGTCAGAACACGAAAATAGTGCTTTATTCTCTTGGGGTTTATCCATTAAATTTATGGTAAGGTCTGAATGTGAGAGGAAAAAACATAATTTCTTGATACTCTAAAAATATGTAAGAATTTTCCGTTTATTTTATGCAATATTGTGTGTGTGATTGCTTAAACCAAGGTAAAATAATAATTGAACTAATTAATTCACTTTGACTTAAAATTGGTTTGTTTAGTACAGCCGGGGCGTAATCATACCGAGAAAAAAAAGGACCCAATACGAGTGAAATTGATAGGAACGCGGGAGCTATATGGTTGAGATTTTATTATTATTATTATTATTTTTTGGGTTAAAGAATTATTATTTGGCTTATCAATTTTTTGGTGGGTGTGCCATATTTGGCTTTGTCACTATGGCCTCTTTGTTTGCGCTGTGCTATGCTTGGTGTGTCATAATGCTGTTTTGCGACACCAAACAAAAAGATTATGCATATTATTAGAAAATTTCCTAATGTGGTTATAAAAAAATAATTCATTCAGAATCATCTTATATTGTTGTTTTGCGACACCAAAACGAAAAGATTATTCGTATTATTAGAAAAGTTCATAATGTGGTTATAAAAAAAAAAAAAAGCCCATTTCGTATGTTATTTTAGTAACGTTGTTTGAGTGTTGAGAAAATACGTGTAGGTAAAAAAATGTTGTGAAAATACGTACTGTATTTTTTAAACAACGAAAACTATTGTTTAAATAACACTAACAAAAAACCCCTAATTCATTCGGAATCATCTTTAAATGCATCTTTACTTCAATTTTTTTTAACTACTAGTACAAAATCCGTTTCTCAATAATAAAATCCAACCAATGAACCAATTAAGGTTAAAATAGTTGTTGATAAGATATTAAACTTCAAACAAACTTCCAAGAAGTTAAACAAGAAAGAGAAAATATAAGCGGACTTAGAACCAACTAATTAAGCAGCCACCACCAACTATTTTCTATTTTTTGAGCTAGAAGATTGACTCTACAAAGTCTGAATCACGCCCAACTTGAACCTGTTTCAAATACTAATTTGCAGCCACTTCCTAGCCAGTCCAAAATTAGGCCATCATGACCATGAATTTTGACGATGCAATAAATTTAAGTGAAGCTTCCTTCAAGTGCATCGCATGTAACACATATCAAAGTAGACCATATCCTTCACAGCATGTTTTCCAGCGCGGGGTTGTTGTAACTTGTAACTTGCAAGACCATTTTTGGTAGGTAAGAACTGTTTTCTTATAATGCCTTTGAATAGACATCTTTTTATAATAATAAAAAAGTGATAATAATCTTTGTAGATAATGATAAATGGACGGACGTGTGATTTTTTTTTTTTTAAGTGTGCGAATGAGATTGTTTAAAAAGTCAGTTTTTTTTATTATTTAATTTATTTTTGATATTATTTAGGGTCGGTTGAACAATGGATGCAATTGATGTAATTATTTAAGACTCCAAATAAAAGAAGGCCTTCACTTGTAAAAAAAAAATTATATATATATATATAGAAAATATTTATTTATATATTTTAATTACAAAAATAATTTTTTTAATCCTTTTATTGGTCAATAAAATATATTAAAGATGCCTTATTTTATTTTAAATTGCAAAAGATTAAAAGGGAAAAAACAATGCACAGCCTGCTCAATTTCACACTCCACAGTGACAATGCACATTGCACACAACTTGATAAAATGATAGCCTGACAGTACTCAACTGTTGAGTATATAATATTTTATAATCTAAAAAAGTTAAAAAAATTTCATAGCTACTGTGCAAGTGCAAGAGATCTTTGCATATATCTATTAGCTAACCCACACCCACATGGCTACCTTGCCTACACATTCACTAACCTAGTAACCCACCCACATGGGCCACACCCACACCCACACCCACACCCAATGTATACCTACTCAAATTAATATATATATATATATATATACTAGTTATAGGCCCGTGCGTTGCACAGTTTTATGAAAAAGCTTATAAAATAAATGTATAAATAATTACATATTTTAATAGATTCAATAAAGATAAAATAAAAAATTATCAAGTGTAAATAATTATCTCACTAAAATTAGGGGTAAGATTTCTTCCTAAAACTAAATTAAATTGATAATTCCAAATTGAATTTTAAATTGATAATTATTTTAAAAAAAGTACTAAACAATTGATAAATCTAAAATTAATATAATCTTAATAATATTATAAATTAAAATTAAAGTTGATAATTCAAGAATACATGTGTAGAACATCTTAATAATTTGATGTAACATAAAAATCAAATAAGAAAATTGTTAAAATTAATCTATTAATTCTAACCATATTTAATCATTAATTCTAAGATCCTAACCATAAGCATATAAATTAGATCAAAGCTAAGAAAATTAGTTTAAACAAAAGGAAACCAATACACAAAACCGAATCAATTTAATAAAAAAAATTTAACCACAGCTAAATAAACATTAATATATAGATCACATTCAAACTCGGGTTCTTTATTAAAGAACAAGAGACTTCTAGGAGTTGGACTACGCGTGAATGAACCCACGTGTAAAATAAAAGAAAAGACAAATGGGAGGCCAAAAGAATAGTACATTGGGCAACTATAAATATAGAGGTTAACCGAACAGACCTCTCACATCTTATCTTTCGGCCAAAGCAATTATTGCGAGAGACATCTCTATCCTCTCTTTCCACCCAAATATCTTATTGTCTCTCTCCCTCTAAAAGTCCCATATCTAAAATGGACTACTCCTTTCTACCATACTTCAACACAAACCTGGTTGGCATCCTTGCCATACTTCTCTTTTCCTATGTTATACTAAGAAGATTGAGAGCCCCCAAAGCTCGAAAAGCACCAGAAGCAGCCGGTGGATGGCCTCTAATAGGTCATCTCCGCTTATTAGCAGGAGGTTCTCAACTTCCCCACATGACATTGGGAGCCTTAGCTGACAAGTATGGACCAGCATTCACCATTCGAGTTGGGGTGCACCCAGCTTTGGTGATCAGTACTAGCGAGTTAACCAAAGAATGCTTCTCCACCAATGATGTTTCCCTTTGCTCTCGACCCAAAATAATTAGTGGGAAACATTTTGGTTACAACTATGCCATGTTAGCTTTCACTTCCTATGGTCCTTACTGGCGTGAAATACGCAAGATTACCTCTTTAGAGCTACTCTCAACTCGCAGGCTTGAACTACTCAAAGGTGTCAAAGCCTCTGAGATGGAGACCTCTTTGAAGGAGCTATATAAGTTTTGGGAAGAGAAAAAAAGTGGCAATAAAGACCATGTTTTGGTGGACATGAAGCAATGGTTTGGGGACCTAAGTCTCAATGTGATTCTTAGAATGGTTGCTGGAAAGAGGTACTATGGTACTAGTGCTGCGAGTGATGAGGCTCGAAGGTGTCATGAGGCATTGAGAGAGTTCTTTCATTTGGCTGGGCTTTTTGTGGTTGGGGATGCTATTCCTTACCTTGGGTGGTTGGATTTGGGTGGGTATGAGAAGGCTATGAAGAAAACAGCAAAAGAGTTGGATGGTATAGTTACAGAGTGGTTGGAAGAGCACAAGGAGAAGAAAGCTTCAGGTGAAGCAAAACTAGGAGAGCAGCAAGATTTCATGGATGTCATGTTGTCTATCCTTAAAGGAGCTAACCTTGGTGGTTATGATGCTGATACTGTCACCAAAGCCACATGCTTGGTAAGCACTACTCATCATTTTTTTTTTTTTTTTTTTTTTAAAATTTAAAATTTGTGCATAAGCCAAATAAACTTAATAATATTACTAATAAGTTTTGACAATCTTTTGGGTATCAGTTTGGGTAGACAAAAAAAAAATCTTTTTTCTTTTTGTCACAGTTACTGTATGATATAAACTTCTAAGTATTTTCGGAAACAAATTAGATTGTAGGTCTCTGTCAAACATTTAATATAAAAATTATGAAAAATTATATATTTTGATAATCACTCTACAAATAAATTATAGAAAAACTGAGGTGTCTAAACAGACTTTTAATTATTGATTTTTGTTGCTCTATCTTGACATGGAGACTGCATTTTGCAGAGTATGATTGCAGGAGGCAGTGACTCAACCACAGGTACTTTGACATGGGCTCTTTCACTATTGTTGAACAACCGCCATGTTCTAAGAAAAGCTCAAGAAGAATTGGATATCCATGTGGGAAAAGGAAGACTTGTAAATGAATCCGATATCAATAAGTTGGTCTACCTCCAAGCCATTGTTAAAGAGACACTTCGATTATACCCAGCTGCACCACTTCTAGGACTACGTGAATTCGCTGAGGATAGCACCATAGGTGGCTACCATGTTACCAAAGGCACTCGATTAATGGTGAATCTTTGGAAGATTCAAACAGACCCTCGTATATGGTCCGAACCACTTGAGTTCAAGCCAGAGAGATTTCTAACAACCCACAAGGATATCGATCTTAAGGGCCACCATTTTGAGTTCCTTCCATTTGGTAGTGGTAGAAGAGCTTGTCCTGGACTGGCTTTCGGTCTTCAAATGACAAGCTTAGCATTAGCTAGTTTGCTACATGCTTTTGAAATCTCTGTTTCATCAAATGAATTGATTGATATGACTGGGAGCTTAGGACTTACAAACTTCAAAGCTACACCACTTGATGTTCTCGTCAAACCACGCTTGCCTTCATTCTTTGATGCATAAAGAATAATCTATCACATCAAATAATAGAGCTATTATGGTTTGGTGAGGGATTGCATCAGAATTTAGTTATGTTTGATTTGTATTGGTTATGGAATAATAATTATATAAGAATCCCATGTGCTTTCTGTTGTACTCCAATTTCTGTTAATGAAATATCAGTTTCCTTTTCAATAAATTCATTGCCGAGCATGATGTATGATTCAATAAATTCTAAAGTTAGTTTACTCTTTAAAATTTTTCCCTCTTCCTCCTAGCTTTTGTTGCATAATCTCCCCTTTCCGAAATTATTATAGACTTGCTTATTAGAGGAAATAATATTGTTTTACTCAATTTGAAGTACTAGTAGTTAAGAGTATTAATGTGGCTCATTTTGCACCTCATGATGTTTTTAACATGAACGTTTAAGATTCAAATATCTTTTATCCTAAATATTAAACTAAAAAAAATTATAAAAAAAAAATTCAAAATATTAGTGTATTATCTAAATTTAACAAGGTTGTAGACTTAGGCAATAATTAATTTTATTGCTAAATTTTATCATTTAAACATTTCATGACAAAACGTACACACACTAGAGGAAAAAAAATAAATTGGTTCACTCTTTAAAAAGTGGATCCAAATACCAAAATAATAATAATAATAAAAAACAATAGTACCACACATCACAATTGACAATGATTGATTGTTGGTTGCAATTTCATGGGCTTATTTTTTTTTAACCACTCACAATTTATCATGTAAGACAATTATAACAAAGTGTATAAATTTATAAATTTAAAAAAAAGATCTAACTAGGAAATTTTTATGAAAAATTGAAAACATTGTAAAAAAAAAAGTTAACAGCTTTTCATTTTTTTATAATTTTTTTTAAAGTGGTTTATTAATGTATGAGGACATGTTAGTAAAATCCAAAAAAAGAAAAGAAAAAAAGAAATCTAGTAATGTAGAAGTCACTCTCCGTTATCTACCAAGAAGTTTGTCCAAAAAAAAAAAAAAAATTCAACCAAGGACGAACTGATATTGGACAGGTGTCCAAGGTATTATGGAAAATCCTAAAGGGAGTTAACATACACGTACAATTATCTCCTTGCTTTTGGTGGGAGCCGCTCAGCCCGTCTATTTGGCGTGTTCTACTGAGTTTTGCAGACATTTATAGAATAATAATTCAATTTTGATGCCCTTTGCTGACTTTTGGCTAGTCTGTGATGGTCATGGAATCTGACTTTTGGCTCCCCTTGTTGCTTTGCAAGGTCCTGGACCATGTGTATTGGTGTTGAACCCAAAGTTGCTATGTCTATGCCGTTTGATGCAGAGTTTACTCTCTCATTTCTGCTGGTTTTTGGCTTCATAATCTGTTGAGTTATAAAAATTTCTTACTGATTCCTTAAAAAAAAAAGAAAAGGAAAAAAAAAAAGAAAAAAAATCTTGATTTTGGTGAATTTGTGTCTGTTTGAAAATAGTTTATTTATCTTTTTGTTGAATTTTTTTTTTTCTGAACGTTAAAGTATGCTTGTACTTCCATAAAGTGAGAAGAAAAGATGTTTTAAAAAGTTATTAATAAAAATTAAAAGCTAATTTATAAACTCAAGCTAAAAAGACGCGACCATGTATCTGAATAGATATCAATTTCAAATTTTCAATAAAGATTTTGTGTAAAATCAAATTCAAACTCCACTAAAAATCAAATCCCTAGAATGGATCAAGAAACAAATTCAACAAAATCAAACCCCAGTATCTCCCTTTTCTAATTTTATATTTTTATCTCTTATTTTCTCTCATTCCTTGCCAAGACCCCTCGCCCCTCATCAGGATATGGCGATGAAGATTCTTTCTCCTTGTGACACATGCAAACAATCATCGATCGCAGCAAATTATTTATCACAGCATCAAATATATAATTTATCTTGAAACCCTAGGTTGTCTTTCTCTAGGAAGAAAATGAAGAAACATATATATAATAAAAACCAAATTGAATTTCATGGTTCTGTGAATTTTTATTTATTTATTTTATAACAAATAATAAACATTACAGACAAAATGCGATTAACTTTTCGAAGAATTGGTGTGGCCAGTGCTTTTTGAAAACATTTTCAATGTTTTCATTTGGAGTGAGAGAGAAAGAAGGGAAAAAAAAATTGATTCTTGATCCATTTCTTTGTTGACAAGTCTTAGAGGTTTAATTTTTGGTATGAGTTTGGTTGCCAAGAAATTGGAAGTAAAAAAAAAAAAGGTTGTAAATTGAGTTTTCTTTTTTAATTCATTTTTTAAATATTTTTTCTAGTGTGAATTTTATTTATTTATTAAAATGTTGATGTAGTTTTTAATGTTAATTTAATATTTATTATTATTATTTTATTAATCATGTATATACCAGACAATCATTCGTTAGTCATGCCATCAAGCTCCATCACAAATAAAAATTTGCTAAAACCAAATTGAATATTTTTAAAACAAAAATACCAAAATGAATATTCTTTAAAATATCTCGTGAGTTGTGTCATTTCATTTCAAAATCAATTAATTTAAAAAAAGATACACTTAAATATTTTATGGCATTTAGCATCACACTATACAAACCTATTTTTAAAATGATAGTAAGGAATGAACTCTGGTCCCTCACCATAAGTTTTGCTTTATTTGAAAGAAGTTATTTTCGTGTCTTTGGATATTATCCGATCAAATTGAGTTGACCCCAAATAAATTCTTGAGTCATCATTCAAGAAAGTGACAACTCAGTTCCCTGGTACATTTCACCTACTAACATTCGTAACTTTTTGACCTAAATAATTATGAGTAACAAGCATTGGCAAACATAAGTTAGAAAATTCCACCACAAATAAAAATTTGCTAAAACCAAATTGAATATTTTTAAAACAAAAATACCAAAATGAATATTCTTTAAAATATCTCGTGAGTTGTGTCATTTCATTTCAAAATCAATTAATTTAAAAAAAGATACACTTAAATATTTTATGGCATTTAACATCACACTATACAAACCTATTTTTAAAATGATAGTAGGGAATGAACTCTGGTCCCTCACCATAAGTTTTGCTTTATTTGAAAGAAGTTATTTTCGTGTCTTTGGATATTATCCGATCAAATTGAGTTGACCCCAAATAAATTCTTGAGTCATCATTCAAGAAAGTGACAACTCAGTTCCCTGGTACATTTCACCTACTAACATTCGTAACTTTTTGACCTAAATAATTATGAGTAACAAGCATTGGCAAACATAAGTTAGAAAATTCCACCACAAATAAAAATTTGCTAAAACCAAATTGAATATTTTTAAAACAAAAATACCAAAATGATTATTCTTTAAAATATAAAGATAAAAAGATATTTGTCATTGTGAGTTGTCATTTCATCTCAAAATCAATTTGTGATGAAAAAAATACATTTAATTTTTTTTTTTATGTTTTTGGACATTACATCGTGTAGGCTTATTTTTAAAATGATGGTAAGGAATAAACTGTAATCCCAACATAAATTTTGCTTTATTTGAAATAAGATATTTTGGTATCTTTGGATATTATCCAATCTAATTGACTTGACCCCAAATAAATTCTTGAGTCATCATTCAAGAAAGCGACAACTAAGTTCCCTGGTACATTTCACCTACTAACAGTCGTAACTTTTTGACCTAAATAGTTATGAGTGACAAGCATTGACAAACATAAGCTTGAAAATCGTTACTCTTGAATCTTGAGTTGATTTTAGATGTTAGAAATTGGATAAGTACCAACCCGCCTGGGTCCAAATTAACAATCTCGATCGAATATTGAATTCTATTATTTATTGGGAATTGTTAATCCCACAGCCGAAATGCTCAGATATATGGAAAAATATATTATATTTCGGTAATATCAACTCAGCATTTATTTTAGTATTTTTTACTTAATAAATGAGTGATATTTATTTAAAAAAATCACATCAGCCTACTCTAATAAATAAATAATTTATATTCTCGATAGTATAGAAGATTGTGATTAATTTATTGGAGTTGTCTGATATGATTTTTTGAAACAGGTTTCACTTATTTATTGAATAGAAAATACCAAAACAGATGCTGAGCTGGTATTATCGAAACATGATATACTTTCTTTCTATATACGTACCCTTGTTACACACCAACAAAAGTTTGTCTATGCATCCATTAATTTCAACTCTTTCAGCTGGGTGTTGTAACTAGTAAGCATCTTTTTGTATATTTTTCTTTCCCTATGAATAAGAAATTTTATTACTGAACTTTGAATCATTAAGTAAAGGCTAAAGTCTTCTATAATCTTTGTCGATATACAGTGCAATATAGAATGTCTTGCATTGCCAAAAAGAATTAAGCCACTCTCAAGAGGCTTTGTAGCTTAACTGATGTTGATGCCCATTTTTTAATATCATGGGCCAGCAAACAAAACCCCAAGCCTGGTGGGAAAAGCCCAAGAGAGCAGGGAAAGAAAGAAGAATCGGTTAAGTGGCACAAAAAGAGGACTCGTTGCAAAATTCCTCTAGCAGAAGCAGTTGAGAAAAATGGGAGAAAACAATCTTCAACATGAAGCCCATAAGAAAAAGTAAAAGCGGCCCACGAAAGGACCAAAACGCATTAAAGAAAGAGGAAGCCCACCAAGAAAAGCCTCTGCAGAATAATCCATGAATTGCAAATAAGCCCAATAAGTCCCAAACCTTGCGTATAAAAGAAGTGGACATTGTTTTATAGTATATGTTATGCTGTGATTTCAACATGGGCTTTTCCTCTTTAAAAAAAAAAACATGGGCTTTTACAAACAAGAATTCTTTAGCAAGCGTACACCCAAAGATTCAACCCGATTTCGTTGCGAAGGTCTTTCATTCCATCTTCCAATCAAATGGAAGATGGATTGAAAACCATGGTAGTAACAAGTGTACTATCTAATTGTTTTCCTGTGACCAGAGAGCTCATGTGAAGACTCCGGAAAAAAGTAATGTTCATTAATACAAGAGATGAGACATCATCATTCGTCACTAGTGAATCACATAAACCTTCTGCAAATGATTTTTTATTTATTTTTTATTTTTTACTTTGAAGGATTCAACAAACGAACTATTAAATCCTATCCTATCGTGTCGGCCATGCAAAAAAAAAAACATTAAACACATCAAAAAGATCAACGATAGTGGGCCATGTCCAGCCTTAAAATAACAATTACATAGAAGATGCATTCCTCAGATAGATACTGATCCAGGCAAGTATACAAACATGAAATATGTCAATTGTCAAACTGGGACATGTTCTCTTACAAGTTACAAGTAACCCAAAATATCCATCTCCTAAAACAGTTTAAGCTACAATAATGGACTTCCTTTTACCACATCTATACACCAATATTATAGCTGGATTGATTGCAATATTCATCGTATCCTACTTTATCAACAACAGGTTTGGTTCTGCTAAGAGGAAAAAAGCACCAGAAGCTGCTGGAGGATGGCCTCTAATTGGTCACTTGCACCTATTCACTGGATCCCAGCTCCCCCACATAAGTTTAGGAGCCTTAGCAGAAAAGTATGGACCAGTGTATACAATCCGAATTGGGGTTCATCCAGCTTTGGTGGTTAGTAGTTGGGAAATAGCTAAGGAATGTTTCACCACCAATGATGTGGCCACATGTTCTCGTCCTAAATTCATTGGTGCTAATCACTTGAGTTACAACTATGCCATGTTTGGGTTCAGTCCTTATGGTCCTTTTTGGCGTGACGTGCGCAAGATAATCGCTTTGGAGCTACTCTCAAATCGCCAGCTTGAGTTACTCAAAGATGTTAGAGCCTCAGAGATGGAGACCTCTTTGAAAGAGCTGTACAAGGTCTGGACCGAGAAGAAGGATATAGGGTCAGGTTCTGTTTCTCTAGAGATGAAGCAATGGTTTGGGGACCTGACACTCAACGTGGTTCTTAGAATGGTTGTTGGAAAGCGATTCTTTGGTGCCATGGCTATAAGTGATGAGAAAGAGGCACCTAAGGCTCGTAGGTGTCAAAAGGCTTTTAGGGACTTTTTTCACCTGTTGGGTTTGTCTCTTGTGGGAGATGCTATTCCTTGGCTTGGATGGTTGGATTCATTATTGGGAGGGCATGAAAAGGCCATGAAGAAAACAGCGAAAGAGATGGACTTTTTGGTTACTGAGTGGTTGGAGGAGCACAAGCAGAGGAGAGCTTCAGGTGAGGGTAAAGGGCATCAAGATTTCATGGATGTCATGCTTTCAATCCTAGAGGGTGTTGACCTCGCTGGCTTTGATGTTGATACCGTGAACAAAGCCACATGTTTGGTACGTATACCTAAGTAATATAAAATGCTAATTGTATCTGAATCAATTATTTAGGAATAATTCTAGGGAGAAATATAATTTCACATGATCACATCCCACAACATGTTGATGCACATTCGTGTGATTGTGAGTAGTAGTTACTTTTTGTCTATTTTATTTACATGGACCTATTACTTTTAGTTAATCACTCACAATAGCATAAATCAACAAATTATAAAATTAGATATAAAAATTGATGTGTTTGTAATATTGTTGATTATTTAGGAAACTCTACAACTTTTTGGTTTCTTTTGAGTAAAAATATTTTCATTTTTCTATATTTGATTCTGGCTTGAAAATGAGAAAAACAAAAGTTTTCGTTAGGAAAACAGATCCCAAATGAAAAGAAAAAGCCTTATGGAAGAGTAGAACCTAATTTTGAAATCTACCTGAAAATTTAGGTGGAACAAGTGACTTGTGTTGTATGGTGTCATATAGAAAAAAAAAAAAAAAAAAAAAAAGAAAAAAAGAAAAAAAGAGTAAAATTTCAAATGCCTGTCAACCTTTGGCCTTTGGAGAGAGAAAGAGAGAGAGAGAGAGAGAGATTATCATTTGAAGATTTTTTTAATGATGATTTGAAGTTTATTTGTGATGGTCTGTCAAGTTTGTAATGTTCTAGTAAACATTTTCAATTTTTTTAAGAGTAAGACAACGTTTTCGGCTCAATTGGGCTTGTTTTTCCATGATCATTGAAAATGTTTTCCATTGATGTGTGTTTTTTACTATAATAAATACTAAAAAATGTGGAATTCGCTTTCCACATAAACAATTGCAGCCTTAGATACCGTGATTTAACAATACTAGCGAGGATAAATTATGTGCACAAGCATGTTTAAACACTAACAGTAATCTTAATTATTTACATCAATTATGTTTGATCCAAATTAATGTAAAAAATTCTAAATAAATGATCTCAGCTAAGTAGATTTGTGTTTAAGAACCATTAATTTTGGTTATGAACAACTACTTTAAATAAAAAAAAAAAAAAAAAAAATTATACCATGCAGAATATGATAGCAGGAGGCAACGACACAACTATGGTTACCTTGACCTGGGCACTCTCACTATTATTGAACAATCGCCACGCTTTGAAGAAAGCCCAAGAGGAATTGGACATCAAAGTTGGTAAAGGAAGACTAGTGAATGAAGCAGATATCAATAACTTGTTCTACCTTCAAGCCATTATCAAAGAGGCACTAAGGATATACCCACCTGGACCACTTTCAGGACCAAGAGAGTTCCATGAAGACTGCACCGTTGGTGGCTACCATGTCACAAAAGGCACACGTCTAGTGGTCAATTTGTGGAAGATCCAGACAGACCCTAGTGTGTGGTCTGACCCATTAGAGTTCAAGCCAGAGAGATTTCTCACTACTCACAAAGATGTTGATGTGAGGGGTCAAAATTTTGAGCTCATACCCTTTGGTAGTGGTAGAAGAGCTTGCCCTGGGATATCTTTTGGCCTTCAAATGCTGCACTTGACTCTGGCTAGTCTCATACATGCATTTGAAATCTCAACCCCATCAAATGCACCGGTTGATATGACTGCCACCTTTGGATTAACAAACATCAAATCCACACCACTTGATGTGGTTGTGAAACCACGCTTGCCATCAAATCTTTTTGAATAAAGTTTGCTTGTGGAATATACAATTCACATCAAGATCTTCGGAGTATTGCAATTTGATTTGATGAAATGTTGTCTCGGTATTTTTCTAGCTACTTTCCTTTGCATAGTATTTGCTGGTTTGTAGAATATGCTCAGTTTGGCTTCTTTTTTTTTGGATAGAGATGCTCAGTTTGCTTAATTATCCGTTGTGATAAAGAGTAGAAATTTATAGTATGATTTCACTCACTTCTTAAGTGGCACAGATAATTTATCCATGAAACTTTAGCAATCAAAAGAATTAAAGCTTGTGTTGTGTATACAATTTGATCAAACTCTTGGTCTAAGAGAATGTGTATGCAGAGTGGTAAAAAAAATAAAAGGTGATGGAAATTTAGACCCTTTAAACAACCAGATTGCGTAGCCTAGATTAATTAGCCAAGTTGTTACTTAGTCAAATTATGCAATTCTAGGTTAAAGCAATCATACAATCATATCAAAATAATAAAGCAGTGGAATAATAAAAGACACAATGATATGATCACCCAGGAAACCACACGGTAAAAACCTGGGGAGGATTTGACCTAGCTATCCTCAAGGTAAACCTGAATCCACTATGCGAAAGAATCGAAGTTCATACAAAAGGACTACAAGCTCCCCGCTTGACTTCCTAATGCTACCCACCAGTAGAACTTACTGACACGACCACGTGCAAGCTCCGAATCCACGGACTCCTTCTTTCTTGGATTCTCCACAAGATACAAGCACCCTCGCTTGTGTTTCTTTAAGCTCCAATGGCAGCAACCTTGTTGATCATCAAGATGTAGATAATATCTCTACCTTGAAAACCCTAAGTTTATGTGAAGGAAAGCTCCTCAAGGATCTCACAAGAGATTCACATAAACCGCAAATATGAGCAACAAAGACTTAGAGAGGTTTGGGTACAAAACCTTAAAAATAAAAGGAGGCACAAGAGGCACTCTAATATCTCTCTTCAAAAGTCTCAAAAAACGTTCTAGGGTTTTCCTTATATATAGGAGTGTTTTACTTGATCCCCAAGACGTTTAAATAGAGTTTGGGCTGAACTGGAACTCTGCAGAAAAATAAATCTGTACGTGGTTCGATCGATCGAGTCTAATTTTCGATCGATCGAGCCTTACAGATTTAGTCCAATAAATCTGCAATCACTCGATTCCAGTTTTACAAATAAACATACTTTGAGCAAGCCTAAACAAGACTAAACATATTGTTTTGATCATGGTTTGCCAACATTACAAATTAGAGTTCTAAATACATAAAATCCTAAATCTTTAGAACCTAACAAAAGGGTAAACTACAAATTTGGTTCTTAATTTTTTTTTACACTATGTATTAATTTGATCTTTAACGTTTCAAATGTGTCAGTTTAGTCTTAAACTTTTTGGTATTGTGTCAAAATAGTTTCTGCCGTTAAGTGATGAATGAAAAAAGATGATGTGGCTAACAATGAATTTAAAATAATCCTCCATTTACTAATTTTCACTCTCAAATCTCAATTAAGACTAAGATTAGTATGACTTTGCCATTTCATGTTGGACCGATTGCAATCCAAAATTGTTAAACCTGCACACCCTATGAATACACATTTTCATTTGAAAAGATTATCTTGTGAAAATTATACTAAGTTATCTATGTAACAATGCAATGAGTGAATGTCACGTGATTCAAACTTTATACTACTTTATTAGAGCTTGTTTTGCCAAAGTTTTACATGGTATTTACTTATTAGGTTGTTACATAGATGAATCAATATAACTGTTGCAAGAAATATTCTAATTCATTTGCTTTAAAATGTATAGCCCATTTTATAATAAAGATTTGGTAATTAAAAATCTACATATAAAAACCTCATTTAAAATTTAGTTATAATTTTTTATTTGGGTTAATGATAATTTGTCCCCTTTGAATTGGCCCTTTCAAAATTTTTTATTCTAATTCATTTGCTTTAAAATGTTAGCCACGTCAACCTTTTTCATTTATCAATTAATGGCAGAGACCATTTTGACACAATGCTAAAAAATTTGGAATTAAATTGACATATTTGAAATGTTAAAGATCAAATTAATATATAGCGTAAGAAAAAGTTAAGAACCAAACTTGTAGTGTACTCTTTTATTTTTTTACCACTCTTCAAATGAACTTTCTTAGACTAAGAGTTTGATAAGATTGTATACACAACGCAAGCTTTCGTTCCTTCGATTGTTGAAGTTTTATGGATAAATTATCTGTGCCATTTAAGAAGTGAAAGTGAAATCATATTATAAATTTCTACTCTTTATCTCAACGGATAATTAAGCAAACTGAGCATCTCTATCCAAAAAAAGAAGCCAAACTGAGCATATTCTACAAACCAGCAAATACTATGCAAGGGAAAGTAGCTAGAAAAATACCGAGACAACATTTCATCAAATCAAATTGCAATACTTCGAAGATCTTGATGTGAATTGTATATTCCACAAGCAAACTTTATTCAAAAAGATTTGATGGCAAGCGTGGTTTCACAACCACATCAAGTGGTGTGGATTTGATGTTTGTTAATCCAAAGGTGGCAGTCATATCAACCGGTGCATTTGATGGGGTTGAGATTTCAAATGCATGTATGAGACTAGCCAGAGTCAAGTGCAGCATTTGAAGGCCAAAAGATATCCCAGGGCAAGCTCTTCTACCACTACCAAAGGGTATGAGCTCAAAATTTTGACCCTTCACATCAACATCTTTGTGAGTAGTGAGAAATCTCTCTGGCTTGAACTCTAATGGGTCAGACCACACACTAGGGTCTGTCTGGATCTTCCACAAATTGACCACTAGACGTGTGCCTTTTGTGACATGGTAGCCACCAATGGTGCAGTCTTCATGGAACTCTCTTGGTGCAAGTGTTCCAGGTGGGTATAGCCTTAGTGCCTCCTTGATAATGGCTTTAAGGTAGAACAAGTTTTTGATATCTGCTTTATTCACTGGTCTTCCTTTACCAACTTTGATGTCCAACTCCTCTTGGGCTTTCTTCAAAGTGTGGCGATTGTTCAATAATAGTGAGAGTGTCCAGGTCAAGGTAACCATGGTTGTGTCGTTGCCTCCTGCTATCATATTCTGCATGGTGTAAATTTTTTTTTTATTTTAAATAGTTGTTCATAACCAAAATTAATGGTTCTCATAACACAAATCTACCTAGCTGAGATAATTTTTTTGTATTTTTTAAATTCATTTTTTTTAAACATAATTGATATAAATAATTAAGATTACTGATATTTAAACATGCATGCTTGTGCACATCATTATCCTCGCTAGTATTGTTAAATCACGATTATCTAAGGCTTCAATTGTTTATGTGGAAAACGAATTGCACACTTCTCCAGTATTTATTATAGTAAAAACCACACATCAATGGAACACAATATTCAATGATCAAGGAAAAAACAAACGCAATTCAGCTGAAAACGTTGTCTATATTATAAAAAATTGGAGATGTTTGCTAGAACATTACTAACTTGACAGATCATCATCACAAATAAACTTCACATCACCGTTAAAAAAATCTTCAAATGATAATTTCTCTCTATTTACTTCATCCTCCTCCTCTCTCTCTCCAAAAGGCCAAAGGTTGACAGGCATTTGAAATTTTACTCTTTTTTTTTTTTTTTTTGGGATTTGTTTTCTTAACAAAAACAATTTGTTTTCTCATTTCAAGCCACAACCAAATTTAGAAAAATGAAAATATTTTTATTCGAAAGAAACCATAAAGAAACCAAAAAGTATTAGAACTTCCTAAATAATCAACAATATTACAGATATACCCATTTTTACATCAAATTTTATAATTTACTTATTTGTGTGATTGTGAGCAATCAATCAAAAGTGATGGGTTCATATAAATAAAATAGACAATGTTTATTACTCACAATCACATACATCAACATTAGGGGCAACACTACTTGTAACTTAGGGTGGTCACCGAACCATCTTGACTTGCCAAAAAATGTGTATATATATATATACTTGCAAATATATATATATACACACATACTAAATTAACCTATTTGGATCACCCTAATAAAAATGACCACACTGACTTGAAAACTATAAGAATTTTGGTTCAATAAAAATAAAAGTGGTGCTATATTTACAATATTTTTATAATAATTTCACAACAAATCTTATGCAGTAAGCGGAAAACAGTTACTAATTCTAATTTTGGCTCAATATTGACATCAGTTTTTAACCCATTAATCACAAATTATTGCATAAGATTTATTTTGAAAATGTTGTAAATGTAGTATTACTCCAAAAATAATTTTGTCCCCCACAAACATAATCCTTAACACACCACCCCCCCCCCCCCCCAAAAAAAACCCTTAAATATCCCAAAAAGAAGAAGCACAAATAACAACAAAAATAACCGCCGGGGGGGGGGGGGGGGGGGGGGGGGGTGGGGGTGGGTGGGGAAAGAGTAGACCAAACAAAAATGAGTTAACAAATTATTCAACAAAAAATCTATTCAAAAAGAAAAAGAAAAATAATTATTCCAATTTGTAACTCTTTCAACCTATTACATAAAAATAATCTCTAATTTCATTTTTCTTTGAAAAAGGGACTCAAGAATAATATTTTAGTTCATGAGTTTTCCTTGATAGTGTTGGCAATTATGCCCCTTTTGGCTTTATAGTTGCAATAATTTTGCTTTTCTTAATGACTTAGCTCGTAGTTACAGCAAATATCATCAGTTTTTCTTTCTCTTTTCTATTGTTATTTTAATTCTCTTATTTTATTACTTCCATCTCAGCATTCTCAATTCCTACTTTATTTCTTATCTGTCAATTTTTTCTTTTACTTTTTGTTAGTAGAAATAACTTGTAATACTTTTTTTTTTTTTTTTGACATCGATATATTCAAGTTATCTCTTTATTAAATTTTGTATAATTTAAGTTTCTTAATGACTACTCTAAAAAATATTCCTAGAACCACCATTGCTCAACATGTTGGGGGATGTGGTCATGTGGGATTAGATCTCTCCCTATAATCATTCATAAACAATTGATTGGGATACAATTAGCATTTTATATTAGTTAGGTATACGTACCAAACATGTGGCTTTGTTGACGGTATCAGCATCAAAGCCAGCAAGGTCAACACCCTCTAGGATTGAAAGCATGACATCCATGAAGTCTTGATGCCCTTTACCCTCACCTGAAGCTCTCCTCTGCTTGTGCTCCTCCAACCACTCAGTAACCAAAAAGTCCATCTCTTTCGCTGTTTTCTTCATGGCCTTTTCATGCCCTCCCAATAATGAATCCAACCATCCAAGCCAAGGAATAGCATCTCCCACAAGAGACAAACCCACCAAGTGAAAGAAGTCCCTAAAAGCCTTTTGACACTGACGAGCCTTAGGTGCCTCTTTCTCATCACTTGTAGCCATGGCACCAATGAATCGCTTTCCAACAACCATTCTAAGAACAACGTTGAGTGTCAAGTCCCCAAACCATTGCTTCATCTCTAGAGAAACATAACCTGACCCGATATCCTTCTTCTCTGTCCAGACCTTGTACAGCTTTTTCAAAGAGGTCTCCATCTCCGAGGCTCTAACATCTTTGAGTAACTCAAGCCGGCGATTTGAGAGTAGCTCCAAAGCTGTTATCTTGCGCATGTTACGCCAAAAAGGACCATAAGGGCTGAACCCCAACATTGCATAGTTGTAAGTCAAGTGATTAGCACCAATGAATTTGGCACGAGAACATGTGGCCACATCATTGGTAGTGAAACATTCCTTAGCTAATTCCCAACTACTAATCACCAAAGCTGGATGAACCCCAATTCGGATTGTGTACACTGGTCCATACTTTTCTGCTAAGGCTCCTAAACTAATGTGGGGGAGCTGGGATCCAGTGAATAGGTGCAAGTGACCAATTAGAGGCCATCCTCCAGCAGCTTCTGGTGCTTTTGGCCTCTTAGCAGAACCAAACCTGTTGTTGATAAAGTAGGAAACGATGAATATGGCAAGCAATCCAGTTATAATATTGGTGTTTAGATGTTGTAAAAGGAAGTCCATTATTGTAGCTTAAAGTACTGTTTTAGGAGATGGATATTTTTGGTTACTTCTAATAAGAGACTATATAACAGTTTTAACATATTTGTATACTTGCCTGGATCAATATCTATCTGAGGAATGCATCTTCTATGTAATTGTTATTTTAAGGCCGGACATTTGATCTTAGCCAGAAGGCCGAGAAAGGTATATTTTAAGGCCGGACATGGCCCACTATTGTTGATCTTTTTGATGTGTTTAATGTATCTTTTTTCATACCCTTACACGATAGGATAGGATTTAATAAATCATTTGTTGAATCCTTCAAAAATAAAAATATAAAAATCATTTGCAGAAGGTATATGTGATTCAGTAGTGACGAATGATGATGTCTCATCTTTAGTATTAATGAACATTATGTGTTTTTTCCGGAGTCTTCACATGAGCTTCTGCCTTCTGGTCACAGGAAAATTATTAGATAGTACACTTGTTACTACCATGGTTTTCAATGGGCTTTGCAACGAAATCAGGTTAAATCTTTGGGTGTGCGCTTGTTAGAAAATTCTTATTCTTCTTGTAAAAGCCCATGTTGAAATCTTACACGCTATGACTACAACAGGTGCACGCATTTTCCCTTTTTTTTCAATTAAAATTTTCCATTTTTTTTTCTTTGATGTCATTTGACACGTTTATAGAGGCTGAGTCATTGTGAGATGACAAACGCCTTCCACCAGCGACTCCATGAAGAGTTTAAAAGATTCACTGTAATAAAAGATTTAGTGGTCGATCAAAGCAGTTAGAAAATTCTCAATATATCGACAGCAACTTTTAGGTCCTTTGTGGCATCTATGATCTTTAGTTTATATATGATGCTTGATTAAGTTGTGTATCGCACAAGAATAATAATTGGAAAGAATTTACATATTTTTGCTATGGTATGATATGAGAGAATGATATTTAGGCGTGAAAGATGTGCAATGAATTTTTAGAAGTGATGTAAAATGGATAATACAAACTTTTCTTGAATAGAGAGCCACTTAGAAGTTAATTAACACACGAGTTTTAAAAAATAAAAAAAGTACTAGTAGAAATTATTGGAGCAAATAGTAAAATCATGGGAAATTTGGTGATCTTAAGGGAATCTCTGTGAGGGTTAAAACTATCATTTTACCTTGAGTCCAAATTTTCTGTTCTACTTTTTCATCTCCACTAATAAATATTTGTCACGTGTTCACCTAATTAATTAAATACTACTATTAATTAATAACTGTAGTATTAATAAGTCAATAACGATAGTATTTAATTAATTAGGTGAACACGTGGCAAGTATTTATTGGTGGAGTATAAAATGGAGCAGAAAAAGTGGGATAGAATATTTGGACTCCTTTACCTCTCCCTCTCTTAAAAAAAATCATCACTTTACAGCAGGACCTGTCACTTTTCGGCAAATTCCTTTATTTAGGCTTGCATTTAGTCATTTTTTCTATTTTTGCTCATTTTTCTTTTTGTTATAACTTTCAATTTAAAAGTCAAAATGTGGTTTATTGTAGGACATTTTCTCGAGTATGTAGGAGTTGATTTTTTAAAATTTCCCAAGATTTCCATTTTTTTTGGCGATTTTTCCTATTTTCTAGCCTAATTTCATTCTTAATTCGAATTAAAGTTTTCTAGGGTTTCTTAAGGGTCTCATATCCTCCTAATGATTTCTTTAGTATTTATATTGTTGTTGTAGCCTCCTAGGCAATTTAGAATTTGTTAAGTAAATTTTTTTAGAATTTTCTCCTTTCTTTAAGGAGGATTCTAAGAAACCTCCTTATGGGTTCAAATGTTATAATTTCCTTGAAGTAAATGTATTTTGTTTCTTATGATTTTTTGTGTGTATCAAACTTATAATTATTAATGTCAAATGAATCCATAATATAATTAAATCAATTAGATATGATTAGGTACTTTTTCTTACTCCTTATTCCTTATTCTAAAAAGAAAATAAAACCATTTGCATTCGTACCTCATGTACCTCAAGTTAGATAACTTGCAAATAAGCCAAGAAAACCCTTTACTTTGAGTGGTCTCTAACTACGCTCTTTTTGTCTTAAGAATAAAACCACTACTTTATAGTTTATATATATATATATATAAATAGTAAAAAGAATTAAGCCACTTGGGAAATTTGTCCAAGTTTTTTATGCTAAGAAAACCCCTAAATTTTTTCCGGTCCTTGTGTAAAAAAAGTCTAAAAAGACACGTAACAGAGGAAGACAGCAGTCATATGACTCATATCTCACAGTCATATATCCTTACGATTTCGGATTTCATAGTCTTTGGTCAAATGTTACGATGATTCATTAGAATAAGATAGTGTCACAAAAGGCACACGTCTAGTGGTCAATTTGTGGAAGATCCAGACAGACCCTAGTGTGTGGTCTGCCCCATTAGAGTTCAAGCCAGAGAGATTTCTCACTACTCACAAAGATGTTGATGTGAGGGGTCAAAAATTTTGAGCTCATACCCTTTGGTATTGGTAGAAGAGCTTGCCTTGGGATATCTTTTGGCCTTCAAATGCTGCACTTAACTCGGGCTAGTCTCATACATGCACTTGAAATCTCAACCCCATCAAATGCACCATTGAAATGACTGCCACCTTTGGATTAACAAACATCAAATCCACACCACTTGATGTGGTTATGAAACCACGCTTGCCATCAAATCTTTTTGAATAAAGTTAATTTGCTTGTGGAATATACAATTCACATCAAGATCTTCGGAGTATTGCAATTTGATTTGATGAAATGTTGTCTCGGTATTTTTCTAGCTACTTTCCTTTGCATAATATTTGCTGGTTTGTAGAATATGCTCACTCAGTGTGGGGTTTTTTTTTTTTTTTTTTTTTTTGGTTTTTTTGGTTTTTTTTTTTTATAATTTTGGTTTTTGTTTTTGTTTTTTTTTGGAACAGAGATGCCCAATTTGCTTAATTATCCGTTGTGATAAAGCGTAGAAATTTATAGTAAGATTTTACTCTCACTCCTTAAGTGGCACTGATAATTTATCCATGAATCTTTAGCAATCAAAGGAATTAAAGCTTGCGTTGTGTATACAATCTAATCAAAGCACTCTTGGTCTAAGAGAGTGTTTAAAGAGCGGTAAAAAATAAAATAAAAGGAGTAGAATAGAAACAATATTTTAACAAAAAGAGATTATAAAAAAAAAATATTTTAACCAAAAGAACAAGTCAGTTTTATGAGTTTTTTTTTTTTAATAATTTTTTTAAAGCTTATTTTATGGTTCTATACTTCTATATCAAAAACTACTTTTTAATAAAATTTTTAGTACTCCTTTTAAAGAGTTCATTCAACAAATAAAGAACCAACAAAATGCACTCAAATACTGTCGCTCACATTTTTGCAAGACATGCATGCACAGTTTGTAGAGTATGAAGTGGCGTGGATAGAACTTAGAAGACATTCTTGAATGTATGATGTATCTCACATGCTGTTCAAATTGATCTGATGTAATTCTACTTTCATAAAATATATATACACACACAGGGACAGAGCTATTATTGGACCTGAATATACTATGTGTAAAATTTTAAAAATTAGGATTTGACCCAGCAAAATTCTTCCTAACCCCCCTTGGCCCAACAAAAATTTTCCTTGCCCCCAACATAATTCTTGGCCTTGTAATGAAATAAAATTTAGCCCAAACAGTACAACAAATATTTAAAATATAACCCAAATACTCCAACAAAAATTAACCAACAAGCCCATCCTTAAGTCTTCCCAAAATTGGCAAAAATGTACTTTTGACCTCTACATTTTAGACTAATTTCCATTTTAGTCCATAATTTTTTGGAGCGCTTATATTGGTCTATGAAAATCGAAAATCATTACTATTTTGGTCCCTACCATCTTCTTAATAATGAACATATAGAATGTACTACTGACACACTAAACACTGACATGGCTAATAAAAAATGTCAGTTTACATTTAGAAAAATGTTATGTCAGCATTTTAATTTAAAAAATAAAAATAAAACAAAATTCTTAACTTATGATTTTTTTTTCTTCTTTCTCAAAACAAAGCCTTATGATTTTTTTTTTAAAATAAAATAAAATAAAATAATTTAAATTCTTTTTCTTATCATTATTTTTTTTTTTTTGGAAGAACGTGTTTTTCGTGTTCTTCAAATAATTGGTTGCTGAAACAGTGAAACCCAGCAAATCACCGAACTCGGCCAAAAATGAAAGCCTTCAACAACACAGTGAAACCAAAACCAAAACAGAAGATTCGAGATCGAAGGGACTAATGGCACTTTTCCTGCCTGCCATAAGTGATCAAGTGTTTGATCCACTCATTACCATCATCTGCCATGACCCACTAACCTCAAAATCAAATAAACAAACTGAGTAATGACCCAGTAGCTAAAGCCTCGTGCAACACAAGTCTAGTCTCTCTGCACCTAAACGCCACCTACCCAACAAACATATTTCTCCAAAATCTCCTTTTTATTTTTTTATGTTTTTTCACACCAGGAAGAATGAGTTTCCTATGTAAAGAGATGCTTGGACCTTGTGAACGCCATGGCAGCGATGGTGAACGGCAGTGGGTGAAGGCAAGGGATCGCGCCAGTGAGAGAGGGAAAGAGAGAGGGTGTGGAAGAGAGAGAATGTTAAGAGGAAATGGTTGGATTTGGAGATGAAATAATAAGAAACAAATGGGTCTGATATGAGATTTTGAACGCGTTTATGTTTTTGCACGTTTGGTTGCTAAGAAAATGCAATAAAAACAAAGAAAATTAATGTATTAATTTATGTGTTTTTCTTGTTTTTTTTGTTATAGTTTTCTAATTTAGATTTTTTTTCCAATTTAAATGATAACAGGGAAGCTTCAAAAAGCATTTTTAAAATGTCAATTAAAATTTGCCTTACAATTTTACACACTATATTTAAACATTTATTATAAACTTAACACATTATATCTTTTTAAGAGATTAAATTTTATACGGATGTGATGTAAAATTCAAGTTTTACACTCTTCAATTCTAATCTGTTATATCATTATATCAAAAATTAAAAAATATATATAACCACACTCAGTTAGTTCTAAAACTCATTTGAAAACCCAACCCAACTGAGAGCTTAATGAGATGTTATTAAGTGTAGCATAATGTATTGAGTTTTTTAGTAATAAATTGATATAGCAATTTCTTATTGGATAGTGTAAAACATGTGTGTTACACTCAATCTTTACAAAATTTGGACTCATTTTTTAAATGATAGAATAGTCCGAATTTGGTAAGGATGGGGTGTACACCATCCAATAAGAGATTGTTATATCAGTATTTTACTTAAAATTCAATATATCCTACCACACCTAATAACATCTCAATAAACTCTCAATTTGGTTAGATTTATATATATATATATATATATATGAGTATTATAATTGATTGAGTGTAGTTGTGTTTATTCTTAAATATATAATAAAATAATAAGGTATATTGGAATTGGAGGGGTAAAACATGGCTTTTACAACATATCCTTACCGAATTTAATCTCATGAAATAAAATATCGAGCTTTGTATATAACCATCGCACACCCTTAATGTGATGGTCACTTCAAAAGTATAAGTGCTTGTGGGGTGTGGGGAGTGGGAAGCAATGGCCGGGGTTCAAGTCTCTAGAAGGGAGTTTCACACACATATACACTTATATTAAATTAGAGTAGAATTCTATATTGTATAAAAAAAAGTTTTTATATATAAATAAAGTCATAATAAATACTTAATTCTAAAATATATAATTTCATATATAAACATAATATTAATAAATACCTATTAATAACTATCATAATTAACCGAATTTCATATCTAGGTGCAAAAAAGAAGAAGAAGAAATAATGATATAATGTTAAACTTTCTCATACATCGCACATGTTACTGATTAGTTATAGATTTGACACACGACTTTCATGACCAACATCAGCATTCTATGAAGATATTGACCTCGAAGCATTTGCATCTACTCTACTCCAATCACATGGTGAATCGGTGAAGAAAGAAAAAACATAAAATAAAAAGGAAAGTGATTGACAGATAACCAGTGAAGAAAGGAAAGAGAGAATTAATGAGAGAGAGGGGGGCAGGATGTTTTTTTTAAAGTGAGGGAAAAAAAAAGAAAAAAAGAAAAGGTAAGTGGAGTTGGTGGAATGGTGGGAAAAAAAAAAGTGGGGGAAAAATAATTAAAAAAAAAAAAGAAAGAAAGAGGAAAAAGTATGTCAATTATAATTTGGGATGCCAAATAGGTGGATTTGGAGTGAGCATAATTAGGTTGGGTACATAAAATTTATTTATCTATTATTATCCATTAAATTAATTACTTCTAACCCAAACTTAACCCAACTTAATTATTATAGGTAAATCCTAACCCACCCAATTACCCAATAATTAAAATTATCAAAATGTCCCTAACACTGAAAAATGACCAAAGTATTCTAAAATCCTTTAAAATTACCAAAATAACTCATAAAATTAAAAAAAGACCAAATATGCTCAAAAGCCACTAAAAATTACCAAAATACGCACTAAACCTAAAAAATAACCAAAATACCCTGAAACCTAAATATAATGTATGTAATGGATATTAATGAATAAAATTTTATTTTTAGTATTTTATGTAATGGATGTTAATTATAATGTATGTTAATATTTATTTATTCAATATTAAGAAACCATTTTTTTTGTTACTATAGTCATGCTAATAAAAGTGGTTGAATGTGAAATAATGCATTCTACACTTCTCTAAGAGTTAGGTCTTTTTAAATATATATCACTATCAGTTTCTTTAAGACATCCTCTCATTTTCTCATGTGTGCATTAAAAATATTTAGTATTCTAAAAGAAAAAATACACCTTTTCAAATCTTAAGTTGGTCCCAAAAAAAGTTGGTACAAAAAAAACGCAGCCCTTTTTTGGCCTCTATCTCCCCTGTGAACGTGTGGTATGGGTCTCTCTCTATGTTCTGATTTTTCTTTTTTTGGCTAATTCTGCTGACGTTTTGATAGAGTAAAAGTTGTTTGGCACTTTGATTATGGAAAGTAGAGTAAGTAAAGATAATTGATTTTGTGATTCAAACCACCAGTAAAGATAATTAATTTTTATATTATATTATTTAAGTTTACGCTTGATTTTTTTTTTGCTCAGATAAGTTTGTGCTAGATTAGACTTTGTCTACTGTAGTAGTATCATTATCATAGCATTAGGTGCGAATATTTTATTGCTTAAATTTATTATAATTTAATAAAATAGTATTATATTATTTTATTAAGTTTGTGGTTTCCAAAAAGCTAGATTAGACTTTGTGGACTATAGTAGTATCATTATCATAAGATAAGTTTGTGCTAGATTAGACTTTGTCGACTGTAGTAGTATCATTTTCATAGCATTGGGTGCGAATGTTTTATTGCTTAAATTTATTATAATTTAATAAAATAGTATTATTTTATTTTATTAAGTTTGTGGTTTCCAAAAAGCTAGAGTAGACTTTGTGGACTATAGTAGTATCATTATCATAACATTAGTGTGAATGGTATATTACTTAAATTTATTATAATTTGATAAAATAGTTTTTTTTATTTTTTATTTTTTTTATTGTTTGTGTAATTGATAATAGTGGCTTGAAGAATTAAATTAAATTAAGACTTGTTTATTAGATCGAATTGAGTAATTGAAATTATATAATTTAATTCAGAATTTCAAATTGTGAATAATTTATGGAAAAACCATCTATAATATTCAAGTTTCGTAATAAGATAAAAATTAGTTCTTGAATGATTGTTTAATTGTGTGTGTGTTTATATAGATAGATAGATAGATAGATAGAAAAAGATATTGCTAAGGAATTTAGTTAAAAAAAATTTATAAATGATTTTAATGCTATGAAAGAATGTAGGACACACATTTGTTGAGTTAATTAAAGTTAAATTGTGAAATAAAGTATTGTTTTAGTCTTTCTTATTTTATTTTATTTATTTATTAACTTAGAGAACTTTATTTTATTTATTATGGTTAGCTTTAGGAAAAATTTCTGACTCTGCCACTAGGCAAGGTAGTTTAACTGCCTTGCCATGTGGGATTGGGTGGGGATGGTTTTATCTTACACGTGTAAGATAAAACCATCCCTAATCCTATCGTTCTAGAATAACTCATTAAAAATGTATTCTTTTTTTGGTTGATTAACTCATTAAACATGTGTAATGTATTCACTTTTTTGGTTAATTAATTAACTCATTAAACATGTGTTTTTTTTTTGTTAATTAACTCTGTTAAACATGTGTATAAAAGGTTCATTTGGTTCAACAAGAGGTATCCTATAGAAAAGTCCCTTAAACCTTAGCCTAAAATGGATTTTCTTCCACCTTCCCTAAACTCTACCACTGTAGCTGGATTTATTGCCATAATACTTTTCTCTCACTATCTTCTTAAGAGGTCTAGAGTTAGCTTAGCCAAAACAACACCTATTGCTCCGGGTGCGTGGCCTGTAATTGGTCACCTCCCTCTGTTACTGGGAAGCCAACCTCCCCACATTACTTTGGGAGCCATGGCTGACAAATATGGAGCACTTTTTACTATCAAGCTTGGATCGTACCCTGCTTTGGTGTTAAGCAGTTTGGAGATGGCAAAGGAGTGCTTCACAACTAACGACTTGGCTGTGTCCTCGTGGCCCAGACAAGTAGCCATAAAACACTAGGGCTATAATTATGCTATGTTTGGCTTTGGACCCTATGGTCCCTATTGGCATGAATTACGTAAAATAACCACTTTAGAGCTACTTTCTAATCGTCGGCTTGAGCAACTTTCCTACGTTAGAGTCTCCGAAGTTGAGAACGATATAAAAGCTTTATACAAACTTTGGATCAAGAAAAAGAACATATTAGGCTTGATTTTAGTGGTGTTGAAGCAATGGTTTTGGGATTTGAATCTCAACATGATTCTTAGGATGATTGCCGGAAAGAGGTGCTTTGGTACTAGTGATGGGGTTAACGAGGAAGAGGCCCGACGTTGCCAAAAGGCCTTGGAGGAGTTCTTTCATCTTATGGGATTGTTTGTGGTGTCCGATGCTATTCCTTTTCTTGGGTGGTTAGATTTGGGTGGATATGAAAAGGCCATGAAGAAAATTGCAAAGGAATTGGATAGTATTCTTGGGGAATGGTTGGAAGAGCATAAGCGAAGGAGAGCTTCATCTAAGGCTAAAGGGGAGCAAGATTTCATGGACATAATGCTTTCTATCCTTGATGGCAAAGAGCTTGAAGGTTACGATGCTGATACAATTAACAAAGCCACATGTTTGGTACGTTCTCCCTTTTCATTTCTTCATGGAGCTTTGCTCATGGGGCCTTGCTTGAACATGAGTAACATGAGTTCCAAGCAAGGCAGCCCTCAAAAGCAAGGACTTGTTTGTTACTATATTTTAAACAACAGTTTTCAATGTTTAAATATTAAAAACTGTTGTTTAAAAAAAAAAAAAAAAAACCATGTTTGGTAGACGATTTCTTTTAAGAGTGTTTGAGTTATGTTATTCAAAATATGGTGTTTAAACACCGATTTTAAAAAGCTCTTCACACCAGTTTTCAAGATGCAAACAATATTGTTCAGTAACATTTTTATAAATAAGTTAAAAACTATGGGACCCACTGATTTAACAAATATTAATTGAATCTCTCTCTTTCACGTTTTCTCTTCATCTCTCTCTCTCTCTCTCTCTCATCATCCTTTGACTTTCATACAGGAACAAAAACTCAAAAGCTATCAAGATCATTGTAGCAAAAGAAAAAGAAAAAAAGAAAAACTGCCAACCCAAAAAAAAAAAAAAAAAAAAAAACCCGTGGGGCTCTCTCTCATTCTCATGTAGGTACTAGTTTTGGTTGAATGATTTGGGTGTAATGTTATGACTTGCAAAATAGGCCTTTGGGAATGGGTGGAAAGAAAAGGAAGAAGAAGATGGGAAGAAAATGAAGAAGGAGATGAGAAGAAGACGTGGGTGTTAGGTTCTAAGGTCTTAGGATTTTATGTATTTAGAACTCTAATTTGTAATGTTGGCAAACCATGATCAAAACATTGTATTTAGTCTTGTTTAGGCTTGCTCAAAGTTGGTTTATTATTGTACAGTTGGAATCGAGTGGCTGCAGAAGTACTTGGGACTTTTGGCCTGGCTCGATCGATCGAAGATTAGACTCGATCGATCGAAAATCGCACAGGTTGAATTTTCTGCAGAATTTCCAACTCAGCCCTACTTCATTAAACGTTTAGGGTTTTATGTTTTTACCCTAGGTATATAAACAAAACCCTAGCCACGTTTTTGAGGTTGTCTATATTGTTATTGTTGCTCATATTTTCTGTTTTGTGTAAATCTCTTGTGAGATCTTAGAGGAGCTTTCCTTTACACAAAGCTTAGGGTTTTCAAGGTAGAAATGATTTCAATATCTTGAAGATCAACTTAGTTGCAACCATTGGATCTTAAAAGAAAAGCAAGCGGGGAGCTTGTAGCTGATTGAAGAATTCAAGAAAGAAGTAGTCCGTGGATTCGGAGCCTGCGCGTGGTCGTGTCAGGAAGTTCGTACTGGTGGGTAGCATTAGGAAGTCGAGCGGGGAGCTTGTAGTCCTTCTGTAAGAACTTCAATTCTTTCATAGTGAATTCTTGTTTGCCTTGAGGATCGGTGGGTCAAATCCTCCCCAGGTTTTTACCGTGTGGTTTCCTGGGTGATCATATCTTGTGTTATTTATTTTCCGCTGCATTATTATTCTTGATATGATTGTTGAATTGTTTTAACCTAGAATTGCTTAATTTGACTAAGTAACAACTTGGCTAATTAATCTAGGCTACGCAATTTGGTTGTTTTAGGGGTCTAAATAACCTGTCAGTGGGAAAAAGAGAAAGAAGATGAAGGAGAAACAGCAGCAGAGGATGAAGCGTGACCGACGACTTGTGTAGGCAATTTGCTGCTTCAAGTACTTGGTGTAGCCCCTGCTTAGTCGTCTTCTTCTTCCCTATTTATTATTTATTTTTTCTTACCAATCCTTTGGTTCCAGTCTTCTAGATCTGAAAAAAGTCCAAAGTTATCTGGTATTAGTCGAAAAAAGGACCGTGAGAACCGTTCACGGTTTTAGGAACCATGTGGTTCGATCGAGGTTCACATGGGTCCATGCTTTTTTCTAATACAGCGGTTCTTAAGGTTAAAAGAACCGGATTGGAGAGAGGTTCACGGTTAACTCGGTCGGACTGTATGGTCCGGTCCGGGTTTCAAAACCTTGGTCTCCAAAAGGGCAACAAATATTGACAAATCTCAAACGTGTCAAGAAGAAAATTCTATTTAGGTGTTGACTCCAAATCTTATATGTGTCTAGAAGAAAATTGCTTTGCTTATTTGTTTTATTTATTTTTACCAGCTATTTGTAAAGATCCAGTTAGACTCTTCCGATTATGCATGCCTATGGAATCTAGAAACATTTTAAGCTTTTGTTTTTTTTTTCTTCATTTGAGTGATTAGTGCTTAGTTTATATAAAACACATTGGTTATTACCTATGTAAGTTATGGATATTGTGGGGGAGAAAAGCCCAACCCAACTTATTGGGCCCAAGGCCCTATCCGAGGACCACCGTTGGTCCGAAGAGACCAGGACACAAGCCCACGTGAGAGGATGCCCGTAGGCGAACACGTGCACTGACCGAGGAGTTGTTCATATGTCCGAGGAGTCCGATACCCTCAGACCCGACGAGGTTTTCGCCCGGCACGTGTCAAGCGATCTGTCTGACAAGTGTCAAGGGAGAAAAGGGGGCCTCGGACACACAAGAAGGTGACTGGAATAGAGAAATATCAAGGAGACAGACTTCAACCACCGCATTTAATGCACTGCACCTACCCTTCTGGCCGCATTTATGTGGAGAAGACCCCTGAACAGTGCATCCCCAGCTACCGCCACTCAGACAGGGCTAAAGGGGGAGTGTGATGGGACATGCACTCAAGTGGGCGCCCAGATGATGAACAAGTGGACGGTGGAGATGGAGGAAGGCAGCACTATATAAGAGAGAGGGGCCTCTGATGGTAGGGGGATCGAAAATTTAAGAGAGAAAAGAGCATATGATTTTACTGTAGCTCCAACATTTGTAACCTAAGTTCATCAATGAAAATCACCTCCTCGGACGAGACATTCACCTCTGTCCGAGCACGTTTTAATTCAAATCTCCCCATCTTCTATGCCGTTTAATACTGTTATTTTTCATTATTAGCCTAGCTCTTTCACCCACTCTCTACAAATTTATTGTTTTGGGTTCAGTGGGCTCCAAATCCACACCTCCTTGGGCTTGGGCCGCAGAATCTGACCCTACAGATATTAATATTTGTTATAGTTCTCATCAAAAAAAAAAAAAAAAAAATGTTACCACTAAAAATCTTAACACTTTTATTTTATTTTATTTATTTTTTATACAAAATAGAAATTCTACTCTAACCTAACCTAAATGTATATGTGTGAATTTTTCTTCTTGAGACTTGAAACTCGGCCCTTGCCCCCTTACTGCACAAGAACTTTGTACTTATGAAGTAATCATTACGCTAAATGTGTGCGGTAGTACAATCTTAACTTTTAAGTGTTTGTGATTATCTATGAGATCTTGTAGTTATGATCAACCATACAATTTCTATTTTTAAAAATATTCTTTTTGATTTGATTTATATTTTTGGTGATTTTGATAGTTGTTACTAGTTTATATAGCTTAAAATAAATATAAATTATGATTAATAAAATTGATTTAAATATACAGTAATTAAATTTCAAATATGCTAAGGTTGATATGACCGAGACAATTGGACTTACAAACCACAAAGCCACCCCACTTGAAGTTCTCATCAAACCTTGCCTACACCTTCCAAGCTTTATGGATTAAAGACTGTCTAGTAGAATTCATGTGCAGCTGTACGTGCATGTCGAAGTGTTTGTTTGACAAAAATTATTTTTGCCAACTTATTTTACTATTCAACTTGTTTTTGCTACTATTTATGGTCTCACTGTACTTTTTGGTACTATTTTTGAGTCCACTGTACTATTACAACAAAAAGTTTTTAATTTCAGTAAAATAAGCAGATACTAAACAGACCGTAAAAAATGTGGTTCGATCGAAATTCGACTTGATTTGTCTGTACTTTGTTGGTAGGTGTGCCAAATTGCAGGACACTATGAGTTTGTGGTGTCCGATGCTATTCCTTTTCTTGGGTGGTTAGATTTGGGTGGACATGAAAAGGCCATGAAGAAAACTGCAAAGGAATTAGATGGAATTAAGCGAAAGAGAGCTTCATCTGAGAATAAAGGGGAGGAAGATTTCATGGACATAATTCTCTCTGTCCTTGATGGTGCTGAGCTTGAACATGTTTGGTACATTTTCTCTTCACTTCTCACGAAGCTTGAACATGTTCCAAGTAGGGTGGCTCTCAAATGCAGGGCATACCAAAAATAATCATCTCAAAATTGACTTTTTAGTTGTAACTGAAACTTTTTGTTAAAATAGTGTAGATAAAATTAAAAGTAGCTGAAATAGTACCATAAGACTAATGAATATTATCAGAAAGTGTAATTGGACCTATAAATAGTAGCAAAAATAAGTTGAATAGTAAAAAAAGTTGATTTTAAGCCAATGCTAAACGCACACAAAGGGTCCGTTTGGATATATATATAGTTTATTTTGTTGAAAACTGAAAACACTATAGTAAAATAATTTTTAAATGTGTAAATAGTACCATAGGACCCATTTTTAATGAAAAAGTTGCTGAAAAGTGAGGTTTGTGGGTCCCATGAATAGTGCATGGGACCCACTGGTGTTGCTGAAAAGTTGCTGAAAAAGTTAAATATTACGGAAAAAAAAAAAGGGACGCTGAATGCGCAAACGCGCAATCCAAACATTGCCTAAAGGTTCGTTTGGATACCGCTTATTTTGCTGAAAACTAAAAACTGAAAACGGAAAATACTGTAGCAAAATGATTTTTAAATGTGTGAATAGTTCCGTGGGACCTATTTTTAATGAAAGTTTTGGTGAAAAAAGATGTTTGTGGGTCTCGTGAACATTACACGGGACCCACTAGAAAAGACAAAAATGTGCATCTAAAAAAAAAAAAAAATGCAAAGGCACAGAGAAGAAGCTCTATCCAAACGCATACTAAATCTCATAAATCATATTCAAACCAAATTAAGGGCGCTAGGCAGCCCATTCCTTTACCCATTCTTACAAATGATTAGTCATTTAGGCTCTATTTGTTTTGTTGAAAAACCTTCACTTCTATGCTAATATACTACATTTCCTTAAATAGTAGATGAATAGCTTTTTTTTAGGCCTTGCACTTTAAAAAACAAAGAAGTGTATTGCAAATATATATATATATATATATATATGTATGTATGTGTGTGTACGTATTAATTATAAAATCCGACCATGTAATGTCTTACTTCAATGTAACAATTTGCTGTGTTATAGTATTCTGTATTGCCTCGTGTATATAATTATGCTTCTTTGCTTTTCCTTACAAGCTAAAGCTCCAAAACGTAGGACATTTTTTGCTTTACATTTGCATTCTAAAAAGAGGTATGTACTTTGCAGAGTATGATTGCTGGAGGCAGTGACACTAGCACAGTTACTCTAACTTGGACAATAGCGTTATTGCTAAACAACCGCCATGTGTTGAAGAAGGCCCAAGATGAGCTTGATGTCCAAGTGGGTAGGGAAAGAATTGTAAACGAATCAGACATAAGTAAGCTAGTCTATCTCCAAGCCATAGTTAAAGAGACATTACGTTTGTATCCCGTAGGTCGACTAGCAGGACCACGTGAATTCACTGAGAATTGCATTATAGGTGGTTACCATGTTCCAAAAGGCACTCGATTAATCACAAATGTATGAAAAATCCAAACAGATCCACGCATATGGTCAGACCCATTAGAGTTCAAGCCCGAAAGATTTCTCACCACCCACAAGAATGTTGATGTTAGGGGTCAAAATTTCGAATTGCTCCCATTTGGAAGTGGTAGAAGAGTATGTCCTGGAATATCTTTTGCCCTTCAAATGGTTCACTTAGCATTGGCTAGTTTTCTACACATGTATGATATCTCAATTCCCTCGGATGTAAAGGTTGATATGATTGATACAGTTGGTATCACAAACAACAAAGCCACCCCTCTTGAAGTTCTCATCAAACCTCGCCTACACCTTCCAAGCTTTATGGATTAAAGACTGTCTAATATAATTCATGTGCAGGTCTAAGAATTGTGATTTGATCAAAATTTGCCATGATTTGTCTATACTTTGTAACTGGGCGTGCCATTTTGCAGGACACCATGAGTTTGCTATTCAGAAATGGAAATAACAATGCCTAATAGTTGGGGGAAAACAGTTATTTCTCCACCTTCATTATGTTGGGTTATTTAGACATAAATAGATTTAAATTTTGTCAATCTCATCCTCCAAAGAGAGATTTTGTCATAAGAAATCGAAATTTCTATACACCATAGAATGTCGAATCTTGGGCTTCACATTTTATGCACGAAAAAATAATTAACTGCGATCGTGTTGTTTTTAAATTAAATTAAGTTAGCACTACCATGCAATATGTTGTATCATAATCTAACACAAACTAAGAAGATTTTTCTTTAAAAAAAAAAATAATTAAAGTTTTTTTTTTTTGAAATCAAGGTGATTAGAGCAAAGCAGGTGGTCGCAGGAATAATTGCCTCCTAAACTTAATCACCCTAAAAGAAGCTCATTCCCTTCTAAACTACATGCTTGTGTTGCAAGTTTTACCCCCATTGACAGGAGAAAATATGTTAAATTACCGATTGTGCTAAAAGTTTAAACTATTGAAATATGATAGGCCAAGAATGTATTGACCTCTTGTGATAAATTAACCAATTAATTAGCCAAGTTGATTAATTAATCAGATTACCATACAATATGCGTGGCAGCACAAAGAAATCACCAATTAAACTAAATATGCAGCGGAAATTAAATTGACACGGTGATTTGTTTACAAATGGGGAAAACTTACACGGCAAAAACCCCACGGGTGATTTTAAGGTCACCACTCCCGAGAATCCACTATTATCAAAACAAGCAGTTACAAGTAAAGGAATCCCAGTATCTTATATCAACCTACAGTTGATCCCTTACCTCAATACCCAATTGGACTTGTTCTGTCGTGACAATCTCTCCTTTCAATGCACGGCTCCCAGTACGTGACTAACCAATAGGTGCGCGGATCCCAATACGTGACTTGATCACCAACTTGAGAAGGATGTTGGTTGCAAAGTTTTTCAGTTCATCCAAACAATGAAAATCAAGAAGCTCATTGGTCACAAAATCCTACGGTGTACAAACATAGCAGCTTTTTCAAGAGAAAGATGAACTAGGGCATATGTCTCCAGTTCACAATATGTTTGTGAAAAACTTTTGCATTGAGTTGCATTAGCTGTGACGGCCCTTAAAACAATCTTTATATATGTTTAGGGTTGTGAGAAAAGAAAGCCTAAACACATACTCACGGATTGGATGAAAATCAGTTCTGAAAAACTGAGTTTCATAAATCTCGATAGATAGCCATCTATCGAGCTAGCTGTCGAGCCACGAGCTAAAGCAGCTTTAAATCTCAATAGATGCTAGCTGTCGAGCTTTAAAATCCAGTACTTTCTCTCTTGATTCTTGGACAGACTTGCATGGCTTTAACACTTGAACTTGAAACCTTATTCCTTGAAGTATTGAATACACCCTAGATCTACCCAATTACAAGTAAAGTGCGTTTTGTCAAAGGATTAGCTAATTACATAAAATATTGACATATGTTCCTAAAATTGAATCACATATGTGCTAACAAAATATTGTAAATTTAATCATTTAAACACACGCTTCTAACAAAGTATCTTATAAGTCTGACCTCTGAAATATCTCTTCCCATCTCTCCTTTGTTTTAAATTCCATTTTTGATGGCTTTTTTGGATTCATTAGTTAATTGTAGGGCAGTCAAATTCCTTGCATCTTGAACATTTCAATTTGAAATTATCACGTTACAAACTTGATTCAAATTATAATGTCATGGAATTTGCTAGTCACAAAACATCAACATATAATATAACAATTTTTTTACATGCGAGATATATATTCATTGCATTCACATGAATCACATGTCCTTTTGATTTAGGGCATAGCCCTCCCACTTTTGTCAAAAGAATAAATTTAGAGACACAATTTTTTCTACAACTTGCTAAAGTGACAGGTTGTGAGTGGTGAAATTAAAAATGCTATTAATAATGGGTTCATATATACGTGATATCTATCGCTCAGAACTTGCCGCTCAAAACTATACATGAAAAGGTTGTGCTCTCCTACCCTTTGGAGGGCCCTCCTTTGCTATTTTACAATAATTTATTGTCGCTTATGTTTTCTTTCTTCCCCTGGTGGGTTAATAATTTTGTTTCCTTTCATTAAAAAGGGAAAGTAAAAAAATTTGGCATATATCTTTTTTTAAAAACAAACACACACTACACACTCAAGAGGGAGAGAAAAAATTGACAGGTATCTAACCTGAGGCAAAACACTCTGTCATTTAAATATAAGCCACACAAGTCTATTAGAAAGAAAATGATATATCATGGAATAATATTTATACAGAACAAGTAGATGACTCAGAAAAGTACCAGAGATTGTTTCAAACAAAAGAAAGAAAAAACCAAAATGGAAAAGTACTAAAGATTGTTTCAAACCATTGTTAATAAATTATATTATAAAATTTTTGGTACAATTTTTATGAAAAATATTAAAAGTTGTCAATAAAATTAACAATTTTTTTATTTTCTTATAAAATGTTTTTAAAAATAGTTTCTTAACCAATGCACTTAGAACATTCTTTAACATATACGTAAGTAATTTGTCTACTCTTATATGTCTCCTGCAGTAGTTGTAGAAAATCACAAACAGGAAAAAAAAAAAAAATCAGATCTTCTAAATTTCTTAGGGCACTCTGCTAATTGATTTTCTTAAATCCTAATCACCATTTTATGATTTAAGGGTCTAGATTCTGCCATCTCACCATTTTATGATTTAAGGGTCTAGATTATTATTTTAAAAGTATTGTTAGTGGAATGCTAACATGACAAAATCTAGACCACTAAATTATTAAAGAATAATTAAGATTTAAGAAAATCTATTTGGTAGAGTACCCTAGCAAATCTAAAAGATATGAATCTTAAAAAAAAAAAAAAAATCATATGTAAAGTGAGATTTATGATTGTGATTGACGTTATCATGCTTGGGACTTAATGCAATCACCTTGAGGTCTCTTGCTAGCAGTTTCTTAAAGTAGAAAAATGATACCAAAATTCTTTTAATTTTTTATGTTTTGATAACTGAAATAAAGGAAAGCAGTACTTTGAAAAGTAAGAAAAAATTAATAGAGCAAATAAATAAAAAAATATTTTACTAAAGTGAAAAAAATAAAGTATAGAATAATGAATATGATACGATTGTTTAAAAAGTGATTGACTAAAATAAAAAATAAAAAAAAATTTATCTTGAAACCACAACATATATATATATATATATATGTGTGTGTGTATATATATATATGTATATTTATATATATTTATACACACACATATATTTATATATATATATATATATATAGAGAGAGAGAGAGAGAGAGACTAATTTAATTGCTCTTTATCTTAGAATCCTTTCTATTGTGTTGTCCATAGAAAATTTTGATGATAAGATTGTGATTGCTACTTGCTAGTATATCATTAAACAATCAATTGTGCTTTTCACCGTCTAATAATGGAGAAGAAAATAAGGAAAAAATACAAAGGAAGGAAAACTAAGGAGATATTTTCTTACCTAATCTATCAGTATCAATAAGATAGATGTTGTATATCTTATCTAGTTCTTCCTCTAATATTCTCGTAACTTAAAAAAGAGAGGAATGCTAGGTACACATAATAGTGCACAATTTTGTGCCATAACTTGTCACATCTTGGCGAGTCGTGAGTAGTAAAAGTGTGTCTCTACATGGCCCACCATTACACCTCTACTACTTACAACTCGCCACGTGACAAGTTGTGGCACAAAATTATGCACTATTATATCTCCCTAACATTACTCTAAAAGAGACCCAAAATGCAACAACTAAATCTTGAAACTCCTTAACCTCAACATTATATGCTCTAATATGCCTAATATCCTTTTATCATATTTCCATCCAAATGAATCATTTAGGTAGATTTGAAACTGTTTCTCAAAAAAAAAAAAAAAATGTAGATTTGAAGTTTGCCTACCAAATAACCAAAGGCCATTATATATATATATATATACATATACATATACATACATATATATATATATATATAAAGTAAATTGATATTAGTAACACTTAGAGATTTGTTATTTTAAAATGTGTTTTTGTTTGGAAAGGACCATTGAACATAGGAATGGGTTATGTGATCAATTTATTTTTTGGGTTCTTTGGATCGAGTTTTAATTTTAAATTTTTGGCAGGGGAAGGGGGGAGAATAGTGTGTTTTTTTAATCCTAACCTTTGAATTTTATATCTCTATATACTGTTTAAAAATAAAATTAAACTTTAAGGGGCCATGGTCTTTTGAATTATTAAAAACTAGCATTTAACCCGCGCAATGCACGAGAACGTTATGCATATTTGAAATACCATCAACTTGACATAACAATACAATAAAATACAATAAAATTAATCCGGGTAATGTAGTACATCCATTCATTTTATAGAACAATAATATTTACAACATTAATTAATTTATTTACAATATAACAATGAACATGCTTGCTAGGTCTTTGTTTGAGTGGTCTCGTATTTGGGGTCTTACGCATTGTAGTTCCTTGTCTGATTTCCTTATTTCTATTAGACTTTCCTTATGATTTGATTGTATTTGTTTCAAGGGCAGTGAGTTTACAATCGTAAACACATTGTTCTTTTTCATCAATAAAACTCTTATTATCTATAAAAAAAAATTTTAAAAGTAAATTAATTTTAAAATTTAAAATTAAAAACAATCGTATAAAACAATGTAGGCAATGATCTTTGCATGGTCTACAGACTTGTGGAAAAGGGGTATTTGATCCAAACCTAATCCACAGACTATAGTGTATATTTTGGGTTCTAGGTCCATGCTAGGCAATATCAGCATGCAAATCTACAAAATCACCTCCACAAAAACAGAAAAGGAGAGAATTTAAAATGAATGATTATGTAGTAATCATAACTATTCTGTTTAGATGGAGAAGAATTTTAAATGCAATTAACCTCTTGCTTCAAGTCTATAAAAATTACAAAATCATAAATGCACACAATACAAAATAAACATCAACTGATTTGATCTATTTGTAATAAAAATAAAATGAAGTATTTACGTCTATACAATGCTCTACTTACATCTAGAACAACATTAACATTTTGTTCATAGCATTTATTTATTTGTAGCATGGGTTCTTGGTTTATGATAGGTAATGTGGGCATGTAAGATATACTTAGGTGCAGGCAAATCTACAAAATCACCTACACAAACACCAAAAGAGAAAAAAGAAAAGAAAAAAAGAAAAAAAGAGAGTTTAAAATGAATGTTTGTGTGGTAATCATATTTGTTCAGTTTGAATGGAGACGAATTCTAATTGCAGGTCCGGCCCCCTCCTCCTTTGAGTCTGTAAAATTTACAAAATAATAGATGCAATTCAAGCAAACACCAACTAATCTTATTTGTCCATGATAAAATTAGAATGAAGAATATATGTTGAGATTATGCTATTCCTTTTTATTTATTTCACAGATTAACGACTTTCCTAATACTTGAACAACTTAGAGTTTTAAAAAGAAGAAAAAGTGGGGACCAACCACAATAGCTTTCCTTAGTTTTTGAAAAGTTGGTCATCTCTTACAAATGTTTGCATTTTGAATTTCTCAACTCCAAATGTTTTCCTTGTTCATGGCAGTCAGTTGTTATTTGTCTAATACCATTTTGCACTCCAATTTTCTTCGATTGAACAAAGACACAGAGAAAATGATAAGATGGAAAGAATGACATTAACACATTGAGATGTAAGCAAGATCTACCTAGAAAACCCCCAACCATAACTACAATTAAGCAAAAAACATTAGGTTAAATTTACAACTGGGTTCAAAACTAGAATCACAAATATTACATCACTTGAATTTCATGTTGATATAAATCTTAGGATACTCGGAATATCCTATGACAAAACCAAAAATTTAATGAAAAATATGGTATAAATAAACTAAAACAAAAATCCTCCAACAATTATAAAACCATAACCTAAATATAGAATATTAAATCTCTCATAATCTAAAAGAAAACAAAAAATAAAGTAAATAACAAAAGGGTACGATGAAACAAAATTGAGAACTGGTTACCTTTGTTTCACTTTTTAATTCTTAGCACTAAACAGATTGCCAATCTAATCAACAGTTAAAAATATCTTAAAAATCAAACTATAAAAGCGAGCATTGTAAACAATCAAATCAACAGTTAAAAATATCTTAAGAAATAAATCTCTATCAAAACCTAAAAGTAAATAACATTATATTTTCAAAGTGACAAATCCTTTAGATTTTTTCAAACAGAACCGCCTAGGAGAAACAAATGTAATCAAATGCATTCAGTAATCTGTATCAATAGGATCAAGTTTCCAAATCAAAGTAACAGATGACGAAACCACTTAGGTTTATAAAAAAAAATAATTTATTAATATATACGAAAATTATAGCTTCTTCTAAACTATTTATTCATAACCAATTCAGATGCGAGCATAATGGTTAGTATTACCTAGATATAGTCTTCTCGTTCTTCTTCTTTTGAACCTTATCTCAGATCTGGTGTGGCGCCAACATATTTGAGTCACCGATCTCTTTCAAATTAGAACAGATTTTAGTTCCCTTGTCCAATACAGCAAACTTGGAATGAGTTTTTTGCTTCCTAGATCTCCTAGTAACCTTTGTTGGACATGCTTTTGATTCTCTTATCTACTCTTTGCTATCTAGGCATATTGAAAAATTAATAACAGATGACAGGAAAAAATACTCAATATCAAAGAATCATAAATAAGGGGGTGGGAAATAACTGCATCAAGCATTTAAAAAGAAAAAAAAAAATCTAAAGGGCTAAATCCATCTTTGCATTTGTGTTTAACCATTGTCATTCCACAATTGCCACATTGCAATGAAATTTTCAATGTTAGACGTGAAATCAATGTCTAAGGAAATTTGGAAGCCCTATCAAAAGGTAAGCATAAACAAAGAAACCAAGATTTTGAATTAGAAATTTAACAAAAACCAAATGATAAAAGATACCCATTGACCAAAAAAAAAAAAAAAAAAAAAAAATTTAATAATAATAATCATAAATCAAAATTTGGATTTCCAAAAGACACGAATTCAAAAGAACCATTCCCGAAAATACTCTCTGCTCCCTACCCTAATAGGAAATACTTGTTAACTTACTGTTACATTAAGAGGAATAACGTGTTTTTTCATCTACAATATAATTTTTCGCTTTTTTAATTGTACATGTGGTATAAGTTTAAGTGGGTATTTATCCTACGTGGCATAACATGAGACATTTTAATAAACCATCAGCTTAATTGTTAGTATTATAACAGGGGAGCATTATTGAAATAATTTGGTTCCTTCCCTTTATATCTACAACTCTGTATCTTTCACTTTTAAAATTTTGAAATATGCAGCAAAAACATGTGTTAGGTTCTAAAGATTTAGGATTTTATGTATTTAGAACTCTAATGTGTAATGTTGGCAAACTATGATCAAAACAATGTGCTTAGTCTTGTTTAGGCTTGCTCAAAGTTGATAAAATATTGTAAAGTTGGAATCGAGGGACTGTAGATGCATTGGGGCATTTCGGTCTGGCTCGATCGATCGAAGGAAATGCTCGGTCGATCGAATCACAGACCAGATGCGTTTTCTGCAGTTTTTCCAACTCAGCCTTAACTCATTAAACGTTTTGGATTTTCTGTTTTTACCCTAGGTATATAAAGAAAAACCCTAGCCACGTTTTTAGAGTTGCTCCAGTTGTATTGTTGCTCATACATTGCTGTTTTGTGTAAATCTCTTGTGAGATCTAGAGGAGCTCCCCTTTACACAAAGCTTAGGGTTTTCGAGATAGAGATTACTTCAACATCTTGATGATCAACTCGGTTGCTACCATTGAAGCTTAAAGAATATCAAGCGTGGGTGCTTGTAGCTGATTGAAGAATTCAAGAAAGAAGGAGTCTGTGGATTCGGAGCTTACACGTGGTCGTGTCAGTAAGTTCTACTGGTGGGTAGCATTAGGAAGTCAAGCGGGGAGCTTATAGTCCTTTTGTATGAACTTCGATTCTTTCATAGTGGATTCAGGTTTGCCTTGAGGATCGGTGGGTCAAATCCTCCCCAGGTTTTTACCGTGTGGTTTCATTGGTGATCATATCATTGTGTCTTTTATTATTCCGCTGCTTTATTCTTTTGATATGATTATTTGATTGCTTTAACCTAGAATTGCATAATTTGACTAAGTAACAACTTGGCTAATTAATCTAGGCTAACCAATCTGGTTGTTTTTAAGGGGTCTAAAACCGTTCAACATGCATGTGCAGAATTTGGGTAGAAGCATAAAAAAAAAGCTTGTAATGTCGAATGCTCGTAGGACCAAGACTAAACTGGTTTAAAATGTAAATTCAATGTTCAGCAAGCATTTGATTGTAATTTAAGTGGTTTTTTTTTTTATTTTTTTTTTATTTTAGTGAGAGGCTTTCAAACGATGTTGTAGCAGTAAAAGTTAAAATTTTAAGATTACTGAAACAATGTATTGTCAGGTCTTTTATCTTAAAGTTGCAAATAATCTGCATATCAATAATCATGAACATATATAAAACTGATTTAGGAGTAAGCATTGTTTTAAGAAAATAACTCACTCAGAAAAGATGGATTGTGGATAGGAATTTCGAAGACATTTCCAAAAGACATCATCTCTCAATAGAAGCTTAAATATGAAAATATTTAACCAAAAGACTAACATGTGCCAGGAAATCAAATGGCATTCAAGATGATTAGTGTTAGACTTCTATAAGATTAACAGAATGCAACGTCCACATCTTAGAATTGAATGATACCGAAGATTGGCACACACATACACAAAGAGAAAAAACCAATAGATCATTTACTAAAAAAAACTCGGATGTCAGATACTTAAAAGCAACAAAAGAAACACCAGAAATTTATGCACAAAGCCATACCTATATAACTTTTAAATCATCCAAATGCAGCAATATTTGAAGCAATTTTAAGGATTTTTTCCTCTCAGTGGCTCCCACTTTTTTTTTTTTTTTTTTTTTGTTGTCTTTATCAAATCTATTAATCATTCTGCAACATGAAAATCACAATCAATACGTATACATCTCATCAAGCACAAATAACGTATTTGTTAATGTTCTACTTGTCAATTGAAAACAGTCCAAAGTTTACTACCAACAATGTAGGAGTTATAGTTGTAACTGGAGACTGTGCTAACTTCCATAAACATATGTACCTTTGCCTAAAAAAGTCTGTAATTCCACACCAAAATAAATAAATAAATCTAGGTTATCTTAGACTTGGACTACAAAAATCTAATTCCATCCAAACCAAGAAAAGAAGACAAACTGTACTTCATCCAAAAAAGTTTTCTTTAAAGAACATTATACTTTCAGATTTCAAAATCCAATAATTTCAATCCCCCTTACAAGTAACAAAACAGGTAAGAGGGAAAATAAAATTTGACAATTAAAGTGAAATGATTAAGTTTTAAGGATTACTAACCATTAAAACTCATGTAGGATTTCATTTGGTGTGTGTTTCCACTAATTTCAGCAGATACGGAGGAAAAGGGTTATGAGTCAAAATTCCTAAATTGACAACAAATCATAATTGAAGAGAATATTAGGAAAAGAAATTAATACCTCTAACTCTGCTTCTGCTTTGATGAAATTAGAGGCTATAGATTGTAGAAAGATTCCACATCATCTCTGCAGAAAAAGAAATTGAAATGATTTAAATCCAAGAGACGAATTCAAAACAAACCCATTACTGAAAATACTGAATAAAAATAGTCACATATCAAAATTCTGAACCGGTTAGTTTTTTTATATTGAGAAACTTGAAATCTAGTAAGCATTCTGCTTCTTTACAGTGAAAAAAAGAAAGAAAAAATTTCAATTGTAGCAATCTATAAAACATAACAAAAGCAAATATGATTTAATAGGCTTATTGTAAATTAAATCAAGAAAGAAAGATTTTGAGAGAAACCAAAAAATCAAATCAAAACCTAACATAAAACGTTAGAGAATAAACAGTAGAGTTTTAAAAACGTTAATTAAGAGCAACTTTCCTAATGTTATTAAAACAGGTAAAACATAGATTATAATCGGAGACCAAAGCATCCAAAGAAAGAGAATAAACAGTAGAGTTTTAATTCAAATTCGACTACGAAAGAGCACTGGTGAGAAGTTCCAGGAAAATCAGTGTGTACCTTCGGAATACACCATTAAAGAGAAGGGATGGGGGCAAACAACTAACAGAGCAGAGAAGGGATGGGGTTGAGAATGATTAAAGCAGCAACTCAGATGAAATTGAAATCATGGAATGAAGGAGATGTCTATTTTTCTGTCCTCTAAATGGTATTAAAGAGTGTGGTTTAGAGGAAAAAAAAGTAAAAAAAGGAAGATAGATCTTGAATCAAAATCAATTCAATTAAATACCCAAACCTAAGACTAAATCAACCCAAACGTTTAAAGCAATATTAAAAAAAAAAAAAAAATTGCTGATAAAGGTTTCTGGCGTTCTGACGGGAAGATGTCAGATTTCTCTTGTTAGCAATGCTCTTTCCGAATAACGAACTCACGTTCTCTCTTATTTCTCTGTGTTTGCCCTCCCCAAACCTAAATCATATATAACCCCAAATTTCAAAATATCAAATCAAAACGTAATGTAACCCAAATACCTAAATAAAAATCAATTCAACCAAATTTCTTAAAACCTAAATCATATTTCATACCCATACCTAGATCTAAGAAAGAATGAAAAAGGAAAACTTACCGGTGGTAGTTCTCTCTATGTCCGTATCTCAATTCCTACGTGCACCTTTAGGTTACTGGTGCCGGTTCGAGTGGTATAATTCTGGCAAGGGAACGGACGGTGGCAGGTACGAACTCTGTCTCCTTCTCATCTCTGTATCGCAAGCTTTTTTTTTTTTCTCCTCTATATCGCAAGCGTTGGTGTTAAGAGTATTCATAAGAGGAGAAATTGAAGTTAGAGTGAGTTTGACTTTTGATTGGGAATACATCGTTTGGGTTTGTGTTCTTTTTTTGTTTTTTTGTTTTGTGGATAAGCGGCTTGGTGTTTTTATAAGGGTTTGCGTTTTTCTTTTTCTTTTCTATTTTTTGGATAAGCGTGTTGGTGTCCGAAAGGGAGTCTTTCAAATGCACTGTACGGTTTTTTAAAGAATTAACTTATATGTGGCAGAATTTTAAGGGGTCATTTTTCCTAACGTGGCAGCATCTCCTTAAAAGCTTCTGCTATTATGTATAGTATTAGATTCCGTACATAATACATACTAAATATACTATATAATAAAAGTTAGGTATTGCAAACTGTGATTAGATTAAGTAGTTTTCTTTTTAAACAAGAAGTAACTACACTCTCTTTAGAGCATTCTCATCAAAGATTTCAAAAAATTTAGCATTTAGCTTATCAAAAACTTACTTTATTAATTTTAACAACTCACTTTACAATACACCCAACATCAAATATTTTATATTTTTTACAACTTCATTAAAATTTTTTTTTTTTCCAATCTCATCTCTTCCACTACAAACAAACTCACAGCCACCACCACCACCTACAACCTTAACCCTAACCACCAAAAAAAAAAAAAAAAAAAAAAAAAAACCAAAACCAAAACACAATCCCAAAACCCTTGCAACTGGCCACCACTACTGGAGGAAAAAAAAGAAAAAAAAAACCACAAACCGGAACCACCAAAAACCCACAAATTGGAACTTTCGCTAGCCACCAGCCACATTCACCACCACCAGCACCATTATGGCAGTCACAACCCACTGTAAAAAACCCAAAACAACCACCATTAGCCCCCACCACCACCATTGTGGAAGCCACAATCCACGGCAAAACAACCCAAAACAAAACCACCACCACAACAACCACCATCATCAACAACCCACCACAAAACTCATTAAAATAGACCAACACCATCAGCCAAAACAACCACCATCAAAATCACAAGTTACCTCCAAATAAAAGAAGAAAAAAAAAACACAAACAATCCACCAAGACCACCACCATCGAAAAAAAGAAAAAAAAACCATAAAACTTCAATACCACCAAAACACCACCACTACCACTGTGATTTTTCAGTTGTTGATGCCGGTGAAAGAAGAAAAGAGAGAAGAAGTAAGACCGGTGAGAAAAAAAGAAAGAAGAAAAGAGAGAAGAAGTCAGACCTGTGAGAGAAAAAGAAAGAAGAAAAGAAAGAAGAGAATAGTGAGAGAGATCAGAGAAGGAATAAAAAAAATATTTTTTTGTTTACAATCCAACTACAGTGAGCTGTTATCAATAACAACTCCTTGTAGTTGAACGCTAAAATATTTAGCATTTAACATCTTTATTGTAGGTATGTTTTTATGATTTGAGGTGTTAAACATGCTAAAACATGGCATTTAGTATTTTTAACACATTTGATGAGAATGCTCTTACACCAAGTGACATGCAGCAAATGCAATAAAATCACAAACATATTGCTTTAAGGATCTGTTTGGGATCTGCTTATTTTGTTGAAATTGAAAACTTTTGCTGATAATACTGTAAATAAAGGTAAAAGTTAGCTGAAGTGGTAAAGTAGGATCCATGAATAGTACTAAAAAGTGCAGTGGAGCCCATGAATAGTAGAAAAATAAACTGAATAGAAAAATAAGTTGACTTTTTAATTTGGATCCAAACACGCACTAAGTAAAACTCTTCTAACAATTTTTTTTGAAATTTACAATACTATTTTGATTAAAACTAAATAAGAAGATTTTCAAAAGGTTTTTTTTCATTATTTGTTTTTATAATTAAATATTATAAATTTTGAAAGTTCAAATAGCGTGTAAAACACTATGAACGTTTAAACCCCCAATTTACAAATTACCAATTCAAGCTTAATATCAAACAATGTATGTGCGAAAAATGAACATAAGTTTATAATAGAATTGATAAACAATCTAAATCAAATAAAATCACATCCACGGCAAAAATTAAATGGCAAAGATAAAGGGAAGAGAGATGCAAACACAAGGACAACACAAAGATGTGTTATTAAAGAGGAAATCGAAGCCCTTGGCGTAAAACCTCTCTGCCGCCCTCCAAGTGGTCAATAATCCACTAAAGAATGAAGTTGGGATACATGAACAACAGAAGAGCCTCCAAGCCTAATCTACCCAGTGTACCTAAGCCCTCCAAGCTTCTTACTCTAACGAGATTGTGCCGAACCTTTGTCTTTTTTAGCTTACTAGATTCCGCTATAGCCCATAGTATCAACCAATAACTATTAGTCCCTTTCTAATTGCTTCCTAAAGCACCAAAAAACATTCTCACAGATGTGGGTATGGTGAGAAAAGGATTTGGCCAAGAACCTCTCAAGAATGTAACAATGGAGAGGGTGAGAGTAGAGGAATTTGAAGAGTCTCTACGTAAAGATTGTGGATGAGCCAATCTTGTTTTTCTTTAGGGTTTATCTCTCAAAATTCTCTCTGGAAGCTCTCTACATTTCGTGGGTATAAAGAGTATTTATACTAGGGTGAGAAAGGAATGCGAAGAGTCAGTTTTTCCAAAACAGAGCTGGCTGGCGACTTGGCCTCGCGACTTGACTGAGTCGTGAGTTCAAGCCACGAGCTACCTGAATGGCCAGACTGGACTTTTTGTCTTGTAGTGCTACAGCTGTCATGATGGTTCAGTTTCTCTACATGCTTCACTCGTGTGCATCTTTTGGCGGCTTGCCAGTCGCAAGCCACCCGCGAGATCCAGTCGCGAGTCCTTGCTTCACTGCATAGTCTTCTTGAGCATTTCTTCACACTCTCTCATACACTACCCTTACATGATTTCCACCTAAATACAGGGTTTCTAAATGCTAAATTACAAGCAAATTTGGAAGTGAATAAAGCCAACAAGATGGTTGATTAAATTGAATTTTGTTTTCAATAATAATTTAGTTTTACATGATTTGCCCCATGTAACTTGAATTTTTTTTAATATAAAAAATAATCTATTTATTCTTTAAATTCAATTTCCTTTTTTTTTAGTTTATATATGAATTTAAATTTATCTTTGCATCACACTATACTATATATATAATAAAAGTTGTGTTTTACATAATATGGTTGAACCAGCTATTTGGCTCCACCTTTTTCTTTGTTATTTTCTCTCCTTAGAATTTACACCGCCTTTATTCTCTCATCTCTTTCTCAAGCAAGCTTGGAAATTAAGAAGGTGACAAATACGTTAGAGTTGAAAGAACAGGAAAAATACCACATATTTTTAAATTAATTATCAAAGAATAATACAAAGTATCAGTGACCTTCACTTTGGCACTGAGGAAGGACCCCAAACAATGCTAAAAAAGCATATCCAAAGGTGTTGAACCAATAGAGTTCATTACAAACAAGGACAAATAATTAGACTTTTTCTAATTGACAGACATGAAATAATGCCATCAACTATTGCGTGAACACTATAGCTTATTTGAAGTAAGAATTTGTTGCAACGGGGATGACCAAGACTATGATATCCATTAGCAAATAGAATTAACACATTCAAACACTGGAGCGTTGTATATATTATAATTATATATTTCATACTAGTATAGATAAGACATGGAACTGGTTTTTTTTTTTTTTTTTTCTTAAGTACACTTAACTGATAAAAGTGTACATAATTTCAAACTAGGCAGTTAAATACGATAAGGTTAGGTTAATATTGATTTGGTTATTGCAACCTTAAGTCACCCTGATAGCTTAATGGTACCAAAATAAAAGCTAATCCACAAAATGCCCTGAACAGCTAAATATATGTCTATAAAAGCTTACAGATTTCATTAGAAAGATATCCATTTATAGGACTCCAGCAACCTTAGCCTAAAATGGATTTTCTTTCACCTTCCCTATATTCTGCCATAGCAGGATTTATTGCTATAATTTTTTTTTTTTTTGGGAACTATGGCAAAACTCACTAACACTTAAATCTAAAAACTGTGATGAACTTGGAATATATATACTTGTAACCTAAAACACTTGCACAAAACACATTAGACCCTCAAGGTAAAGCAAGTAATAAAAAGACAAGTATAATAACGTCAATCACAATCATAAATCTTGTTTTACATGATAACGTCAATCACAATCACAATCACAAATCTTGGTTTACATATGATTTTATTTATTTGTTTATTTATTTTTAACGATATACTAGCAAGTAGCAATCACAATCTTATCGTCAAGATTTTCTATGGACAATCAGTTGTGCTTTTCACCATCCAATAATGGTGAAGAAAATAATGAAAAAAGACAAAAGAGGGAAAAGGCCCCAAAATATTCTCGTAACTTAAAAATGGTACCAAAATAAAAACTAATCTTCAAAATGCCCTGAATAGCTAAATATTTGTCTATAAAAGCTTACACATTTCATTAGAAAGATATCCATATATAGGACTCCAACAACCTTAATTAGCCTAAAATGGATTTTCTTTCACCTTCCCTGTATTCTGCCATAGCTGGACTTATTGCTATAATTCTTTTCTCCCACTATCTTCTAAAGAGGTCAAGAGTTGGCTTAGCCAAAACAGTACCTATTGCTTCTGGTGCATGGCCTGTAATTGGTCACCTTCCTCTGTTAGGGGGAACCCAACCTCCTCACCTAACTTTGGGAGCCATGGCTGACAAGTATGGACCACTTTTTACTATCAAGCTTGGATTGCACCCAGCTTTGGTGGTGAGTAGTTGGGACATGGCCAAAGAGTGCTTCACCACCAACGACTTGGCCGTGTCATCGCGACCCAATTTAGTAGCCGCAAAACACATGGGCTATAACTATGCCATGGTTGGACTTACACCCTATGGTCCCTATTGGCGTGAATTGCGTAAAATAATCAGGTTAGAGCTACTATCAACCCGTCGGCTTGACCAGCTTGCCTATATTCGAGTCGCTGAAGTTGAGATGTTCTTGAAAGGTCTATACAAACTATGGACCAAGGAAAAGGATGGGTCAGGCCAAATTTTAGTGGAGTTGAAGCAATGGTTTGGGGACATGAGTCTCAACGTGATTCTTAGAATGATCGCTGGAAAGCGGTACTTTGGTGTTAACCATGATGTTCATGAAAAAGAGGCACGATGCTGCCAAAAGGTGGTGCGGGATTTCTTTCATTTTCTAGGTTTGTTTGTGGTGTCGGATGCAATTCCAGATCTTAGGTGGTTGGATTTGGGTGGACATGAAAAGGCCATGAAGAGAACTGCAAAAGAGATTGACAACATTCTTAGGGAATGGTTGGAAGAGCATAAGCAAAAGAGAGCCTCCGGTGAAACTAAAGAGCAAGATTTCATGGACGTAATGCTTTCAGTCACTGATGGAGCAGACCTAGGAGGTTATGATCCTGACACAGTCAACAAAGCCACATGTTTGGTATGCGTGCTTCCTCTCTTAAAAAGGAGAAAATAATAAGTTTATATGAGTTATGTTCTAAACAATATATCTAAATACATGATAAATTTCACATGATTGATGTATGATAAAAGAGATATCATAACAGTCATGAAAGTATTTTTGCACTAATCACAAACTATTACATTAAAAATGTGAAAACATTTATAAAATTTATCATGCCTATAATATTGTTGTGTTTTTAAACCACTAAAATGATATGGATTGCTTTGTTTCACAGTATCATTTGGACATGAATAACAATTTTCATTTTGCAGATTTTGATTGCAGGTGGAAATGACACCACTACAGTAACCTTAACTTGGGCAACATCACTATTGTTGAATAACCACCATGTATTGAAAAAGGTCCAAGATGAGGTTGACGATCAAGTGGGCAAGGAAAGAATTGTAAACGAGTCAGACATAAATAAGTTGGTGTACCTCCAAGCCATAGTTAAAGAGACTTTACGTTTGTATCCTGCGGCACCATTATCAGCGCCACCTGAATTCACGGAGGACTGCACCATAGGTGGGTATCATGTCCCAAAAGGCACTCGGCTAATCCCAAACCTTTGGAAAATCCAAACAGACCATCACAAATGGTCAGACCCATTAAAGTTCAAGCCAGAAAGATTTCTCACCACCCACAAGGATGTTGATTTTAAGGGGCAAAACTTTGAGTTTATCCCATTTGGAAGTGGTAGAAGAATATGCCCTAGAGCAGCTTTTGGAGTTCAAATGGTGCACTTAGCACTTGCTAGTTTTTTACACATGTATGACATTTCTACTCCCTCGAATGTAAAGGTTGATATGACTGAGAGCTTTGGACTCACAAACTTGAAAGCCACCCCACTTGAAGTTCTCATCACACCACGCTTGCACCTCACAAGCTTTATGGATTAGTTCGTCTAAATAGAAGTACAGAACTCAAGTGTACTTCTAAGTGTTGAATTTTTCTTATAGAGTTTGATGATGTAAAATGGAAATTTCAGTGCCTATATAACACTCTTTTGTCAAATATCATGACTTGCACTTAATATCATGCTTTTGGTGCTCCAATTGGTGTATTGTACCTGCAGGGACGGAACCAGGATTCGAACTTGGGCCAAAACTTAAAATAATTTTTTTATTTTTATTTTATTTTTTTATGAAAATAAAAACTAACATCTATTTCATATTTAATAAAATACTACATACAAAATAAGTGTTTCTTTGACACTTCAACACATTTATCAAAACAGTCACAGAACAAAGACTTTGGCCTCAAAAAACAGTCACTTACCAAAGACTTTGGTCTCACAAATTCACAATCACAGTACTCACGTCCCAGTGATCCCACTTTATGTCTTTATAGATAAAACCAAAACAAAAAAAAGTTACAAACACAGGTCCATACAAAAAGTCACAATTACACAGTACAAAGCCAAAAACTACGGTCCACACAACACACAGCAGTCACAATCCATAAAAAGTCACAAACACAATACACCACAGTTCATAAAAAATGCAAAGGGCAGAGGGTCAAAGGCAGAGCAATATAGCAAAGACAAAAAAACACAAATATAACTTGAGAGAGGAGAGACAATTCTCAGATTTACCAGACCTTAGTCGATTCAACTTGTTTTTGAGTGTGAACAGCATCAGATGTAGATCAAGGATCTGAGGAGCAGTAGCAGCAGCAACACTAGATCTAATTTGAAGAAAAGAACAATAGCAGGCTAGCAGTGATGGACGCGTTGAGGTTGAGTGGAGGAAGAGTGAGGTTAGGGTAAAAATTTGGGAATTGTAATTTAGGTTTTCAGTCCATATTTATTTTTTATTTTGTAGTTAATTTTAGTTTGTCCAAAGGTTATTGATGTTATACTTTAGAAAATTTAATTCGTTTAAACTAATAGATTTTCTTATTATTCTTGAGTTAAAGGAGCATGGATTTTATTTTATTTATTCATTTTTTTTTTCGTGGGTCAATATCTAAATATTTTAGAGGAGGAGAGCCAAAATATATATATTTAAGGGAAAATCTTAATTTTTGTGGGTCAATACCAGTTTTTTTTTTTAATTTAATTGGGGGGGGGGGGGGATACTGTAGGTCCGTCCCTATTGATCCTAATGTTTTGTTACATGCTAATAGTCAATATAAGAAAGCCTTTAAACTAATCAACAAGACTAAATGAATAATAATAATATTCATGATTTATATATATATATATATACGTATTATGATGATGAATACTATTATGGATTCCATATAAGAGAAACTTAATCTATTCATACATGACGTCCGTATCACTCTTTTGACAATTACATTTACTATGTCACCTAGGGTTCGTTTGGTTGGAGGAGTGGAAAAGTGAGAGGATACAAAAGATTTGATTTTCCCTTTGTGTGTTTGGTTGGAGGGGTGGAAAAGTGGGAGGGTGGAAAACTCTTTTGTTTGGTTGGAGAGAAAAATTAGATGATGGAAAATGTAGTTTATATAAATTGTCTATTATGTCCTTATTATATAATATATAAGAAATAGATATATTTACACTCATCAAATAATATAAAAATTAACACAAAGACATATAAATTTATATTACTTTTCTTCATTATTATATATAATTTAAAATTTATGGGCAACAAAAATTGATTATGCGTTAACTGGGAAGACATTTTCAAAAAAAAAAAAACTTTATCCACTAGCCTTTTGCCCAATACAATGACCCCAGTAACAATATATATATATATATATGAACAGTTTTAGACCCCTTAACACACAACCAGATTGAGTAGTCTAGTTAATTAGCCAAGTTGTTACTTAGTCAAATTAAGCAATTCTAGGTTAAAACAATCAAACAATCAAATCATGAAAATATATAGCAGCGGAATAATAAATAACACATGATATGATCACCCAGGAAAACCAAACCGGTAAAAAACCTGGGGAGGATTTTACCCACCGATCCTCAAGGCAAAACTGAATTCACTATGAAAGAATTGAAGTTCTTACAAAAGGACTTACAAGCTCCCCGCTCGACTTCCTAATGCTACCTACCAGTAGAACTTACTGACACGACCCCGTGCAAGCTCCGAATCCACGGACTCCTTCTTTCTTGAATTCTTCAATCAGCTACAAGCACCCACGCTTGATATTCTTTAAGCTTCAAAGGCAGCAACCAAGTTGATCATCAAGATGTTGAAGTAATCTCCATCTAGAAAACCCTAAGCTTTGTGTAAAGGAAAGCTCCTCTAGATCTCACAAGAGATTTACACAAAACCGCAATGTATGAGCAACAATACAACTTGAGCAACCCTAAAACGTGGCTAGGGTTTTGCCTTATATACCTAGGGCAAAAACATAAAAACCCTAAACGTTTTAATGAGCTAGGGCTGAGTTGGAAAACTGCAGAAAAACGCAATCTGATCGATTTTCGATCGATCGAATCTATTCCTCGATCGATCGAGCCAGACCGAAATGCCCCAATGCATCTACAGTCTCTCGATTCCAACTTTACAATAATGAATCAACTTTGAGCATACTTAAACAAGTCTAAACATGTTGTTTTGATAATGGTTTGCCAACATTACAAATTAGAGTTCTAAATACATAAATTCCTAAACCTTTAGAACCTAACAATATATATATATATTTGAAATCAAAAGGGTTAAACAAAGATGCTGATAGATAAGGATGAAGAGGCAATAAGGATAATTAGGTCGCAGGACGTGGGAAAGTGAGAAGGGTAGGTGAGAGCAATAAAAAGTGAGGGTATTTTTGTCACACAGCAAGCCTCAATGTTTTCTCCCCTATTTGCTCTCTATTTTTGGAGAGAAAAGTTTTTGTGGGCCCGGGTGGAAAATGCCTGGGCCCCACACAAAAGTTTTCTTTGCCCTCTTCCCAATCAAAGAATACACAAATCCATTTCACTTCCAAACAAACACACCCCTAATCTCAAATGGGAAGAATGACAGGCTTGTTTGAAAATTAAATTAAATTATGTTTGTAATACGATCTGCATTCTACATGCATATTGTGGCAAAGGCACTCATGGCCCCACTAATTTCTACCATGTTTTACTCCCTCCGTCCCACTTTTTTTGTCTTCTATTCCATTTTGAGATGTCCCAAAATATTGTCCTGTTTCTGAAAATAAAAGCCATTAATTTACTAATATTCCTATTATACCCCTATTAATTTACTAATTCAATTTTTTGATAAATTTTTTTAAGGGTAGTTTTGGAAACTTATACATTTTTAAAAGATAGACAAGACAATAAATGGTATTTTCTTAAAAAGTTTGACTTTTCAAACAGGACAAAAAAAGTGGGACGGAGGGAGTATTTTATTTTATTTTTAACTTGCATATATGAAAAGAATTTTCAATATTTGGAACTCACATGTTTGGCTAATTTTTTTCTTAATTTGAACATTCTTTTATAATGTTCTCTCCATGCACAATCTTGTTCCAAATTCTAACTTTTTTCTCAATTGAAATATTAAATTAAATTAAATAAGAGTAGAGTGACTTGGTTCTATTTTGACTCAATTCAAAAAAAAAAAAAAAAAAAAAAAAATCCACTAGTTTTTACATTGTGCTTAGGAGATTAAAGTTCAGAGAAGTTTGGCTTACCTCTAGTTATTTTTTAACTGGATATGTTATTTTGTTTTAAATATACAATGACAAATGGTAGTGGGTTTTAATCTTCACATTTTATTTAGTTAGTGGGTGATGTGGTAGTCTCTCATTAGAACAAAATGAGATTTATTTTTGAAAAGTACTGAAGGTAAGCCAAACCCAATTCAAAGATTTTTTCCCCCTTTTTATACTTCCTGTAAGGGCACGATTTGCAGCCCAAGCCCAATATGTATGAGATTGTGGGTTAATGAGCCCAGCACAATGAATTTGTAGAGAGTGGGTCCAAGAATTAGGCCCTAGAGAATCTAACAATGGTTGGGAAATGTTTGAAAGACGATCATGCAAAAAAAAAAAAACACGTAAAATGGTGTCAACATATTACTGAGGAGACAAATATTTGCATAGATCAATGAAACTAGTCTTTTCCCCCCCTTTCCCCTGGAGGGGTTTCTTTATTATATAGTCCCTCTTAGGCAATCTTTACACTACACTTGTCAATAATTTGGGTTGCTATTTGAGTACTTGTCCCATTAGACATCTCTTTTGGCCCCTCTGTGAGTTGTGGTGACCAAGGAAATACTATTCAGGGGTCTTCTCCACATAAATACTGCCAGAAAAATAGTTGCAATGCATTTAATGCGGTGGCAGCAGCTTTTCCTTAGATATTTTCGAGTCCCCTTCGTTCTTGTGTGTCTCCGAGGCATGCTTCCATCAATGGAGCTTCTATGGAGGTCATTCTTACAGTGGGAATTCAGACTTGAGGCGTATCAACCATAGCCAAGGAGGAGTTGCTCCTCGGACCACCTTCTATTTATTTCTTACTCGTGAGACTTAAGCTAGAATTTCTCAACTCTATTTGTCTCTCCTCGGACATGTTAGCGCCTTCGGATAAGACCCAAGGCCCAATATATGAATTTTTGGGCTCTTATCCCTACACTTCCCTTTTGAAAGTTGTGGCTAGTAGTGGAGGCCCATCTGATAGGCCACAATCTGAATGACCCTTTGTGATTATACCAATTAATTAATTAGCCAAGTTATTAATTAATCAATTAATCATGCAATTTCGTGGAAGCACAAACAAATCACCAAAAACTAAATATGCAGCGGAAATTAAATAACACGATGATTTGTTTACGAATGGGGAAAACCCTTACGGCAAAAACCCCACCGGGTGATTTTCAGGTCACCACTCCCGAAACTCCACTATTATCAAATCAAGCGGTTACAAGTAAAGGAATCCCAAGTACCTTACCAACCTACAGTTGAACCCTTACCCCAATACCCAATTGGACTTGATCTGTAGCGACAGTTCTCACCTTTGATGCACGGCTCCCAAGTACGTGACTAACCAATGCGAGGATTCTAGTACGCGACTTTAAACACCAACTAAGGAGGAGAGGTTGGCTGCAAAATTCTTCAGTTCATCCTATACGATGAAGATCAGGAAGATGCTTGGTCACAAAACCCTTTGGTGCAAATACATAGCAACTTCTTCAGAGAAGATGAACTAGGTCAAGAACTTCGTCTTTTGATCACAATTTGCTTGAACAGAGATTGCTCAATGCTTTTGCAACTTGTGTACAACTTGACGGCTCTTAAAACAATCCTTTTATATGTTTAGGGTTAGAAGAAAAGAAGGCCCAAAAGCATATTCACGGATCCCAAGAAAATCTGAAATTATAAATCTCGACAGATAGCAGGTGTCGAGGTAGCTATCGAGCAGGTGTCGAGCTTTAATGAAATTGCACTTCAGCTTGCTTTTTCTTGGACATACTTGATGACTTCAACACTTGACCTTGAAACCTTATTTCTTGAAATATTAAAAACACCTAGAACTACCTAATTACAAGTAGAGTGTGTTTTGTCAAAGGATTAGCTAATTTACATAAATAAGTGACATATGTTCTTAACAAGTGAAAACACATATGTCCTAACAATCTCCCCCTTTGGCAATCCGTGACAAAACGACAACAAACAAATGAACATATGAGAGAAGTCATAAATCACTCAACTCATATTCACTTGTTGAATACAATAAAATCTATCCTAACACAAACTCTTGAAAAACTTTGCAAGAAGAGAGTTTATGGCAAGTAGACTTTGACAACCTGTATTTCTGAAACACTTTAAACAAAACTCATCAAGGCATCTTGCGTGAAACAGAAATAATAGATTGCATACAAGTATAAAGAACATGTGTATAAAGATAGAGAAGAAACAACACATGAAGAGAGAGGTGAAAGAAACATACATCCACATATAGAGAGAAAATAAGTACAATGTATGTAAAACTGGTCAAAAGACCTCATATACAAGAACAATGTATCTAAAAAGAATAGAAAAGAAAAGATACATCAAAACCTCACTACATCCCTTAAAATATCAACACTCCCCTTATCAAAAATGTCCTATACTAACTCTCCCCCTAAGATGACTACTCTCATAACCCAAAACTACTCCCCCTTTTTGTCATGAGTGACAAAAGGTAGAGTGTCATGTAGACATCTCATCAGTAGAGCTAGCATCTCCATCATCATCATCCGAAGCATCATCGTCATCACCATCATCATCATCATCATCATCCTCAGAGTCTGAAGCTGCTGGAGATGGTGGTGAAGGAGTAGCCTCAGGAGCAAAACCACCCATGGTCGCCTGCCGTCGTGCAATACGACCAACACGAACATTCACCTGATACAACTTAGAGGAGAGTGTATCGAGGCGAGTATCCATGCGCTGCAGCTGTGCCATGATGTCTCCAAGAGATACATCGCCCGTAGAGGAAGAAGGAGCAGATGTAGATGGAGCTGATCTGGATGGAGCTGAACGGGAGGGAGGAGTGGAATCCGTCTGTCGCGACCTAAACTAAGCCTCACTACGTTTTACGGTAGCGGCATCTATGGCACATATGTGTGTGAAGTGGTCGGACACAGGAAAGTGAATAGAAAAATGGCGTAAGATCCTCGTGATAGTAGAAGGAAAGATGAGCTTATCACGGGACGCCGAATCAAGATGAACATCTATGATAGAAAGAATAAAATGAGAAGGATTCTAGAGTTAGGTGTGAGTGAGTTTTGTTCAATTGTTCCCAACTCACACGTTAAGTCTAGAGTTTGTTGTAAGGTTTTGTCACGGAATAGCCAAAGGGGGAGATTGTAAGGTTGAATTTAATCAACCATCTTGTTGGCTTTATTCCGTGCCAAATTTGCTTGTAATTTAGCAATTAGTAACCCTGTATTTTGGTGGTAATCATGTAAGGGTAGTGAGTGAGAGAGTGTGAAGAAATGCTCAAGATTGTGCAAGGATGCAGAGACTCGCAGCTGACTCGCGACTGGCAAGCCACAACTGCAGCACATGAGTGAAGCGTGCAGAGAGGATGAACAGTCACGCCAGCTGGAGCACTACAGGACAAAAAGCCCAGCCTGGCCGTTTTGTTATCTTGCGACTTGAACTCGCGACTTAGTCAAGTCGCGAGGCCAAGCTGCCAGACAGCCCTGTTTTGAAAAACCTAACTCTTCGCATTCCACTCTCACCCCAGTATAAATACCCCTTATACCCACGAGATGTAGAGAGCTTCCAGAGAGAATTTTAAGAGAGAAACCCTAGAGAAAAACAAGATTGATTCATCCACAATCTTCACATAGAGACTCTTCAAATCCCTCTACTCTCACCCTCTCTATTGTTACATCCTTGAGAGGTTCTTACCCAAATCATTTTCTCACCATACCCACATCTGTGAGAAGGCTATTTGGTACTTTGGGAAGCAGTTAGGAAGGAGCCAATAGTTATTAGTTGATGCTATGGGCTATAGCAGAATCCGGTAAGCTAAAGAAGAAATAGGTTCGGCGTACGCTCGTTGGAGCAAGAAGCTTGGAGGGCTTAGGTACACTGGGTAGATTAGGCTTGGAGGGTCTTCTGCTGTTCATGTATCCCAACTACATTCTTTAGTGGATTATTTACCGCTTGAAGGGCGGCGGAGAGGTTTTATGCCGAGGGCTTTGGTTTTCTCTTCAATAACACATCGTTGTGTTGTCCTTGTGTTTGCATCTCTCTTCCCTTAATCTTTGCCATTTAATTTCTGCTGAGGATGTGATTTTATTTGGTTTAGATTGTTTATCAATTTTGATATTAGCTGGTGTTCATTTTCCGCACATATATTGTTTGAGATTAAGCTTGAATTGATAAGTTTGTAATTGGGGGTCTAAACGTTCATAGTGTTTTATACGCTATTTGAACATTCAATGAGAATTCATCCAATGTCTGTATTTGGCATGGCACTGTACACTTTACCAAAGTGCACATATTCTAAAAATGTAAATGTTTATTAATCTTTGGTTATAGACCAATACATAGGCTATGTTAAAGTCACTAAATTTGTCCTCTTGAATACCCCTTTCCCCTAAACTATTTATAGGTGGCTTTGAGGAACATAAGAAGAGATGCTTTAAAAGCTTGCAAAAAACTTGTGAAGGTTTGAATCCCTTAATCCCCTACCCTGCTTTTTTCACACTCTCTAGTAATTGCTTTTTTGAGTCCAACCCCCACTCTCTTCTTTAAAATTCCTTTGCTTTGCTTTACTTTTCATGCAGGAGAAAAAGCTCTCTGAAGACATTGTGAAGGACTTGTCACGTGATTTGCAGGTAGCTTGTTGCTTTTGAAACTTCACAAACATGGGATCAACTGTATGGAGCTTCCCCTCATTTAGCATACACAGGGACCTGATCTAGATAGGCTTTCTTTTGTATTAAATAGTAAGATCACATGCTTTTTGTTTTAGCAAGATCACATGTTGTCTTTGTGTGGATTATATATGTTAAGCTATGGATTGGCAAGCCTAGATTAATTTGGGCCAATAAATATGAAATGAACCTTTAAATTGAACATGTCTTGGATCTGGTGTATGAGTTTAATGATGATGAGTCTAGTGATGATGAGTGTAGTTAATACTTTTGTTATCACTCATTATAATTTGCCTTAATGATTAGAGTTTCAAAACCTCTCTCTAGTTAGTTTCTTCTCCTTAAAATTATATCTCAATGTTTGTTTGAAATTTCTTAAAGAATTCATTATGTTCTAATATAATTATTTGAGACTTGGCTGTGTTAAGATTGGACTAATTGTTTGTATTGTTGTTGCATGTCAACTATTACATGATTGGCTTACCAAGAAAACTAGGGCCATTAGGAGAAGGCTTACCAAGTGCCAGGTATGTCTATCTGCGAGTTTGATTCATATATGCATTTTTTTATGCTTGTTACTTTTTACTTTATTGGGTATGCTATTTCCAATTTTGGTTCATCTATTGTGATAGTTTTTAAAGTTTTTTGTGGGTTTGTTTATGTTATTAAATATGGGGTAATTGAAAAATGTTAAATTGGAATTGCTATAAAGTTTTGGAACATTTTGGGTGAATTATTGTAGGACAAATGTTGTATAGGTTTTTTTCACCTTTTAGTTGTTCATAGCTTGTTGAGAAAATAAGAAGGGTTTACATTTTGCATTGTGTACTTGTAGAGTCTTGTCCCATTAGCATGTTTATATTTGTGCTTGGGGTGTCTGGCTTGGCTATTGCCTAATTTGTTTTACTTTCTTTTTGTTTGCATAGGCATCATTGAAGACTGAATGGGAGAAGAAGAAGGAGATGTATTTCCCCATGAGGAAGTATGCTATCAAGGTGTAGGGTGTAGGGCCTTCAGTTTATGTGATCTTACTACCTTGCGGCCATAAATCCATTTGGTTTACAAATTTTTCCATTTGTTTACTTAATCTTAATTTCATATTGGTGGGACTTGATCGACTGTTTAAATACTTTGGAACTTTGATTGTGGTATTAGCTTGGAACTTTGATGATGGTTATAGAAAATGTTATGTATTTGATAATATATTTCTATGTTAATATAATGTTAGTTTGGAGACATTTGTGGTGTTATCTAGTTACATTTGTGGTAATGTCTTAGTGGAGCTAAAATTATTATAGGTTATTTGTAATAGAAATGTGGTTTTAGAACCCAAGAGGAAAAAAAAAAAAAAAAAAAAAAAAAAAAAAACCTATAGTAGCGGGCAAAAACCGTCGCTGAAAGACTAAGATTATGAAATAATTGAAGATCTATAGCGGCATTTATAGCCCGTTGCAATAGCTCAAATGGACCTTTAGCGGCGGTTTTTTGGGCTTTTGCAGCGGTTTTGGCCTGCCACAATTGTCCATTTTTTTTGTAGTGTAATGTCGTCACTATTATTCCTAACTAATTGCGAGGGGTTAAAAGCCCTCACAAATAAATTTTAGCGACGGCATTATTTGTCTCTAAAAAGTATGTCGTTAATTTGAAATTCGCAAGTAACTAATTGCGAGGGTATAAAGGTCCTCACAAATAATTGTTAATGACAATTACTCTCCCTTGCTAAAAATAAGAAGTCAACTTTTCTCGTCGTTTGGTAATATATTTGTGAAGGCGAATTTGTTCAGTAATGACAGTAAATTGCCCTCGTAAATTATCTATTTGCGAAGGCATGGTCGCAAAATCTCTTTTAGCAACAAGAGCAAATACGACGGCCTTCGAGGGCCACATGCCCTTGCTAATAGTCTTTTGCGACGATATTTGAATTTTTGCGAGGGCATTTTACCCTCGCTAGTAGACTCTTTTCTTGTAGTGTTGCTGCATAGTTTCATGATCTCACAAGTTAAGCTATAAAATACAAGATGCCATGATTGTTTGCTTCAGAGCCTTATTCTAACCCAAAATATAAACCAAAATGTACCTTGCAGATTATGATTGCAGAAGGCAGTGACTCTACCACAATTACCTTGAAAATTAAGAAAAATGTCTTAATTTTCTTTTTCACTATGAAATGCTTTCACTGTATTTTATCTCTGTTTCTTTCAAAATACACCTCTCAAAACTTTGTGTCTTGCTTTCAATATTTTGGTCTATATCTCACCCTCCAACACGAAATGGCCGAATGGCCTTTGTTTTGCTTTAGCCAAAAACCAGCGTGTCCCACACGACTAAAGTCATGTCTCATTTAATGAAGGCTGACTCTCCACATAACTTTGGGAGCCATGGCTGACAAGTACGGACCACTTTTACAATCAAGCTTGGATTGCACCCTGCTTTGGTGTTGAGTAGTTGGGAGATGGCTAAGGAGTTCACCACCAATAACCAGGCAGTGTCCTCGCGGCCCAAACTAGTAGCCACAAAACACTTGTGCTATAAAAGCATTCGTAGCAGGTGTGCCATATGCCAAATTTTTAGCATTTGGCACACCAAACACCAAAATATGAGCCTCATGAGATGTTTCAAATGCCAAAAATTTTGGCACACAGTTACAGTATCGTCTCAAATATGAGACGGTACAGATAACAGTTGCAAATGGGTTTATTATTTTTTTATTTAGCTTTCTCTCTCATCCCGATTAAAATATGCTTCTCCATCTCCACTCTCCCATACTATTTTCTTCTCCCCTCTTCCCTTTTACTCTATTCTTTTCCCATTCATGAATCATGAGCCACCACCAATTTCCTCTCTATCATCATGTTCAGCTGTTGTGGTTTTTATTTTATTTTATTATTATTAATTTTTTTTTTCATTTGCAGTGATCTGATCGGTGGGTTCAGCAGTGGGTGGGTTCAGATGGTGGTGGGTAGGTCAGTGGTGGTGGGTTGCGATGGTGATGAGCGAATTGGTGGGTTGCGATGGTGGTGGGTTTTGGATTGGCGTTGTGTGGGTTCCGATGGTTGGTTGAATTTGGTCCTTGTGGGTTTGTGCCGATCTCTCTGGTTGTGTGTGTGTGTGTGTGTGTTTTTTTTTTTTTTTTTAAGGTGGCATTGGTGGATGTGTGTTTATGCCGGTGGTGGCTATTGGTGTTGTTGAGGCAGTGGTGGTTGTGCCATTGTTGTTGATGATGATGATAATAATAGGGAGGAGTTAATATATTATTTTAATGTGTAGTAAATATAATTTTAATGTATAGAATTAAAGGATAAAACATCTATGATGGGATATTGTAAAATGATGTGGTAAAATAATAAAGTAGACTTTTGATGGGTCAAAATGGCATTTAAAAAAAAAAAAAAAACAGCTGATGATAATGCTCTAACTACGCTATGTTTGGCTTTGCACCCTATGGTCCCTATTGGCGTGAATTGTGTAAAATAACCACTTTAAAGCTACTATCTAATAGCCGGCTTGAGAAGCTTTCCCACATTGGAGTCTCCGAAGTTGAGATCGATTTAAAAGATTTATACAAACTTTAGATTAAAAAAAAAACTCATCTCAGGCTTGATTTTGGTGGAGTGGAAGCAATGGTTTGGGGATATGAATCTCAATGTGATTCTTAGGATGATTGCTAGAAAGAAGTACTTTGGTACTAGTGATGGGGTTAATGAAGAAGAGGCTCGGCGTTGTTAAAAGGCCTTGGGGGACTTCTTTCATCTTTTGGGGTTGTTTGTGGTGTCAGATGCAATTCCATATCTTGGGTGGTTAGATTTGGGTGGACATGCAAAGGCCATGAAGAAAATTGCAAAGGAATTGGATAGTATTCTTGGGCAATGGTTGGAAGAGCATAAGCGAAAGAGAGCTTCATCTAAGACTAAAGGGGAGGAAGATTTCATGGACATAATGCTCTGTGTCCTTGATGGCACTGAGCTTGAAGGTTACGATGCTGATTCAATCAACAAAGCTACATGTTTGGTACGCTTTCCCTTTTCACTTCTTCATGGAGCTTTGCTCAAGTGGCCTTGCTAAAACATGTTCCAAGCAAGGCCACTTGAGCAAAGCTCCGTGAAGAAGTGAAAAGGGAAAGCGTACCAAACATGTAGCTTTGTTGATCCTCAAATGCAAGGTATACCAAAAATAATAATCTCAAAGTTGGCTTTTTAAGACTTAATCTCACAAATAATATTCAAACCAAATTAAGGGCTCTAGGTAGACCTATCCTTTACCCATCCTTACAAATGATTGGTTATTGAAGTAGTTCTTGCACATTTAAAAAGAAGAAAAAGAAATGTGTTGCAGACTGCAGAGATCACCATAGATATATTAATTGTAAAATCCGACCAGGTAATGTCTTACATGTAACAATTTGCCGCATTACAGTATTCTGTATTTCGTCGTGCATATAATTATGCTTCTTTGCTTTTCCTTCCAAGCTAAAGCTCCAAAATATAGGGTTTTTTTTGCATTAGATTTGCATTCTAACAAAAGGTATGCGCTTTGCAAAGTATGATTGCTGTAGGCAGTGACACTAGCACAGTTACTCTAACTTGGACAATAGCGTTATTGCTAAACAACCGCCATGTGTTGAAGAAGGCCCAAGATGAGCTTGATGTCCAAGTGGGCAGGGAAAGAATTGTAAACGAATCAGACATCGGTAAGCTAGTCTATCTCCAAGCCATAGTTAAAGAGACATTACGTTTGTATCCCGTAGGTCGACTAGCAACACCTTGTGAATTCACTGAGAATTGCATTATAGGTGGTTACCATGTTCCAAAAGGCACTCGATTAATCACAAACCTATGGAAAATCCAAACAAATCCACGCATATGGTCAGACCCATTAGAGTTCAAGCCCGCAAGATTTCTCACAACCCACAAGAATGTTGATGTTAGGGGTCAAAATTTCGAATTGCTCCCATTTGGAAGTGGTAGAAAAGCATGTCTTGGAATATCTTTTTCCCTTCAAATGGTTCACTTAGCGTTGGTTAGTTTTCTACACATGTATGATATCTCAATTCCCTTGGATGCAAAGGTTGATATGACTGAGAAAGTTGGTCTCACAAACAACAAAGCCACCCCACTTGAAGTTCTCATCAAACCTTGCCTACACCTTCCAAGCTTTATGGATTAAAGATTGTCTAATATAATTCATGTGCAGGTCTAAGAATTGTGATTTGATCAAAATTTGCTATAATTTGTCTGTACTTTGTTGGTGGGCATGCCATTTTGCAGGACACTATGAATTTGCTATTGTGAAATGGAAATAACAATGCCTAAAAATTGGGGGAAAATGGTTATTTCTCCACCTTCATTATGTTGGGTTATTCGAACATAAATAGATTTGAATTTTGTCAATCTCATCCTCCAAAGAGAAATTTTGTCATAAGAAATCGAAATTTCTATACACCATAAAATGTTGAAACTTGGGCTTCACATTTTATGCACGAAAAAATCATTAAATGCGATCGTGTTGTTTTTAAATTAAATTAAGTTAACACTACCATACAATATGTTGTATCATAATATAACACAAACTAAGAAGATAAAGGTCTTTTTGAAATCAAGGGCGGAGTAGAGCAGGGGGTCATAGGAATAATTACCTCCTAAACTCGATCACCCTCAAAGAAGCTCATTCCTTCTAAACTACATGCTTGTGTTGCAAGTTTTACCCCATTAATAGGAGAAAGTATGTTAAATTACCGATTGTCCTGAAAGTTTAAATTATTGAAATATTGTAAATTTAATCATTTAATCACATACTTCTAACAAAGTACCTTACGAGTCTGACCTCAGAAGTATCTCTCCCTATCTCTCCTTTGTTTTTAATTCCATTTTTTATGCCCGTTTTGGATTCATTAGTTAATTGTAGGGCAGTCAAATTCCTTAATAATTGTCTTCTTTAAGTTGCATCTTGAACATTTCAATTTGAACTTATCACATTACATATTTGATTCAAATTATAATGTCATGGATTTGCCAATCACAAAATATTAACATATAATATAATATTTTTTTTACAATCGAGATATATATATATATATATATTCATTGTATTCACATGAATCACATGTTCTTTTGATTTAGGGCATAGCCCTCCCACTTCTGTTAAAAGAATAAATTTCGAGGCACAATTTTTTCTATAACTTGCTAAAATGACAGGTTTTAAATAGTAAAATTAAAAATGATATTAGTGATGGGTTCATATATAGGTGATATCTATCGCTCAAAACTTGCACCCAAAACTATACATGAAAAGTTTGTGCTCTCCTACTCTTTGTAGGGCCCTCCTTTGTTGTTTTACGGTAATTTATTGTTGTTTATGTTTTCTTTCTTCCCAAAGTGGGTTAATAATTTTGTTTCCTTTCATTAAAAAGGGAAAGAAAATTTTTTTGACATATATCTTCTCTTTTTTTTTTTTTTCTTTTTTTCTTTTTAATCATTTGACATATATCTTTTTTTTAGAAACAAACACACACTACACACTCAAGAGGGAGAGAAAAAATTGACAGGTATCTAACTAGTGGCAAAACACTCTGGAGTACTTTGATTCTCTTTTCACTACTTCAAACCCGGAGGTGAGTGAGAAGCTTCTCAATGCTATCCACTACAAAGTCACGAGTCCAATGAATAGCTCACTACTGTGGGAATTCCAAGCCAGTGAGGTAGAGAGAGCTCTGAAATAGATGTTCCCAACCACAACACCTGGCCCAAATGGAATGCCCCTGATTTTCTACCAAAACTACTTGCCCATGGTAAGCTTTGTTGTCTCTAAAACTATACTGGATTTTCTAAATTGTGGCTTAAACCCCCAAAATTTCAATGAGACACATATAGTGCTGATCCTAAAAGTGAAAGATCCAAAACTAGTGACAGATTTTCTCCCCATTAGTCTTTGCAACGTGGCCTACAAGATCGCATCGAAGACCATTGCAAATAGACTCAAACAGATTCTGCCAAGAATTGTGTTTGAAAAATAGAGTGCATTTGTGGCGGAGCGGCTGATCACAGATAATGTTCTGGTAGCGTCAGAAACCATGCACCATATCAACCAAAAAAGGAAGGGGAAGATAGGGGAGATGGCACTCAAATTAGATATGAGCAAAGAATATGATCGGGTTGAATGGAGATGTCTTCAACAAATCATACTTAAATTGGGCTTCTTAGAGAGGTGGGTGGCACTCATCATGCAATGTGTCAGCTCTGTCACTTATGCCATCCGTATCAATGGCATTCCACAAGGACACATCACTCCTTCAAGAGGTCTGCACCAAGGTGACCCGCTATCGCCCTACCTCTTCCTATTTTGTGCGGAAGGACTTTCTACCATGTTCCACCAGGCAGTCCAGGATCGAAGGTTAAGGGGAATATCGACAAGTAGAAGCAGGCCAAAGCTCTCCCATTTATTTTTTGCCGATGATAGTCTTATCTTTGGCCAAGCCACCCATGAAGAAAGTGCTGAAATTATGAGAATCCTTAAAGTGTATGAAGAGTCCTCGGGGCAGAAGCTAAATAAGCAAAAAACCTTTCTGTACTTCAGTTGGAACACAGAAAGAGGGGTGCAGGAAGATATTAAGACTCTGTTTGAGGCACAGGTGATCAAACAGCATGAGACTTACCTTGGGCTTCCTTCACTTATAGGCAGGTCAAAAACCAACTCCTTTGCTTAATTAAAGAGGAAGGTGGCGAAGAAATTGGCCAGTTGGAAGGAAAAGCATCTCTCACTAGCTGGTAAGGAAGTTCTTATAAAAGCAGTAGCTCAAGTGGTGCCAACCTACACAATGAGCTACTTCAAACTTCCCAACTCCATATGTGACGAGCTTACAAGCGTGGTGAGTCAATTCTGGCGGGGGCAGAAAAAAGAGGAGAAGAAAATGGTTTGGCTAAGTTGGGACAAGCTGTGTCTCCCCAAGGAAAAGGGGGAGTGGGTTTTTGGGATCTAAAAACTTTTAATAAAGCTCTCCTTGCCAAACAAGGCTGGCATCTATAAACCCACCCTAAGTCCTTGTTTTATAGGGTATTTAAGGCAAAGTATTTTCTGGATTGCAATTTTGTCCAGGCCTCACTAGGCCGAAACCCATCCTATGCATGGAGGAGCATCATGACAACCCAGTAGGTGGTGCAGAAGGGTATGAAATGGCATGTAGGGAACAGAGATAGCATCCTCTTATGGTCAGACAAGTGGTTACCTTCTCTAGCCTCACAAAAAATCTTGTCTCCCATGGACCACATCTTGCCTAATGTTGCTAAAGTTAGTGCCCTCATTGACCTTGAGAAAAATGGGTGTCATGCACAACAGGTGTTAAGGGCTGAGGAGGTAGATTTGGTACTTAGAATACCCCTGAGCTTGCACTTGCCTCAAGATTGCTGTATATAGGATAGCAATCCTAATGGTAAATTTACAATAAGGAGCACCTACAAAAGTCTAATGGAGGGGCTTGACAAAGGTAGTGTGGGGGAGAGCTCGGATGGAATGGTGATGAAGCAAATCTAGAGGTCCATATGGGGTATGAACATGCCAAACAAAATCAGAAGTTTTGCTTGGAAGGCCTGCTGAGGCATTCTAGCAACCAAAGAAAATCTGAAAAGGAGACACATCATAGCTGATGACCTCTGTGAGATCTGTGGAAAGGAGCCAGAAAACTACAGCCACTTGTTTTAGTTCTATGATAAGGCTGCTGAGGTATGGAGTCATAGCAAACTGGTTTTTCCCTTCCAACTCGAGGAAAGATGGGGTTTCATTGATGTGATATGGTAGATTATTAGGTGTGGCCCCACAAGCTCTGTTTTTTTGGAAAAAACTGTGACTGTGTGTTGGGAAATTTGGAAAAATAAGAATGTGCTTAGGCATGGTGGCACAAGAAAACCGAGTAAAGTACTTGTTCATAATGCGATGGCGTTGGTTAAGGAATACCGTTCTGCAAATGAAGTGCTTCACCGCAGTAACCCCTCCGAAGCAATCAAGTGGCACCCACCCAAGAATCCTAGGTACAAGTTGAATTTAGATGGAGCTGTGTTCTCTATGCAGAAATCAGCAAGGATGGGCGTGTTGGTGAGGGAATCTGAAGGTAGAGTCATGGCAGCTATGAGCAGAAGATTTCCAGCACCCCTGGCGGCATTGGAGATCAAAGCAAAAACTATGAAGGCAGCAACGGTTTTTGCTTGGGAATGGGCTTCAGAGAAGTGATTTTTGAGATGGATTTGCTACTTCTTTATAGGTCTCTCTTGGGCACATCCGATCCTCCCTCATCCATTGAGACCATCATATCTAGTATTTTATCTTTAGTTCAAAATTTTAGTTTTTTCAGTTTCTCTCATGTAAAAAGGCAAGGCAATAGGCTGGCCCATATTTTAGCGCAATTTGCGAAACATATTGGTGATTTTCAAGTTTGGTTAGAGGAAACTCCTAGCCTCATGGAGTTCGCGTGTACTTAGGATGTATCCAGTTCAATTTCTAATTAACGAGATTTGAATGTCTCCCCATCAAAAAAGAAAAAAAAAAAAAGAAGTTGACTTAGAAAAGTACTAGAGATTGTTTCAAACAAAAGAAAGAAAAAACAAAAATGGATGCCTACATATAGTATGGACTTCGTCGGGCCGGCGATCAGTGCAGACCCCACAATTTCTATCATCATTTGTTTCAGAATATATATATATAGTGATTAGTTACTTTTACCTGACTCTCATTGAAACCATGCCTGATTGGTAGGAGAAAGTCTATAGTGTTTCCGGAATATCAGCTCAGCCTCAGATTTGGAGTTTCTTGTCCAATAAATAGCTGACATCTGTCCAAGATAAGCCACATCAGTTTACTCCACAAACCCAAATAAAAAGACAATCTTGCCCCCTTAAAATAAATCAAACTGTGCCACATTTGTTTCTCCGTCTCTCAAGTGCTCCCTTTCCCTCTCTTTTTTCTCTCTCTCAAGTGCTCATTCTCCTTTGTTTCTCTCAACTCCGAATTTTGCTGCAAAACATAGCTAGTTCTTTCTCACAACCAAGATTTTGCTACCAAACATAGCCACTGCTGAGCATTGCAGGTCCTACGAGACTGTAAGTTGAATCCTCTGAACCCCAAATCGAGCATCGCAACCACTGCCTAGCATCGCAGGTCCATCATCAATTTTGAGAATCCGCCTCAAAGGGGTAATATTTCTTTTCATCTGCTTCCTTTCATACCTATTCACATCTTCTTTTTCATTTTAGTTTTATTTGTTTGCAACTACGGAATGGTTTTTTTCACTTATTAGTTATCATCCAAAAAAGAAAGGCAGAGGCACATTTGAGTGTGGAAAGGGGAAAGTTTTTTTAGTTTCTTTTTATTAATTTATTTGCAAATATAGATGGTTTTTTTTATTTTTTTTATTTTTTTACTTATCACCAAAATAAAATTTAAAAAAAGAAAAAGAAAGCAGAGACACATTAGACTGTGAAAATGAGATAAATGGGAAAACGAAACTAAAACATGCTGTATATGTGATAGCCTAAATAGGAAGTTTATTTTTTGTATATCCTAGCTTTTGTGAAACAAAGAGTTGAAGAAACAGGGTATTCTAACTGATTATCTCTTTCAATTTGGCACTGGTATAGGGATGTGATGCTTCTGTTCTATTGGGTTTACTGAAGGAATTGATTCCAATAAATAGTCTCTTTCTAAGAGTCTACGCTGAGGTTTTTAATCTTTCTTTTCCTTTTTCTTTTCTTCGTTTAAGTCTATAGTTATGTTATTATGGAAAATTATGAGTTCAGCCTATTCAATTTGTTTATTCAATATTCTTTTTCATGATTAGGCTAGACTAGTAATGAATTTTTCAGAAAATGCTCTTGATACAGTTGGTGACAATGATAAAGGTGAAAATCATGAGAATGTAATTTTGGGTGAATTCTATGAAATTAAACTTGGAATGCAAGTGAGTTATGAAGAAGAAGCATATAATCTCTATAATGAGTATGCTTTAAACAAAGGGGTTTAGCATTCGAAAAGGGGTTACACGAAAGATTGATGGTGTTCTTGGGCAACAGGAATTTTTGTGTTCAAAACAGGGTCATTAAGAGTTTGAAGACCCCTATGATTATAAAAAAATATAATAAATTAGATACAAGAACAGGTTGTCAAGCTAGAATTCGTTTTGATATTAAAAATGGTATTTGGAGTGTTTCACACTTCAATGATGAACACAATCATGAATTTGCAAGTCAAGAAGAGAGGTGTAATTTGAGGTCAGGAAGGAAGGTGCTAAGTACTCATGGGACTGTAATTGAGACAATGGTTAGCTCAGGCATAAAAGCAACAAGGTCTTACTCATTTTTATCAAAGGAGCTTGGTGGTGCAAATAATGTTGGGCTCCTAGAAAAGATTGCTATAACTTCCTGCAAACTAAAAGAAAACAATTGATTGAAGCTGGGGATGGGCAAAGTGTTATTAATCATTTTAAAAATAGACAAAGTGAAGATTCAATGTTTTTTTATTCAGTACAAGTTGACCAAGAAAATAGAATGGCAAATTTCTTTTGGAGAGATGGTAGATCAAAATTAGGTTATGACTGTTTTGGGGATGTTGTTGTTTTTGACACCACTTATCGAACCAATAAGTATAACTTAATATGTGCACCATTTGTGGGGATCAACCATCATTGGAACAATGTTTTATTTGGTTGTGCCTTTCTAACAGATGAAACAACTGATTCATTTATTTGGTTGTTTGAGACTTTTTTGACAGCAATGGGAGGTCGACAACCAAAATCTATTTTTACAGATCAAGACCAAGCAATGGCAAATGCTATTAAGGCAGTTTTCTCTGAATCTCGTCATAGACTTTGTTCATGGCATATTAGTAAAAATGCCCAACAAAACCTCCTAGGACTCTATGGTAATCCAGATTTCCATCAAAGATTTAATAAGTGCTTAAATGGATGTTTAACTGAAATGGAGTTTGAGTCAACTTGGAATGGTATGATTGAGAAGCATAATTTAAAGGATCATGCATGGCTTAAAAGGTTATACCAAATCCGAGAAAAGTGGTGTCCAGACTTCAATGTAGATTTCTTTTCTGCAAAGATGAAGTCTACCCAACGGAGTGAGAGTACAAATAGTGTATTTCATCAAATCATGAAAACATCCATGACACTTATCCAAGTTGTTGAATTTTAAGAGGAAAAAGTGGTAGAAATGCGCCAAAATGAAATAAATGGAGATTTTCGTTGTAAGAATGGTGTACCTTCAAAAGTAATGAGGTATGGAGGTATCTTAAGTCATGCTGCTAAAGTTTATACTATTACTTTGTTTAAAATGTTTGAAGAAGAGTTCAATTCAGGTGGGGGATTGAGTTGTGTTGAAACTAACCATCATGAGAATAACTTCACATATTCACTACATAATGAGATGAGTAGGAGGGTATATACTGTGCATTTTAACCGGTCTGAATTGACCATTTGCTGTGATTGCAAGTTATTTGAGACTTTGGGCTTGTTATGTTGCCATGCTTTAAGGGTGTTTCTTGTTAACAATGTGAACAAAATACCCGATACATATATATCAATTAGATGGACAAAAGATGCAAAAAAGAGATTGTGTTGTTATGATGATTTTTCTCAACCAAAAAAGAATCAAGTCGTACATTGCATATGAGCATGTTAACTCATTTGGGATATAATATGTTTGATAAGGCTTCATTGACCGATGTTGGGACAAAATTTATTATGGATAATCTAAGAGAGCTATCACATGAGTTTGAAAAGTATATGATGGTTACAAATGGGGTGGAAGATGTTGGTAAAGAATGTCCTCAAGATCTTGCACGTGATGAGGTACAACCAAACTTAGATGGGGAGAAACCAATCCTTGATCCACCACATGTGAGAAAGAAAGGGATAACCAATGCCAGAATAAAATGTCAATTGGAGAAAAAGAAAAGAAAAAAGGTGAAAAATGCTTCAACTTCACAAGCTCCACAATCTACTTCTATGCTTCAAGAAATTCAAGGGAAAAAGATGAGAGGAAGCGTGAAAGATGCAACTAGTTCCCAAGCTCCACAAGCTAGTTCTATGACACATGGTATGTTCAAAACAACTATTTTAGTCATTTTTTCTCTTTGCTTTGCTTGTCAAGTTTAACCATTTGCTATTTTTTCTTTTTCTTAGGAGATGTTCAAGTATCATTCATTCCCCTGGAGATGTCTATTGCTTATCCCATGTTTAGCTCTACAAGAATGCATCGACAAATTCAAGTAGAAAAGATGAGAAGTGGAAAATATGCAACTAGTTCACAAGCTCCACAAGCTAGTTCTATGATACATGGTATGTTCAAAACTACTATTTTAACCATTTTGTTCTTAGCTTTGCTTGTTAAGTTTAACCATTTGTTACTTTATCCTTTTTTTCTTAGGAGATGTTCAATCATCATTCATTCCCTCAGAGATGTCTATTGTTTATCCCATGTTTAGCTCTACAAGAATGAATCAAGAAATTCAAGTGGAAAAGATGAGAAGAAATGGAAAAGATGCAACTAGTTCACAAGCTCCACAAGTTAGTTCTATGATACATGGTATGTCCAAAACTACTATTTTAATCTTTTTTTTTTCTTAGCTTTGCTTGTTAAGTTTAACCATATGCTACTATTTCCTCTTTTTCTTAGGAGGTGTTCAATCATCATCCTTTTCCCCAGAGTTGTTCAATCCCATGTTTAGTCATACAAGAATGCTTTAAGAAAATAAATTAGTATCACCCTTCAGCCAGGTACATTATGTCACTTTAAACTTTTTATATTAGGAAGAAAAAAAAAGCCTTTTAATATGTACTGTTTTTTAAACTTTTTACATTAGGAAGAAAAAAAAATGTCTTTTAACATGTACTCTTTTTTTTTTCCAGGACTCAACCACAAGATTCTGAATATATTGGAAAACTTTTTTGGACAGTTTTTTGATTAGCAAACTGCACACTCATATGCACAAGATTCTGAATATAATGGAGAACTTTTGGACAGGTTTTTGAATAGGAAACTACACAGTCATATGCACAAGATTCTGAACATAATGGAGAACTTTTTTGGACAGTTTTTTGAATAGCAAACTGCACAGTCATATGCACAACTAGTGGACAATATTTTTGGGCAACATATTTGACTTAACTGCTTTTTAGATGGGATATCTAACAATTTGGATAGTTGATACCTTTTGTAAAACTCTTTTGAATGCCTTTTGTAATTAATGAAGCTACAAAAATATATTAGATTCTATATTTGCATTTTGAGTAGCTTCTAGTTTAACACAAATTCTATATGAAATGGATGAATATTTTTAAATGTGATGGTAAAGTTCATTTCTATAAGTTCACAATGATCTCAAATGTGTGTGAATTTTTCTTTACTTATTGATATGAACCCACTCTTTTAACATTGGTATAATGGAATGGAAGTTGCTAAACAAGTCCAACTTATTAATATGAGTTCAGGCTTATAACATTGGTAAAATGGAATTGAAAGTAGCTGAACAAGTTGGCCACACCATTCATAACTAACATTCACCTTTAATGCTATGAGAAAATTTGTTTTGATGAAAATGATTTGCTCATCTCATTCATTGAATCAAATCTGTACAAATATACACCAAAAAAACCAGATCAACTCTGTAACTAACTTAACAGATTGCTACATGTGTGAACATGGACTAACAAACATAACACTCTTACACGTGCTTGACTTACTAAGCTAACTATACTTATATATAAACTACATATCATTTACTGTACAATTACAACTAAGCTACACTTCTGCTCTGTCATTTAGAAAGATTTATACTATTCTTGAGCTTCTTCAATTTTGTAACACAAAACACAATCCCTTGATGCTCATCCAATCCTTCAATTTTTATATCATCTGCTCTTGCACATACTATTGCATTGTTTGATTGCCTTGCCTGCTCTGGTGCTTGTGTGTGCTGCTCTGGTGCACTAGCTGCTGCACTATGTTGCAGCCTGAGCTACTCTGGTGTGGCAGCTGATATTGCACCTGTTGTAGCTGATGTTTTATCATCATGCCTTTGACAAATGCTAAAAACATTATGACACAAAAAGGTATTGTTAGCATGAACACAAGATAACATAATAATATATATCATCCAGGATGACAACTGCAAGGTAAGTCATCTGCCTTCAAAACTAAAACTTCTCATTTAGGTGCATGATAACTAACAATTCATACAGTACTTAATACACTTAATCAACCTATATGGCTAACTAATGTACATCAGAAACTAACAACTTGGCCATTTCAAATAAGTTTTTCATTTTGTCATGAATAAAGCCAATTAGGGAAGAACAAAAGAAAAAACTTGCCAAACCATTGGATTGCCCATATCTTGATCAAAACAATTTGGGACCTATGACATTGACTCCACATTGCCAAATGAAATTAAAACACAAGCTTCATTAGGGAGAGACCAGGGCAGTTCATTCATATCTAATATAGAGAACAAGCGTGGCTGCTACAAATTTCCAATAAATCCAATGATATCAAAAATAAATTCAAAGAAAGAGAACAATTTTTCATCCACTAAATTTGGGAATAATTAAAAGCAACAATGCCAAATTGAAAGAGATACAGATCAGTTTCAGTATCCTATTCTTTGTTTCATAAAAGCTGGGGATATATATCAGAAATAAATATCTTGTTCAAGATATCAAATATACAACATGTTTCAGGTTCTAGTATTCCTATCTATCTCCTTTCCACACTAAAATGTTCCTTTGCTTTCTTTTTTTTTTGCTTTTTTTTTTCTTTTAAAAAAAATTGTGATAAGTGAAAAAAACCCATCTGTAGTTGCAAAAAAAAAAAAAAAAAAAAAAAAAAAAAAAGAAAAAGAAGATGTGAAAATGTACTGAAAAGAAACAAATAGAATGGAAAAATTACCCTTTTGGGTCATTGGGTGTTGGAATTGGGGAGTGAGAAAATGGCCCGGGTTCTCCAAACCGACGGTGATGCTAGAAAAAGAGTAAAGGTGATTTTCAGTGGATATAAAAGGCCGGTCTCGTTGGACCGGTGATGCTCGGCAGTGACTGTGAGAACTTGCGCCGTAGGTGGGGGAAGAGCACTGTGGCAACAAGAAAATGGAAGAGGCAATTGTGGATGGAAGGGTGTTCGGGCATGAGAGACAGAGATTAATATTTGATTTTTGGAATTAGATTTGAAAGGGACGAAGGAGATAGTGAAAGAGTAAAAGTGGCAGGGGTTCAAAAAATATCAGGGTTTCATTTTGGGAATTTTTTTTTTTTTTTGGAAGCTAGGTTTCATTTTGGGAATTGAATTTGAAAGAGGAGGAGGAGAGACAGAGATTAACAGTGGGCAGGGTTTGATTTATTTTCAGGGGGCAAGATTGTCTTTTTATTTGGGTTTGTGGAGTAAACTGATGTGGCTTATCTTGGACAAATGTTAGCGATTTATTGGCAAGAAACTCCAAATCTGAGGCTGAGATGGTATTCCGGAAACACTATAGACTTTCTCGATTGGTAGGGACCCTTTGCACAACGTCCAAAGGTTTAGAAAAAATTCAAAATGAAAAAACAAAAATGATTGGGTCGCGTTGAAGATTTGATTTGGAGAGCTAGTAATTTGTGTCCGGTGAACCGATTTTTTTAAAGTAATTGTTAATAATTTATATTAAAAAAATTTAATATAATTTTTATAAAAAATATAAAAAATCGTTAACAAAATTAATTATTTTCTCATTTTCTTATAAAATATTTTAAAAAATAGTTTCTAGATTAATGAACTTAGAACATTCTTTAATGTGTCCATAAGTAATTTATCTACTCTTATCTGTCTCCTGCAACAGCTGTTGAAAATCACAAACATGAAAAAAAAAAAAAAAATCATATGTAAAGCAAGATTTATGATTGTGATTGACGTTATCATGGTTGGGAGTTAATGCAATCACATTGGGGTCTCTTGCTAGCTGTTTCTTAAAGTAGAAAAATGATACCAATTTTTTTTTTTTTTTTTAATGTTTTGATAACTGAAATAAAGAAAAGCGGTACTTTGAAAAGTAAGAAAAAAAAAATATTTGACTAAAGTGAAAAAATAAAGTATAAAATAATGAATATGATACGAGTGTTTATAAAGTGATTGACTAAATTAAAATACAAAAAATAAATAAATTTTTATCTTGAAACCAAATATATATATATATATATATATATATTTTATGATATACTAGCAAGTAACAATCACAATCTTATCGTCAAGATTTTGTATGGACAATCAATCGTGCTTTTCACCGTCTAATAATGGTGAAGAAAATAATGAAAAAAGACAAAAGAGGGAAAAACTGAGATATTTTCTTACCTAATCTATCTGTACCAGTCAGATAGGTGTTGTATATCTTATCTTATCTAGTTGTATGTCTAATATTCTCATAACTTAAAAAAGACCCAAAATACTCAAACAAAAGCTTGATACTCCTTAACCTCAATATTATATGCTGTAATATGTCCAATATCCTTTTATCATATTTCCATCCAAATGAATCATTTAGGTAGATTTGAAATTGTTTCTCAAAAAAAAAAAAAAAAGGGTAGATTTGAATTTTGCCTACCAAATAACCAAAGGTCATTATATATATATATATATATATATGTATATATAGAGAGAGAGAGAGAGAGAGAGAGAGGGATGAGTTGGGTTCAAGTTATACCTGGTGTAACTTTAAGTAATATTTACACCATCTAATATTTTTTACTTAAATGTAAATTTTGATAAATCGACCGCTGGACTACATTATCTTTTTATATTTTTCATGCTTACAAAATTTAAAGATGATTAAATATTAATAACCATATTATCAATTAATTTTTTAAATTCAAATTTTTGTAATTTAAAATAATGTATAAAAAATGAGTTTATGAATCGAATGGTAAATTACATAAGATTGGCATGCATGTTAAAAATATATAGAACATGTAATTCAACGTTTGGATTTTCAAAATATGAATTAAATAAAAAGTTATTAGGTGGTGTAACATTACATTTATTAGTAACACTTAGATATTTGTTAGGTAAAAATGTGTTTTTGTTTTGGAAAGGACCATTGGACATAGGAATGGGTTATGTGATTGATTTATTTTTTGGGTTCTTTGAATCTGAGTTTTAATTTTAAATTTTTGGCAGGGGAAGGGGGAGAATAGTGGATTTTTTTTAGCCTAACCTTTGAATTTTATATATCTCTATATATTGTTTAAAAATAAAATTAAACTTTATGGAGGCCATGGTCTTTTGAACTATTAAAAAAACTAGTGTGTAATCCCGTGTATATGCACGAGTACATTTAGAACCAATCAACTTAAACTTGGTTTAAGAATTACAACTTATTTTAAGCAATGAATTTCTAAAATATATAATGATTTCTCATTATATATGTAGGGATATTGAGCCCAGGAGTTCGTTATCTATTTGTATATTGGGCCTGTGGCCCAAGCCGATGATGAGGTTTGTCCAAGGAGGAGGAATCTTTGTCAGAAGAGACTATGTTAGTAAATAAAGAGGTTAGTTTTGGTCACAATGGCTCAACAGGATGGGCCGAGGATAAATGCCTCCTCGACCAGCCAAAGCCAAGGTCCGAAGAGGTAGTCTATCAACCAAGGTAACATTCTAGGAAGTTCTATTGGTGCGGATAAGCATTGCAAAGACATCAGACAGGGAGGAGTCCTAAAATGTCTAAAGAGAAAGCTGCTACCTCCGCATTAAATGCACTGCAGCTAACTCTCTAACCGCATTAATGTGGAAGTGATACATATGAACAGTGGATTTCAGCCCTACAGCTACTATTTGAAGACTTATGGGAGGTGCTGATGCGACAAGAATCAACACCAACTATCTGGCATGCATGTGGAGCAAAAAGATGAAAGGGGAAGATAGTATAAAAGAATGAGGGGACAATGAAAGAAAGGGATGGAGAAACTAAGAGAAAAACACTGTATCATCAAGAACTGATTTTGTAATCAAACTTGAAAGAAATATATAAGAACAGATCACCTCGGACTTTGCTGATGACGATTTTCTTCAGCATAAACCTATCTATTTACATTTTCTCATCACCTAAATCTACTTTAGTGTTTTTCTGATTTATTAAAGTCCAGTTTTCCAACCTATTTTCTACAAATTCATTGTTTCGGGTTTTTTGGGCCTAAATCTGGTCCTTACAATTGCCCTTCAAATGGTTCACTTAGCATTGGCTAGTTTTCTACACATGTATGATATCTCATATCCCTTGGATGCAAAGGTTGATATGACTGAGATAGTTGGTCTCACAAACAACAAAGCCACCCCACTTGAAGCTTTATCAAAATTTGCCATGATTTGTCTGTACTTTGTGAAATGGAAATAACAATGCTTAAAAATTGGGGGAAAATGGTTATTTCTTCACCTTCATTATGTTGGGTTATTCAGACATAAATAGATTTGAAATTTGTCAATCTCATCCTCCAAAGAGAAATTTTGTCATAAGAAATCGAAATTTCTATACACCATAAAATGTCGAAACTTGGGCTTCACATTTTATGCACGAAGAATTCATTAAATGCGATCGTGTTGCTTTTAAATTAAATTAACGCTACCATACAATATGTTGTATCATAATATAACACAAACTAAGAAGATAAAGGGTTTTTTGAAATCAAGAGTAGAGCAAAGCGGTGGGTCATAAGAATAATTGCCTCCTAAACTCGATCACCCTCAATGAAGCTCATTCCCTTCTAAACTACATGCTTGTGTTGCAAGTTTTACCCCATTGATAGGAGAAAGTATGTTAAATTACCGATTATCCTGAAAGCTTAAATTATTGAAATATTGTAAATTTAATTATTTAAACACATACTTCTAACAAAGTATCTTATGAGTCTGAACTTAGAAGTATCTTTCCTTATCTCTCCTTTGTTTTAAATTCCATTTTTTATGCCTGTTTTGGATGCATTAGTTAATTGTAGGGAAATCAAATTCCTTAATAATTGTCTTCTTTAAGTTGCGTCTTGAACATTTTGATTTGAACTTATCACATTACATATTTGATTCAAATTATAATGTCATGGAATTTGCCAATCACAAAATATCAACATATAATATAACTTTTTTTTTACAAGCAAGATATATATTCTGTCAAAAGAATAAATTTCGAGGCACAATTTTTTCTACAACTTACTAAAATGACAGATTTTAAATCGTGAAATTAAAAATAATATTAGGGATGGGTCCATATATACATGATATCTACCACTCAGAACTTGCACTCAAAATTATACATGAAAAGTTTGTGCTCTCCTACTCTTTGTAGGGCCCTCCTTTGCTATTTTACTGTAATTTATTGTTGCTTATGTTTTCTTTCTTTCCCTAGTGGGTTAATAATTTTGTTTCCTTTCATTAAAAAGGGAAAGAAAAAAAAAATTGACATATATCTTTTTTTTTAGAAACAAACACACTACACACCTATGAAGCACGGACGTGGCGCCAGAGGAGCCGCACCCGCGTCCGACGCGGCGACGCGCGAGGGACACCGCTGACCGTGCGCGTCGGTGCCGCGTCGGGCCGCGTCCTGCCACGTGGTTTCCCTGACTTGTGCCGACTCGGCTTTGACGCACGCCGATTCGCTCTGATTCAGACCGAATATCTGTGTTTCGCCAGAAAAAGGAAATCGGCCGGTGAAAAAAAGAAAAAGAAAAAAGGAAATCGGCCGGAAAAAGGAAACCAAAAATACCTACCTACGGATTTCATCGGCTTAACCCCTTTCTTCTTCTTCTTCTTTTTTGCTTCTTCGTCTTCTTCTTCCTTTTTTTCGCAAGCGTTGTTCTGTTGTCTGTTCTGTTTCTTTTTTTTTATAAGCTTTGTTTTGTTTTTTATTTTTTGAAAAGGATTGTTAAATGTTTGGTCAGAGAGGCTATTTTGTTTTTGGTGCCTCTCACGTGAGCCACATCTCCCCCACCATTTTTTTTTTTTTTTTGGGTTACATCGAGCCACTGAACCACTACCACTAAGCCTTTGATAGGCTTTATTTTGTACAGAATGTTATTATTATTATTATTATTATTATTATGTGAGTTCTCTATTATTATTATTATATAAAAAAGCATGCTTAGCAATATATAAAATATATAAATAAAAATATTTTTAATAATTTTTTAATTGCCGAGTCCCGCCGCACCCGCACCCACCTTTTTCAAAAATTGCCGAGTCCCACACCCGTACCCGCACCCGCACCCGAGTCCCGAAACGCACCCGTGCTTCGTAGCTACACACTCAAGAGGGAGAGAATAAATTGACAGGTATCTAACCAGAGGCAAAACACTATGTCATTTAAATATCAGCCACAAAAGTCTATTAGAAAGAAAATGATATATCATGAAATAATATTTATACAGAACAAGAATATGACTCAGAAAAGCACTAGAGATTGTTTCAAACAAAAGAAAGGAAAAACAAAAATGGATGTCGACATACAGTATGGACTTCGTAGGGCCGACGATCAGTGCAAACCCCACAATTTCTATCATCATTTGTTTCAGAATATATATATATATATATATATATAGTGATTAGTTACTTTGACCCGACTCTCACTGAAACCATGTCTGATTAGTAGGGACTCTTTGCACAACATCCAAAGGTTTAGAAAAAATTCAAAATGAAAAAACAAACACACACTACACACTCAAGAGGGAGAGAAGAAATTGACAGGTATCTAACCAGAGGCAAAACACTCTATCATTTAAATATAAGCCACAAAAGTCTATTAGAAAGAAAATGATATATCATGGAATAATATTTATACAGAACAAGAAGATGACTCAGAAAAGTACTTGAGATTGTTTCAAACAAAAGAAAGGAAAAACAAAAATGAATGCTGACATACAGTATGGACTTCGTAGGGCCGGCGATCAGTGCAGACCCCACAATTTCTATCATCATTTGTTTCAGAATTTATATATATAGTGATTAATTACTTTGACCCGACTCTCACTGAAACCATGCTTGATTGGTAGGGACTCTCTACACAGCATACAAAGGTTTAGAAAAAATTCAAAATGAAAAAACAAAAATGATTGGATCGTGTTGAAATATTTGATTTTGAGAGCTAGTAATTTGTGTCTGGTTAACAGATTTTCTTAAGGCAATTGCTAATAAACTATATTAGAAAATTTTTTATATAATTTTTATGAAAAATATAAAAAACCATCAACAAAGTTAATTATTTTCTCATTTTCTCATAAAATATTTTTAAAAATAGTTTCTAAACCAATACACTTAGAACATTCTTTAACGTATTCATAAGTAATTTATCTACTCTTATTTGTCTCCTGTAGCAGCTGTAGAAAATCACAAACAGGAAAAAAAAAAAAAATCATATGTAAAGCAAGATTTATGATTGTGATTGACATTATCATGCTTGGGACTTACTGCAATCACATTGGGGTCCTCTTGCTAGTTGTTTCTTAAAGTAGAAAAAAGATACTAAATTCTTATTTTTATTTTTTATGTTTTGATAACTGAAATAAAGAAAAGCGGTACATTGAAAAGTAAGAAAAAAATAATAGATAAAAAAATAAATAAAATATTTTACTAAAGTGAAAAAATAAAGTATAGAATAATGAATATGATACGAGTGTTTAAAAAAGTGATTGACTAAAATATAAAAAATAAATAAATTTTTATCTTGAAACTATATATATATATATGTGTGTGTGTGTATTTTTTCAGGGAGACTAATTTAATTGCTCTTTATCTTAGAATCCCTTCTATTGTGTTGTCCATAGAAAATCTTGACGATAAGATTGTGATTTCTACTTGCTAGTATATCATTAAACAATCAATTGTGCTTTTCACTGTCTAATAATGGAGAAGAAAATAATGAAAAAAGAAAAAAGAAGTAAAAACTGAGGAGATATATTTTCTTACCAAATGCAATAAAATCACAAACATATTGCTCTAAGTAAAACTCTACTAACAATTTTTTTGAAATTTACAATACTATTTTGATTAAAACTAAATACGAAGATTTTCAAAAGAATTTTTTTCATTATTTATTTTTATAATTAAATATTATAATTTTTTTTTTCAATAATGAAATAGATTACATGATTTGCCTCATGTAACTTGAATTTTTTTTAATAAAAAAAAAAACTATTTTATTTTTTAAATTCAATTACCTTTTCTTAGTTTATATATGTATTTAAATATATCTTTGCATCACACTAGTATAATATTAGTATACTATATAATAAAAGTCGTGTTTTACATGACATGATTGAACCAGCTATTTGACTCCACCTTTTCCTTTATTATTTTCTCTCCTTAGAATTTACATGGCCTTTATTCTCTCATCTCTCTCTCAAGCAAGCTTTGAAATTAAGGTGTCAAATACGTTAGAGTTGAAAGAAAAGGAAAAATACCACATATATTTAAATTAATTATCAAAGAATAATACAAAGTATCAGTGAGTCAGTGACCTTCAGAGACGGAACCATGTACAAGCTGAGGGGCCTCCCAAATTTTTTTAAAATATTAAATATTAGGTATATATTTTAGATTTTCAAAAATAACCAAAGAAAAATTATGTTTGCCCCCCTTGATTTCGAAATTCGAATTCTAGTTCTGTCCCTGAACTGACCTTCACTCTATGGCACTGAGGAGGGACCCCAAACAACGCTTAAAAAAAAAAAAAGCATATCCAAAGGTGTTGAACCAATAGAGTTCATTACAAACAAGGACAAATAACTAGACTTTTTCTAGTTGACAGACATGACATAATGCCATCAATTATTGCCCGAACACAATAGCTTATTTGACGTAAGAATTTGTTGCAACAGGGATGACCAAGACTATGATATCGATCAGCTAATAGAATTAACACATTCAAACACTGTGGAGCGTTGTATATATTATAATTATATATTTCATACTAGTATAGATAAGACATGGAACTGGTAATTTTTTGGTCTCTTAAGTACTCTAAACTGATCATTTCAATAAAAAGTACACAAAACTGACAAAAGTGTACAAAATTCCAAACTAGGTAGTTAAATACTATAAGCTTAGGTTAATATTTATTTGGCTATTGTAATCTTAAGGGTCTGTTTGAATACCGCTTATTTTGTTAAAACTAAAAACTAAAGGTAAAGTTAGTTGAAATAATACAATAGGGCCTATGAATAGAACCAAAATGTGTAGTAGGACCCATGAATAGTACTCAAAATAAGCTGAATAGTGAAATAATTTTCATTTTTTATAGGTATCCAAACGGAGGCTAAGTGTCCGTTTGGATATCACTTATTTTATTGAAAACTGAAAACTGAAAACAAAAAAATAATTAAAACAATTACTGTTCATGTGCGGATTACTGTTCATTTGCTTGTTTGCACTATTCATGTCAATAAAAAAAAAACACAAAAAAACAAAAAACAAAAAACACAAACGCAAGAGAAATCATCCTTATCCAAACCAACACTAAGTCACCTTGATAGCTTAATGGTGCCAAAAAAAAAAAAAGCTAATCCACAAAATGACCTGAACAGCTAAAAATTTGTCTATAAAAGCTTACACATTTCGTTAGAAAGACATCCATGTATAGGACTCCAGCAACCTTAATTAGCCTAAAATGGATTTTCTTTCACCTTCCCTATATTCTGCCATAGCTGGACTTATTGCTATAATTTTTTTCTCCCACTATCTTCTAAAGAGGTCAAGAGTTGGTTTTACCAAAACAGTACCTATTGCACCTGGTGCATGGCCTGTTATTGGTCACCTCCCTCTGTTAGGGGGAACCCAACCTCCTCACCTAACTTTGGGAGCCATGGCTGACAAGTACGGACCACTTTTTACTATCAAGCTTGGATTGCACCCAGCTTTGGTGGTGAGCAGTTGGGACATGGCCAAAGAGTGCTTCACCACCAACGACTTGGCCGTGTCATCGCGACCCAGTATAGTAGCCGCAAAACACATGGGCTATAACTATGCCATGTTTAATTTTGCACCCCATGGTCCCTATTGGCGTGAATTGCGTAAAATAATTACATTAGAGCTACTATCAACCCGCCGGCTTGACCAGCTTGCCTATATTCAAGTCTCTGAAGTTGAGATGTTCATGAAAGGTCTATACAAACTATGGACCAAGGAAAAGGATGGGTCAGGCCAAATTTTAGTGGAGTTGAAGCAATGGTTTGGGGACATGAGTCTCAACGTGATTCTTAGAATGATTGCTGGAAAGCGGTACTTTGGTGTTAATCATGATGTTGTTCATGAAAAAGAGGCACGATGCTTCCAAAAGGCGGTACGGGATTTCTTTCATTTACTGGGTTTATTTGTGGTGTCGGATGCAATTCCATATCTTAGGTGGTTGGATTTGGGTGGACATGAAAAGGCCATGAAGAGAACTGCAAAAGAGATTGACCATATTCTTGGGGAATGGTTAGAAGAGCATAAGCGAAAGAGAGCCTCGGGTGAAACTAAAGAGCAAGATTTCATGGACGTAATGCTTTCAGTCACTAATGGAGCAGACCTAGGAGGTTATGATCCTGACACAGTCAACAAAGCCACATGTTTGGTATGCGTGCTTCCTCTCTTAAAAAGGAGAAAATTATAGGTTGATATGAGTTATGTTCTAAACAATACGTCTAAATACACAATAAATTTCACATGATTGATGTATGATAAAAGAGATATCATAGCAATCATGAAAGTATTTTTGCACTAATCACAATCTATCACATTAAAAAATGTGAAAACATTTATGACATTTGTCATGCCTAAAGTATTGTTGTGTTTTTAAACCACTAAAACAATATGGATTGCTTTGTTTCACAATATCATTAAGACATGTATAACAATTTTCATTTTGCAGAATTTGATTGCAGGTGGAAATGACCCCATTGTAGTATCCTTAACTTGGGCAACATCACTATTGTTGAATAACCGCCATGTATTGAAAAAGGCCCAAGATGAGCTTGACGATCAAGTGGGCAAGGAAAGAATTGTAAACCAGTCGGACATAAATAAGTTGGTGTACCTCCAAGCCATAGTTAAAGAGACTTTACGTTTGTATCCCGGGTCACCACTATCAGGACCACGTGAATTCATCGAGGACTGCACAATAGGTGGTTACCATGTCCCAAAAGGCACTCGGCTAATCCCAAACCTTTGGAAAATCCAAACTGACCATCACAAATGGTCAGACCCATTAAAGTTCAAGTCGGAAAGATTTCTCACCACCCACAAGGAAGTTGATTTTAAGGGGCAAAACTTTGAGTTTATCCCATTTGGAAGTGGTAGAAGAATATCCCAAATGGTGCACTTAGTACTTGCTAGTTTTTTACACATGTATGACATTTCTACTCCCTCGAATGTAAAGGTTGATATGACAGAGAGCTTTGGACTCACAAACTTGAAAGCCACCCCACTTGAAGTTCTCATCACTCCACGCCTACACCTCACGAGCTTTATGGGTTAGTCCGTCTAAATAGAAGTATAGAACTCAAGTGTACTTCTAAGTGTTGTTGAATTTTTCTTATGGATTTTGATGATGTAAAATGGAAATTTCAGTGCCTATATAACACTTTTGTCAAATATCATGACATGCATTTAATATCATACTTTCGGTGCTCCAATTGGTGTATTTATCCAAATGTTTTGGTACATGCTAAAAGTCAATATAAGAAAACCTTTTAACTAATCAACAAGACTAAACGAATAATAATAATATTCGTGATTTATATACGTATTATGATGATGAATATTATTACGGATTCCATATAAGAGAAACTTAAGCTATTTATACATGACGTTCATATCACTCTTTTGACAATCACATTTACTATGTCACCTAATCTCGATGGGGAAGAATGACATTCTCGCTTGAAAATTAAATTAAATTATGTCTATAATATAATCTGCATTCTATATGCATATTGTGTCAAAGGCACTCATAGCCCCACTAAATTTCAATGGTTTGTAAATGTTGAAATAAGTATTTTCTTAAAAAAAAAATTGAATGCGCTCTTTCACATTGATCAAAATTTAATAACCTGATTCAAAATATAAATGTAAACACAATTGTGCAATTCCAAATTGAATTACAACAGCCAATCAACTACTCTTTTAACACAATGAAAAAAAAAAAAAAAAAAAACTGTACAAACCAACATAACTCAACTACTTTCTCTAATGCCCTTCACATTCGTAATTTGAAACATGAATCACCACATGTTTATGATGTAACTTCACAATGAAAGATAGTTTTGTATACTTGCAATTAAGAAAAAGTTTTTGTTCATTATCCCCTAGTTTCTGAAAAAGTTAGCTGCATCATTGTTGGGCTCTTCAAGAGTACCATCGTCACTCGAATCTCCAGCTACACAACTGGCTACTTTGAAAGCTGCATGAAAATCTTCTGCCATCTCACTCAAGCCATCCCCATCTAAAGTAGAAATACAAATAAAAGAAATTTGGTCAAGCCTACCAACAAAAACAAATAACTATGCACATGCTTAAACTCATCTCCATACCCCAACAATAACGATAACTATTTTACAAAAAAGTTATTTAAGTTCACACCAAGTTACAAATATAATGGAAACTTGTAGTTTAAAATTAACTAAAAAAACCCCTCCCCAAAAAAAAGGCTAAAATGTTCTAACACAAATGCCAAAGAATTTGGGGAAAATTATACTTTACCTCCCTAAATTATACCCCATATTAGACTTAGTTCTCTAAACTATGCGGATGCACACTTACCCCCTAAACTATTACTCCTTGCACATTTTGCACCCCACTGTTAAGTTAACTGTTAATTTGAATGGAATTTAAACTCATGTGCAAGTCATGTGACAACTGCAAAGATGGCATATAATTAAAAGACCAAATTACCCCTTTCAATCTCTTAAAACAACACAACTCTCCCTCTCAATCTCAGTTCTCAGCATTCCCTCTCTCGTTTAGTTCCAGTCCTATCTTTCTCCTCTGTTTCTTTTTCTTATTTCATTTTAATTTGTTTTAAACAAGCACAAGCTCTCCTTTATATTGGGTTAATACATCTATTGATTTTCTACGATGGTGAAAGACTAATTTATATTGGGTTAATACATATACTAATTGATAACATGCTCTCCTTTGATATACGAATAAAATTGGCATTCTTTTATATATGTAGCCATGGGTTCCAGTAATGTTTGAAAATCTGTAAAATCCAAATTCAATTTCTACTTAACATCAATACATTATCTTCTTAATCCCTAACCTTTGTAATAAGAACATGGCTTAAGGAATCAAACATGGACCTTTATAAAGCACTCAAAAATTAAAATGAAATAAGAAAAAGAAACAGAGGAGAAAGAAAGAATTGAAACTGAACTTGAGAAAACACAAAATACTTGCTACACACAAACTAAAACTGAGGGAGAGACTAAGTTCAGGTTTTCAATTTGAGGTAATTTCAGTCTTGGGTTATTTGGGGCTGGGACTAGGATTGATGGAGTGAAGCGAGAGATTGAGAGGAAACGAGAGACCTGTGATGTTGAACAAAGGAAGAAGGCGAGGACTGAATTTTGAAGGCCAAAAAAAATAAAAAATAAATAATGAGTGCCATCTAGAGAGAACACATGAGAGGGAGATGTGTTGTTTTAAGAGATTCAAACGGGGTAATTTGGTCTTTTAATTATATGCCACTTTTGTAGATGTCACATGACTTGCACATGAATTTAAATTCCATCCAAATTAACAGCCAACTTAACATAGGGGTGTAAAGTGTGCAACTAGTAATAGTTTAGGGGGATAAGTGTGCATCCGCATAGTTTAGGATGCTAATTGTAACATGAGGTATAGTTTAGGGGGGTAAAGTGTAATTTCCCTAAGAATTTGAGTACCTTTAATCTCAGCTTCAGTATATTGTGTTGTTCTGGACCTCTTCCAAAGAAAGATGAGCAAAAAAAAAAAAAAAGATATGTTTCGTAGCTGTTTTTTCTCCTTATTTTCTGTTTCCAAAAACAATTTTCTATTTTTGAGACTAAAAACCTTGTTTGGCAACCCAAAATGGACAGAAAATAAAAACTGTTCTTAAAACTCAATTTGTGAAAGAAACTAAAAATATGCAAAAGGCTGTTTTCAATTTCTAATTTTTAAAAGTCAATGAAAACACGCATTTAATTTAATGAATCTATCTCATTTAATGAGTTAGCATTAGAGTTCAAACCCTAGTAGCAACATATTTTCGTATTTTTTTTTTTCCTTCAAAAAACTATCTTTTTAATTTCAACTAACCAAACATGTTTTTGATTTCAAAAATACAAAAAAAAATTTGTTTTTTCTTTATATTCTCAAAAACAAGTTTTTAAAAATAGAAAACAAAAACTGTTATCAATCATAACCTTAATTTTTTGTAGCTATTGATGTCTCAGCCAATTGCAAGAATGCATGTCCAACATATTAACTTCCCTTGATATGGATCAAACATTATTCATACGTGCATCAAACATGAGTATCAAGAAAAGTCATTTGAATTGTAAAGTTGAACTTATTCAACTATGTGTTGGCTTTATTCCATGCCAAATTTGCTTATAATTCAACATTTAGAAACCCTGTATTTAAGTGGGAATAATGTAAGAGTTGTGTGTGAGAAAGTGTGAAGATTTGATCAAGAGTGTGCAACAAAAAGGAGACTTGTGACTGACTTGCAAGTGGTGACTCGCCAAAATGAAGCACATGTGTGAAGCATGCAGGAAGATGAAGAGTCAAGACAGCTGGATCACTACAAGACAAAAAGTATAATCTGGCCTAGTTTGGTAACTGACGACTGGAACTCGTGACTCATCCTAGTCATGAAGTGACTCACCAGTGCACTTTGTTTTGCTAAAAATGGACCTTTCACATTCCGTCTCGTATCCTACTATATATACCCTTATACCCACGAAATGTAAACAAAAGAGAGAGAAAGCTTCCAGAGAGAATTTTGAGAGAGAAATCCTAGAGAAAAACAAGATTGATTCATCCACAATCTTATAAACTTGATTCTCCAAATTCCTTTACTTTCACCCTCTCTATTGTCATACCCATGAGAGGATTATAAACCAAATCCTTACCTCACCAAATTCAGAATAGTGAGAAGCTTCTTGGTGTTTGTGAAGCAGTTCAAGAGAGAACTAATTCATATTGGTTGATGCAATGAGCTAATTGCAGGATTTGGAAAGCTAAAGAAGACGTGGTTCGGCGTAACCTTGTTGGAGGAAGAAGCTTGGAGGGCTTAGGTGCATTAGGTAGATTAGGCTCGGAGGGTCTACTGCTATTCATGTATCTCAACTGATTTTCTAGTGGATCATTTACTGCTTGGAGGGCGATGGAAAGGTTTTTCGCCGAGTTCTTCGATTTCCTCTTCGATAACACGTGCTGGTGTTTTCTTGTATTTGCATCTCTCTTTTCCTTACTTTTATCTTTTAATTTCTGCTAGTTGTGATTAATTAATGGCTTAAAGTAGTTTGCTAATTTGGGTATTGCTTATATTTCATATTTTGCACATATATTGTTTGAATATAAGCTTGTATTGGAAAACTTGTATTTGGGGGTCTAAACATTCACAAGCGTTTTATACACTTAGTGAGTGTTCAATTGGTATCAGAGTGGGTACACCTTGTTAGATTTCTATATCCTTAGTGTGATCCTTGACCCCTAAGATGGATAGGTCTCAATCCATCAATGCACCTCCCTTCTTTGATGGGAGCAATTATGCATTTTGTAAAGTGCGTATGTGTGCATTTTTGTGCTCCATTGATGAGAGTGTGTGGAATGCTGTAGAAATTAGTTGGGCAAGGCCAAAGGCTGCCGAATCTACTTGGGATAAGGCAGCTCTTGTGGCGGCTAATGCTAATAGCAAAACACTTAATGTTATATTTTGTGGTGTCTCACTAGATGAATTTCACAAGATTTCTCATGTGTTAATTGCCAAGGAGGCATGGCAAATTTGGAGACTACCTATGAAGGCATCAAGAAGGTGAAGGATACCAAGCTTCAAATGCTTACCACTCGGTTTGAAGAATTGAAGATAAGCGAAGATGAATCATTCGACTCATTCTATGGAAAGTTGAATGAAGTGGTAATCGAGAAATTGAAGTTGGATGAGAAGACAGAAGACGCGAAAGTAGTAAGAAAGATCCTTGGATCAGTGCAGGAGAGCTTTTGAGCCAAGGTGACCGCCATCGAAGAAAGCAAGGATCTTGATGAGATAAAGGTCCAATAACTTATTGGCCCTCTTCAAACATATGAGCTCACTCTACCATCTCAAAGGAAGAGCAAATCCTTTACACTTAAGACGATCAATGAGAGAATTGAAGCTCAAGATTCCTCGTAAGAGGACGATGTTGAAAAAAGAGGTGGCATTCCTTGTAAAGAACTTTCGCAAGTTCTTGAAATTCAAAAAGGATGGCAAGTCCTTTGAGAAAGGAAAATTCTCCAATTTCAAGAAAGACAAGAAGGGCTTCAAAAAGAAGGATTCCAAAGACTTTTCTTCTTCTCAAGGAATCACTTTGATAGAAATTTAGACCCCTTAAACCAACCAGATTAACCTAGTTAATTAGACAAGTGATTAACTTAGTCAAATTATGCAATTCTAGGCTATCACAATCATACAATCATATCAAAAATATAAAGCAGCGGAAATATAAATAACACAATGATATGATCACCCACGAAACTACACGGTAAAAACCTGGGGAGGATTTGACCTAGCTATCCTCAAGGTAAACCTGAATCCACTATGCGAAAGAATCGAAGTTCATACAAAAGGACTTACAAGCTCCCCGCTTGACTTCCTAATGCTACCCACCAGTTGAACATACTGACACGACCACGTGCAAGCTCCGAATCCATGGACTCCTTCTTTCTTGGATTCTTTAATCAAGTACAAGCACCCATGCTTGTTATTCTTTAAGCTCCAATCGCAGCAACTGAGTTGATCATCAAGATGTTGATATAATCTCTACCTTGAAAACCCTAAGTTTATGTGAAGGAAAGCTCCTCAAAGATCTCACAAGAGATTCACACAAACTGCAAATATGAGCAACAAAGACTTAGAGAGGTTTGGGTACAAAACCCTAGATACAAAAGAGGCACACTATTCTCTCTCTCAAGAGTCTCAAAAAAGTGGCTTAGGGTTTCCTTTATATAGTGGGAGAAGTAGATCTGAAACCCTAATCCTTAATGGGCTTGGGCTGAGTTGGAAAATTTTGCAGAAAAATGTTCTGCCCGAGATTCGATCAATCGAGTCTAATTTTCGATCGATCGAGCCAAGCCGAAAGTCACTAATACTTCTGCAGCCACTCGATTCCAACTTTACATAAAACGCCCACACTTTGAGCAAGTCTAAACAAGACTAACAACCTGTTTTGATCATGGTTTGCCAACAATGCACATTAGAGTTCTAAATACATAAAATCCTAAGTCTTTAGAACCTAACAAACGCCCCCTTTGGCAATCCGTGACAAAACACAAATTAAAAGCTCAAAGTTTACAAATAAAAGCCATTTACAAAAATAATGCTCATAACACAAATTCAATCCTAACTACTATCCATCAGTTGCAAGAGTAGAAAACAGCTTAATTGAATCAACCTGTATATTCCTGAAAAACTCAACAAACGCATAAAAGCATGTGTGACAGAAAACAGTAAATCAACAAATAAATTCTTGACTTCACAAAACACAAAACAAAGACATATATCATGAATAACTCATAAATATAAATCAATAAGAAATGAAACAAGAAACAAATATTTCTAACTCTCCCCCTAAGTTAGATTCATCAAAAAGTTTTATATTCTCCCCCTAAACAAAACCAATAGGTCATCTATGTCTCCCCCTTTTTGTCATGTATTGACAAAGACTACCTAATCAGAAGGTAGACAGAAAACATACGCAACAGAGTAAGAGAAAATAGAGACAACTCCCCCTATGAAGAGCAACAACTCCCCCTAAGAACCACAAAGGTTAAAAAAAATTTCTCCCCCTATAAAAATAGGAAACACAAAACAAGTGTTGGGAAAAACAGTTTTGGGGAAAAATAAAAGGGGGTTGGGGATAAATAAAAAGACACAAACCAAGTTTAAAAAAAAAACTAAGTTGAGGATACACATGAAGAAAAAATATTCTCTCTTTCAATAAAATGCAAACATGGCACTATGTGACCCATAAACAGTTGCATGAGTAGAGAAAATATTTGCACATTGATTATCCATCATATCTCTTAAGAAAAATATTTTCTACAGTTCACACATAAAAAAAACATATACTAGAAAGTACGTAGCTCAAAAATTAATCAATCAATTTTTTGATCAAGTTGAGTACCCAATGTAGCAAAATGTATGCATGTTACGTGTGAAAACAATGAGAGATATGACTGCAAAACTGCAAGATAGATACAAAAACAATGTAATGCATGTGAATCCTAAACACAAATGATGCATAAAAAATATGTCATGATGCATGTTCTAATGCAGTTAACAAAGTTCAAATTAAGTTCAATTTTACAAAATTGGCTTGAACATAGAGTTTCTAACAAAAACCCCAAAAATTTAAAAAACCACTTGAATGTTTTGAAACAAGTTGATGAATTGATCATCACACAGGGTTGAAAACATATTAGAATGACCAATTTCATCAAAACAACAAGCCAATTTTATCAATTTAACCCAATTGAACAAAATCCCCAATTCGGGTACATTCAAGCTCTAGAATTTCCAATTTCTCAAACTTTAAACACATTTTGCATTAAGCTCAAGGAATTTTTAACCTTGGATGGCCACAACAAAATCACACACAATAAAATGTACCAAGTTTAGCAAAGAGTAACTTGTGTAGTGTGTGCAACTAGCAAAAGCTTGAGATACATGTGAGGTGATATGTGAATAGCAATCAATCACAAAGTCTACAAAATTCATCACATAGAATTTAAAAGAGACTATCACTTAAAGAGTTACATCATATAACTCCCACATCTCCTAGAACATAAGCTTGCAATCATGTAAATTTTTTGAATTTTGCCTCATAATATACACACCAATTTTAATTATGTGATTTGGCATCAAGCCTAATAGTATACACAGATTTTAAACATTAAGCATTTAAACCGAGGCTTCACCTTATGTTCTTTTTGTGCATGTGCTACATTTTCTGAAGCACAAAATCTTATGATATGCACTAAGGTGTTCATGATTGGCTAGTGAACAGTGGTGAGATGGTTATTTATGTCTTTCTCAAAAGGATCAAGTCCGACAGTCAAATAACATGTGACTTCAAGATTAAGACAAAGTGATAAACACCATAAATATCTTTCCCACACAACATGCACTACAAAGCTTCAACTATCAAGTGCAATAAATAAGCTCATCAAAGCTAAACAAGGTACATAAACTAGTTATGTAAAGATAATATGGCCAATCCTTGATTATAAATCCAAGATGTGAAATACAAATCACAAAAATCTTTTTGGTTTTAAAAAAATTTATGAGCAAAAACAAAAAACACACATTATACTAAATGAACAATGCAAAGCTATGCATGATAGTGCTTCACTAAGCTATAGAGAGTACACAAACAAGAAATATCAATTTCTTAATTAACCCTTGAGTACATGTACAAACTAGTACATACTCACACAAAATCAAAAATAGCTTAGCACAAACTATTCAAGTATCTCCACAATGTCAAGCATATTCTAAATCAAGAGAGAGATATCATAACTCATGTAATCCTCAAAACAAATATAACAAGACACAAAATAAAATATTTTTTTCTTTTTGAAATTTTTCAATGTTTTTGGATTTTTAAAAAAAAAATAAAAAACAACCTAAAAAAAACAAAAACAAAATGTTAGGTTCTAAATGTTTAGAACAATTGGCAAATCGTGAACACAAACTTGTCTAGATATAGATCTTAGAGTCTATAGGTTTTATTAGACAATGCTCAAGGTGATTTAAGTCAAGATTCAAGAACATACAAGCTACAGGAAGAAGACTTCATATTCTGCCTGGTTCGATCGATCGAAGAACAGGCTCGATCAATCGAAAATCATATCTGCAGAATTTTAAGTCGGCCCAAACAGCAGCTTAAGACCATTAAGGATTAGGGTTTCAGATCTACTTCTCCCACTATATAAAGGAAACCCTAAGCCACGTTTTTGAGACTTTTGGAGAGAGAGAAGAGAGTGCCTTTTTTGTATCTACGGTTTTGTACCCAAACCTCTCTAAGTCTTTGTTGCTCATATTGCTGTTTATGTGAATCTCTTGTGAGATCATTGAGGAGTTTTCCTTCACATAAACTTAGGGTTTTCAAGGTAGAGATATTATCTACATCTTGATGATCAACAAGGTTGCTGCCATTGGAGCTTAAAGAATAACAAGCGTGGGTGCTTGTACGTGATTGAAGAATCCAAGAAAGAAGGAGTCCGTGGATTCGGAGTTTGCACGTGGTCGTGTCAGTAAGTTCTACTGGTGGGTAGCATTAGGAAGTCAAGCGAGGAGCTTGTAAGTCCTTTTGTATGAACTTCGATTCTTGCATAGTGGATTCAGGTTTACCTTGAGGATAGCTAGGTCAAATCCTCCCCAGGTTTTTACCGTGTGGTTTCTTAGGTGATCATATCATTGTGTTATTTATATTTCCTCTGCTTTATATTTTTGATATGATTGTATGTTTGTGATAATCTAGAATTGCATAATTTGACTAAGTTAATCACTTGGCTAATTAACTAGGTTAATCCAATTGTGTTTTAAGGGGTCTAAATTTCCAACACAAAACATGTCCACAATTAATTGAAAGAATTAAATTAAGGACAAGTTAGCAACACTCACCTTGGAGAATCTTTTCTCACCCATATAGCACAAGTCTTTGGCTTTGTAGGTGAAAATCCATGTGAAGCAAAGTGTATTTGAGGAATTACACCAATCTTCTGAGAGAGACTGAAATCCTGCAAATTCCTTTCACAAGCCAATAAGCTCAAAATTTTCAAAAGAATATGAAACAATTTATATGGACTTATGGCAGGAGAAATATCATCACATATCCTAGATTGACATACAGAATGTTTAAATTTCAATTTATGACAATTAGGACGAATGTGACCACGGACACCACAAAAGTGGCAAACAGGAACAAATTTAGGAACATCAATATTCCTAACAACAAGTCTAGTCTCAGATTTTGGTTTTTGCCTCAACAAAGAACAATTTGGTCTAATATGACTAACAACACCACAAAGGTGACAAGTAGGCACAAAAACAGATTTATTATGCTCTTTAATGGTAGGTTTAGACTTAGGTTTAGAAACTTCAGCGTCTACATCAGAACTTTTACCTTTGTCTAACCTAGCAAAATAAGCATTTTCTTTATTATTCCTCTTAAAAGGAGGGATATAAACTTTCGCAGTTTTAGGCTTAAGAGAAACAGAAACACTTCTGTTATCAACAACAGGCTTGGTACTAGTCAAATTTCAATTTTAGCTTTAGATTCAACTAACTCTTGTTCCAAGCTTTTCATCTTCTCATCTTGAGAGGAAATTTGATTTCTCAAAAATTCATTCTTTTTATTAGATTCATCTAATCTAACAAGCAATTCCTCTTTTTCAAGATTAGCCAATTTTAACTCTTCCTTGAATTTCTTAGAAATTTTCAAAGATTTAGATAATTCCTTACGAAGAGTTTCAAAAGCATAAAAAAAATTAACAGAAACAATAGTGTCCTTTTTATTCAAAACATCACAGGCATCAATAAAATCAGCAGAAGCATGAGTAGAAACATGATCAGAAAGACACTTCAAATTATCCATGATAACAGGGGTCAAGGATCAGCTCTTAGATCAAAAGATCTAAAACAAAAGAGCTACCCGCTCTAATACCACTTGATAGAAATTTAGACCCCTTAAACCAACCAGATTAACCTAGTTAATTAGCCAAGTGATTAACTTAGTCAAATTATGCAATTCTAGGTTATCACAAACATACAATCATATCAAAAATATAAAGCAGTGGAAATATAAATAACACAAGATATGATGACCCAGGAAACCACACGGTAAAAACCTGGGAATGATTTGACTTAGCTATCCTCAAGGTAAACCTGAATCCACTATGCGAAAGAATCGAAGTTCATACAAAAGGACTTACAAGCTCCCCGCTTGACTTCCTAATGCTACCCACCAATAGAACTTACTGACACGACCACGTGCAAGCTCCGAATCCATGGACTCCTTCTTTCTTGGACTCTTCAATCAAGTACAAGCACCCACGCTTGTTATTCTTTAAGCTTCAATGGCAGCAACTAAGTTGATCATCAAGATGTTGATATAATCTCTACCTTTAAAACCCTAAGTTTATGTGAAGGAAAACTCCTCAAAGATCTCGCAAGAGATTCACACAAACCGCAAATATGAGCAACAAAGACTTAGAGAGGTTTGGGTACAAAACCCTAGATACAAAAGAGGCACACTATTCTCTCTCTCTCAAAAACTCTCAAAAACGTGACTTAGGGTTTCCTTTATATAGTGGGAGAAGTAGATCTGAAACCCTAATCCTTAATGGGCTTGGGCTGAGTTAGAAATTCTACAGAAAAACGTTTTGCCTGAGATTCAATCAATCGAGTCTAATTTTCGATCGATCAAGCTAGGCCGAAAGTCACTAATACTTCTGCAGCCACTCAATTCTAACTTTACATAAAACGCCCACACTTTGAGCAAGACTAAACAAGACTAACAACCTGTTTTGATCATGATTTGCCAACAATACACATTAAAGTTCTAAATACATAAAATTCTAAGTCTTTAGAACCTAACAAACGCCCCCTTTGGCAATCCTTGACAAAACACAAATTAAAAGCTCAAAGTTTACAAATAAAAGCCATTTACAAAAATAATGCTCATAACACAAATTCAATCTTAACTACTATCCATCAATTGCAAGTGTAGAAAACAGCTTAATTGAATCAACCTGTATATTCCTGAAAAACTCAACAAACGCATAAAAGCATGTGTGACAGAAAACAGTAAATCAACAAATAAATTCTTGACTTCACAAAACACAAAACAAAGACATATATCATGAATAACTCATAAATATAAATCAATAAGAAATGAAACAAGAAACAAATATTTCTAACTCTCCCCCTAAGTTAGATTCATCAAAAAGTTTTATATTCTCCCCCTAAACAAAACCAATAGGTCATCTATGTCTCCCCCTTTTTGTCATGTATTGACAAAGACTACCTAATCAGAAGGTAGACAGAAAACATACGCAACAGAGTAAGAGAAAATAGAGACAACTCCCCCTATGAAGAGCAACAACTCCCCCTAAGAACCACAAAGGTTAAAAAAAATTTCTCCCCCTATAAAAATAGGAAACACAAAACAAGTGTTGGGAAAAACAGTTTTGGGGAAAAATAAAAGGGGGTTGGGGATAAATAAAAAGACACAAACCAAGTTTAAAAAAAAAACTAAGTTGAGGATACACATGAAGAAAAAATATTCTCTCTTTCAATAAAATGCAAACATGGCACTATGTGACCCATAAACAGTTGCATGAGTAGAGAAAATATTTGCACATTGATTATCCATCATATCTCTTAAGAAAAATATTTTCTACAGTTCACACATAAAAAAAACATATACTAGAAAGTACGTAGCTCAAAAATTAATCAATCAATTTTTTGATCAAGTTGAGTACCCAATGTAGCAAAATGTATGCATGTTACGTGTGAAAACAATGAGAGATATGACTGCAAAACTGCAAGATAGATACAAAAACAATGTAATGCATGTGAATCCTAAACACAAATGATGCATAAAAAATATGTCATGATGCATGTTCTAATGCAGTTAACAAAGTTCAAATTAAGTTCAATTTTACAAAATTGGCTTGAACATAGAGTTTCTAACAAAAACCCCAAAAATTTAAAAAACCACTTGAATGTTTTGAAACAAGTTGATGAATTGATCATCACACAGGGTTGAAAACATATTAGAATGACCAATTTCATCAAAACAACAAGCCAATTTTATCAATTTAACCCAATTGAACAAAATCCCCAATTCGGGTACATTCAAGCTCTAGAATTTCCAATTTCTCAAACTTTAAACACATTTTGCATTAAGCTCAAGGAATTTTTAACCTTGGATGGCCACAACAAAATCACACACAATAAAATGTACCAAGTTTAGCAAAGAGTAACTTGTGTAGTGTGTGCAACTAGCAAAAGCTTGAGATACATGTGAGGTGATATGTGAATAGCAATCAATCACAAAGTCTACAAAATTCATCACATAGAATTTAAAAGAGACTATCACCTAAAGAGTTACATCATATAACTCCCACATCTCCTAGAACATAAGCTTGCAATCATGTAAATTTCTTGAATTTTGCCTCATAATATACACACCAATTTTAATTATGTGATTTGGCATCAAGCCTAATAGTATACACAGATTTTAAACATTAAGCATTTAAACCGAGGCTTCACCTTATGTTCTTTTTGTGCATGTGCTACATTTTCTGAAGCACAAAATCTTATGATATGCACTAAGGTGTTCATGATTGGCTAGTGAACAGTGGTGAGATGGTTATTTATGTCTTTCTCAAAAGGATCAAGTCCGACAGTCAAATAACATGTGACTTCAAGATTAAGACAAAGTGATAAACACCATAAATATCTTTCCCACACAACATGCACTACAAAGCTTCAACTATCAAGTGCAATAAATAAGCTCATCAAAGCTAAACAAGGTACATAAACTAGTTATGTAAAGATAATATGGCCAATCCTTGATTATAAATCCAAGATGTGAAATACAAATCACAAAAATCTTTTTGGTTTTAAAAAAATTTATGAGCAAAAACAAAAAACACACATTATACTAAATGAACAATGCAAAGCTATGCATGATAGTGCTTCACTAAGCTATAGAGAGTACACAAACAAGAAATATCAATTTCTTAATTAACCCTTGAGTACATGTACAAACTAGTACATACTCACACAAAATCAAAAATAGCTTAGCACAAACTATTCAAGTATCTCCACAATGTCAAGCATATTCTAAATCAAGAGAGAGATATCATAACTCATGTAATCCTCAAAACAAATATAACAAGACACAAAATAAAATATTTTTTTCTTTTTGAAATTTTTCAATGTTTTTGGATTTTTAAAAAAAAAATAAAAAACAACCTAAAAAAAACAAAAACAAAATGTTAGGTTCTAAATGTTTAGAACAATTGGCAAATCGTGAACACAAACTTGTCTAGATATAGATCTTAGAGTCTATAGGTTTTATTAGACAATGCTCAAGGTGATTTAAGTCAAGATTCAAGAACATACAAGCTACAGGAAGAAGACTTCATATTCTGCCTGGTTCGATCGATCGAAGAACAGGCTCGATCAATCGAAAATCATATCTGCAGAATTTTAAGTCGGCCCAAACAGCAGCTTAAGACCATTAAGGATTAGGGTTTCAGATCTACTTCTCCCACTATATAAAGGAAACCCTAAGCCACGTTTTTGAGACTTTTGGAGAGAGAGAAGAGAGTGCCTTTTTTGTATCTACGGTTTTGTACCCAAACCTCTCTAAGTCTTTGTTGCTCATATTGCTGTTTATGTGAATCTCTTGTGAGATCATTGAGGAGTTTTCCTTCACATAAACTTAGGGTTTTCAAGGTAGAGATATTATCTACATCTTGATGATCAACAAGGTTGCTGCCATTGGAGCTTAAAGAATAACAAGCGTGGGTGCTTGTACGTGATTGAAGAATCCAAGAAAGAAGGAGTCCGTGGATTCGGAGTTTGCACGTGGTCGTGTCAGTAAGTTCTACTGGTGGGTAGCATTAGGAAGTCAAGCGAGGAGCTTGTAAGTCCTTTTGTATGAACTTCGATTCTTGCATAGTGGATTCAGGTTTACCTTGAGGATAGCTAGGTCAAATCCTCCCCAGGTTTTTACCGTGTGGTTTCTTAGGTGATCATATCATTGTGTTATTTATATTTCCTCTGCTTTATATTTTTGATATGATTGTATGTTTGTGATAATCTAGAATTGCATAATTTGACTAAGTTAATCACTTGGCTAATTAACTAGGTTAATCCAATTGTGTTTTAAGGGGTCTAAATTTCCAACACAAAACATGTCCACAATTAATTGAAAGAATTAAATTAAGGACAAGTTAGCAACACTCACCTTGGAGAATCTTTTCTCACCCATATAGCACAAGTCTTTGGCTTTGTAGGTGAAAATCCATGTGAAGCAAAGTGTATTTGAGGAATTACACCAATCTTCTGAGAGAGACTGAAATCCTGCAAATTCCTTTCACAAGCCAATAAGCTCAAAATTTTCAAAAGAATATGAAACAATTTATATGGACTTATGGCAGGAGAAATATCATCACATATCCTAGATTGACATACAGAATGTTTAAATTTCAATTTATGACAATTAGGACGAATGTGACCACGGACACCACAAAAGTGGCAAACAGGAACAAATTTAGGAACATCAATATTCCTAACAACAAGTCTAGTCTCAGATTTTGGTTTTTGCCTCAACAAAGAACAATTTGGTCTAATATGACTAACAACACCACAAAGGTGACAAGTAGGCACAAAAACAGATTTATTATGCTCTTTAATGGTAGGTTTAGACTTAGGTTTAGAAACTTCAGCGTCTACATCAGAACTTTTACCTTTGTCTAACCTAGCAAAATAAGCATTTTCTTTATTATTCCTCTTAAAAGGAGGGATATAAACTTTCGCAGTTTTAGGCTTAAGAGAAACAGAAACACTTCTGTTATCAACAACAGGCTTGGTACTAGTCAAATTTCAATTTTAGCTTTAGATTCAACTAACTCTTGTTCCAAGCTTTTCATCTTCTCATCTTGAGAGGAAATTTGATTTCTCAAAAATTCATTCTTTTTATTAGATTCATCTAATCTAACAAGCAATTCCTCTTTTTCAAGATTAGCCAATTTTAACTCTTCCTTGAATTTCTTAGAAATTTTCAAAGATTTAGATAATTCCTTACGAAGAGTTTCAAAAGCATAAAAAAAATTAACAGAAACAATAGTGTCCTTTTTATTCAAAACATCACAGGCATCAATAAAATCAGCAGAAGCATGAGTAGAAACATGATCAGAAAGACACTTCAAATTATCCATGACAACAGGGGTCAAGGATCAGCTCTTAGATCAAAAGATCTAAAACAGAAGAGCTACCCGCTTTGATACCACTTGATAGAAATTTAGACCCCTTAAACCAACCAGATTAACCTAGTTAATTAGCCAAGTGATTAACTTAGTCAAATTATGCAATTCTAGGTTATCACAATCATACAATCATATCAAAAATATAAAGCAGTGGAAATATAAATAACACAATGATATAATCACCCAGGAAACCACACGGTAAAAACCTGAGGAGGATTTGATCTAGCTATCCTCAAGGTAAACCTGAATCCACTATGCGAAAGAATCGAAGTTCATACAAAAGGACTTACAAGCTCCCCGCTTGACTTCCTAATGCTACCCACCAGTAGAACTTACTGACACGACCACGTGCAAGCTCCGAATCCATGAACTCCTTCTTTCTTGGATTCTTCAATCAAGTACAAGCACCTACGCTTGTTATTCTTTAAGCTCCAATCGCAGCAACTGAGTTGATCATCAAGACGTTGATATAATCTCTACCTTGAAAACCCTAAGTTTATGTGAAGGAAAGCTCCTCAAAGATCTCACAAGAGATTCACACAAACCGCAAATATGAGCAACAAAGACTTAGAGAGGTTTGGGTACAAAACCCTAAATACAAAAGAGGCACACTCTTCTCTCTCTCAAGAGTCTCAAAAACGTGGCTTAGGGTTTCCTTTATATAGTGGGAGAAGTAGATCTGAAACCCTAATCCTTAATGGGCTTGGGCTGAGTTGGAAAATTCTGCAGAAAAACGTTTTGCCCGAGATTCGATTGATCGAGTCTAATTTTCGATCGATCAAGCTAGGCCGAAAGTCACTAATACTTCTGCAGCTACTCGATTCTAACTTTACATAAAACGCCCACACTTTGAGCAAATCTAAACAAGACTAACAACTTGTTTTGATCATGGTTTGCCAACAATACACATTAGAGTTCTAAATACATAAAATCCTAAATCTTTAGAACCTAACACACTTGTTATGAGTGCAACAAGCATGGTCATTTGAAGAGAGAATGCCCCAACTATTTGAAAGGAAAGGGTAAAGCTCTTGCAACAACTCTTAGTGATTTAGATTGCTCAAACTCCGATTTTGAAGAAAGTTGTGATAGGGAAGGAAAATACTCCACTTTAATGGCCATTACACCCATAGATTTTTTGGAAGATTTAAGTACTCTAGAGGAAGAGCTTGGTGAGAATACCGAAGTGGAATCTATTGGTGTTGGAGATGAATCCAATACTGATGAAGATGAGTGCGTTTATGAAGGAACAAATAGATTGCAAGAATCATACAATGCACTTCTTGAAAAGAGTGGAGAATATGCAAGAGTGGCTAAGGCAGCCATTAGAAAGATGAAGAAAGCCGATAAGGACTATAAAAGCATCCTCGCGCGGTACAAAGAGACCAAGTGTGAAGTTGAAGGGTTAAATGATGAAGTGATTCAAACTCTAAAATGTCAAAGGAAACAGAGTTTGTCAAGGCTAAAGTAGCATCAACTCCTCTTGTTGACAATGTAAAACCTGAAAAGAAGCCAAATGTGGTGAATTAAATGGTTTTGACGAAGTCTCCCAAGCCAATTGTAGCTAAGCCCAAGGCAAGAGGAATGTCTCTTCCTAAGAGACAAAGAGGTCCACAAACGCAACACTATTGCCATTATTGTAGAATCCTAGGGTACACTAGACCAAATTGCTACAAGCTCCAAGCATTGAAGAATGCAGATCTTCAAAAGCCAAGAAGACAAGGAAAAGGCAATGGGAAACCCAAGCAACCAAAAAGGCAAAAAGGAAAACCCGTTATGAGTGATGTGATGAAGATGATTGACTCCATCACCTCATGTTTGGCCAACTTCACCTTAAGGTTTGAGAATCATGGCTCAAGTACCCAATCCTTAAAGGATATCACCCCAAACGCACGTGCCATGTGGGTGAAGAAGGGTACTCATGCATAAGCATTATAACATGTCCATGCATTAATTCTTTCTATATAATGTGACAATGTTGTTTGCTTGTTTATTTTACATTCTAGCATATTTTTAAATTTTTGTCGTTAAAAAGCTTTGGTTGTTTGTTGTTTTTGATCATTCTTTTCTTTGCTTTGCGTCAAAAATCCAAAAACACATAAAAAGTATAAAATCTAAAAAGTTTGATCGGCAGTGTTGTGCATTGTTACATGCATGTTTAGCCTTGTACCTCCGTACTAATGGCTTTGTGCATTAATGAGCTTAGCTTGTTTTCTATGCATTTGTATCTTTGTGGGAATTATCTTGACATCTATGTGATTGTTGTAGATCTTCAAACTTGTTATAAATGATTAGTCAATAGTTTTGTTGATCTTGAGACATGTGTAGACTTGTCTCTATATCTCTCCCCACTCATTTTTTTTTCTTCTTAAAAGCTCAACCAATGTCAAATCTTGAAAAGAGATAATGAGCTGAAAAGGCTGTCGCACAAACTAGTATTTGACTAAGAAAAAGGGAAAGCGACATGTATTTAAAATGTATGGTACTAAAAGCCAAAGGCTTAATCATCAAATTGAAATATCAAAAATTTTAGGCATCGATCTCAAAAAGAGATGTAGAGATCAAAATGATCAAAAGAAAAGAAGTCAAATGAAAAGCGTCTAACTCAATGTAATCAAGTTTATGTGGGAGGTCATATATGTTCATTTCTACAATTGAGACAGGTCACTCTACTTAGTGCTAGTTGTGTATGACTTGGTTGAATTGATCATTGAACCTTCACATTAGACTAAGGACTATCTCATATTTGATACCCACCACATTACACATGTCTATGTTCAATGAATGCCTTATTTATTTGTGTGATTGTACTTGATTAAATGTGATGTACGTACTCAAGCATTTGTTGATCAAACATAAAAATATTTTTGAGTATTTTAGTTGTTTTTGGAAAGTATTTTGATTTGAAAAAATTTCACAAAAATCTAAAATGTGCAACTTTACATCTTGGCGACTCATTCGCGAGTCGCGAGTTTCAAGCTCAAGTTGCAAGCTCAACCTGAGGGTTTCGCGACTCATTGGTGAGTGAAAATTCTAGTTGCGAAAAAGACTTAAATCTGAGTTTAAGGATTTTTGGCAACTCATTCGCAAGTCACGAGCTCAACCCGAGGGTTTCACGACTCATTGGCGAGTGAAAGTCCTAGTCGTGAAAAAGATTTAGAGAAATTTTTCAAAATCTAGGCTCAAAGGATTTTGGCGACTCACTTGGCGGTTCATTCGTGAGTCAGTTGAGTCGTGAAAAATGTGTGTTTTGCAAAAATAGGGTTAAAAATAAGACAGTTTTTCAAAACTTTTTAGTTTCCCTCGCATCATGTGCTTGTCTCTTTGTCTTCTCTGCCTCTTCCTCTCTCAAAACCATCTTTTTCACTTCACTCCAAATCCAAGAAAGGGTATGGGTTTTCACTCATTTTTACTTTATTTAAAGTTTAAAGCATTCTATTTCATGGATTTGTTGGTTTTGTTGAGATATTGAAATATTGTTGATGAACATGGGTTTTTGTAGTTTTTGATGAAATTGATATATGGGTTTTGTTGAGAATGATGGTATAATGCTTGTTTTTCATGTTTCTATTACATGTTCATGCATTATACAATGTTTTGCGTTGTGGTGTGCATTCCATTTTGTTGATAAAATGTCTATTTAGATGTTTTTGTGTGTATTTTTGGACTCCGTCAAGTACAAAATTTGGGGATAATCATCATGTTTCCATGTTTGGAACAACCAATGGTTATGGTTTCACACTTTGCCCCTTGCATGATTTCATGCCTCATATATGCACACTTTTTCATATGATGCACACACACACAATCTTTGACATGTTGTGTGACTAATGCTATGATTATATCATGCTTTGATATTTAACATCTTTGCATGTCAATTTTTTAGAATTGCTCTTTAAATTTCAGTTTTAAGGGTTTAAGTTTTGTTTTTGGTACTAACTTGTGTCTAACCAAGTTTGTTGCCATTCATTGTTCTCTGTTTTTGTGGTCTTTGCTGTTATGTTTTGTAGATGGCTCCACAAAAAACTATTGCTCAACGTGGTGACAAGAGAAAGCGAAATGATGATAGTTTGTTTTGCTCCCCTTAACATTTTGAGAGATATTCCCTTCAATTCGAAACAGCTTCAATCATTTAGGCGAGACAAGTGCATCTTGCTAATCTTAAGGATTCCTTCATTCCTAGGTGTTTTGAAGGACGGGGCTGGAATAACCTTCTTGGCGAATTCCCAAGAATTTGTGAACCTTTGATCAGAGAGTTTTTTGCTAATGCATCACTCAAAGAGGAACACATAGATTGCTAGGTTAGAGATCATGCATTCACTCTTGACATTGAGGACATTGATAATATACTTGGACTTAAAGAATAAGATCACGATGGGTTCACTCCGTTCAAGGATAGAATGCTCTCTCTAGAATCTGTGCAACTTCGCATTGGTGGCCATAGGGAAGGAAGAGGCCTCAACACAACCTACTTTCCCCTGGATTTGAGATGCCTAGCATATATCATGATGTTCAACTTGTATTTGGTCAAGAAGTTGTCAACCATCAGCAATGCTAGAGCCATATTCCTCATGGAGCTTTGTGAGAACACCTACATTGACATTAGTGCACATTTGTACAACATCATTGTAGAGTCCACAAAGATAACCTCAAGATCAAAGCTCGTTGTCCCAAATCTTATAATGAGGATTCTTCATGACAATGATGTGGAGACTCCACAACACACAGGCCTAATGACTCCATCTCCTTCCATCAACTCTCAAACAATCCTAAGAAGTAGGGTTCGACTTCCTGGAGATGAACAAGCTGAAGAGACTGAAGAAGCACCTCTTGCTGACACAGAGATTGAAGCGGAAGGACAACAACCTCCTCCAAGATATGGTTGTGGTTGAGGTAGGAGAGGAGCATCATCATCATCGTCATTAGTTCCTCTCGATGCTTTTCAGATCATACTCAAGAGGATTGATGGTCTTCTTGATGTAGCAGATGAGCATTCCAACAAGTAGCTATCTAGGACCAAATCAACTTGTTAGTAGCCAAGTTTGACAGCTTTATTCACCAGCCTTTACCCTTTGGCCATTCCGGTCAAAAATGGGGAGTAGTATGGTAGCTCTTGAGGGGGAGCTTATTTTAAAGGGGAGTAAAAACATTGGTTTTAGTTTAAGGTTTTATATTTTTTATTAAGGTTTTCATAGCACTTTGATTTAGTACTCTATGGTTTTAGTATTTTGTTTTTAAAATACTTGGATACTTTGTGTTATGGATACTTGGATATTTTAGTTATTTAGACTATACTTTTATGTGCCTCTGCTTATGTAGCTTAGTACTCTTAGTTAATGTCTTGCATTTTCTTTAGTACTCTTGTATCCTTGTTGAATCTTGTATCCTTGATGCAAGTTAAAACCTAATGCTTCTTGCTTTAGTGTTTTTGCATCGATTGAGTGTTGGACATGCAAATGATACTTTGCATTGAGCTTATTTGCTTGCATGTCCAGATGTTCATTTACCGTGTGAATGTTCATTGTAGTCACTATTTATAGTGATTGTTCTTGTATGGTCAAGTTATGCTTCAATATCATATTCATACTTGCTTGATCGTATTGTGCTTGCTCCATATGCATTCTAAGGTTTCCGCTTACAATGAACTTAATGAGTGCATTTTGTGATATTGTTTTCAAGAGACTTGTTCGTATGGTTCAAGAGCTTCACAAGTCTAGAATTAGGTGTGAGTGAGTTTTGGCAATTGTTCCCAACTCACATTTTTAAGTCTAGAGTTTGTTTTAGGGTTTTGTCAAGAAATAGCCAAAGGGGGAGATTGTAAAATTGAATTTATTCAACTATGTGTTGGCTTTATTCCATGCCAAATTTGCTTGTAATTCAGCATTTAAAAACCCTGTATTTAGGTAGAAATAATGCAAGGGTTGTGTGTGAGGAAGTGTGAAGATTTGATTAAGAGCGTGCAACAAGAAGGTGACTCGCGACTAGGACTCGCGGCTGACTTGCGATTGACTCGTAAGTGGTGACTTGTCAACATGAAGCACGCATGTGACGCATGCAAGAAGATGAAGAGTCAGGACAGTTAGATCACTACATGACAAAAAGTACAGTTTGGCCTAGTTTGGTGATTGGCGTCTAGAACTTGCGACTCATTCCAGTCGCGAAGTGACTTGCCAGTGCACCATGTTTTGTTGAAAAATGACTTTTCACATTCCATCTCATACCCTACTATAAATACCTTTATACCCACGAAATGTAAACAAAAGAGAGAGAGAGGGAGAGCTTCCAGAGAGAATTTTGAGAGAGAAACCCTAGAGAAAAATAAGATTGATTCATCCACAATCCTATACACTTGATTCTCCAAATTACTTTACTCTCACTCTCTCCATTATCATACCCATAAGAGGATTATAAACCAAATCCTTACCTCGCCAAATTCAGATTAGTGAGAAGGTTCTTGGTGTTTAAGAAGAAGTTCAAGAGATAACCAATTCATATTGGTTGATGCAATGGGCTAATTGCGAGATCCGGAAAGTTAGAGAAGACATGGTTCGACATAACCTTGTTGGAGCAAGAAGCTTGGAGAGTTTAGATGCATTGGGTAGATTAGTCTTAGAGGGTCTACTGCTATTCATGTATTCCAACTGATTTTCTAGTGGATCATTTACCGCTTGGAGGGCGGCGGAGAGGTTTTTCGCCGAGTTTTTCGGTTTCCTCTTCAATAACACATGCCGGTGTTATCTTGTGTTTGCATCTCTCTTTCCCTTACTCTTAACCTTTAATTTCTACTGGTTGTGATTAATTAATGGCTTAGAGTAGTTTGCTATTCTAGGTATTGCTTATATTTCATATTCCACACATATATTGTTTGAATATAAGCTTGTATTGGAAAATTTGTATTTAGGGGTCTAAATATTCATAAGTGTTTTATACACTTAGTGAGTTTTCATGAACAAAAAAGAATAGAAATTCAACTTTGTGTATCAACATTCATGTAAACTTTTTGAAAATGAAATCATGACTTTAATCTACTCATACAAATTCATATGGCAATCTACTACCAAACACACATGCCTTGGTTTACTGTAGGTTTCTTTTTATTAAATAATCTAGACCTAAAAACATAAAAATAAATAAATAAAAAATGATTGTATCATGGATTTAGAGACTTTTTTTTTTTTTTTTTTTTAACAAGTGAATAACACTCTGTTCAAGGACAAAAACACTAACTACCAATTAACTAACTCCATGGCTCTTTAAAAATGACAGCTGTTATTAACTAACTACCCTACAACAACAACTATCCAATTAATAGTAGTAACAACCACACTAATTCAGCTAACAGGAGAGCCTGCATCGGCAGAACAAGTGCATAACTTGGATGACATTAATTCAGCCACACTAATGTGCCATTGATCACTAATCAAATAAGACCAAACTATATTGCTCTGAATATAAAATAGGTTCTCTTTATTTTCAGCGTAAGGCATAGACATACAGACACTCACCATCTATAATGGAAAACAGGAACTAAGAACTATATAGCGCAGAATGATGGAACAAGATTAGTGTCCCAAGTTTTACTAAGAATTTTGTTGTTGAGGTTGACCCTTTTGAAAGAGCTCTCAATTACAATTACCTAATTTAAAGAATTGATTATTATAAACATTAGGGAATGAGAATTTCATTCGATCAATCACCCTAACCATCCCCCGAAGGGGGTCCAGGAGTAATAAACCAGTCATTGTTTACTACTCACCAGTCTTTGTTTGAAAGTCTCTCAAGTCATCAGCATGTTCATTCAAGAAGATCAATCAGAGACATTTTGTTGCCTATCTTAATTAAAGTTCCACTGCCACCTAAACCAAAGAGTACCATTGGAATTATCTTTACCTGTGACTATAAGCATGTGATATATACATTACCTGAAAGTGTACGTAGTAAAAGAAAGAGTACTAAATAACTTGGACAAAGAAACACTCATCTCTTTTTATTCTCAAACCACAATCCCACCTCCCAACTCAGATCAGACCAGGGGGAATTGGGATATGATCTTTTAATTCATTATCATCGATTCAGCCAAGAATGCAATTATAAATCATGAACAAAACATAATTGCACCTTAAAAAGCGATATTGCCAATAACAAAGAAGCAAGCATAGCCACTGTTAAAGGTTGAGAGTCAATTATCTGAGGATCAAGACTCAATTTCATGTTTTAACTAGCATTTTCATTGGTCAAGAAAGTAAATAAAGATGATACTCTTTGTACATCTTAACTGGGAAAAAAATAGAAGCATTTTATGGATTCACATATTAACCATGTATGCATAAGAAACTCACCTTATTTGGATCTTGAAATTCTTTAAAAGGGACAACTTCTAGTACTTAATTCATGACCATGACAATCATTAGATAAAGATAAATAATTACATAACGCACAAGCTCACAAGTTTACAACCATATAAGATCAATGAAAATTCTAACAAACAGCCTATAATTCATTAGTTAAATTTCACTTTGCTGAGAGATCCTTTATTAAATTGCCTCCCTAAAAGGGGGTTCACTCTCCTTCTAGTACTTACAACAGCCCAGAATTAACTAGTAAGAAAATGTAAAGTCACAGCCAAAAAAAAAGGTGGGTGTGGGGGACAATGTTCTAATAATCAATCCTAGTTGTAGTGAGCTTTAATTCTGGTTGTAAAATGTGTACACGCTGGAAATACCACAGGTTCCACAAATTTCCTGCAAAAATGAATAAAAATCAAGATATTACTTAAGATCATCATTACCTCTATTAATTTGTTTTACTACCCACTATATTGTTTCATCTTTCATGAATGAAGTATTATTACTTATCTAATAAAAAATGTTTCACTAACCACTGCTTTATGAATCCGTTCATTAATTAAAACTTAAATGAATCCAATAGCCACCAATAATGAATTACAATAATTCAAAGTCTTAGTATTCTCATTTGTTAAATCCTAATACCCAAAAACCTTCACAAATACATCTGTAACCCAGTTAGAATAGAAGAATAATTCAAATCAGCAACCACTTGCTAAGTGCTTGGAATAGGGCCTACCCAAACAATCGTCAAGGAGCCTTTCTTTTTTCTCTTAATAATCAGCCAACCTTTTTCACTTCCCTACAGTCAAGAATGCAAATTTCACGTCATGCAATCACTCAAAAAATGGATTAGGACGTTAATGAAAAAACTTGTACGATTTAGGATTAGGGTGGCTGATTTGTGGTAGCCGGGCCTCCTAAGAAATGAGAGAGATTAGAAACGTATAGAAGATTAGAAAGAGAAAAATTGGTTATTCCTTTTGTTGTTCATTCAATTACAGCAAGTACAATCTTTATACAACAAGCTGAATGTAACTTCCATAGCAACTAACTAACAGTTAGTAAACTAACTTGACTCTAACAACTCACATGCCAATTCTACAAGACACAAACTCATCTTGGGGGTGGCATAGCATTGAGAGGAAAAAGATCAAACAACAGGAGAATCCAAGTTAGTGAGTTGTTCCATGCACAAGACTTTGGGTTGGATTCACATATTGTGAAATAAGGAGGCTCTTTTTTCAGCTAAGATAGTAGCAGGCTAGCAGCTCCTAGAGAGCATTTTCGAGGCCATCGCTCCCACCACAGATTGGTTTGGGCAGTTGGTTTTATGATAGTATTCAAGTTTAGCCTATTTGTTTGGTTTAATGATGGAATGCATGATGTGTATAGGCGATTTACACTAACGAGTGTGCAATAATAAGTACCCCTAACATAAACTTTAGGTCCTTTAGTTATGCAAGGTCAACACCACTATGCATTACTATCATGGCCCAATCTAGTTCCTTTTTGTTGCTTGCAGAATCCTTAGGCCCTTGGCAAATGTTTCTGTTCAAGCCCACCAATATCAGCCTGCTTGTTATACCTTAGAAATGCCATCCGCTCTGGCAGGCCATCTGTTACCAATAACCAATTAACCATTCAATTTAGATGGACTCAACCCCAGCCCCCTATGATCAATGGCCCAAGCAAACGAGCTTGGACTTAGTCAGATTAATTGTGATTGATTAGCGTGACTACGACTTCGGTGTGGGGTATTCAATTACTCTATATGTGTCAAAAAACACTTAGAATATCTGGATAAATAACCAATAAAAACCTAATCCTATTCGCGACCTAACAAAAAACCAACAATATATCATCTAAACAAAACACAAATCCGCATCATCGACATTACATGAGAAATACAGCCCTGTTTAGATCAAGTGCCCACTCTCAAATTTTCAAACAAACCAAAAAAGAAAGAGAATTCCATGTTGAACGTACGAATTCATAAACTACTGCACAGATCTTCAGTACAAGTTAAATATTTCACTATTCAATTCAACGAAGCAAGTCAAATTCTCGAACTCTAAGCGTTCACTCAAAAGAAAGCAACAGAATTCAGATAACCGTAATTACCGCCATTTTCCGGTCACGCAAATCGGTTCTAAGTTGCAGAAATTTTTTTTTTAAACAAAACTGTAACCACAAACAATGAATGATGAATCAAATAAACCATTATGCTTTTCACAAACAATGAATAAATTGCAGACTGTGTAGAAAAGTACCCGAGGCTTGAACGTAGAAGAGAGAGAACCAATTCGTACCTAATCAGAGGAGCTGAGACCGCCGCATCGAGAGACGAAGAGGTATGCGATTGCCATGATCGCCAAGAGAGACGAACAGCTATTTGTTTTGGAATTTCTGAGTGCGACTGTGAGTGCTATTGTAAAATTGTATACATCATTGTCAATTTTTCTTTTTTCTTTCTGTGTATTAAAAATACTTCTTCAAATCTTAAGTTGGTCCAAAAAAGTTGGTAAAAAAAAGAAAGAAACGCAGCCCATATTTGCTGAGATAAGTTTGTACTAGATTAGACTTTGTCGACTGTAGTAGTATCATTATCATAGCATTTGATGCGAATGTTTTATTGCTTAAATTTATTATAATTTGATAAAATAGGGTTTTATTTTTTATTTTTTATTGTTTGTTTAATTGATAATAATGGTTCGAAAAATTAAATTAAATTATCGGTATAGACAGTAATTTAAGTAAACTAGACTAGGATTTATTTTATTTTATTTTATTTTATTAAGTTTGTGGTTTCCAAAAAGCTAGCTAGAGAAGACTTTGTGGACCGTTGTAGTATCATTATCATAACATTAGGTGTGAATGGTTTATTACTTAAATTTATTATAATTTGATAAAATAGTTTTTTTTTTTTTTTTATTGTTTGTGTAATTGATAATTGTGGCTTGAAAAATTAAATTAAATTATGGTTATAGACTTGTTTATTGGACCGAATTGAGTAATTGAAATTATATAATTTAATTCAGAATTTCAAATTGTGAATAAGTTATGGTAAAACCATCTATAATATTCAAGTTTCGTAATAAGATAAAAATTAGTTCTTGAATGATTGTTTAATTGTATATATATCTTCTCAAAAAAATTGTATATATATATATAGAAAGATATTGCTAATAAATTTAGTTAAAAAATAATTATAAATAATTTTGATGTTATATATGAAAAAATGCAGGACACACCTTTGTTGAGTTAATTAAAGTTAAATTGCGAAATAAAGTATTGTTTTAGTCATTCTTATTTTATTTTATTTATATTTTTACTTAGAGAACTTCAATTTATTTACCATGGCTAGCCTTAGGAAAAATTTATGGCTCCACCACTAGGCAAAGTAGTTTGCCCAGCCATGTGGTATTGGGTGAGGATGGTGTAAAATAAAACCATCCCTAATCCTATTGTTCTAGAAAAACTCATTAAAAATGTTTTTTTTTTCTTAATTAACTCATTAAACATATGTTTTTTGTGTTAATTAATTCTGTTAAACAAGTATCTCAAAAAAAAAAAAAAAAAAAAAGAAGAAGAAGAAGAAGAAGAAGAAGAAGAAGAAAAACATGTGTATAAAAGGTTCATATGGTACAACAAGAGGTATCCTATAGAAAAGTCCCTAAAACCTTGGCCTAAAATGGATTTTCTTCCACCTTCCCTAAACTTTGCCACTACAGCTAGATTTATTGCCATAATACTTTTCTCCCACTGTCTTCTTAAGAGGTCTAGAGTTAGCTTAGCCAAAACAGCACCTATTGCTCCGGGTGCATGGCTTGATATTGACCACCTCCCTCTGTCAACCTCCCCACATAACTTTGGGAGCCATGGCTGACAAGTACGGACCACTTTTTACTATCAAGCTTGGATCGCACCTTGCTTTGGTGTTGAGTAGTTTGGAAATGGCAAAGGAGTGTTTCACAACTAACGACTTGGCCGTGTCCTCGCGGCCCAAACAAGTAGCCACAAAACATTTGGGCTATAATTATGCTATGTTTGGCTTTGGACCCTAAGGTCCCTATCGGCGTGAATTGCGTAAAATAACCACTTTAGAGCTACCATCTAATCGTCAGCTTGAGCAACTTTCCTCCGTTAGAGTCTCCAAAGTTAAGAACGATATAAAAGCTTTATACAAACTTTGGATTAAGAAAAAGAACAGGCCAGGCTTGATTTTGGTGGAGTTGAAGCATTTGAATCTCAACACAATTCTTAGGATGATTGCTGAAAAGAGGTGCTTTGGTACTAGTGATAGGGTTAATGAAGAAGAGGCTCGGCGTTGCCAAAAGGCCTTAGAGGAGTTCTTTCATCTTATGGGGTTGTTTGTGGTGTCCGATGCTATTCCTTTTCTTTGGTGGTTAGATTTGGGTAGACATGAAAAGGCCATGAAGAAAACTGTAAAGGAATTGGATAGTATTCTTGGGGAATGGTTGGAAGAGCATAAGCGAAGGAGAGCTTCATCTGAGGCTAAAGGGGAGCAGGATTTCATGGACATAATGCTTTCTATCCTTGATGGCAAAGAGCTTGAAGGTTACGATGTTGATACAATCAACAAAGCCACATGTTTGGTGTGTTCTCCCTTTTCACTTCTTTGCATCTACTATTTAAATGCTAAAAATTGTTGTTAAAAAAAATTAAGACAGTGTTTTTTAAAGAGTGTTTGAGTTATGTTATTCAAAATCTGGTGTTTGGAACATTATTTTAGAAAGTTCTTCATACCAATTTTCAAGATGCAAACAATGTTATTCAGTGACATTTTTGTAAATAAGTTAAAAACTATAGGACCCACTAATTTAACAAATATTAATTGAATCTCTCTCTCTCACGTTTTCTCTTCATCTCTCTCTCTCCAATTCATCATCCTCTGACTCTCACAGAGGAACAAAAACTCAAAATCTGTCATGACCATTGTAGCAAAAGAAAAAACTACCAACCCAAAAATAAAATAAAATAAAACACCAAACCCGTGGGGCTCTCTCTCATTCTCACGTGGGTACTAGTTTTTGTTGAATGATTTGGGTGTAATTTTATGACTTGCGAAATAGGCCTTTGGGAATGGGTGGAAAGAAAAGGAAGAAGAAGAGGAAGTGTCAGAATGTGTGTGGCTGTGGGAATGGGTGGGCCATGAGCAAAAAAATTAAAAAACTTAAAAGTACTATTATTGTCAGAAAAAGTAAAAACTTTACCATTTTTTTTTAAAACACACACATACCAAACACATTTTTTGCATTATAAGTACTATAAACACATGTTTTCATAACACTTTTTAAACCACAGTTTTTACAGACCCGTTTGGTAACGTTGTTTGTATTTTTTGAAAATACGTGTGGGTGAAAAAGTGTATAGAAATATGTGTAATATTGTTTAAAAACCAAAAAGTGTTGCTTAAAATGTCATACTAAATAGCCTCATACATCATTTTGAACAACAATACTTAAACACCGCTACCAACAGGCCCTCAAATCATGCCAAAAATAATCAGCAAAAAGTAGATTTTTAAGAATTATTATTATTTTTCATAATTACATTTTAAATACTTTTTTACAATTAGAATTTTAAGACTTAAAATCAAATCTTATTAAGACCAAATTAAGGATGGGTAGTCCAAATGCTACCCATCCTTATAAATGAATGAATGTTGCTTCACACTTGTTCAGGTATGTTTCTTACACAATATCCAATAATTTCACATTTGATGTCACCTTTTTAAGAATATCATATTCTACTCATGATTTTGATGATGTGTACATAGTGTATATATTAGAGTGTGAGATATGCAATGCCTTTTCTTTAGGGGGTTGAGGAAGATAGAAGACAAAATTACATTGTTGGTCTTTGAAGTTTGCCTAGTGAGCACAATTGGTCTCTTAAATTTCAAGTGAGCTTTATTAGTCCCTGAAGTTTAAGAAATGAACATTATTAGTCATTCTATTAACTTCCATTAGCTTTCTTTCTTATGTGTCTAATGTAAAATAACATGTCAACTTTTAAGTGATGGATCATATTTTTTATTATAAAAAAATTACACATGACCACCAACTTACAAACTGAGTTGTCAAAAATGTTTTAGCAAATTAGACTTATTCTAATTCCCAAACAACTCAAATCCCTTTCGCCAGAACCTCAACCATGGCCTCCATTGCAATACCAACAACCAAGCCATAATTGACGCAGACCTCATCTTGAAATCAAAATCTCACTCTAGTCTTCAAAAGGGCAACAAATACTGACAAATCTCAAACGTGTCAAGAAGAAAATTCTATTTAGGTGTTGACTCCAAGTCTTAAATGTGTCTAGAAGAAAATTGCTTTGCTTATTTTTTGATTTATTTTTACCAGCTATTTGTAAAGATCCAGTTAGACTCTTTCGATTATGCATGCCTATGGAATCTAGAAACATTTTAAGCTTTTGTTTTTTTCTCTTCATTTGAATAATTAGTGCTTAGTTTTTATAAAACACGTTGGTTATTACCTATGTGTAAGTTATGGATGTGAATATTTGTTACAGTTCTCATAAAAAAAAAAAAAAAAATTTGTTACCACTAAAAATCTTAACTATTTTTTTTAATTTATTTTTTATACAAAATAAAAATTCTACTCTAACCTAACTTAAGTGTATATGTGTGAATTTTTCTTTTTGAAACTTGAAACCCGGCTCTTACTCTCTTACCCCACAAGAACTTTATACTTGTAGAGTAACCATTACGCTAAATGTGTGCGGTAGTACAATCTTAACTTTTAAGCGTTTGTGATTATCTGTGAGATCTTGTAGTTATGATCAACCTTACAGTTTCTATTTTTTAAAATATTCTTTTTTTTTATTTTAGTTATAGTTTTGGTGATTTTGATAGTTGTTATTAGTTTGTATATAGCTTAAAATAAATAAAAATTATGATTAATAAAATTGATTTAAATATATAGTAATTAAATTTCAAATATTGATCATATCTATAATTTATAATCTTTAATATTCATATAAAGTTGATGACATTAAACTTTTAGTTAATCTCATAATATCGTGTTATGTAAGTTTTGAGATCTCATAAATTTACACGTCATTATTCTCATACATAGTATATTATATGTTCTTCAAATAGTAAAATAAATATTTGCATACGCAAACATAATTTTAATAAATGTCTATTAATAATTATTATATTTATCAAATTCCATAATATATTTTAAAAATTGTATTATATTAATTTTTCGCACGAGTTACTAACAAGTGATAGCATAATTTCTCAAAAATTGTTTTATTGTATAGTAATTAGTACGTACGTACTATTGTATATCCATTTCCTAATTGCATGGGTCCTTGCTTCATAGCTATCATGATCTCACAAGTTAAGCTAAAAAAACACAAAGATTGTTTGGTGCATGTCATGTGTCCGTGTATGCATCCTTGCTTCATAGCTTCATGATCTCACAAGTTCAGCTATAAAATACAAGATGCCAAGATTGTCTGCTTCAGAGCCTCACTCATTCTAACCCAGAAAATAAACCAAAATGTACCTTGTAGATTATGATTGCAGGAGGCAGTGTCACTACCACAATTACGCTAACTTGGGCAATAGCGCTATTACTAAACAACCGCCATGTGTTGAAGATTGCACAAGATGAGCTTGATGTCCAAGTGGGAAAGGAAAGAATTGTAAACGAATCAAACCTTAGTAAGCTAGTCTATCTCCAAGCCATAGTTAAGAGACATTACGTTTGTATCCCGCAGGTCGATTATCAGCACCACGTGTATTTTCTGAGAATTGCATTATAGGTGGATACCATGTTCCAAAAGGAACTCAATTAATCACAAACCTTTGGAAAATCCTAACAGATCCACGCATATGGCCAGACCCATTAGAGTTCAAGCCCAAAAGATTTCTCACCACCCACGAGAATGTTGATGTTTGGAGTCAAAAATTTCGAACTACTCCCATTTGGAAGTGGTAGAAGCGCATGCCCTAGAATATCTTTTGCCCTTCAAACGGTTCCCTTAGCACTGGCTAGTTTTCTGCACGTGTATGATATCTCAATGCCCTTGGATTCAAAGGTTGATATGACCGAGACAATTGGACTCACAAACCACAAAGCCACCCCACTTGAAGTTCTCATCAAACCTCGCCTACACCTTCCAAGCTTTATGGATTAAAGACTGTCTAGTAGAATTCATGTGCAGTCATATGTGCATGTCTAAGTATCTGTTTGACAATGATTATTTTTGCCAATTTATTTTATTATTCAACTTATTTTTGTTACTATTCATGGGTCCTACTGCACTTTTTGGTACTATTCTTGGGTTCCTCGTACTATTTCAGCAAAAAGTTTTTAGTTTCAGCAAAATAAGTGAATCTCAAACAAATCCTAAGAATTGTAGTTTTATAAAAATTTGACTTGATTTGTCTGTACTTTGTTGGTAGGTGTGCCAAATTGCAGGACACTATGAGTTTACTATTGCAAATGGAAATAACAATGCCTAATTGGAGAATATGGTTATTTCTCCGCCTTCATTATGTTGGGTTAGCTTTTCTTGCTAAAACTTGTGCTATCATGTTGGAGTTTTACTCCAACATGCAAGGGATAGATCGTTCAGTACCTCTCTTTTTCACTCGCGTTCGAGGTACGCGCATCCCTGTCACACCGCAGCTAGTTGCGGATGTGCTTAGGGTTCCTAGGATATATTTTCCTGACTATCCTTCCTGTGAGCGTCTGAGGACTGTGTCCAAAGATGAGCTCATTTCTGCCTTTTGTCAGCGCCCAGCTGATTGGGGTGAGCATCAGTACACATCATGTAGACCTTTTGCTAAAGGTCCTAGATTTCTAAACATGGTGATGACTTTTGTACTCCACCCACTCTCTCACTACAACTCCATCACAGAGCCTCGTGCTCGATTTTTGTTATCTCTTTTAGAGTATCTTACTATAGATTTTCCTTCTCATTTTATCCTTTCTATCATAGATGTTCATCTTGATTCGGCGTCCCGTGATAAGCTCATCTTTCCTTCCGCTATCACGAGGATCTTACGCCATTTTTCTATCCCTTTTCCTGTGTCTGACCACTTCACACACATCTGTGCCATAGATGCCACTACCATAAAACGTAGTGAGGCTCAGTTTAGGTCGCGACAGACGGATTCCACTCCTCCCTCCCGTTCAACTCCATCCAGATCTGCTCCATCTACATCTGCTCCTTCTTCCTCTACGGGCGATGTATCTCTTGGAGACATCATGGCGCAGCTGCAGCGCATGGATACTCGCCTCGATACACTCTCCTCTGAGTTGTATCAGGTGAATGTTCATGTTGGTCGTATTGCACGACGGCAGGCGACCATGGGTGGTTTTGCTCCTGAGGCTACTCCTTCACCACCTTCTCCAGCGGCTTCAGACTCTGAGGATGATGATGATGATGATGGTGATGATGATGGAGATGCTAGCTCTACTGATGAGATGTCTACATGACACTCTACCCTTTGTCACTCGTGACAAAAAGGGGGAGTAGTTTTGGGTTATGAGAGTAGTCATCTTAGGGGGAGAGTTAGTATAGGACATTTTTGATAGGGGGAGTGTTGATATTTTGAGGGATGTAGTGAGGTTTTGATGTATCTTTTCTTTTCTATTCTTTTTAGATACATTGATTTTGTATATGAGGTCTTTTGACCAGTTTTACATACATTGTACTTATTTTCTCTCTATATGTGGATGTATGTTTCTTTCACCTCTCTCTTCATGTGTTGTTTCTTCTCTATCTTTATACACATGTTCTTTGTACTTGTATGCAATCTATTATTTCTGTTTCACACAAGATGCCTTGATGAGTTTTGTTTAAAGAGTTTCAGAAATATAGGTTGTCAAAGTGTACTTGCCATAAACTCTTTTCTTGCAAATTTTTTCAAGAGTTTGTGTTAGGATAGATTTTATTGTATTCAACAAGTGAGTATGAGTTGAGTGATTTATGACTTCTCTCATATGTTCATTTGTTTGTTGTGGTTTTGTCACGGATTGCCAAAGGGGGAGATTGTTAAGACATATGTGTTTTCACTTGTTAAGAAAATATGTCACTTATTTATGTAAATTGGCTAATCCTTTGACAAAACGCACTCTACTTGTAACTGGGTAGTTCTAGGTGTTTTTAATACTTCAAAAAATAAGGTTTCAAGATCAAGTGTTGAAGTCATCAAGTCTGTCCAAAAAAAACAAGCTGAAGTGCAAATTCATTAAAGCTCGACACCTGCTCGATAGCTACCTCGACACCTACTATCTGTCGAGATTTATAAAATCAGATTTTCTGATCTGATTTCCTTGGGATCCGTGAATATGCTTTTGGGCCTTCTTTTCTTCTAACCCTAAACATATAAAAGGATTGTTTTAAGAGCCGTCAAATTGTACACAAGTTGCAAAAGCATTGAGCAATCTCTGTTCAAACAAATTGTGATTAAAAGACGAAGTTCTTGACCTAGTTCATCTTCTCTGAAGAAGTTGCTGTGTATTTGCACCAAAGGGTTTTGTGACCAAGCATCTTCCTGATATTCATCGTGTAGGATGAACTGAATAACTTTGCAGCCAACCTCTCCTTCTAAGTTGGTGTTTGAAGTCGCGTACTGGGATCCGCGCATTGGTTACTCACGTACTTGGGAGCCGTGCATCAAAGGTGGGAACTGTCGCTACAGATCAAGTCCAATTGGGTATTGGGGTAAGGGTTCAATTGTAGGTTGGTAAGGTACTTGGGATTCCTTTACTTGTAACCGCTTGATTTGATAATAGTGGAGTTTCGGGAGTGGTGACCTGAAAATCACCCGGTGGGGTTTTTGCTATTAGGGTTTTCCCCATTCGTAAACAAATCACCGTGTTATTTATTTTTCGCTGCTTATTTAGTTTATTAGTGATTTGTTTGTGCTTCCATGCATTTGCATGATTAATTGATTAATTAACAACTTAGCTAATTAATTAATTGGTTTAATCACAAGGGGTCATTCAGATTGTGGCCTATCAGTAGGAGTTGAGGAAAACCACAAAGGATTGTGTAGAGGATTGTGGGTATGACAATCTCTCACTCTCAAGGGTTATGGTTAGAGTTTTCTCGTTGAAAAGCACTCCTCTCAAAATGTGGGTAATGATGGTATATATAGTGTCGGTGAAGACATAGTGGAACAAATATGCCAAAATAGCAAAATAGAATGTTTCGCGGGTATCTCGCAGAAAGGCCTTACCCGTGAAATACTTGCGAAAACCAGTTGTCATGACTTTTTGCATTCCTATCATGTGTTGTGCACATGGCTTCACTTCGCGGGAAGTCTTCTCGCAAGCTACCCACAAAAACTCCTTTGATCTTCAATGTTGTCTTGAGTCTTCACACTCTCTCTCACACATAACCCATATAATGAAATCACACATAAAATGCAAGGTACATAAGATTGAACAAAATTACAATCAAATTTGACATGGAATTAAAGCCAACACAAAATAGTTGTAAATAACAACTTTCCATATTTAATTCATGACTTCCGTGGCGAACATCACCTTTCGATGAAGATGTCGGCCTAGAAGCACTTGCACCTACTGCAACTATGTATATATATTTTTGCAGAGTCTACTCCAAGTTTCCAACTATATAGATGGGGGTGATTAATTGGAATTTACCAATCAAGCACCTAGTGAACAATGACATTTTCTCTCCTCTCTTCAATTAAATCCAGGCTCTTTTCTAGTAGGTTTTCATTGCTGTCTGGAGCAAACAAGCTTGTCCTCAGCGTTAGGAATCCAGTCTCCAGAGGAATCACAGCCTCGGCCCCATAAGTCATTGAAAAGGGTGTTTCCCTTGTGGACCTACAAGGGGTAGTTTGATATGTCTAAAGAATATGTGGCAGCTCTTCCACCCAATTACCCTTTACATCATCCAACCTCTTCTTGAGTCTATTCACTGTGACTTTATTGACAGCCTCGGCCTGTTCATTCCCTTGTGGATAAGCTGGAGTTGAGTACCTATTCTTGATACCCAATTCATAACAGTACCTTCTGAAAGCTTTGCTATCAAACTGAAGTTGTTAGGTTCTAAAGATTTAGGAATTTATGTATTTAGAACTCTAATGTGTAATGTTGGCAAACCATGATCAAAACATTATGTTTAGTCTTGTTTAGGCTTGCTCAAAATTGTGTCTTTCATGTAAAGTTGGAATCGAGAGGCTGCAGATGCATTGGTGCATTTCGGCCTGGCTCGATCGATCGAAAGAAAGACTCGATCGATCGAATCTTGAGCAGAATGCTTTTCTGCAGAATTTTTCAACTCAGCCCTTACTCACTAAACGTTTTGGGTTTTCTATTTTTACCCTAGATATAAAAGGCAAAACCCTAGCCACATTTTTTAGAGTTACTCTTGTTGTATTGTTGCTCATACATTGCGGTTTGTGTGAATCTCTTGTGAGATCATTGAGGAGTTTTCCTTCACATAAACTTAGGGTTTTCAAGGTAGAGATAATATCAACATCTTGATGATCAACTCGGTTGCTGCCATTGGAGCTTAAAGAATAACAAGCGTGGGTGCTTGTAGTTGATTAAACAATCTAAGAAAGAAGGAGTCCGTGGATTCGGAGCTTGCACGTGGTCGTGTCAGTAAGTTCTACTGGTGGGTAGCATTAGGAAGTCAAGCGGGGAGCTTGTAAGTCCTTTTGTATGAACTTCGATTCTTTCGCATATTGAATTCAGGTTTACCTTGAGGATAGCTAGGTCAAATCCTCCCCAGGTTTTTATCGTGTGGTTTCCTGGGTGATCATATCATTGTGTTATTTATATTTCAGCTGCTTTATGTTTTTGATATGATTGTATGTTTGTGATAACCTAGAATTGCATAATTTGACTAAGTTAATCACTTGGCTAATTAACTAGGTTAATCTGGTTGGTTTAAGGGGTCTAAAACCGTTCAAATGGTATCAGAGCAGGTAGCTATCTTGTTTGAGATCTTTTGGTCTCTGAGCTGATCCTTGACCCCTGTTGTCATGGAGCATGGACACTCTCTTGTTGTTCCTCCTCACTTTGATGGGAATAACTATGCTTATTGGAAAGTAAGGATGAAAGCATTCCTGAAATCTATTGATGAGAGGGTTTGGAATTCTATTGAGTACGGATGGGAGAAGCCCACTACTCCTGTGAGTGAGTGGCAAACTTCTCAAAAAGAAGCAGCTGGTTTCAATAGCAAAGCTATGAATGCCATCTTTAATGCTGTTTCTATGGAGGAATTTAAGAGAATCTCAAATGTTGAGGTTGCTCATACTGCTTGGAAAATCCTCCAGACTGTGCATGAAGGCACAAAGGCAGTGAAGATCAATGAAAGTATTAGAATGTCTGATGATGAATCTTTTGATGAATTCTATGCTAAATTGAATGATATTGTTAATTCTGCTTTTAATTTGGGTGAAATCTATGATCAACCTAAAATTGTTAGGAAGATTCTTAGATCTTTAACTGAAGACTTTAGACCCAAAGTGACTACCATTACTGAGAGCAAGGATGTGGACTCCATCCCTGTTGATGAGCTTGTAGGATCTCTTCAGTCCTATGAGTCTGGCCTACCCAAAGCAAACAAATCCAAATCAATGGCTTTTAAGTCTGTTGATGATGTTGATGTTAGTGGATTTGATGATGAGCTCTCTGCTATAGAGATTGCGTACCTTGCCAAGAACTTTAGAAACTTTCTTAGGAATAACAACAGAAAGGCAAGAGGTACAAACACTGCTGAACCTAGAAACTTTAGGAAGAATGATCCCACTAAGGTTAATAACTTTGAAAAACCTAGAGAAAAAGTTGGTCAATCTTCAAACAATTCTTTGGGTGCTCAGTGTTTTGGCTGTCAAGGGTATGGTTATGTTAAATCTGAATGTCCTACATTCTTGAGGTTTAAGGGTAAAGCTATGGCTGTAACTCTTAGTGATAATGAGGTTTCTGATGATGAGTTTGGATGTGACGAGGATGGAAACTTCATTGCTTTCACTGCTACTGCTGTAGTCAATGAAAGTATATCTGTTGAAAAGAACCCTTCTGATAGGGAACTCTCTGAGGATGCAGATCTTCAAGAGGCCTATAATAAACTTTGCAAAGTTGCTACAAAGGATGCTATGAATGTTGAACTTGACCTGAAGAAAATTGAATCCCTTGAGCTTGAAAAGAAGAATTTGCTTGTTAAATTGTTTGATGCTAATGATCTTTTGAACCATGTGAAATCTGAGAATATGCTCTTGCTTGATAAAGTTAAAACTTTGGAACATGATTTATCTGTTGCTAGATCTGCTAGTTCTAAACTTGATCAAATGTTGAATGTTCAAAAGTATCCTTTTGACAAATCTGGTTTAGGTTATGTTGAAAGCATCTCTGTATCTGCACCACATTCCACAAACTTTGTTCCTTCATCTTCTTCTGAACCTTCCGTGAGTGAGGTTGTGAGTGAAACTGTCAAATCCCCTATGAGTGAGGTTGTCAAACCTGTGGAAGTTTCACCCCCTAGGAAGATTAGGGTTGATCTAGGAGAGTCTAAACCTAAGGATTCTACCCTTTCTAAGGACAAGATGCATTGTAAACCTGCTTAGGTTTGTCATTTTTGTGGAAAGTCTGGACACATTCGTCCTAACTGTTACAAGCTTAAAGCTGCTAAGAGAGCAAACAAACCAAAAGTGTCTGTGCCTCAAGCACAAGATCCTATGGCACTCATTGGTGAATTGGTAAAAGCGTTGAACCTTTATTCCAATCCTGGAGTTGGAAATCACTCGAATGTGAATAAGAACTCCAATGCTCATGGTGCATCTAAAAGGTTTTGGATGCAAAAGACTCGATCTAATTGAGTCTTTCTAACATGGTCCTTGTGCTTCATTGCTCATTCCTCTGTGACCATTGTTCTTTGGTGTTTGTGTTTTTGTGTTTTTTTCTAGGACTTGCATTGCATTACATTCATGCATTTCATTCTAGGATTTATTTGTTTTCTCTTTTAAAATATATAAAAATAAAAAAAAAGGAGAAAAGCAAATTGTGTTTGGCACTATTTTTCTTGGTCTTTGAAAACAAGGTTGGTCAATTTATTTACACATAACATGTCTTGTGTACCTTGTTTAGCTTTGATGAGCTTATTTATTGCACTTTACTAGTTGAAGCTTTGTAGTGCATGTTGTGTGGGAAAGATGTTTATGGTGTTTATCACTTTGTCTTAATCTTGAAGTCACATGTTATTTGACTGTCGGACTTAATCCTTTTGAGAAAGGCATAAATAACCATCTCACCACTGTTCACTAGCCAATCATGAACACCTTAGTGCATATCATAAGATTTTGTGCTCGAGAAAGTGTAGCACATGCACAAAAAGAACATAAGGTGTAGTCTCGGTTAATTGCTTAATACTTAAAATTGGTGTGTACTATTAGGCTTGATGCCATTTCACATAATTAAAATTGGTGTATACTATTAGGCTTGATGCCAATTCACATAATTATGAGGCAAAATTCAAGAAACTTACATGATTGCAAGTTTATGTTCTAGGAGATGTGGGAGTTCTATGATGTAACTCTTTTGGTGATAGTCTCTTTTAAATTCTGTGTAATGAATTTTGTAGACTTTGTGATTGATTTCTATTCACATATCACCTCACATGTATCTCAAGTTTTTGCTAGTTACACACACTACACTGGTTACTCTTTGCTAAACACTGTACATGTTATTGTGTGTATTTTTGGTCTGACCAACCAAGTTTGAAAATACCTTGAGTATTATGCAATTTTTTTTTTTTTGCTTGAGAATTTAAAGGGAGAATGGCTGAAATTTTCTTTGGAGAAACTAGGATTAAAACTTGGGTTTTTGAAAAAGCATTCCATCTCATACTCATGCATTTTGTTCATAAATTTCAATGCTTTGAGGAGTTGTTTTCAAAAATTGGTTGTTGTTTTTCAAAACTGTAATTTTTCTCAAAATGTTGTGAGCCGCTGCCTGTTTCGATCGATCCAGCCTGTTTTTCGATCGATCGAAATTACTTAAAATTCTTTTAGAAATCTCGGAGTGATTCGATTGATCGAATGTAATTTTCGATCAATCGAATATCGTGAATCCAGTTTTTTAAAACTCAGATCTGACTTTTTCAAAGTCACTTTTCAAAAGTTTTTCAAAAACTTTCTCTTCTCTCTCCGACTCGGCAAGGCTCTACAGCGATTTTTTGTCGTTTTCTTCCTTTTTTTTTGCAAGGTTTCTCTTTCCTCAAGCCGGTATGTCTATTTTGCCCTTCCTTTTGCTTTTATTTTCACATTTCATGCATTTGAATTTCGGATTTTTGGACCTATTCTTTTTGGGGATTTGCATGATTCAAGCCTTGTTAAGTTAAATTGATCATTGGGTTTTTGTTGGGACATGATATAAACTTGTTGTTGATGGTTTAATTTGATCAATTTTGTGAATTGTGAAAAATTGAAAATTCTAGGGTTTGAGATTGATCCGATTTGGGGATTTTGTTCAATTGGGTTAAATTGATAAAATTGGCTTGTTGTTTTGCTGAAATTGGTCATTCTAAACTGTTTTCAACACTGTGTGATGATCAATTCAGCAATCTGTTTCAAAACATTCAAGTGGTTTTTCAAATTTTGAGGGTTTTTGGTAGAAACTCTATGCTCAAGCCAATTTTGTGTAATTGAACTACAATTGAACTTGTTTTAACTGCATTAGAACATGCATCATGTCATTAATACTGTTCATGCATCATATAGACTTTTGTTCTATTTTGTTTTTGTGCTAACTTGTAGTATGCCTTTGGTTTTGTTTTTTGTGTTCTTTTGGTTTTCTCTCTCTGTTTTTTTGTCATTTCCTTAGCACTATGCCTAGGAAGACTAGAGCTCGTAGGTCTGTCCCCACACCTACTCCTTCCCCTCCTCCCTTTGACCGAGAGAAGTTTCCTAGTGAGAAAAATCAAGAGATTTATGATAAGCTAAACCTTAGGAGAAAAATACGGTCTGAGCGTTCTGTCATCTTAGATGAGCTTGATCCTGCCATTAGGGCAAACTTTGAGCGTAGGGGCTGGTTACCCTTGGTGGATATTTTTGATCCTCCTCCACCTGCTACCTTGATTAGAGAGTTCTTTTCGAACATCTCTATTTGCGTTTATGATTCCAACACTTTGGTAAAGAGTTGGATACGAGGCGTAGAGTACATCATTACTCCTACGGTAGTGGCTGATGCTCTAGAGGTACCCTTGGTCCAGCACCCAGTCTACTCTTATGATGAGTCTCCTTTGTTGAGTGATGTCATGTCTTACATCACTGGGTCTTCTATCCAGTAGGGCTCTGATCCTTGGATCACTACCGCTGAGCTTTTTGAGTTACATTATCTCTTCTTTAGGATAGCGTGTCACTCTTTTTGGCCCATTTCTCATCTACACACCATTCCTCTCGAGCGGTGTGTCTTTTTGTATGCTCTTGTCACTGATGCTCCTATCAGTTTTTCCCATTTGTTTCTTCGTTCTTTGAACGAAGTTTATAGGAATTCATCTTCGTCTCATGCTCTTGTTCATCCCATCTTTATTCATAGGATTTTGCTTTATCTAGGTCTAGATGATTTCCCTTCCTCTGAGCCTGTTCATGTTATTGCTCCTATAGGTGCGTCTTTTCTTAGACAGAGGGCTGCTCACCTTCGAGTTGGCTCTAAACACCCTAGGTCTGAGCCTTCTGGTACCGCACCTCCTCCCTCTTCTTCTATAGGTCCTGCTAGTAAGGCTGTTCCTGATCCTGTTGATGCTGCTGCTGCTACAGCTGTTCCTCCACCTCCATCGGATGACTTTGATATACGTCGTACCTTGGAGACTGTCATGACCGTTTAGGCGGCTCATGGTCAGCTTTTGGTGGACTTATTTGACGAGATCCGTGCTTTGCGAGCTGATCTGACGCATTTGCGTTCACCCTTACCACCTCCTTTTGATGATGGCTTGTGATTGCTCTTTGGCATTCCGTCACAAAAAGGGGGAGTAGAGTTTTGTAGAGGAGTTTTGTAGTTAGGGGGAGAGTTTTTTGTTTTGAGGAGCTAGTGGAGATGTTAGATTGTATCTAGGCACTTCACTTTGTATATCATTTTTGGGGCTATTCATGTTAGGGGGAGTTACACTGTTTTTGATATACATGATTCTTGTTTCTTGTGTTTCATTGCTTATTGATTTATATTTATGAGATTATTCATTGATATTTGTCTTTAGGGATAATTACACTTTACCCATCTGTGGTTTGCCCCGTTTTCTATGTGCCTACCTGTGGTTCAAATTTTGACACTTTGCCCACCTGTGCTTGTCACCATTACCCAGCCGTAACCCACCTCTCCACTCTCCGTTACTCTAACACCAAATAAGTAAAAAAAACATTCCAAAATGGATCAAAACTAATTCTCACTCCTAGAACTCACTCTCACTCCCAAAACTCTCAAAACTTACTCACTCCTACAACAAGCTTTGTTTGAGGCTCTTAATTTCAGATCTAAGCCGAGGAAGCAAGTTGCTAACAGTTGCTCCTCCTCTGTTCAGCTATGGGCTTCGATTCGTAAACTTTCCAATGGAACTGGGTTTTGATCGTGGGTGGGTTTTGATCGTGCATGCTCTTGGGTGCCACCGTGGGTTATTGAACTTGGGTTTTGATCTTGCATGGTCCTCTGTTCAGCATCAGCAGGTAGATCAAAACCCTCTTTAGTTTTTAATTTTTGAAACCTAGGGTTTGAAATTGGGTTTTTTAATGCTTTCTTCGGGTTTTTTATTCTTTCTTTGAATTTGAGTTTCTTAAACTGTTCTTCATTCCATGTTTCTTCGAATTGGGTTTTTTTTCTCCTTACTTTTGTTTCATGAAAGATTATAATAGTAGTTGTGTAACTAGTTGCTAATTTAATCACAATATGAAGTTGTTGAGTTGTTGTTAATATAAAGCCACTTTCTTTGATTATATTTTTATAACTTGTTTGATTTTTGTTGTTTATCTACAACCTCTGTATGTGTGTGGAGAACAATGCAAATGTGAGGGACCACAATGCAAATGTGAGGGACCCATTTAATCTATCTATGGTTTTGTTAACTTAATTTATCGAGACATCTCTCTCATGCTAACTGCTTTCCTTCACATGTCAACTACTTTCAAATTTTCTAATACACTTTCTTGGCTGCCAGCCATATATCTAATGCTTATTGCATATGCATGTACAGCTTCTCTAGATGCAATTTAAATGACCTTTTCTTAGCCAATAAAAAAAAATAAACAATGGGTGCCGCGTAGTTTCCATCACTGTCTTAATGTGCTAATATTGTATCATTATGAAGTTAAATGTCTATTTATTTTTATTGTCTCTGCCTTAGTTGTGAGCCTTGCACAATAAAAAATTTCTAATATGAAAGATCTCATATTCATGTCTACCAGTATTTTGACTGAACAAAAATTCTTTGTAACATAGTTGTAATGTAATGGTTGAGTCTTTGCAAAAGGATAATTATGGAGAACAATTGGGATACACCTAATGGAAGAAAAATGTGTAGTAGATCTAGTGGTAGAATATGTTGCATTTAGTAGTCTAGCCTTTATGGTACCTTTGATTGTTGAAACCTTTGCAATGCATTAATGCTGGACTTCAATGTGAGTTTATCTTACTTAATTTGATAAGTGTTAACAATGGTTTATGCTGTCACACATGCTGAAAATTTGAACTATGCCTCTTGTAACAAATTTGTTGGTCTATAAGCTTGTAACAAATTTTTGCTATGTCTTCATCAACTAGCAATGGCTCTACAACTAGTGGTTTCTACCATGCCGAAGATGGTCATTTATGTACCATTGAACTTGTGCCCTACGAACAAGTCGAAAAGCTAGTAACTATGGAAGAAGATTCCTCGGTTGTAGTCAATTTAATGTAAGAAACAATTACATTGTTGTATTTGAATTGAATTGAATTATTAATTATGATTTATTGTGAACTGTGGAATTAATTGTTATAATTGTAATGATTAGGTTGGTCCCAAATGTGGCTTCTTTCAGTGGGTGGATAACGAAACTTGTAAGAGTGACCGTGAAAGGATAAGTATGCTTGAGAATGAACTGCAGCTTGCAAATCAGAGAGAAATGACAACTAGGCAAATGGAAGAAAGATCTAACCGAAGGGATAGAGAAACTCATGAGCTTTATGTAGAAGCTAGGGAGAAACTTAAAAGGGTTAAAGAGAGTGAGAGATTGTACAAGGTTGCACTAGTTTTGTCATTGTTATTTTTCATTTTTGTAATGTTGTCGTTGTGTTTTGCCTCAATGAACAACAATGCAAGGGTGAGGAACCTTAATCTACCATGATGCTTGGGGGGTGTGTTGAAATGTGATTAGGTAATTGAATTGTTATTGTATCTATCTCTTGAAATGGGGATGTTGAAATGTGATTGGGATGTTAAAATGTTATTGTATCTATCTCCTGAAATGGAAAGTGTTGTTTTTGTGCAAATATTCTTTAGTATAATTTTTTTTTTTTTTTACTTCATTCTGTGATTGATATATATTGGCACAAAGTGTTACGTGGAAATGTTAATAATGTGAATGGAACTTGGAACTTGCCAATGATTAATAACCTTCCATAAAAGCATTCTCATTTGGGTTTGTCAATTCACATTTTACTTTGTGTTGGAAAGATTGTGCAATAATATAAAAGGAGTTGAGAATCCCTTTGTTTTGGCCTATATAAATAACTCTGCTGTGTCATATACCTGTGTCATAAAAATTGTGCACATAATTTTGCTGTGTCATATAAAGATTGTGCACATAAAAATCACTCTTGTTAAACTCAAAGACAAAGCTCAAAGACTGTGCACATAATTGTGCACATAAAGATTGTGCACATAATTTTGCATATAAAGATTGTGCACATAATTTTGCTGTAACATAAAGCTCAAAGACATAATTTTCTTTATTGTGTCAATGCACACCTGTGTAAATCTACCAAAAGCAAAACACAGTCCTGTGTAAATCCACCAAAAGCAAAGACAAGCACAACATAACAAAATACTTTATCCAACCAATGCATATTAACTACTTTTAATAAAAGTGAACAGTCATTATGACTTTATGTCACATGCATTCAAAATAGCCAATATTGTTTTTGGCACATCCTATGACTTTACACATCTTCCAACCAAAACCCAACTACTAGTCCATTATTGTATCAGACATACACATCTTCCAACCAAAATTGCCAATATTGTTTTTGACTTTACACATCAGACATACATTAAGCGTGGGGACTACATCAAAACAAGTGGAAACTATAACAAAACAAGTGGTCTGCCACTTTAACATCTTTCATCTTCATTTACTGCTTTTAGCGCCCTTGCCAGCTGCCTTCTTGCCCTTTCCACCAACTAGTTGAAACTTTGTCGGCCTTTATACACCACACATTCTGCCTTTAAACCCCCTAGCACCACCACCACCACTTCCTTGACTTGGTACACCACTAGTGCTCACAGTTGCACTTGGCTGCATAACTAAAATCCAGCAGTTAGCAAGATGGTCCAACAATAGCAAGTAAGAGGAAAAAAATAAACAAAATAGAAGAAAGCAGAGATGCCTGAGATGGTAAAGAATCCCATGTCTCTCTAGGGGTATGGAAGCTCGGCTGTGAGGATGAAGAGAACCAGTTGGCTTTAGATCTAGTTGTTGGAGGTTGAGTTGCTGCCTCAGATCTATTGTTTGGTGCAGGTTGAGATGCAGTTTGACCAAAAGCTGTATATGCAGGCTGAGAGCTAGTACTTGGTGGCTGAGATGCAGTTTGAGGTGTTGCAGTCTGCTTTGTTTTTGTAGATTTACTGCCTTGTGCCTACAAAGAGAGTTGTAAAAGTTAAATACACATGAAATATAGGAGGAAATGAATATATTTCAAAGCATGGAAATACTTACAGCATGTGATTTAGCAAGTCTATCTCTTCTCTGCCATGGAGTTTCACCAGTGATGCCTGCCTTGTACCCTCTTGTATTATGTCCTTCTTTCTTGCACTTCCCACACTTGATTGTCTTGTTCACCCTAGAAACTCTATAAGGGTTCCTTGGCTCTTCAGGATCTCTTTTTCTTTGCTTTGGTGGTCTGCCAGGTGGTTTATACACATGAGGAGCAACAGGAGCAGGTTGGTTAGTCTCAACCCACTCAGACTGGCTAAGCATTGGCTGTATTATCTCTTTGTAAGTTTCAGCAAATGTCTCTTTCAAGTAACAAGGATGCACATAGTCCTCCACTCTCTCCAGGTTCTTAACAATAGCAAAGATCCCATGTCTGCAAGGAACACCTGCCAAATCCCAAATCCTACAGCTGCAAGCTTTCTTAGCCAAATCAACCACATGTCTCTCACGACCATTATCAACCTCATACATGAAGCTGCCTGCTGGAGTAGCACTGAAAGGTATAGATTCATGTTTTAACTTCTCTAATTTGTCTTGAATATTAGGACAAACCTTTCCAGTGTATTTTGCTATACCTTTCATCTTTTTGTATTGTTTGGTCATGAGCCTAACTCTGATCCACTCCAACATTGCTAAAATTGGCTTATCCCTAGCTTCTAAGATCGTGGCATTAAAAGACTCACTCAAGGTATTAGCTAAACAGTCACACAAAGCTCTACTACTAAAGTGAGACTTAGACCATTGTGCAGGGTTGATGTCAGCAAGATACTCCCATGCCTTGACATCCAAATCCTTCATTTCCTGCATTCTTCTCTCAAACTCCCTGATTGTTGTGGCTCCAGCACATCTCCACAGTGCATCCTTCAACTCCAAGCCCTTATGATCTATTTTGAAATTATTATAGATATGCTTCACACAATACCTATGCTCACAAGTTGGGAACAACATCTCAATTGCAGGTATAAGGCCCTAATTCATATACAAAACAGATCAAGTAAATATGTTAGTTAAACATGTTGAACTGAACTGAAGCATGTATTGTTGAACTTTAAATATGTGGGTTAAATATGTTAGTACAATTGTAGGTCATACCTTCTGTCTATCAGTGATGAAGACCAGATTAAGTTGCTCTGGATTCCCAATGTCATCTGAAAATTGCTACAGAAACCATACCCATGAATCTTTGTTCTCTTGCTCAACAACATCAAATGCAACTGGGAAAATATTATCATTTGCATCTCTAGCTATGGCAGAAAGTATTTGCCCCCCAAATCTTCCTTTCAGGTGGCACCCATCTAAACCAATGATCGGTCTACAACCTCCCAAAAACCTAAGTTTTTGTGCATTATACCTGATATACATTCTCTTAAATTTGGGCTGTGCATTTTCATCTTCCATTTCAGTTTGCAAAATAACCCTACTTCCTTTATCATTCAATCTTATCATCTCTGCATAATCCCTAAGCTTCCCATATTGCAACTGTTCATCCCTAGTAATCAATTTAGTAGCTTTCCTTTTTGCCCTATACACTTGACTGTCAGATATGTCAATTTCAAATGCTTGCTTCACATGATGTTGAACAGCAGCCACTTTCCAATTGGGGTTTTTGTCAAACTCCTGCATAAACTTCTTTGCAACATAACTTGAAGTCACTTGGCTGTGTTTGAAGGATCTAGGGCAGGTGCACTCTGGATTGAATGTTTTTATTTGGAATGTCAACTCTCCAAGTAGTTGAGATGCATAACACCTCCATCCACATTCATTTATGCAATAAACTGAAATCTTCTTCTTCTCATTCAGCTTGAACTTGATATCTACTGGCTTCTTTATAGCATATTCCCTCAATGCCTCCCTAAAGACCTTAGAGTTTGGAAACTTTATTCCTTTCTTTAACTCTAGTTTTCTCATGTCAATTTGGACATTAAGCTCAGGTTCTTTTGTAGCAGTAGCTGTTGCTGGCTGATCATCATCAGACCCCACTAGACTTTCCATGTCATCTTCAAGAGGTGGGCCATTGTTAGCTGCAGTAGTCCTATGTGGGGCTGCATGTGTAGATGGCCCATCATCTCCTTCAGAGAGCCTATGTGGGGCTGCATGTGTAGATGGCCCATCATCTACATTTCCAAATACATCATCATCAAAATCTGGCCCCTCAAACCCTTCCTCTAACCAATCATCATCACTCTGGCCTCCTTTAGCATCCACATTACCTCCCTCATGCAACACCACCACATCATCATCATCATTCTGACCCACCTCATGCACATCATCATCATTTCCTACTTCCTCATTACCAAATGGTTGTTCAACTGCAAGTGGCTCCTCACCACCCTCAACATATAATGTTATCTTATCTGTAGGCCACGCAGCATGAATCTCACACATATAAACTACATCATCATCTCCATTTATAAGCCTTAACCCTTGCTCCAAATTACCTCCATGAATAAGATAATGATATCTACTTGTACTAACTGCCCCCACATCAGAACAAATATCTTGTATTTCAAAATAACTAAGTCTATCTGGGTCAACATTATCACCAAATGAAGTACTACCTCCTAAATATACCAAATCCGGGTTCCACACAAACTGCCCACCATGATGAATCTCAAAATTGAATGCCAAGTCAGCCATCTCCATATAAAACACAACAGAATAAAGTATGAGATGGGCTTGCATGCCAAATCCAAATGTCAACCCCCTGCCCAAATCCAAAAGCTGAACAAAAGTTGTAAGGTTGTGGCTTTTGATCATTTTACAGATATGGGATTGCAACATGTATTTATATGAAAGGATCAATTATCTAATTCTATCATGTTGTCCAATTTCAATTAGTTTCAAGCTTATATCAGTTAGTTTCAAGCTTAATGCATCAGTGCATATAGCATATATCAGTTAGTTCCAAAATGGCCCTATACAAACTAATGCATCAGTTAGTTCCAGAAAATTGCTCACAATACAATTTCAAGCTTAATGCAATTTCAATTAGTTTCAAGCTTAATGCATCAGTGCATCAGTACTTGGCTGCATATATCAGTTAGTTCCAGAATGGCCCTATAAAAACTAATGCATCAGTTAGTTCCATAAAAGTGCTCACAATACAATTTCAAGCTTGATGCAATTTCAATTAGTTTCAAGCTTATATCAGTTAGTTTCAAGCTTAATGCATCAGTGCATCAGTGCATATATCAGTTAGTTCCAGAATGGCCCTATACAAACTAATGCATCAGTTAGTTCCAAAAAAGTGCTCACAATACAATTTCAAGCTTAATGCAATTTCAATTAGTTTCAAGCTTATATCAGTTAGTTTCAAGCTTAAGGCATCAGTGCATCAGTGCATATAGCATATATCAGTTTGCATCAGTGCATATTAATTGCTATAGGGCCCTATATTAGTGGCCCTATAGCATATACAATTTGAAGCTTAATTTCAAGCTTAATGCATCAGTGCTTACAATCTAATTCTACATAAATATATACAAATAACATTCCACAAAAACAATTAAACATTCAAAGTAGCCATATTATCTAAAATCCTTCAAAACACATACCAAAATCGAAAAAACACACACACAGCTGGCCATTTTAGAATCTTCAATTCTATGTGGCAACTTGGCCTCAAGCAATAAATCAAGTGTCATATTAACAGAGTCCAAAAAAAAAGTTTCTTCAACTGTAAAAATGAGGAGCAATTGTAGAAAAAAAATTGGGTTTTTTGATTGGAAATTTCTTCAACTGGGAAATTTCTCCGATGATGTAAATAAACAAATTTGGGTTTTTGCTTAATTAATCAATCAGTTCCATGGTTCAAGTGTCATATTAACAGAGTCCAAAAACAAAGTTTCTTCAACTGTAAAAATGAGCAACTGTAAAAAAAAAAAAAAAAAAGGTTTTTGCTTGGAAATTTCTTCGACTCTGTAAAAAAAAAAATTGGGTTTTTGCTTAACCAATTCCATGGTTAAGCAAGAATTGAATTTGGAAGAAAGAATTTTAAATAAAACCCACTTTGGAAGAAGAAATTTTAAAACCCAATTTAGAACCCTAGATTTCAAAGATTAAAAAGCAAAAAGGGTTTTGATCTACCTGCAATGGCTGAACAGAGAAGCAATAATCCTGATCTTCCTCGGCTCGACTCGGTTTGCATGCACAATCAAATCCCAGTTACCTCAAGTGAAGCGAAGCACATTGCACGATGGGAGTAAGTGAGTCTTGTTGCCACAGCTGAACAGAGGAGCTGTCTTCCTCGGCTCGGTTTGCGTGCACGATGGGAGTGAGTGAGTGAGTGATTTTTGGGAGTGATAGTGTGGTGAGCAAGCCAAATGGGAGTTTTGGGAATGAGAGTGAGTTTTTTACCTATTTTTGTGTTAGAGTAACGGAGAGGGAGAGGTGGGCACACGGCGCATAAACAGCCAGAAGCATAGGTGGACAAAGTGTCAAAATTTGAACCACAGGTAGGCACTTAAAAGTCGGGACAAACCACAAGTGGACAACTTGTAATTATCCCTTTTTTTAATTATAATTTTCATACTAGTAATACCACTTTGTTCAGAATTTGTGAATTTTGGAATGTGATTACCAAGATTTGATCCAAGATTTTATAGAAATATTTGGGTTTTCATTCCTATTTTTTAATTTTTAATTAACCATTTGTTTCTGGTTCAAATTTTGTTAAACTGAAACGTAAGAATATGACTAATGAAAGTCTTGATAACATTTCACAAAAAGAGGAACCGGTTGGTGATGAGAGAGCCCCCTTGTTATCCACAAGTCAGGATGAAGAAGTTAGGTATAGTAGATTTCATGGAGCTTCCTTTCATGGTTCTGTCTTCAATCTGGTGTGTACCATCGTTGGTTCCGGAATTATGAGTTTGCCTGCCACATTGAAAGTGTTGGGTCTTGTCCTTGGGGCAGCACTTTCTTATGGGGATTTAATGGGTGATGCCTTTGGAAGGATTGGGAAAATATTGCTTCAAGTCTGTGTTATCATCAACAACATTGGTGTTCTTATTGTGTATTTGATAATAATTGGTGTAACTTCAATGCTTTCCTTTATCCTATATGCTTGTACTTAATTTAGTCTTAATATACCATCATTTAGCAGCGTCTGGTCGGACTCGTAGATTACCTTACATTTTTCCTTATATCAAATATTTGTAAATTACCAAACTAATCTAGATGGTACTTATGTTGACCAGAGGCTGTGCTTTCGGGATCCACTTCCAGTGGGGTTCATCATTCTGGTGTTCTACGAGAGTGGTTTGGGGAACACTGGTGGACTGGACGTGCCTTTGTTCTTATTGTCTTAACTGTGGCAATATTTGTTCCATTGATATGCTTTAAGTGTATTGGTTAGTATATAATTTAATTTTCTTCTTCATCCTTAATGATTCCTACCACTAATGATATTCATTAATTTGGGCTGCAGATTCATTGAGATTTTCATCAGCCATATCATTTTCTCTGGCAGTTTTGTTCATTATTGTTGTCATTGGAGTAACAATTTACAAATTGATAGTGGGAAGCATAGAGACCCCAACACCGTTTCCAAGTGTCACTGATTTGGCATCCTTTTGTGATCTCTTCACTGCTGTCCCTGTGGTTGTTTTTGCTTGTCTGCCACTACAATGGTAAGAAGCCAACTCTCTCCTTATGCACAAGTGATAGTACACTCGTGGCTTGTGATTTGTATCCAAATAATATGATTTGACATATGGTGGTTTTTTCCCTGGTAATGTATATGGTCTGTGTTAGGGAAAAGAAAATTAAAAAAAAGTTCATATGTCCCTCATTTGTTGTTTTGGATAAAATGTCAAACATATAGGTTTATATTCTGTTCAGAAAACATATAATTTGGGGTTGAAAATTAATGATTTTAGGGGTCAGGGAGTGCTCAAGGACCCGTCTTTCATGTTTTAGACTTAGGCAGAAAACATCTTGTATTTGTATCATGGTCCTGCAAAAAATTTTACATGTTCCTCTGTGCATACAAAATGACTATAAAACAAAGCTTGTCATCTGACTTCTGAGGATAACATGCATTCAACACCATTCATATGAACTCTATTAATCTAGGGTGATATATGAAAGGCAGAATGCTTGGATGATACACTAGGTCTATTGAGTTGGGAGGTCTGGTTCTGTAACCTAGCTTCTCACATCTTGGCTTATGATTTTAGCTTTCATCACATTAGTGTTGTAATAAACTTTGTTGAATATATGCAGTTCACACAATTGAGAATGAACTTGAAGATTCTCCACAGATGATAGGAGTTGTACAGACTGCACTTGCTCTCTGCGCCACTGTTTACGTAATGACAGGGTTGTTTAGGTTCCTTCTCTTTGGTGATTCAACTCTTTCTGACTCACTCTCCAATTTTGACACTGGCCTTGTTGTCCCCTACAGTTCTCTTATTAACAATGTTGTTCGTATAAGCTACGCTGGCCATATCATACTAGTATTTCCCATGCCTTCTTTCCATTGAGGCTCAATTTGGATGGTCTCCTTTTTCCCTCAGCCAGGCACTTGGCTTCAGACAACTTTAGATTTGCAATCATCAGCATGGGGCTTGTAAATTAATTATTCTCTTGGGTGCAATATTTATACCCACCATGTGGATAGCTTTTGAGTTCACTGGAGCAACTGTTGGAGTTCTACTGGCATTCATCTTTCCTGCTTCCATTAGTCTCAAGTTAGTTCATCTTTTTTCTTGAAGCTTAAATTTGTGGCAAGTTACTTTTATATATTTTCTATAGTAGAATATCTTCCTTTAGGAATAAACATAACTTTGTTGCAGTCATATTTCAAAATTCTATTATGTAGATGATGGGTTGGGTTTGTTTCACAATCTATAGCAATATATGTCTGCGACTCTGGGGCGTTCATTTTGGGGCTAGCAATAATGTCAAATATACTCTCTCTTTCTCTCTCCCTCTCCCTATTTTGTTAAGGAAAGACTGTCAATGGCTATGCTGGAACACTTGATGGAGTTGCAAAATTTGTTTATAGTGGAGGGTATGCATTTGTATCCCTTCTTAACACACCTCAAGAAGAGAAGAGAGCTTAGGAAGGAAGACTCTCAACATCATTTTTCAAATCGATGGAGAAGGCATTTCTGGAGGATTGATAATATATACCTCTATTTCATACATACCATTGCAGTAGATGTGTGGGCTTCTGCTCAATACTTTCAAGAGAACCAACTTGTCTAAAAAAATTATCTCATAGACCCGTGGAGCCATAATTTTACAATGATGCTTCATTTATTGGAGTAATCTGCATGCAAACTAATAATTGCTTAGACCATGAGTACAGTTTTCTTAATCACTTTTATGACATTTTAACATTCTGTCTCTTCTCTTACTTGGCGTTTCCAGGGACCCTCATGGTATTGCAACAAGGAAGGACAAGGTCGTATCCGTCTGCATGATCATTCTTGCAGTATTCTCAAATGCGATAGCCATTTACAGTGATGCATACGCTCTGTTGACGTAAGAAGGCTTGACCAAAATTTCCTTAAATTGCGATTGGTAATGAGGGTTTCTAATATATTCTTTTTTCTTGCTATGGTTCTGAAAGGAGAGAAATATAGTTTATACATTTTAGGTTCACTCCCTAGGTACATCATTGTATTGTTCACAGCTTATGCTGAATAATGTAATTTGTAGTTAAAACCTATGAATTATAGATTTACATCTTACTCCGCTGCACTCTCTTACTCTACTTCACTTCCAAGAGATTGTTTTTTTCCCCCTTTTTATCCCAAGTTCCTTTTCATTATCTGTCTTTGTCTGTGTTAGGGGTTGGTCTCTATTAGTTCACGAGCACTCATCATTTAGTTTTGATTTGTTGCGTGTGGGAGAGCGGCCCGCTCCTTACTGGCTGGAAAATTCAGATGCATATTTCTGTACCATGTCCTAATCTAATCAGGCCCATGCTTTACAGGAAATCTAATCAGATTCTTATTCTTCATTCCTTTTTCTATGTTTCCCTTTCAACCAAATGAAGCTGGAGAGTAAAACCCTCAGGCAGATTATTATTATTCGCATAGATTTGATGGGCCATATTCTAGAAATGAAATTGATAAGCCAAAGCATAGATAGAAACTCTTGCTTGAACGTGGTCTTTTGCTGCAGTAACATCTGTAATAATTGTGAAATACTGAAATTAACCAGGCTTTCTACTTCATGAATCCACAGAAGGTTCCAGAACAGAGAAAAAAGAGGGCGGGGGGGGGGGGGTTGAGATTTTTCCAGGCCTGAGGCTGTAAAAGCTCCCTGATGAAAATGATGAGGTGCACGGCAATGAATTATTTGGTCTCTAACCTTGGTTCTTATATTTCTTCGTTTTTGTTATTTACCATCGTGTTTTAGAAAGGTTTTAGTCTATTCTCATTCATTTGTGTTTGGTATACCCGTCATTCATAGAAAAACAAATACCAGAGTGATGAATGGTACCATGTCACCATCTAATCTAAGAGAAATAGTTTTGGAAAGCAGGATTTCAGTTGGTCCAATGACTAATTTCTAAGTTACAGGTCATGAGATGCTGACCTGATAAGAGCATTCATATCCGGTTATGTAACGGTCTTTTAAGCTAAGTTATTTAGCACTGTAGGTCTGTAGCTAAGAATCACAAAGAATGCTTCACACCCAGTTTTGCATTATTACTATTCAAAATTTTGCAAAAAACTACAGTACTCGTTAGCAATGTTGAGCACTCTGGTGGTTTTGATATGCTTTTTTATCATTTTTTTTATTCCACCCCAATCTCTTTCCTGTGAAATTAAAAACTCAGAATACTCTCTCAGTCACACATACGCAAAAATTGACTAATTGATATGTTATTTGGCGTTGCTAGAGATTTTGAATAGCTGGGCATTGGTGGCTAATCTGGCCATAGGGTGGCCACTTGGTATCACCAAACTTGGCTGGGCATTGGTGCCTAATAGACAGGGATGGTAGGAGGGGAAGGGATGAAAAATTTGGGGAAGCCTAGGGAAGAAAAAAAATAAAATAATTAGTAACCCCCCAAAAATGCTCTAAATCCCATTAGCTACTCAACTTCATTTAAAAAATGGGATTCCAATGCTCTTAGGCTATATTAGAATTGGGAGACTCAAAATTTTCCTCTTTTTTTGGGATAAAGTTAAGCTACAAGACTACAACCTTACTCAATATCTTTTTGTTGGATTTGAATTTTGATAAATCCTCCATTAGATTACATCTTCTTTTATATCTTCATGCTTGCAAAGTCTCTAAAAAATTAAAGATTAATAGCTATGTTATCAAAAAATAGTTTAAATTGTAAGTTTTTATAGTTTAAAATTATACATAAAATATAAACTTATAAATCATATAGTAAATAACATTCGATTAACATAAAATTTGACATGTATATTAAAAGTGTAAAGAACATGCAATATAACGATTAGATTTTTAAAATATGTAGTAATGTTTATTTTATTGGGTAAGGTTGTAACCTTAAACTACAACCAATTTTTTAGCTAATCTTTATCATTTTTTTTTTTTTTTTTTTTTTTTTTTGGTGTCAAGGGAAAATCTCAACAAAGATTAAACACCATGCATAAGCAACAATAAGAAAAGTAACTAGAGTGAGACAAAGGAAGATGAATGTTTTTTTTTTTTTTTTGAGAAGAAGAAAATGAATGAACTAACTCATTTGTTCGGAAATAAAATATTTTTGGTATTTGGTGCAACTGAAAATGTTAGTTAATCAAAAGACATTTTGACATTTTCCATGGTCAATGAAAAATTACACCAAATGGTAAAATATTTTATGCGTTTAATAGCTACAATATAAAACTTCTTATGAAAAAAGCTAGCCTTGACTTCATCCCACCATTTTTACCCCTTTCAACTTGTCTATGCCACCACTACCACCTTCCCAACATTGTTGACAACCATTGCCACCCATTCATCTGTCACCATCGACAGTAATCATCGATGTTCGACCGTCTATTACTACCAATTAACGGCTATGGTCACTTGCTAGCCCATCCTTGAGGACCTGGACATTCAGTCCGCTGGTCTTTGGTCATTGCAATCATCGATTGTACTAAGCCAAATTTTGAACCTTTTAATAATCCAGATTAAATCTTATGGTATTTATGAATTTTAAACTTAAATTAATCGCCTGTCTTGCAAGAAGATGGATTAAAATTCAAAACTCATAATAATCTCTAGGATTTAATCCATGCGAGGACCAATCAAAATCAATTTAAACATAATCACCTGTCTTGCAGGAACACATATTAACCATTAAATCTTGATGTGACTCAGTCTTTTAATCAGATAGTCTGATCGTTGCATCCAACACATTATTTTAGTTTTTCTTTTTTTGAGAAGAAACACGTTATTTTACTGTGAACTCGACGAACTTTTGGAACTGATTTCAAATTCATCAAATAGCTCAAATGACATTTTTACCCTTTTCCTGGTTTTAAATTACAATTTTGCCCTTGATGGGGTATCTCCACACCTGCATTCTCAGTTCATTGCATGAGTTTTGTTGGTGAGCCTTTCTACATTGATTGCTCAAACAAGAGAGAAACACAACGATCACACAAGATTTTGTTAATTGTAATGGGTTCTACATATATATTCATCCGCAAGATTTTGTTAATTAATTAAGACTATATATTATAGACCATGAGACTAGTCATGACTCATGATGAGGGAAAATGAATTATTGATTGATGGCTCCAAAAGCTTTGGCCATCTGAAATGTCGGGCTGTCTCTGCCTATCCGAAAGTGGATATGTAGCTATTTCAGGTCAGGCAATGCAGTCTACTTAAAAGTTAAAGTAAGGCATTGTGGGTGATGTTCAGCCATTTCTGCTATATTTTCTTGCTTTCTGTGGCACATCAATAGCCAATGTTACATGGAGAATTTATGTTTTTGGGTTGAATTTTGCATGATTGTTCCATGATGCTAAGAATTCAGATTCGAATCTTTGGTGTTTTAGTAAGTAGACAAATGGTATACAAAAGTCACCTAGTGTGTGCATGGGAATATGCAGGTGAAGACAAAACAAGTATCAAAAGAAGATTGGCTTAGCTGCTTTTGGGAGAAATCACATGAGGGAAATTATTTTTGCATGGTGGAATGTGTTTGCAATTTCAAAAGATGCAGAGATAGGTTATAAATTCTTGGTGCATGCATGTGTGAAGGGGATGCAACGAATGTGATTTTTCCTGCTCCAAAACCATTTTTTTCCAACCTCATTAATTAGACTAGTGAAAGTTTGATCATGGAAGCTATAGATCTTTACTTTTAACTCTTTTTATGGATAGTTTGTAAATCATAATTTCAGATAAGCTAATTTTGTTGAGTCCAAATCTTCTGTACCACTTTTTGTGTATCACTCTATATTCCACAAATCACTACTTGCCATGTTTTCATTTTACTTTCCTTATAAAATAACTGAAGTTTAAAATGGAAAACAATCATACACATGGTAAGTAATGATTGGTGGAACATAGAATGGTACACAAAAAGTAGTACAGAGGATTTGCATTCAATTTTGTTGCCTAGGATATTGCTAATTGGATTCTTTAGTCAAACTTTAAGAAAATGATTTCCATCACTCCTATCCCTAAAGGAGATAGTGATAATTCCCAATAATGTATTTTGGATTGATCTTCCATGTTTAATGTATTTCTTATTCCCAAAAAAAAAAAAAAAAATGTCAACATCTTCCCTTTTTTTTTTAGACAAAGTTTAGTTATAAAATTAGTTGTAACTTTAAGTTACAACCTTACTCAATAAAATAAAAATTACTACATATTTTAAAAATCTAACCGTTGAATTGCATGTTATTTTCTCTCTTAATACACATGTCAAATTTTGTGTCAATCGGATATTATTTACTATATGATCTATAAATTATATTTTAGGTATAATTTTAAACTACAAAAAATAGCAATTTAAATAATTTATTGATGACATAACTATTAATCTTTAATTTTCTAAAAATTTTGCAAGCATGAAAGTTATAAGAAAAATATGTAATCCAATGGTATATTTGTCAAAATTCACTTTCAATAAGAAGATATTGAGTAAGGTTGTAATCTTAAGTTACAACTAATTTTATAGCTAAATTTTATCATTTATTTTTTTGTTATCCTTATCATTGCCTTTTTGTTTTGGACGCAATTAATGTATAATGTTCGGACCTTTTAAGCATAAATAACTTTGACGTATTAATTATTACAGCTTACAATTAAGTTGATCACAACCGCTAAATAAATTGTTTAATGTTTACACCCACGTTAAAAAAGCATCTTATACTACATGCACCATCAATTTAAAATCATTAAACTTCTCAAAAAAAAAAAAAAAAAAAAAAAGAAAAGAAGAAGAAGAAGGAAATTAACAACAAAAAAAGTAATCTAGGCCATGGCCTTTATTGTGCAATTTTTTAGTTGCGTACTTTTCAACTACGAGTTCTCATGTTAACCGCACAATGCACACCATGGTTCAATATTGTCTTACTTTTAATTTCCTTACAAAATGACATTTTAAACTCTATAGTTTACTTTTATTTTCCTTACAAAATGACATTTTAAACTCTATAGTTTATGGAGTGTACAAATTAAAACCGGTGGGTTCATTTCCAAAAAAAAAAAATTATATAGTTATAAAAGTGATAAATTAAACCCTAATATTTTAAAAAATAACTATATAAAATTTTATATTTATAAAAATTTCAAGGTGGGAAAGTGGGGGTTGTTTAAATCCCAAGGAAGGGGGGCCATGGCCCCCTTACCCCCACTCCCTCTGCCAATGGGTGGTGGAGAGAGTTTTAGATCTTAAAATGGGTACGGAAAATGGCAAGGATATTTTTGTTAAACATCCATCAAATTACACACATGTTGCATATGTGAGTAATTAATGTTTATATTTTAAAATAACCTTAATGGTTTTATTTTAATTCAAACTTTAGGACTATAAATGTATCAATAGAAATTTTGTGTACCAAAACACATTGGGATAAATTATTCTTGAATAAACCAAAACAGACACACACAAAAGGGGGGGAAAGGGAAAGAAAAAAGAAAGAAGAAAATTAAAGATAGATACTTTCCAGGTGATTTCTGCAATTTTGCAGTTGTATAGTTTTCATTTCAACAATTCTTTAGGTCATTTGTTGAAGTGCCAGACTACGCAGCTTGATGTCTCATTCAAGGGCATATTTTGGTGTTATACCTGGAGGGAAGTGCTTTGCTAATACGTTGGAATCTTCTAAAACAACCTTAACATCATGTTCAACTACTCTTGCTGATTCTTGGCCTTTCCAATCCCATTTAATGATTCCCATTTAGTAATACTTTTTGTGTGGAATCAATTTATATTCAAAAAGTGTATAATTTTACTTATTTATTTTCTATTTTGCAAGATTACTTTTTTTTTTTATAAATTAAGATTATTTTAATGTGACATATTGTAAAATAAAGAATCAAATTTAGCATGTGTTGTAAAAATAGTTATATAAAATAGATAAAATGATTTTTTTTTTTTTTTTTTTTGTTTGGTTTTTTGAACAACCGGATGGACATGCTCTAATAGAGATTAGAGAGTTGCATGCTTGCATTTTTTTTTTTTTTGGCATCATATGATTCATATCTTAACTGGATTCTAAATGAAGCTTTAATATAATAATAAGAACATGCCAAGGGTACTTAACCCAATTATCAATGTATCAAAACAAATATTCAAGTTTATATTATATTATACCCTCATCTTTTTTATTTTTTCTCCGTGTGACTTCAACTCACGCGTGTACTTTAAAGACGGAGAACAAAAGCTTTGTATCATGTATTAGTTTATTTTGTTTAAGTTTAAAAGTTTATTTTGTTTAAGTGTTTGTTGGGTAAAAAATACAGTTGCTGCTCCTGTGCTTATATAAAAAAATGAGGGTAAAAATAGTTGTACCATTTATTTGTATTTTTAATTTTTTTTTTTTTTTTTTTGGGAAAAGATTTGTATTTTTAAGGTTAAGCAAACGAATAGTACTCAAATTTGGGTCGTTAAAAATTCTTGGATCAGTACAAACTAGAGTGTTATATTTAATCCACCCACTTTCCCATATATTTTAACTATGAATTTGGGTTACATCACAAGCAAAATCTCATTACCAAAAAGTTAAAAATACGAAAGAAAGGAAGTTTTCATTTTCATTAATGGAGGAGAGAAGAGTCTGTATGGCTCTCATAGTGTCCACAGAGGCAATCAAACAAAGCACTCACACCCTCTAGAATTGTATTGCGGATGTGGTCCTCAGAAGTGGCTTTAATTGGTACTTATTTTTCTACAGAACCCCTACCCCTCCTATCTGATTCTGAGGATATTTTTGAAAGGCGTGGGTACTAATAATGATCACTATTATTACTTCAATCATTATGAATTTGAAACTTGTGGAAAGAAAATGTTGCAATGGTGCCTCCCCTATGTTTTGCTTTCGTCTTTGGATTGCTTTGTTTGCTTTTTTGGGTGCTTATTCTCCTTCGTGCTTAGTTTATGGTTACAATTAACGGGGTAATGATTATTCCATCCTTGCTATTACGCATTCACTATACATATACACTGTAACATAGATTGAAATCGTGTTTTGAAAACATATTGTGAAATCATGAAAACACAATTTCAGCACTTCAAAAGAAATGTGTATATATGGAGTCTGCAATAGCGAATGTGTGTCAAAATTTCTCGGATTGATGGCTACCAACCCACCCACCCACCTTCCCAGCATTACAGCTGCCCAAATTGCATTGCCTCCCGCATTCTTGAACCTTTGCTATGTATGTATAACATCATTTGCAACTTTCTTTTACATTTGGGATCAAAATCTTACATAAATGTATTGAATTATATGTGAATAGAAATTCTGTAGCCGACAAAGTACTGGCTAGAGAGGACTCAAGAAATTAGATTGATTACGTAATTCTATCCACTATTAAGCTTTGGGCAGTCGACTTTTTTCACGAAAACTTATCTCCAAGATATATAATTCCATCATTTTATGCTTTAAAAAAGATTATATTTTCTCCATGACAAGAAATTTTAGTCAATATTATTGGATTGGGAACAAGTTTGTCAGAGGATAAATAGAAAAAAACAAACAAAATCATAATTAGACTTAACTAATAAGAAGCATGTATGTCATTGAAACATAGACAAGCAACAACTGGTAATAAAAATGTCAGAAGGAAAGGGTGCATATCACAACATACCTTATCAATTTTCATAAATATTTAGGCATGTCATGATTAATTGTATTTGACAATATATAATGAATAATAGGAAAGTTTTATCACATAAATGATGGAATGGAAAGCGTGACTTTTGAACATAACATATACTTGAGCTTACTGGGAGGTGGATAGATTATGCAGAAATCCGTACGAGCGATGAACAAATATCAGCAGTTTTTTTTTTTTTAGCACTTATTATCATCAAACCTTATTATTATTATTATTTTTTGGGTAAGAAAATATAATTTGTGGGGTATTGACAAAATGAATTGACATTAATCCAAATTGTTAGACAACTTATTAGGTTGTAGGCCAATGCTCAAGCTCATTACTTGTACAACACTATATTAGTCCACTTATATAGTGTGCCTTCCAATATTTCTTTTACATTTTTATATGCAAGTATTTGTTTGCCACAAGCTTTTTTCTTCATCTTTTAGTTTATTTTGTTTATGTACAACTTTTTAGAACTCCACTTTTTTTAAGTACAAGTATATTTTAACACATTTTCAAGTTTCAAAAAAAAAAAAAAAAAACAAAAAACAAAAAAAACAAAAAAAACAAAAAGCAAATTTGCTAATTGCCACAAAAATTATTTTAACACTATTAATTACTATAAAACGATTAATTGGGTCCCATTTTATAAAAATTAAAATAATTCAATTCAACTATATGTTTGAATTAATTTTTTTTTTCATTTTATAAATTTTTTTTTTTTGATGGAATAAAGGGGTAAGGTGACTGACCAACTTGACAATCCTACCTAGATGTGACCATAGTAATACCCTACCGCTGAGTTCGGGACCTTGCTGGGGTGCAGGGGACTACAATGAGCCATAGCTTCTCAACTCAACAAAGGATACTAATGAACCTTGAGTTGATGAGAGAGGCAATCCAAGTGAGTCCATATTCAAACTCGAACCTTAGACCACACACTCAGCGCATCTTGTGCATCACCCAAGACCACTAGACCACACCCCTCAGTAGTTTTCATTTTATAATTTAATACTTTGAGGAAGGAGGATTTGAATTCTAGATATCTCCATTAGAAACACAAAGAGATACCAATCACTTAAGTTACAAGACCCTTGTAAATGTTTGAATGTAATCGAAGAAGCTAATGTATTATACTTTATACCTAAGTTTTACCTTTTAAAAAGTGTAATTGTCTAATTAGGGGGAAAGGCAATTGAGCCATGGGTACAAAACAGAAAGATGGTGCTTTAGATGCTGTGGGTTAAAGCTAGCCAAGATTACAACCATTACTAGTCTTTGTGAACAACGTGGCTTGAACAAACCGTATTAACATGCATCCAAATGAGTTAGGCCTAAACCAATGTAGAAGTTGCAGAGTTTAAGCAGATAACGACATGCAATCACTAATTATTAACATAAATCAAGCTTAGTGAGTCATAACCAGCTCATGTCGTGCCGTGTTAGTTCAAGACATGGAAAATTAAAAAAGTTTGTAACAGTTGGATAATCTAAGACCATTAACATAATGACACAGCTAGCAACAGAGATAAACAACAATATGAATGACGAGGACAATTTTGTTAACCCCAATTTTAAAATGGAGGAAACAATGCAATTTTTTCTTAAAATAATCCAACACCTTTTATTATCCACATATATACCACATTGTGTTAGTGTTAGTGGATCAAGACCTTATGTTAAGTACGTAATCAAAGTGACACTTACTATGCATGCGATTTAATCTTATTCTTAAATGCACCACCCAACATTATATAAATATAAATGCATATATATACATTGCACCAAAGATGATTATCTTATTATTAAAATGTAAAAAAGTATTATATGATTGATTATTTGGTTAAGGAAATTTTTGTTCCATATAATCAAAAAGTGGGGCGAAAAGTTAAATGATGAAGGAGGTCTTGTTAGCTGATGATGGTTTTATCCACAATCAACCAATCTCTTGATATCTCATGACCTCATTAGAAAAAACAAGTATCAAGTATCATTTTTTTTTTTTTTTTGGGAAGGATCGAAGTTTCGAGTGGTCATGTTTTGAGTATCAAAATATCAGAGAGTTTACGGATCTAACGTATGATAATCACATAAAATTGACATAGAAGGTCATGATATCCAAATTCAGGGCATTTAAGAGCATTTCCATTCAAGAATGTTAAAAAAAAAAAAAAAAAGTATTTTAGCTCCGCAAAAGTTACTTTATCTATATTACATCATTCTTACATTGCACCCAACTTCTCATACTCTATTTTGTAATCCATCACATAAAATTAATTATTTTACACATCCTTCAACCCAAAAAAAAAAAAAAAAAAAAAAAACCTCTCAGCAAACCCAAGCCACCACCCCAGATGAGAGTCTTTGCCGGTAACTACATCCCAGAGCCCACTTCGATTTTCCATCACCGTCATAATTTCTTAGCTACCAAACAAAACCCAAAAAAGAAGACAACAAATCCACACAGACAACCAAACCTAGCCCTAGCCATGCAATAATCCACCCTAACAGCTTCCTATTTTACATTTTTGGAGCTTTTGCATTCCTGAATTGGGAATGCTTTAAGAATTCACGTAGAATTTAGTTTGGTAAATTTTCTTTATATTTATTATATTAGAATTATTTAAGTTACTGTTTATTAGAGTAATAGTTAAGTTATTAATTCACCACTTCTTATCTGTTTAAATTTTTCTGTTTGGTTGGGTGAAAAGGGGGAGGCTGAGAAATGGTAGTTTTCCATTGTCTGGTTTGATGGAAAAGAGGGAGGAGTGGGGGTGGGTGTAGTTTTCCACTTGAGCCACCAAAATCTATCCTTCCTCTTTTCCATCATTCTTACTTTTCTATTATTTATACATTTTTTATCATCTCATTTTTTCATCCTGCCAACGAAATGGATAGAACAAAATGATATCAAAACATGTGATCCAAAGATCTAACCATATTTTCGCTCTACCTCACATTATATATATATATATATATATATATATGCTATATTGAGTATCTTCAAGTTACACTAGATGTAATTTTAAGTAATGTTATGCTATACTTAATATTTTTTCATTGGATGCGTATTTTGACAAATCCACTACTGGATTACAATTTCTTCTAATATCATTTATGCTTGAAATTTTCAAAATGATCAAAGATTAATAACTATGTTATCAATCATGTTGGAAGGGTCACAATTTGACTCCCTACAACCACTCTAAAAACAGGCCCGCGTAGTGTGATGTCAAAGGCCATAAAAGATTTTAACGTGTCTTCCTCATCACTAATTAGTTTTGAAGCAGAATGACATAGCTCACGGTTCGATAAATGGTATCAGAGTCAAGGTCATGGGCTCGAGTCACGAGAGTGTCATTGTGAGGGAGGGATTGTTAGGAGGACCACAATTTGACTTCTTACAACCACTCTAAAAACAGGCTCGCGTAGTATGATGTCAAAGGTTATAAAAGATTTGAGTATGTCTTCTTCATCACCAATTGGTTTTAAAGTGGAACAACATAGCTCACAGTCCAATAAATGGTATCAGAGCCAAGGTCATGGGTTCGAGCCACGGGAGTGTCATTGTGAGGGAGGGATTGTTGGGAGGACCACAATTTGACTCCCTACAACCACTCTAAAATAAGTCTGCGTGGTGTGATGTCGAAGGTCATAAAAGATTTGAGTGTGTCTTCCTCATCTCTCACCAATTGGTTTTGAGGTGGAACGGCATAGCTCACGGTCTGATAAATGGTATTAGAGCCAAGGTCATGGGTTCGAGCCATAGGAGTGTCATTGTGAGGGAGGGATTGTTGGGAGGACCACAATTTGACTCTCTACAACCACTCTAAAATAGGCCCACGTGGTATGATGTTGAAGATCATAAAAGATTTAAGTATGTCTTCCTCATCTCCAATTGATTTTGAGATGAAATAGCATAGTTCACAGTCCAATAAATCAAATGTTTAAATTTTAAGTTTTTGTAGTTTAAACTTCAAAGTTATGCATAAACGATGAATTTACGAATCAAATGGTAAATAACATCCAACTAGTACAAAATTTAACATGCATGTTAATAACATATAGAATATATAATCCAATGATAAAAATTTTAAAATATAAATTTAATAAAAAGTAATTAAATAGTATAACATTGATGCAACCAATATCAGACACTACTTTTTTTCTTTTTTCTTTTTTTTTGTAATTTCATTTATTAGTTTGCACCCTCCTCACACGGAACTTAGTGCCCGCCTTGTCCTATTATGCTATTAGAACTCTTGTGCTTGTTTCTATTGTTATCATAAAGGTTCGTGAAGATGGATTTTTCTTTGTTTTGGGTTTTTGGTTTGCTAAAGAATGAATAGAATAATGAAGATCCGATTTCCACAAGTACCATATATATGCCGGTGATGATAAAGCTGAAT